>CM062376.1:42274392-43474392 GCA_031216125.1 Dalbergia cochinchinensis
ATCAAGTGAGGCTAAAATTTCATTTTTCACAAGTATTTCAATTCAATCTTTAGAAATATGACCAAGATGCCTTTGCCATAAGGAAAAAGAATTTTCTTTAGTCAAAGGCCTTTTATTACCAGCTATGTGAACATGTAAGGAATTATAGAAGTCGGAATCAAGATTTACATGGTATGAGAAAATCATATTTAATTGTTTTACCAACAACTTGAGAATCATGAGACAATAGACAAACTCCATCTTTAAAATTAAAAGAAAAACCACAATCATCAAGTCTTGACACATAAATCAAATTTCGTCTCATGGATGGTACATAAACAACCTTTTTAAAATACAAAATAAATCCTGATTCCAACTTTAGTTCGACAGTTTCTATGAATGGGACATCAACTTTTATTCCATTTCTTACGAACACGTTGACTTCATCATCACTTGGTTTTTGCTTACTCTTGAACCCCTGCAATGTATTTGCAACATGAACAGATGTTCTAGAATCAATCCACCATGAGTTAACAGGAACATCTACTAAATTGGATTCAAAGTAAATGAAAGCTAGTGACTCACCTTTAGCCTTTTGGGCCTCGATAAAAGATTTGAAAGTTTGGCAATTTGATTTCTTATGACCAACTAACTTGCAAAACCAACATTTTAACTCACCTTTCTAAGTGTAAGGTCTTGGGCTAGGAGGCCTGTGAGACGAACCAACCTTTTTATCAACACTATCATTACCTTTAGGCTTCTTTCCTTTCTTTTTTGGGAAAAATTCTTTTAGCGTGGCTGAAAAGCCAAATTCAATTTCAGATGAAATATGCTTCAATCTATCCTCCTCGTGTAAACAAATGGATATCAAAGTGTTTATGTCCCACTCCTCTTTTTGGGTATTATGGAAGTTTTTAGTGCATCAAATTTGGAAGGCAAAGTGCTAAGGGCATGGTGTACAAGGAACTCATCATCTACTGGGCACTTAAGGTCTTTGAGTTTAGAGGTTATGGTTACCATTTCCTTGAAAATATCAAAACACTTCAAAAAATTGTGGGCTCTTAAAGAATACATTGATCCTCGATTACCCAATATACAAAGCAAATATGAATATTTTATTCATAATGCAAACTTATGATGCTTTATCCGGCCCTTTTGTGGTTGTTTGGCCATTGAAAAATATCATGGCACTTCGAAAAATTGTGGGATGGAATTGAAAGTTTTTCAAGAATTTGCAAATTTAAGAATCAGAGACCATAACATATGCTTTGTTCTCAATGACCCAAAATATAAAGTAAATATGGATATTTGATTCATAATACAGATTTGTGATGCTTTATTTGACCCTTTTGTTAATATTTGCCTCTTGAAAAATATCGTGGCACTTCAGAAAATTATGGGATTGTATTGAAAATATCTTACAAATTTGCAAATTTAGGAATTGAAAACTCTTAACGAGAATACATTGACTCTCGATGACCCAAAATACAAAGAAAATATGAATAGTTTATTCATACATTGAACTTCGACAAGTTGAAATACAACAAAAAAAATGTGAATATTTTATTCATAGTCCAAGCTCAGGATGTTTTATTTGATTGGCTATTGAAAAATTGTAAAACTTTGATAGATTACGGGATGCTTTTGATATCTGTTATAAGTTTGTACATTAAAAAAACCTGCAAATTTAAAAATTAATGACCTTAAATGAATACATTGATCTTCAATTGCCATAAATACAAAGCAAATATGAATACTCAATGCTTTATCCGACCCTTTTGTTGATATTTGGCTCTTGAAAAATATCATGGTACTTTAAAAAATTATGGATGTTAATTTAAAATTTCTCACAAACTTGCAAAAATACAATGCAAATATGAATGTTATATTTATTCTACAAACCCATCATGCTTTATTCGATCGTTTTGTGGACATGTGAGTCTTGGAAAATATCATGATACTTCAAAATAAATACATTGATCCTCGATGACCTGAAGTGTGTGTGTGTGTGTGTGTGTACATTTTATATATTGTGCAAACTCATGATGCTTTATACAAACCTTTTGTTGATATTTGGCCCTTAGAAAATATAGTAACACTCCAAGAAATTGTAGATGATATTGAAAAATTATTATGAATTCACAAAGTTAATAATATTCAGATTTAAGAATCAATATCCCTGGACCCTCGATGACTAGATATACAAAGTAAATGTGAATATTTTGTCTGTAATGCAAATTCATGATACTTTATCCAACCTTACTTGAAAAATATTATGACATTTCAAAAACTTGCAGGATGCAATTGAAAATTTCTTACGAATTTGCAATTTAAGAATCGACTACCCAAAATGATTACATTGACCTGAAATACAAAGCAAATATGAATATTTTACTCATAATACAAACTTGGAATGGTTTATGTTTGGATATTTGATCCTTGAAAAACACTATGGCACTTCAAAAAATTGTGATGGTACTAATATCACTTACAAATTTGCAAATTAAAGAATATGCACATTTAAGAATTGACAACTCTAAATGAATTCATTGGGGCTTGCTGATTGATAAGAGGCATTTATGCCGCTTGTTTTACTTCTAAACTCTAGTCTTTTGAATAAGTTTCATTGATTAATTGATGAAATTATTAGTGATTGCTAACTTGTTTCTCATTGTGCATTTGTTTAGGAAATCACTGATTATTGCATTGACTTTTAGAAATTGAAGCTTGTTACATTTAACCTGTCTCTTTGAGTGTGATTTTTATGTACAAAAGCATTAGATTATGTGAAATTCTCAAAGAGAAAGGCTAGGAACCCTCTGAAAGAAGTTAAAAGCTGAGAAAGAGTAAACCAAAGAAGACCATCTCTTAGGAAACCCATTGCGACAATCAACAAGCTAGCTGCAGCCCGATCGAGATAAGGCCACTTATGAAAACCTGCAAGAAGCTCCTCTGGAAACCACTAAAGCGATCAACAACCACTACAGCAATGGTGTGATGAAACAGAAAACTCCTTTTTAAGTGTAATGGGACCCACTTTGACCCCATCTTTAGATAACAATTTATATAAGAACAAATCAAAAGTTAACCCCTAGTTTTTGGACTAAAGAATATTAGTTGCTATTATTCTCTTTCCATCCCCCCTCTCTCTTCTTTTCATCTTCTTCTTCTCTCTCTTAGAGATTCCATTAGTGAAGGTACTTTCTCTTCGAGATTGTGGCAATGATTATTGCTATTATTTTCAGGTTCTTCTAGCTTCATTATTGTAATCCTCCAGAGATAGAGGAGAAGATTTCTTTATTAGTATAGAGATTTCCGAATGGATTTGGATGATATTTAAGACCCTTTTTTTATATTAATGGATTGGTTTTCTTAATGTTATGTAGTTTCTTTTCCTTTAATTATTGTAGTAATTGCTATAATTTTTATTGGAATAACTAAATTGGCGATTGTCATTTAGGGAACCCCTTTAGGCATAAATTAATAGATCTATTGGTTTATGTTTGAGGGAGAACATTAGAATTAACTTTCCGATTAGTAGTTAGGCTATAGCAATTGGTTCATTAAATCAATGTGATTTTTGATTAAATTGAGATTTCATTTATTTGTTAATTTCATTGACCAACTCTAGGGATTGATTAATCACTATAAAACTGCTAGTAATTTATTACTAATAACCACCAATGGGTTTATTATTTGGTCAATGATAATTGATTTTCAATCTTAGGAATAACTTGCATTAGTGTCTTTCTCTATTATTGCTATTATCTTTTAATTTTCATTGCTATAATTCTCATTCTCCAAACCCCTAATTCTCACAACTAAGTATTGAAGCTTCCTTAAAAAACAACCTAGGTTGTGCCCTTTACTGCATTTTTAGTGCAACTTAACAGTTTATAAATTTTAATTTGTTTGTGAGTCACGGCAGCTCATATCAGTGATCTGAAATATAAAGCAAATATGAATATTTTATTCAAACATTGAACCTCGATGACCTAGAATTCAAAGCTAATACAAATATATTTTATTTATAGTAAAAGTCAGATTGCTTTATCTGACCCTTTACGCATACCTAGCTTTGCCAAATATCATAAAACTTCAAAAGCTACAAACAGAAATAATATCTCTTAAATGTTTTCAAATTTAAGAATCGATGGCCCTAAATGAATACGTTGACTCTCGATGTCTATAATACGAGGTAAATATGAATATTTTATTCATAATGTAAACTCATGATGCTTTATCCGACCCTTTGAGGATATTTTTGCCCTTGAAAATATTGTGCTACTTCAAAAAATTGTGGGATAGTATTAAAAATTTCTTATGAATTTGTAAATTTAAGAATTGACAACCCTAAACGGATGTATTGACCCTTGATGACCCAAAATACAAAGAAAATATGAATATTTTATATCTTATGCAACTTGTGATACTTTATTTGACCCTTTTACAGATGTTTGGCTATTGAAAAATATTGTGGCATTTCAAAAAATTGCATGATGCTTTTGAAAATTTCTTACAAATTTTCAAATTTAAGAATCAACGACCCTAAAAGAATATATTGACCATCAATAACTCAAAATACAAAGCAAATATGAATCTTTTGTTCATAATGCAAACTTATGATGCCTTATCTGGTCCTTTATAGATATTTGATCCTTGAAAAATATCGTGACACTTCAAAAAAATGCATGATGGTATTGATATCGCCATCAGAATAATCCGATTTTTCCGGTCTGAAATGACCAAAATGTCCCCAGGTCATTTCCTCGACTAACTCGAGGGTAACCAACTTGGTCATCCTCAAGGGTTAACTCGATGTTTGAAGGATTGAATGGCCTTTGAATGCTTCCTAAGCGAAAAATTTCGCTTCTCGCAGCTGGGTCAAAATGACCAAAATACCCCTAGAGCGCTTTACGCTGCAAACGCCGCTTGAGCCCGAAACTTTCCCCAGAGGTTTAAAAACATGTTTTCATGTGCCTAGAGGTCTCTGTTCAAGTCCCGGTGGTCCCGGGCAGTTTTAGTGCAAAATTACGATTTTGCCCCTAGAATAGTGTTTTTGAGCTTAATGACGTAATTAAGCAAACCTAAGCAATATTAGGCTCTAAACGAAGATTAATTAATTTCCCTAATTAATCTAGAGTCAAAATAATTTATTAGAGTTAATTAGAACCTAAAATTGCTTAGATTAAACTTAAATCCCTTTTTAGAACTCAAGATTCCTAGTCTTGGAATCTTGAATAGTGTTTTCTCTCTCCAATTCCTTAAATCAAGGAAATGTGTCTAGAGTTGTTTAAACTCTAAATTGAGGATTTAACTCACTAATGGTGCAAGACCACTCCTTAATTATGTCTAGACCACCTTAATTACCCAATTACCTTACCTAAACACTTTCTTACAAATTCCTAATCTTAAGCATAATCAAAGATACACCTAAACACAACTCTAAACCACAATTAAAATGCAAACTAATCCTCCCCATGGGCTGATGCATTTCGGCCAGCACCTTTCCCCATTGGCCACATGTTTAATTGTTTTCTCACTCAAAGAACCATGCTTGAGCCATACCTTGAGCCATACCTCACCATGCTTTGAACCATACCTCACCATACCTCAAGAACACATTATCTCACCTCATGGAACTCATGGAAAGCCTCCAATCTGCACCCTCATGGCCGAAACCTCTTCCTCCATGAGCTCCCTCCATTTGTTTCATTTCTCTATAAATAGATGGCCTTGAGGAGCTTGCACCACTTTTAGATCATTTGCTAAGTTTAGGAGCACTCAAAGCTTTTCCTTTTCTCTCAAAAGTTCTTGTGTTCTTCAAGTTCTTCAAGCTCTTCAAAGTTCTTCATCACCTTCATCTTCTTCTTCCATCTTCAAGTTCATCACACCAAGTAGGGATTTTCTTTCATGTATTCTTTCTTTAAAGTTCTTGTTCTAAGCTTAATGTTCATAGTTTCTCTTGATTTTTTTTTAGAACTTCTTTTTCTTTCCTTTACTCTTTCATTTTCGGCCATGGGCCTTGGAGAACAAAGGAATGAGAGCTTGATGATGAGAGTTTCATGATGATGTTCATCACTTGAAACAAACTCTAGAGCTTGATTTTTGTTCTTGAGCAAAAGTGTTTCTAGATTTTCCTTTCTTGAACTTTTGAGAACTTTAACTTTGATGGTGTTTTAAAATGGCTCTATGAACTCAATGATGAGGACTCATGATGTTGGTGTTAATATATCATCAAGGTCATGAACTCTAGAGTTTTAAAATGCACTTTTCTCTTCTTGCAGATTTCGCCATTTCCTTGAGATTTTCTAAGTTTCATAGTTTGATTCCCAAAGATATTATGTTGAGTTCCTAAGAACTCCAAGCTTGACTTTACCTTTGTTTGAATGAGTTTAAGTTAAGGTTTAAATTCCTTTAAAGTCTTGTTAAGAGCTCTAGAAAGATAAAATGAACTTGCATAATTTATTTTATGCTTGCATTCATATTTACATTCTTGCTATGCATCTTTACTTTCAAGCTATCACCTAAGAACATAAAGATTAAAATGAAACTTGCATCTTCACTTAATTTAAATCTCGAAGCCTTTCTATTTCGACCTTAAAGTCGATTGTTGTTGGGCCTAGAGCACTAAAATAAAGAATTGAACTTGCATTATCACCTAATTAATCTCTCTCAATGCCTATCTATTTCGGCCTAAAGTCGATTGTTGTTGGGCCAAGAGCACTAAAATAAAGAATTGAATCTTGCACATTTACTTTCAAGCTTGCACGCTTAAGATTATGCCTCGTGATATTTACTTTCAAGCTTGCACGCTAAGTTATGCCTTGCATATTTAATTTTAAGTCATCACTTTACTTTGTAAGCAAGATTAAAAATGAAAAGCATGAGCACGTTTAGTTTATGTCGTAACTTAAGAACCTAGAGCTCAAAGACTTGCCCATTTCATTCCAAGTTAAAGTTTAATGTAAACCATACTTTGAATGTATGTTTTTCGGACAAGTAGTGATGATGGACTTCCAATGAGTTTTCATCTAGCTACTAGGACCAATAGTCTATGTTTTAAGTGTTCCTTAAAGTTTTACAAATCCTTATAAGGTTATGTCATTATAAGATGTGATTCCTATCTCTTTTAGGGGATGGAATATGTTTTGGTCACTGACCTAAGGTTTCACTTAGCCTCTTGATGAATTAAAATGTTTTGCAAAGAGTTTTAGAAGTTCTAGAATGATTCCAAGAGAAACTAGTTAACTTATGTACCTAGAAATGTCAATTTAACTTTCTTATTGAAGTTAAATGTTTTCGGTTCTGACATGATGAGTATGATGCTGTATGATGATGTTTTGATGTGTTGGAATGTGTGAAAATATCGTATGATGATGTAGAAGCGATCCTATGCATGATAGGTGAGAAACTAGCTAACTAGAAATACCGTAAAGCTAGAATTTAACATAGTTTTGACCCATTTGTTTATGGAACTAATCCAAACTGTTTTAATGGGAACATAATCAGATTTAGATTGTTTAGACATGAAAAACATGGTATCATTTGAGTTAGAATTGAATTTTAGCACCTATAATGAAACTAGTAACTAGAAAACCGTAGTAAGTGCAAGTTTAGAACTCTTAGAACATTTATTTTCATGGATTCTGTCCAGCACCCTTACAACATGATAAACATGATTAATAATTAGTCCTACATAGGAATGTCTCATAATTGATTTAAATTTAATTTATAGCTACTTTAGGCGAAGACGGAACCAAGAAAGGATCTAAAACGTAAGTTCTAGAACCCCTGTAAACACAAGTTAGAGATTTTTCCCTATGCTATTCAGATTTAAGTATGAACATGAGAATGAAGAATGATGTTTAAATATGAGCCTTAGGTGCATAAAATATGAGCGACGGATATTAGAGAACTATATCTCAAGATTAAGACCCGTAGGGTCAAAGCATAAGCCTACCGTAAAGGTAAGCGCTTGATGATTTATGATGATGCATGAAGTATGCTAATGATGATGATGTTATTCATATGAGGAATTTATGAGATTATATGTTAATGTAGATAAAGCAAATTTGGAAGGAAATTCGTGTAATGACCGTTGGGTCACGAATTCTCCGACAAATTTGGGGACTTAAAGAGATTTTTGAAAATTAAGGTACTAAGATGGGTTCTAGGATGACACCTGCTCGCCGAGCACCTCCATAGAACTCATGTGACATCGGTACCATTTATACTCTAGGTGACACCGGTCTACCGAAAGCACCCCTAAGAGTTTTGCCCCCTAACCCGCACGATAGTCGGGATTTATGATTTATGATACGCTTTATCGCTATGGTAAGGGCAAGAACTAGTGACTCCACTAGTTAAGTATGAGCTCATAACCTAGATGTATGACACGCCCTGGGTGACACCGTCTCCGGCCGAGCACCCCGCCGATTGTCTTTTAGGGTGGCCCATGAGGAAGAGAAGTTCATGATTATGATTATGTCACTAAGTTTTGTCTCATATGAATGTTACTATTGCCACTTTATGCCACCAATGATGATGATGCTTGATGTTATGTTTTATGTATGTGCATTAGGTAGTGTCATGCATACATTTTCTATTATAGTGTTGCATTCATGACATTAAGATCATCTTTAAAATGAATGGACCTTGGCTAACGATATTTTGAAGTTTAAATGAACTAAATGCATGTTCGCACATTTCGTGATAATTAAACCCAAGGTTCCCGAGGACGAGATGATGGCACCTAGGTAGTAGGAGGCCCCATCGAGATTCTTAGCAAGATTCTCACCCTCTATCTCTTTCTTTCCGCCACGCCTTCAGATGGCGACGCTCAGAGTGTTCGTGGACACCCGACATGGGAGGTGCACTCATGACCCACTCACCGTCATACCATTTTGAGGGGCAAAGGCACGCGCGGATTTTCATGTTCAGAGGACGCTCTTCGCCATCCCGCGCAATACCCATCACTTCCCCTCGACCGCACCCTATGGCGGCTTACGACGAGCGGTTTTTTGAGCGGCGCCAGACGCGATGACGAGAGAGTACTCCGCAGGCACACACCGCCTTTAGCCATGCGAGATTATCCCGACCACGTGCTCGGACCTACCCGAGGACCCGCTACCCATCCAGATAGCGAGGACTCGCTCTCTCCACCACGTATAAGTGGGAGCAAGGAGGATACCGTGACTCAGCCATGGCTTGCACGACGACCGGAGATGCGACTATACCGCGGGGGTCACACTCGATCCCCGTTCCGCCTGTTCACGTCCGAGGAACTCGCCCTGTTTCCCTGGATATCCGCCTCGTCATGAGATGGACGCCAAAGAGGAGGTGACGATCGTCCGATGGAGTAATGCTAGAGCACACACCACTTAGATGGGGATAAACCTTCTTTGTTTAGAGGTTATCCTATTAGATGCACTGGTAGCGGACTAGATTATGTTTATGTTTGATGTTGTATTTCCTTTTATGTATTTCCCTTGTACTAAATTAAGACCCACACTTATAAATGGGCAAGTTATATATATATGAGATGATATTCAGTGATGTTCATGATGTGCCTTATGTTATGATGATTGTGAGACGATTGTTTTACTTTGCATGGTTTATCACTATCGATCACGCTAGCCTCACTTCGTATTTCAAAAAAAAATTTACCCGTATTTTCCGCTAAGTATTTCTAAGTAAAATTGAGATCTATGAGGTAACAGACTAATGTTTAACCTAAGTATGTTCTAGAGTATTGGGTTAAAAATTAGGATGTTACACTTACAAATTTGCAAATTTAAGAATTGATGAACCTAAATGAATATTTTCACTCTCAATAACCCAAAATACAAAACAATTGTAAAATTTTGTTTTCATAATGCAAACTTAGGATGCTTATTGATACTTTGCCTTGAAAAATATCATGACAATTCAAAAAATTTGGGATGGTATTGGTGTAACACCCTGATTTTCTCTAAGCGTAAAAAAATGACCAAAATGCCCCTGAGGTCATTTTTACCTGAAAATCGAGGACGGCCGACCTCGGCCATCCTTATAGAGCTATTGTAATGTTTGAAGGGGATTATACGTGATGGCGTATTTAATAGAGAAGAAGAATCTCATTTTTGAGGTTTCTGCGTGTAAATGACCAAAATACCCTTACAGTAATTTAGGCAGTTTTAAGTTTTGACTCCGACCCGGACTTGTCCCGGAGATCAAAAATGATGTTTTAAGGCATGAACTATGATGGTTTAAGTCCCAGAGGTCCCAAGCAACTTTTGGTAAAAATTATGATTTTACCCCTGCTTAGTGCATTTTAAGCCTAACGAGTTACTTAACTCAAACCTAAGCAATATTAGGCTCTAATGAAAGTTTAATTAATTTTCTTAATTAATCTCGAGCTAAAATAATTATTTAAGGTTGATTAGAACCTAAAATTGCTTAAGGAAATTTGCAATTCAATTCTAATACTTTTCTTTCTTTAAAGAAAAAGCAACTATAAATAGTATTCTCACAATTCACATTTCCTTTCCCAAGAATGCTTTCTCTTCTAAGAAAAGTTATCATACATCAATCAATGGTCATAGGAGTTTGACTCCATCAATCCTACAATAGTACTCTTAGTCTAAGGTATTAGGGTCCTAATTACCTAATTAGTTCACCTAAACACTTGGTTACACAACCTTAATTAGTAACGTAACCTTGTTTATTCCTAAACACTCCATTAGTACATGATTAAATTGGATAAAATCTTCCCTCCCATGGTCTTATGATGTTCAGCCACTTTTCCCTCCACTTTGCATCACATGTTGTTTGAATGTATGGCACACAAATGGCCATGTCACCAAGACAACTTCTTATTCATTCTCCTCCACACACTTCCCTCATTCTAGAAGAAAACCACATGGCCTCTTCCCCTCCACTCATTCATGACTCAAGGCTCTATATATACCTTGCCTTGGTAAACATTTTGCTACTTTAGTTCATTTGCAAAGTTTAAACTTCCAAGAGCAAGTTCTAGTCTCTCCAAGTTCTCTCAAATTTTCCTTTCTTCCTCCTTGTCCAAGCCAAAACCGCCACCTTCTCCACCTCCAATCTTCATCTCTTTTTCTTCTAAACACACATCCAAGTCCAAACACAAGCCAACAACACATCCTTCCTCCATTTCCTTGTTTGGCCGAAAATACATACCCAAGTTCAAAGGAGATTTCTTCTTCTTGTTTTTCAAGATCAAACCTTTCTCCATCTTCAAGAGCACAAGTACTAGGTAGGGAGTTTTTCTAAAAATGCTTTCCTTGTTCTCTATGTCTTGATCTTGTTGGAAAAATGTTGTTTAGATGAACATCCATGAAGTTTTATTTTCGGTTTCATCCTTTTCCTTTTCTTTTATTTTCGGCCTCAAGGCCAAGATGATGATGACTTGATGATGAGTGCTCTCCAAGATGTAACTATGAGTTCATCTCAACATGAGGCCTCTAAAGCTTGAATCTTTTTGAAGAAAAGCCTCACCTTTTTTCAAGTTTTAGTCAAGTATGAGCTATGTTTCTCTTGAATCTCTTGGAACCTCACTTTCTTTTCCTTGAATGTTTCGGCCATGTAGGCCTTGGATGCTTGAAAAAATGGAAGCTTGATGATGAGGGTTTCATGTTGATGCTTGTCACATGAACAACCTCTAAAGCTTGAGTTTTTAAAAAGAAAAGTTTCATCTTTTTCAAGATTTATTCAAGAATGGGTTATGTTTCCTTTGAACCTTTAAAAACCTCATTTCTTTCTCTCAAGGTTTCGGCCATGAAGGCCTTTGAAACTTGGAAAAATGTAAGCTTGATGATGAGGGTTTCATGATGGTGCTTAGCACTTGAACAACCTCTAGAGCTTGATCTATGTTTCAAACAAACATGGTTTTCGGTTTTCTCCTTTCCTTAACTTGTCATGAACTTTGTTTTGATGATGGTTTAGAATGATATTAAGTACTCAATGATGAGGACTCATGGTGTTAACACATCACCAAGATCTTGGTCCCTAGAGTTTAAAAATGGTCCATTATTCCTTGCTAGGATTCGGCCATTTCCATTCTTTTGAGGTTACCACCTCTATGAGTTCATTCTCTTTATGTTTTGCTTAACTCACCATGGTTTTATCCAAGAAAAAAAAAAAGAAATTAATAAGGTTTTGAAAAAGTCCATAACCTACCCTTGTCAACCTTAAAGTTGGCCCGCACGTTCTAGAGTTCTCTCTAGATAGGGGTTACTGGGCATTAATAAACAATATGACATAGGTCCCTTTATGTTTATATCTTTAAGGCTTAGTAAAGCTTCTTATCTTTTCTTGTGAGGATGAGTTTTGGGTTGGAACTTAGTTCTTTTTAAAGTCTTAAAAGAGCTCTAGTCAAGATGTAAAAGTAACTTGCATTCACGTTTATTTCACGCTTTGCATAGCACGTTTATTTTCTATGCCATCACTAAATCCCAAGATAAAGAATGAACTTGCATTATGCACATTTAAATTTCAAGCTTTGCATCTCATTTTATATTTCAAGTCCTCACTAAACTCAAAGAATGAAAATGAATATGTACTTCATATTTACTTTGAGCTATCACTTTACTTTCTAAAGGACTCTAAAATGAAATGCATAGCACGTTTATTTTATGTCATCACCTAAGATACTAGAGCTCAAAAACTTGCCCATTTCATCTTGAGAAAAGATCTATCAAGGAGGTATTTCTTGGATATGCATTCGGCCATGTGATGATAATGGCTCAAGCATGAGTTTCATTTAGTTACAAGGGCCTATAACCTATGTTTTAAGATTTTCTTAAGCATAGGTAGTCTTGAAGAATGCTTCAAGCATGTTTTTATGATTTAAATCCTAACCATGAAAGAAAATAGATAGGTACTTCCCTATGTCTTTTGTAAAGGTTTTTGACAAGATAAATTGATTTCCAAAGAGTTTTAGAAGTTTCAAAAGTGTTCCAAGAGAAACTAGCAAACTATGTGAACTAGAAATGTTTTATTTTGAGCATTTACATGCCTTTAAGTTTCGATTCTGCCCTTTTATTTTCCAGCACCTTAAATTCTGTTTTGGGTGGTCTATATGTGTTTAAATACCTTGCCTTATGTATGATAAAGGTTCTAGGCATCTTAGGCATGCCTAGTAACTTGAAATGCTTGAAAATGTGAATTCTAGAACACTTAGAATCAAAAGTAAAACTGTTTCTGTCCAGCAACCCTTAGGTGCAGAAATCATGTTTTATAATTAGTTTATATGTATAGGAATCCCTTACAATTGGTTTAGGGATGATTTATAGCGCCTTAGGCGAAGACAGAACTTAAAAAGGGTCTGAAACGTAGTTTCTAGAACCCCTGCGGAACTGAACTTATACATTCTGTTCCAGCCTTGTTTAAGTGTATAGAATCACATTATATGATGTCTAGATGAGTGAGAGTGACTCATAATTGGCTTAGGTATTAATTCTTGCATCATAGAAAAAGTCGGTAAAGAGAAAGGATCTAAAACGCAACTTCTAGAACACCGTAATCCATCAAAACTATGCTTACTGCCTATGCTGCCCAGCCATAATAAATTAGGTTCTAGGACTTAATAAATTATGGTAATGAGATTAATCAATCCCTTAGAGGCATAAGGAAATAATTTGGAAGCTTGAGGTTACCCGATTTAGGGGTTTATTCTTAAGGGAATGATTTATATGTTCTATGTGAATGATGATGGATTATTGTGTTGTCTCATGACCACTATGATGCTACGCGAGTTATTGCTCTTAAATGATGATTGTATCATTTGCATGTTATGGTTCCCTTTAGAACTTTAAAGATGCCTATGTTAGAATTACACGATATATGTGACATGCATGAAATATGTAGCATCTTGCTATGACTAAACTATGAGAAAATGATCCTTTGGAACTATCAAACCATAGGTGGGGATGAGGTGATTCATATGTAACATGCATGAACTATGGGGCATCTTGTCATAACATGCTAAGACTTAAGGTGACATTGAACTATGAGAAAATGATCCTTTGGAACCATCAAACTATAGGTGGGGATGAGGTGATTTTATGCCCCCTAGACCCGTACTTTAAGTCGGGATTTTTAACTTATCACAATGTGATAAGTCCATATGCTAGTGACGACTAGCTAGGTATGAGCTCATAACCTAGAGATTTCTCAAAAGGGAGAAATATTAGGGTGGCCCCCAGGAAGAAAAGAGTAATATGTCAACGTCACCTGAGTAACCAAGTTAAGCTACCATGCACCATGTTTTAAGTACCAAGTTCTACGTTCCACGACTCATATTTTATGTACCATGTACTATGTATCAAGTTCCATGTTCTATGTTTTATGATCTATGTTTTTATGACCCATGTATCATGTACTATGTCTATGAATGCTATACTTGCTAAAAAGCTAGTACTGTTTGCATATGGTATTGACATGCATTCATTCAATATCTATTGCATTCATATCATTAAGACTCATGTTAAAAGATACCCATTTCGGATAAATAGATTTAAGAAGTTTAAAATCGATCCTTATGTATGCACACCCTTTTTATAATGAAAACCGGAGTGGCTGGGGACGATGACGATGACATTTGTGTTAGAGTCGGAAATCCCTACTGAGAATCTTGAATAAGTTTCTCATCCCTCTCTTTTCTTCTGTGTCGTCTCCAGACAAAGATAGTAACGAGGTTCGTGACTTCTTCTGAGGTTCGTGCTTAAAGGTCACTTCAGCAAACAGATGCCGAGGGTCGTTGCCGAAGAATAGATAGGATAGTCTCTAGGTTGTTACTTATCCAACCTCGTAGGTGGATAAGAAGTATTTCATATATATATATGCATGTTTTGGTGTGAACACTGATGCTAGTACTATGTAACTATAATGATGTGGTTATGATATTTGGTTAATATAATGTTGTATTTCATGTTTATATGTGATTTCTTTTCCTTGTAAGTTATGTTTATGATGAACGAAAGGTTTTATATTAATGCGAGGCTCACGTTTTTGTTTTCAAGTTCAAAAAGAAAAATTTATTCGTATTTTCCGCTAAGTAATTTAAAGAAAAGATGAAACTAAGAAGTAATAGACTAATGGTTAACCTAAATACGTTATAGGAGTATTGGGTTAAAAATTAGGATGTTACAGTTGGTATCTTATACAAATATGAATTTGCAAATTTAAGAACCGGCGATCCTAAATGAATACATCAACCCTTGATGACTCAAACTACAAAGCAAATATAAATATTTTATTCTGATTGCAAACCCATCTTCAAGAATACAGTTGCTCCTTGCAATTAATCCATAAGATCATTAACCCTCGACAAAGGATATTTGTCCTTTTCCATTACCTTACTGAACTGCTTGAAATCAACATGTAACCTCATGCCTCCATTATTTTTTACCAAAAGGAAATGAGCTCCCAATGGTGAGGCATTTGGTCTGGTAAGTTATTTCTTTATATGCTTTTCAACTTGTGTCTTCAACTCTATCAACTTAAGAGGAGACATCCTATAAGGGGAAAGGAAGATAGGGCCCATTCCTAGTACAAGCTCAATGGAGAACTCGATTTCCCTCTTTAAGGGGAACTTCTAGAATAGCTTCTTGAGAAACATTTTGGTATTACCATTTATTTCACACTACCACAGATTAAATCTATAGATTGAGAAGCTTCTTCAGCATCCAAAGTAGAAGTACACCCTTGGCATTATGGCCTGGAGATGAACTACTAATTCTTAGCAAGAAAGTCACATATCTTGTGTCCCAATTTTCCACAACCTAAAGAAAGAGTTTGTCCAGCTCAACAAAGCTTATTCCTATGATTCTTCCTATATTTAGGGCATTTTTGTCCTACTACTAATCTTGATGGTTGCTGTTATTTTCCTCAATTGTTATTTGGTAGGAATCTTCCCTTGGACTGGTTAGCAGGCTTAAACCTTAGATCCTGTGGTGCCAATCCATTCCCAGAATTTTTTTGTACGAACTTGAAATTTTCCAACTTCCTATTAGATTCTTTTGCCTTCCTACACTTATTTATCAAAGTGGCATAATCTCTAATTTTTAAGAGCCCTATTACTGCCTCACTATATTCAAGTAAACCTCCTTCATATTTTATGCACTTTCAAGCTTTATTAGGATCACGCTGATAGATAGTAGAAAATTTATAGAGCTCTTCAAACTATGCTGTGTATTCTACTATACTCATGGATAATTGCTTAAGTACCATGAATTCCAATCCCTTTGCATTTTTTACAGAAACAGGAAAGTATTTATGCTGAAAGGCTTCTTTAAAAACATCCCAAGTGGCTTCATTCTGAAAGGCTTCAAACAGTTTATTGGTGCCAACCCACTAGAATTCTATATTTGGTTCCCAATATAAGTAGCAATGACCATTTTTTGATTCTTTATACAAGGAAGGACTGACAAAATCTCCTCCATTACTTTAATCCATTCTTCTGCTTTGTTAGTACTAAAAACTCCTCAAAATGGTAAAGGATTTGATTTCTTGAATTTAGCAAATCTTTGGTATTTCATATCCACCTATGCTCCCCTAATACCCCTAGCTGGGTTTCTCTCCTCATTGTGATCCAATATTTCCATCATTCAATTAGCCACTACAGCTTGTTCTCTCATAACCACAGCCATCTCACAAAAAGTATCTATTGTCCTCATCTTCATTTTCAGCACCGCTTCTATTACATCGATTTAAAGCCATCAGTTCCTATTACATCGAGCAAGAGATATTGAGGTGATTAGACTCAATACTAAGCTAAGTGTGCCAGCAACCCATAGTGCTCACAACCAGCAATCACACATACTATATTACAATGCATGACATTCACTAAGAAAGCATAGCCAATCCAATCATCAAGCTTTATTAGGATAGCCCGGCTCTGACATTATAATGTAACATCCTCCTAACTACTGTATAGTCCTTGAGTATTAACACAACAATTAGAAGTGTGTCATTGACATTTTCTAACTTATACTAGTTATAAAGCATGAAAATAAAGTGAAATAAACCTAGTGTCAATGGTGTAAATTACTAACAAGTCAACAGATAAGTATAGTCATCTCTAATATTTCCCAAATGTCTCTAAAGGAAAATCGCTTCCTATATATAAGACAAAATCGCCTTCATACTAAAAATACCCAAGTCAGACAATGATGATTGAATTATTACACCCTGTAACATCCTAATTTTTAACCCAATACTCTAGAACATATTTAGATTAATCATTAGTCTATTACGTCATAGTTTCCTCTCTACTTTAAAATACTTAGCGGAAAATACAGGTAAATTTTTTTTGAAATGTAAAAGCAAAGTGAGAGTTGCACGACACGACGAATGATGAAGCATGAAAGAAATAAAACACAAATCCAAATAGACACATCATAAACATCCGATCATAAAACATGTAATTACGCAACATGATAAAACAAACCACATATATAGATATAATATGCCTACTCAAGAAAAGTAGGACTTAGTTTAGTACAGCACAGAACAAATACAACTGAAATAGAAATATATGGAAACATAAAAGGAGAACATCCACACCCTAGTGCACTTAAAATGGATAACCTTTCAGAACAAAAGAAGGCTATCTAATCTACATGTGGTGTGTACACTATCACTCCTCAAGCGCCTCTACTGTTGGTAGTCCGGATAGAGCAAGACATAGCCGATGCACATCCGGAGTAGGCACTCGTTGTGGTTGGCATGAGCTCCTCGATGAGGGCGCATGGATAGTCTTCGAGCCAGCCTCGGCTGTGTGACTGTCTCCTCACTACCCTCTACCCTCAGCGGAGGAGTAGGGGCAGAGCTCTTAGAGTATAGATGGTTGGGAGAATCCTCTGATAGGTCAGTCTCCGAGTGCTTCGAACGGGAGACATAGTCGGGAAAATCACAGACGTCAGATTCAGCAAAATACGTGCGGAGTACCCTCTCGTTATGTGTTTGCGCATGCTCAAAAACCATGTCATCGCCAAACGAGGAAGTCGGAGAAAAATGATGGGTATGTACAGGGTGAGAAAAGGGGCGTCCCAAAAACATAAACACTCGGAGCGTGCAACTCCCGTAAAAATGATACGACCGATGCTCCGAGTCGTAGTGCACCTCCGGGTAAGGGTATCAACGAACAACGCGAAAGTCGCCATCTGAAGACGTGACGGAAAGAAAAGATAGAGGGGGTGAGAATCTTGCTAAAGGATCTCAGTAGGGTAGCCTCCTATCTAGGTGTCATCATCTACGTCCTTAGGAACCTTGGGTTTCTTTGAAAAAGATGAGCATGCATAAAATTCACTTATTAGGTTTTAAACTTAATTATCCAAGGTCCATTCCTTTTAGGATGAGTCTTAATGTCATGGACGCAATATAATAAAGCATGAATGCATGAAGATGCAATAGGCAGAATCAATTAAGCATTTATAGAGCTATCAACATCATACAAGTGGCATAAAGTGACATATACTTCAAATGTAAAAGCATTTCTCTTTCTGTAATTGTGTGACATTCAAAGCATCATACTATAACATAGGGATCACCCTAAAAAGACAATCGATCTAGGGGTGCTCAGCCGAACCAGTGTCACCCAGAACATGTCACATCTCTAGGTTATGAGCTCATACCTTAACTAATCGTCACTAGTTCTTACTTATCATCTGATAAGCCAAAACTCAATAATAATAATCATAACAGAACACGTCGCACCGATATCAAGTACATGGTGAATATTGTCCTCTTCGGGGCGTTACGTATCACTGTCCCCCTCAAGGATTTGTTTCTGGGGCGTTACGCATCGCTATCCCCCAGAACGCGTTCTCACAGTACTATCTCACATTCAAAACTCATAACTTTTTAAAAACTGTCTAAGTTCTTCAAATTTGTCAGAAATTCGGCAGCATAACCACGGCACACCGAATTTCTTCCAAATTGGCTTTATGCCACATTCATATATATACATAATTATGAGCATCACAGCCATCATAAATTTTCATAATAAAAACATGCACCCACATGAATTACTAAAGTTCATTATGTTCTTAAACCTAGGGTGTCTTATGCTTTGACCCTTACGGGGCTTAAACTCGAGATATAATTATTCTAACATTTGCTATTAACCTTTTATGCACCCAAGGATTCACAACTAAAGATTCTTACTAATATTTATGTTTGTCAGCGAATCTGGACAGCACCACGCCTTGAGGGCAGAAATTATATCTTGTGATTACAAGGGTTCTAGAAACTACGTTTTAGACCCTTTCTACGTTCCATCTTCGCCTAAGGCGCTATAAATCAAACCTAAACCAATTATGGGGCATTCTTATGCCTATGAACTAATTACAAACCATGTTTACTACATTACAAGGTTGCTAGATAGAAACAGAAAATTAAATAATCTAAGTGTTCTAGAATTATACCTTTACGGTTTTCTAATTACTAGTTTCTCTATAGGCACTAAAAATCAATCCTGCATCAAATGTTACCAAGTTTTTCATGATTAATCAATCCTAAATTGAATGTTATCCCATTAAAATAGTTTTGGCAGTGGCTAAAAATAAATGGGTCAAAACTATGCTAAAACTCAACTTTACGATTTTTCTATAAGACTAGTTTCTTTCCTAAGATGCATAGAAAGGCTCCTACCTCAAAATATATAATTTTTACACATTCTAACATAGTAAAATCATCATCAAACAGCAACCAAATCATCAAGGCAGAACCAAATTCATTCATCGTCATACCAAGCATGAAATTTCATTTTCAATACACATAAGTCACTAGTTTCTCGTGGATTCACTTTAGGATTTCTAAAACTCTTTGGAAACCAACTTATTTCACTAAAATCATCATAAACTAAATAAGGGTAGCAACCATTTGAGTTGACCCAAGATTAAAATTTAAAACGTAAAATCATACTTGAAATATTCTTTGAGTTCTCCTATGCTTAAGAAAATCCTAAGCATAGATTATAGGCACTTGTGACTAGATGAAACTCACACCAAGCTCATCATCATCACATGGAAAAATTGTGCATTCTAGGGAATGCTTCCATAACCGAACTTTAGCTTGAGATAAAAGGGCAAGTCTTTGAGCTTTAGAGTCTTTAAGTGATGACGAAAAGTAAACGTGCTATGCATTCTATTTTAGTCTTCATTATAGAGTAAAGTGAGAACTTCAAAATAAATATGAAGTGCAAGGACTTGAAATATAAATATAAAGTGCTAAGAATATAAATATGTAAGACTTGAAAATAAATATGCAAGGCTTGAAAATAAATATGCAAAACTTGAAAGTAAATATGCAAGTTCATTTTATCTTTTAGGATTTAAGTGATGACCTGAAGTATAAATATGAATGCAAGTCCGGTTCTTTATTTTAGTGCTCTAGACTCCTCACCAATCGACTTTAAGGCTAAAATAGGTAAGCTTCGAGATTAATTATTAGGTGATATGAAAATGCAACTCTTGTTTTAATCTTTACGTTGTAGGTGATTAGCTCAAAAGTAAATATGCTAGGCAAGGAAAATAAATATGAATGCAAGTTCATTTTACATTCTTCACTAGAGCTCTTGCAAGATTTTAAAGAAACTTAAACCTCAACACAAACTTATCATAGCAAGATAAAGTGAACTTTAGAGTTCTTTGTACCAAGGTGTCAAAGAAACCTTATAGTTTGAACATCATCATCATGTTCAAGGAAATGGGATCAAGAGATCAAAACAACTAACAACCTTTCTTTGAGAAACAAAAGCAAAGCAATGGAAAAAGGAACCGAAATCCTTGCAAAGGAAAGGAAAAAGAAACGAAATCAAAGGGAAAGAAAGAAAAGGAACCGAAACTTGTTTCAAGAAAAGAAAAAGGAATAACTAAAATATGTTAAGATCAAAACCAAGTTTCAAGCTTTAGAGGTTTCTCAAAGGTAAACATGAGCCCATTATCTTGAAACCTCATCATCAAGCCACGGTTTTCCTTCGAAGATAGGCCATTATGGCCAAAATTAAAAGGAAGAAAAAGGAAGCCTAGAACCAAAAAGAAAGAAAAGAGAAGGAAAGAAGAACTAAAAGATTCAAGAGAAATCATAAAGTACATAACTAAATAACAACTTTTAATGAATGAAACACTTAAAATAAAATCCCTACCAAGGGATTGGAGGTTGAGATGAGAGAACAAGATGAAGAAGTTGAAGAAGAGGAACTCTTGCACTTGAGAGAAAAAGAAAAGCTTTAAGGTGCTCTTGAAAACTCAACTTGGCAAATGAACCAAAAGTGGTTCAAGTTCATCCAAGCATGCTATTTATAGAGAAATGAAACATGAGGGGTGAAAATGGGGGGAGAAATGGCACCATTTTAGGGAAGGGAAGAAGGAGAAAAATATCTTTTAGTTATGTCATTTTAAGGTAAGGTGTAAGATATGGTGTAGGCATGAGTTTAGGCATGGTGTAGCATGCTTCTTTGAGTGTGTGAGTAAAAAAATTTGTGATGCAAGAGGGGATGAGGTGGCGCCACTTTTTGGGGATCCAAGGAGAGGAAAATCTTTTATTTAATTGTGGTTTAGAGATGTGTTTAGGTGTAGCTTTGATTAGGCTTAGGATTAGGAACTTGTAAGTAAGTGTGTAAGTGAAAGAATAGGTAATCAAGGCTATTTTAAGGCATGATTTGTGAGCATTCTTGCCCATTAGTGGAGTCAAAATCCTACTCTACCTAGGCTTCTTGGAGTATGGAGAGTGAATAGTGAAAATACTATTCAAGATTCTATGTCTTGGGAACTTGAGTTTTTAAAAAGAAAAAGGGGTTTGAGTTTAATCTAAGCAATCTTAGGTTCTAATTAATTTTAATAACTTATTTTGACTCTAGATTAATTATGAAAATTAATTAATCTTCGATTAGAGTCTAATATTGCTTAGGTTTGCTTAATTGCACCATTAAGCTCAAATGACACTATGCCAGGGGCAAAATCGTAGTTTCATACAAAAATTGTCCGGGATCACAGGGACTTAAATAGATACTTTTAAACACATGAAAACGTCATTTTAAACCTTTGGGGAAAGTTTCAGGCTCAAACGGCACCTTTACTCCCGTAAAAACGCTATATGGGTATTTTGGTTATTTTGACCCGAAACTGCAGAAAACACAATTTTTGTCTGCAAAATCACTCAAGGACCATCTAATCCCCTTCAAACATTAAGTTGACCCTTCGAGGACTGCCGGGTCGGCTATCCTTGAATTCCGGACAGAAAATGGCCTCAGGGGCATTTTGGTCATTTTCTTTCAGACAGAAAAATTGGGGCGTTACACACCCTCCACAGAGTACTAACGGTGTAAGCGTAGCAAGTGAACGAAGATCCATAGAGGTAGCATCTGCAAAATCTAAGGATAGTACAAGGTACATGCAACATGAGAATGAGAATATTATAAAATTCTTAGCAGAGCAGTCCCTTATGCAAAAACATATCATCAAAATAATTTTCAAGCAATGCAGTTTATTTCTAAAACACATTTCATGCAAGCATGCTTAGTGATTTAGTCACATCACATTAATCATAGAATCTGTGTATTTCAAATGCAAGATCAATAAATCATATGCAATATCAATGAATCATCATATATTTTTGTTGTGACCAAAGAACTTAGTTATGTGCTTTATCTTTTTTAATCGACATAGGGAACACTTAGTTTGTACCAATTGGTATTAGTGAATAACGCCACACATGGGCAATAGACTACTTATCAAGACTGATTTCATTCTCATATGTGATCATCGGATTTTCTTTCTTCTTTTTTTGAATCTCTCGTAAATCCATTTCTAGCTGGTATGTCTACTGACTCATGACTTCCCCTTTATTCAACATAAGTCTTGTCCCTTTTTTACCTATATGTCAGAATGTAACACCCTAAAAATTATTTAAAAATTAATTTGGGCTTTATTAGTCATAATTTTAAAAATCTGACAGTTTCAATAATGATGAGGATGATCCAACATATTTGTGAAAAAAAAATGTGAATAGAAACTTGCGGGCCCGATAGGCCCGTCGGAACAACCAAAACCCTAGAATTAGGGTCCAGAAATACCCAAAACTGAGAAAAGAAAAGGATAAGGTTAGAAATAGTGAGAATTGAAGATTTTATACATGGAATTAATTTTCAGACAATGTTTGATTTCCAGGTATGATATTTTATCTATTCGATAAAATTTCGGTGTGTGATTTCTAATATTGAAAGATAGTTTAATCTCTGTAAAAGAATAATGTTTATCCTTTAAAGCCAAGTGTAATGCTAGGATTTAATCTTGAATTAAAAGATCAAATCCTCGCCATTCATCTCGTTTTCTTTTTGGAAAGAATTAAGCATTTATATTAAATACTACCTAAAGTCTAACTTAGGATAAAATCAAAACACCAAACCTTATCACTCCACTAAATACTTTCTCGACCAGCAAAAGCGAGCAAAATAGCCTCCATTTTTGTTCCTTCAAATAGCATGAAACTTGTTTCAAACTTCCAAGAATCCTAGCCTAAACTTGCCTAAACCTCAAATTTCCTTCACTAAACTTGTTCTACTCATCATAACCTACAAATCTAACCAATTAGAATTTGAATCTATCAACTTTTTCTATATTAAGAGCTCATCATATGCTGTGTAAGGAAGGTTTTTGTCACGACCCGACTTGGACACGTGACCGGCACGTGGGAAATCCTTATTACTACGTAAGCCTCATAATCTCTGAGTTTCTCTATATGCATACTTTAATATAAAACCATTTACAAAACATCATTTCATCTCTAATAAATCATTGTTTCTACGAAAACATAATCATAATAAACTCTAGTATAAATCTCTGAAGTCAGAAATCGAGTCATTTCAAATTCATTCCCAAACTCTGAACATATCCATAAGGTTCAAATATATGAGTTGCTCTGTATGCAAAATATACATGAAACCTGTAATCATATAAATACAAAATAGTCAAGATAAACAATGCTAATCAATCTCTACAGTCCGAGACCTTACCTGTCATGTAACTAGAGCACTCTATCTCTAACAAAAAGCAAACTAGAGTACTTCACACCGAGTGAAGCTCACCAATCAATAAATCTCTACTATGAGGGTGGAGGTGGAACAGGAGAACCCGCAGCGTCTACAACACCTGTAATGGGAAAGGAAGAGGGGTGAGTTTCATCTAAAACTCAATGAGCAGGTCCTCGTCCATAACCCTCTCATGGGAAAACCAAGGAAATAGATAATCATATACAAATAATTTAAAATCAATTGATGCAATAATCTCTGGAATCATACTAATACACATGTGAAAGTAAAAGCTCTAAATAGAAATTTCTCTGAAATTATAATAACAATACTCTATGAGAGAAACAGGAATCTTTACTCTATGGTTCCTCAAGAACCGAAGTATTATTCTCTATGATCCATTGGGGATCTAATGTGGACACCTAAATAGGTTCCGTTCTCTGCTCTATGAGATTGTCCTCTCGGAACAATTTGGTATCAAGGTTAACGATCGGGGTCAGCCGTTAACTCACTGTCTGTTTCTCAATAGCTAGCGTATAGTCTCTAAACCAATGAACATAATATTTTTCTCTAAATCTCTATTCTAATGTTTCTCTAGGCACAACTCTATGATTCATTAATTGTTCATCCAAAATATTATGATGGAAATTTTATGGAAATCTCAATTCAAGAATATAATAGTAATACTCTAGCTCTTGTGATAAAATCATTTAACAATAATGGTCCCATGAGTTGCAATAAAACAAATATTTCATGCTCTAATTGGAATTTACAATTTTAATAATTATAACAAATCAACGAAGACTCTAGTCTCTTGAAATCCTTTCTAAAAAACATGCCATCGAATATAAATTTATGAAATTAACTCTAGTGACCAATATAAGGGCCATAGGTTCCAAACCCACTCACCTGGAGGGAAAGGAATGGTGACGTCAACTCCAATGGAGCTCCGGAGAGAAGGAACGACACCAACGTCTGCCATTAGAGCTACAAAACACAAGATTAGTCTCCGTTACCCTCTACATTACTCAAATATAACTCTAACAACATTGGGGGAGCACCCCCACTTAACAACAATGGAGACAAACAATACACCCAAACTCTAGAATACAAAGTGAGAAAGATGGAGACAACAAAACCCATAAATCTCACCTTTAATCTCTTGGAGGAAGAAGGATTGAAGAGGATTTATGTAGGGAAGGAGTGGGAGAGAGTTAGGAAGAGAGAGATTTCGGATTTTAGGGTGAAATCCCGAGTTTGAAGGGTTTAAAAAGGGTTGGGGGCCTCACTAACGTGAAATGATGCATTTTGAACTGTTTAGGTACTGCTGACACCGCTATAGCGGTCTACCCCCCACTTACGACCGCTATAGCAATCCTGGACCACTATAGCGGTCTCCAAAGACCAAAAATATGTACTGCACCACCCACATGACCACTATAGTGGTCCCCAAAAGCCAAAAATACACTGTCACACTCCCTATGACCGCTATAGCGGTCCCCTAATGCCCAAAATACCATGATCACCCCATTTTGACCGCTATAGCAGTCTTGGACCGCTGTAGCGGTGACAGTTCACCACATCAGCTGCACTAAGGGTCCTCCAGGCATTCCGGGGCTTTCCCAGCAACACGGGTGGGTCCCAGAGGACCCTGGGGCAAAACGGAACACATCCACTGCCACGTATACACTGGGTATCACATTCTCCCCCCTTAAAAGAGATTTGGTCCCCAAATCTAAAACATACCTTGAGGAGGGAAAAGGTGCGGATATATGATCATCATGGCTTCCTCAGCCTCCTACGTGGCTTCCTCACCGGAGTGGTTCTTCCAGATGACCTTTACTGAGGCCACTTCCTTTGAACTAAACTTCTTGATCTGCCGATCCACGATGGCAACCAGTTCCTCTTCATATGACAAGTCCTTATCCATTTGAACCGCTTGTGGGGTGAGCACGTGAGACTCATCAGGCGTATACTTCTTGACCATACTGATATGAAAGACCAGGTGTATCTCTAATAAACTGGGAGGCAACGCCAACCTGTAGGCCACTGCTCTAACTCTCTCTAGGATCTCAAACGGGCCGATATAGCGTGGATTCAACTTTCCCCGCTTACTGAACCTCACTACTCCCTTCATGGGAGACACCCTCAGAAACACGTGATCCCCCACAGCAAACTCTAAATCTTTGCGCCGGTTATCAGCATAAGACTTCTGTCTAGACTAAGCCGCCAATAACTATTCTCTAATTAGTTGAACTTTCTCTAAGGTCTCTTGTACCAAATCTGGGCCTAGGGCCTTAACTTCCCCTAGCTCAAACCACTCAACTGGAGATCTACAACGTCTACCATACAACGCTTCAAATGGTAGCATCTGGATGCTAGCTTGATAACTGTTGTTATACGAGAACTCTATCAGTGGCAAGTGGTCACACCAACTCCCACCAAAATCTAGCACACAAGCTCTAAGCATGTCCTCTAAGGTTTGGATCGTTCTCTCTGATTGACCATCTGTTTGTGGATGGAAAGCCGTGGTCAAATCCACTCGAGTCCTGAGAGTTTCTTGAAATGCTCTCTAGAACCTCAAAGTGAATTGAGACCCTCTATCTGATATGATCGACACTGGCACTCCATGAAGCTGAACAATCTCATCTATGTAAAGCTGAGCATACCAAGCTACACCGAAGGTCGTCTTTACCGATAGAAAGTGAGCAGACTTGGTCATCCTGTCTACAATCACCCATCTGGAATCAAAGCCTCTAGTGGTCCGAGGTAACCCAACTACAAAGTCCATGGTTATCCTCTCCCACTGCCACTCTGGGATCTCTATCTACTGAAGCAAACCCGCAGGCCTTTGGTGCTCAGCCTTAACTTATTGACACACCAAACACTGTGCCGCATAGTCACCAATGTCTCTCTTCATACCTTCCCACCAGTATAGCTATCTGAGATATTGATACATCTTCTCTGAATCGGGATGAACATAATATGCTACGCTATGGGACTCTTCCATTACTCTTTTCTTCAACTCATCCACATCAAGAACACAAAGCCGGTCCCTAAAGTGCAACACACCCTCCATATCCACCATGAACTCTAAGCTCTCCCCTTTGTGCACATCCTCCACTAGCTCAACCAACTTGGGGTCTTCCCCATGCCGTGCCTTAATCTACTCCACCAGAGTCGACTAGGCTCCAATGTGAGCAAGAAAGGCTCCAGACGAATCAAGCCCGAACTAAACTCCCTCTGCCTCTAGCTTATGGATCTCTTCTATCAACGGTTGCCTCACAGGCGCTATATGGGCCAAACTGCCCATGGACTTTCTACTCAGCGCATCGGCTACCACATTAGCCTTCCCCGGATGATAAGATATGGTGCAGTCGTAGTCTTTCAATAACTCCAACTATCTACGCTGCCTGAGATTCAGATCCTTCTGCTGAAATATATATTTCAAACTCTTGTTATCAGTAAAGATTTCGCATGTCTCTCCATATAGGTAGTGCCTCCAAATCATCAAAGCAAAGACCACCGCTGCCATCTCTAGATCATCCGTCGGGTAGTTCTGTTCATGCCTCTTGAGTTGCCTAGATGCATAAGCCACTACTCGGCCATGCTGTATAAGGACACAGCCAAGCTCGACTCTAGAGGTATCACAGAACACCGAGAAACCTTCTGTACCCGAGGGCAATACAAGAACAGGAGCCGTGGTCAAACAGGTCTTAAGCCTTTGGAAACTCTCTTGACAAGCACCTGACCATGAAAATTAACTCCCTTCTGAGTTAACTTGGTTAACGGTTTCGCTATCCTCGAGAAATCCTTAACAAACCTCTAGTAGTATCCCACCAAACCTAAGAAACTGCGGATTTCTGACACTGTAGTTGGCCTCGACCACTGTTGAACCGCTTCAACCTTCTTCGGGTCAACCAGGATACTTTCTTTAGACACCACATGCACAAGAAACGCCACTTGATTGAGCCAAAACTCACATTTAGAGAACTTGGCGTACAAATGGTTCTCCCTTAGGGTCTGCAAGACAATCCTAAGGTGGTGCTCATGCTCCTCTTCACTCCTAGAGTATACCAGAATGTCATCAATGAAGACGATCACGAAGTGGTCTAGAAATGGTTTGAAGTCTCTGTTCATCAAGTCCATAAAAACTGCGGGGGCATTGGTTAACCCAAAAGAGATCACTAAGAACTCATAGTGTCCATAGCATGTCCTAAAGGCCGTCTTGGGTACATCTTCACCCTTGATCTTCAACTGGTGATAGCCCGACCTTAGGACAATCTTAGAGAAACACCTAGCTCCTTGGAGCTGATCGGATAGGTCATCAATGCGTGGCAAGGGGTGCCAGTTCTTGATTGTAACCTTGTTCAACTGCCGGTAGTCTATGCACATCCTCATAGACCCATCCTTCTAATTAACAAACAACACTGGGGCATCCCAAGGCGAGGTACTCGATCGGATAAACCCCTTATCAAGCATCTCTTGTAACTGATTCTTCAACTCTTTCAACTCTACGGGAGCCATCCGATATAGGGGTATAGAGATGGGTCTAACCCCGGGCTCAAGCTCTATCCTGAACTCTATCTCTCTCTCTGGTGGCATCCCGGGTAGCTCTTCCAGAAAGACATCAGGAAACTCACAAACCACCGACACTGACTCCAAGCTTGGTACTTCCACATCCATGTCCCTAATTGAAGCTAGAAACCCATGACTTCCTCTATCCATGAGCTTCAAGGCACTCATGGCCGATATCAAGCTAGTTGGGACCGACCAACTGGTACCCTTAAACTCTAAAAGCTCACCTCAGAAACATCAAACTTTACGATTTTACTGTAGCAGTCCACCATGGCATGACATAGTGCTAGCCCATCCATGCCCACAATGATATTGAAATTTGACATATCCAACAAATGGAGGTTAGCAAGGGCCTCCATCCCTCCAACCTTAACCTTACAATCTTTATAGACCAACTGAATCAGAAGGGGTCCCCCCGAGGGTATCTCCACCAGAAACAACTTCTCTACGGTAGAAACAGGTTTCCCGAACCGTGTGGTAAAGAACGAGGACACATATGAATATGTAGACCCGGAATCAATCAGTGCAAAAGCCTCAAAGGAGAAAACTCTAATGATACCTGTGACAACATCGGCTGAAACTGTTGCATCCTGGCGTGTGAGAGCAAATAGACAGGGTTGTCCCCCTCCACTCTGGCCTCTACCTCTGCCACCCGGACCCCTATCTCCAGGGCCCCTGCCCCCAGCACCTTTACCAACTGGAGCAGCCGGGCTACCCTTGGTCCCTGACTGATAAGACTGAGCTGATGCCGTGGGGTTCGCCGACCCCTGGCTAGATGCTCCTAATCTGAACGGACACTCCGCAGGCTTGTGGCCTTGCTGGCCACAACTATAACAAGCAAATGCGCCAATCATGCACTAACCATCATGTTTTCTGCCACAAGTTTGACATTAGCGAAAGCTCTGAACTGAACCCTGGCCACTGAACTGGCTATCACCTATGATCTGACTATGGGAAGCAGCAGGCTTGGTCGGGGCGGACTCTAAAAAGGTGGCCTTGCCCGACTGGGACTGCTGCTAACCCTGCTAGCCAGGCCCTTTGCTCGACCCAGCTCCCCCCGAGAAAAAACCATGTGTCCTGGCCTTCTTGACAGAATCTACTGCAGCTCTCCGGTCTGCTAAGCCAGCCTCTATCGCAATAGTCGTGTCTACTGTCTGCACATAATCAATGGTGCCCACATGTGGCTGAAGACTGAGGAACATATTCTGGGGCAGTCCCTGAACAAATCGCCTAACCCGCTCTGTCTCCGATGCTAACATACTAGCAGCCGCTTAGGCTAAGGATGTGAATCTTTCCTCATACTATGTAACTGACATACCCGGCGTCATTCGGAGCCTAAGGAACTCTTCAACCATCTGAGCTCGACGGCTCTCTGAAAGGTATCTCCTTAGGAACGCTGCTCGGAATTCCTCCCAGGAAGGTGGCTCAGAGTCACCATGCCCCTAAAGGAACTCGTCGTGCCATATACCAGCCTGGCCTCCCAGCTGGAAGCCATCCAACTCAGCTGCCCTCTCAGAAGAGCAATGAATAACTCGGATGATCTTCTCTACCTCTCGGAGGAACGTCTGAGGATCCTCCATCGTGAGACGCCCCTGGAAGGTGGGTGGATCCAACCTCCTGAAGCGCTCTAACGTCGAGTCATCTGGATCTCTAACTGGTGCCTGCACCGGCGGTGGCTGAACGGGAGGTGTATGGACTGGGGGTGGTTGAGTGCCAGCCTCAGTCTGCCTGGTCAATGCCCCTGTGAGGGCTACCAAGGCCTGCTCTAGTGCCCTGAAACAGGCCTCTAAAACTGAGGATCCGCTACTACGATGGCGACGGTGAGAAGAAGAAGAACGACGTAGAGAAGGCATACTAAATCTGAAAAACATGAACACGGGGATAAGACATGGATCTTGGAAAGAAGGCAAGACTCTAACTCTGAACTTAGACATGGCTGACCACTCTAAAAGCCTCAAGTAATGCTTTGTTAATGCAAATAGGCGCCTTTCCATTTACAAAATCGCCGTGCTACTTGTGGACACTTGCTCCAGTGACATATAGGGAAAACCTAGCGCTCTGATACCACTTTGTCACGACTTGACTTGGGCACCTGACTGGCACGTGGGGAATCCTTATTCCCACGTAAGCCTCATAACCTCTGAGTTTCTCTATATGCATACTTTAATATAAAACCATTTGCAAAACATCATTTCATCTCTAATAAATCATTGTTTCTACGAAAACATAATCATAATAAACTCTAGTATAAATCTCTGAAATCAGAAATCGAGTCATTTCAAATTCATTCCTAAACTCTGAATATATCTCTGAGGTTCAAATATATGAGTTGCTCTCTATACAAAATATACATGAAACCTGTAATCATGTAAATAAAAAATAGTCATGATAAACAGTGCTAATCAATCTCTACGGTCCGAAACCCTGCCTGTCATGTAACTAGAGCACTCTATCTCTAACAAAAAGCAAACTAGAGTACTTCACACCGAGTGAAGCTCACCAATCAATAAATCTCTACTACGGGAGTGGAGGTGGAACAGGAGAACCCACAGCGTTTACAACACCTGTAATGGAAAAGGGAGAGGGGTGAGTTTCATCTAAAACTCAATGAGTAGGTCCTTACCCATAACCCTCTCATGGGACAACCAAGGAAATAGATAATCATATACAAATAATTTAAAATCAGTTGATGCAATAATCTCTGGAATCATACTAATACACATGTGAAAGTAAAAGCTCTAAATAGAAATTTCTCTGAAATTATAATAACAATACTCTATGAGAGAAACAGGAATCTTTACTCTATGGTTCCTCAAGAACCGAAGTATTATTCTCTATGATCCATTGGGGATCTAATGTGGACACCTAAATAGGTTCCGTTCTCTGCTCTATGAGATTGTCCTCTCGGAACAATTTGGTATCAAGGTTAACGATCGGGGTCAGCCGTTAACTCACTGTCTGTTTCTCAATAGCTAGCGTATAGTCTCTAAACCAATGAACATAATATTTTTCTCTAAATCTCTATTCTAATGTTTCTCTAGACACAACTCTATGATTCATTAATTGTTCGTCCAAAATATTATCATGGAAATTTTCTGGAAATCTCAATTCAAGAATATAATAGTAATACTCTAGCTCTTGTGATAAAATCATTTAACAATAATGGTCCCATGAGTTGCAATAAAACAAATATTTCATGCTCTAATTGGAATTTACAATTTTAATAATTATAACAAATCAACGAAGACTCTAGTCTCTTGAAATCCTTTCTAAAAAACATGCCATCGAATATAAATTTATGAAATTAACTCTAGTGACCAATATAAGGGCCATAGGTTCCAAACCCACTCACTTGGAGGGGAAGGAATGGTGACGTCAACTCCAATGGAGCTCCGGAGAGAAGGAACGACACCAACGTCTGCCATTAGAGCTACAAAACACAAGATTAGTCTCCGTTACCCTCTAGATTACTCAAATATAACTCTAACAACATTGGGGGAGCACCCCCACTTACCAACAATGGAGACAAACAATACACCCAAACTCTAGAATACAAAGTGAGAAAGATGGAGACAACAAAACCCATAAATCTCACCTTTAATCTCTTAGAGGAAGAAGGATTGAAGAGGATTTATGTGAGAAAATAGTGGGAGAGAGTTGGGAAGAGAGGGATTTCAGATTTTAGGGTGAAATCCCGAGGTTGAAGGGTTTAAAAATGGTTGGGGGCCTCACTAATGTGAAATGATGCGTTTTGGACTATTTGGGTACTGCTGACACCGCTATAGCGGTCTACCCCCCCTCCCCCAACATACAACCGCTATAGCAGTCCTGTACCACTATAGTGGCCTCCAGAGACCAAAAATGCGTGCTGCACCACCCACATGACTGCTATAGCGGTCTCCAGAAGCTAAAAATACGCTACCACACTCTCTATGATTGTTATAGCGGTCCTAGACCGCTATAGCGGTCCCCTAATTCCCAAAATGCCATGATCACCCCACTATGACTGCTATAGCGGTCTTGAACCGCTATAGCGGTGACAGTTCACCACATCAGCTGCACTAAGGGTCCTCCGAGTATTCCGAGGCTTTCCCAGCAACACGGGTGGGTCCCAGGGGACCCTGGGGCAAAACAGAACTTATCCACTACCACGTATACACTGGGTATCACAATTTTGGTGTGGGTTAGAAGGCTTTAAAGTGAAAGGGATCAATTTTGGAGCATCTTTTGGAGCCAAGATCTCTAAAGCTCCAAAGAGTAGTGGTTTTGAAACCTCTTCTTCTTTAAATCTATTTTTCTATTTTATTCACTGTTTTAAATTGGTATTTTTGGTTATATTGGTTGATGATATTTGGATATTGATGTGTTAATTTTGGTAGAGTATTTCAATGATGTTAGAAAAACCATTTTGGCAAAACAATTTTTGAATCATGTGCTGAATTCTTAGATTTGTACCAGGAAGTTATGAATTACGAATTTTCTAATGCATTTGTAGATGATTTTATGAGCTATCAAAAAATTATATGTTGAAGCTAACATCTTAGACAAGTCCATGATTTTTCTTGGGTCTTAAAAAAATGACTTTTACTATTTAAAAAAAATCAGAAACCTAGGCTATTATTGAGTTGTCTGGACAGCTAATTCTGAAGCTCTAAGATTGTCTAATTTTGTTACTATATCAAATGATCAAATTATTACTTGAAATTTTATAGGTTGTTGAAAACATATTGAAGTCCAATTGTGAAATTTTTTAGGATTTGTTATGATCATTTGATAGGGTAATAAAATTGAGACTTTGGCTGTTCGCTATAATTAGGGTGTTTCTGACCTCTAAATATGTCTAATTTTACTAGCTTAGCAAGAGAACTCCTTTTGCTCTGAAATTTTTATGAAACCTTGTGGACACATTAAGTGTCATAGATAATTTTTATAGCCTCTAAATTGATTGTTTGATGTGCAAGTTAATTAGTGCTACAAGGCGGTGAAATCTGCCCATGTGCTCTATTTATGCTAAGACAGTATATTAGTGACATAATGACGTTTGGTTCAAGTGTGATGTATATGAATGCATGCTAGTAACTTTAAGGATTGGTTTGAGGCATAATTGGAATCATATTGTAAATGAATGTATATATGTGCTTTATGCATGCATTTGGAAAAATAAAAATGAATGATACATATATGTGGCAAAAGAGAATATGTGAACTTCAATTGTGCATATTCTAACATATGGAGAAAATAGAAACAAGATTTAACTTAAATAAAGGGAAGGCAAAAAGAGAAACTTCCTTAGTGTATATCTTCTGATATATGGAAAAAATAGAAACAAGACTTAAGTTAAATAAGGGGAAGGCAAAAAAAAAAAGGAACTTCTCCCGAGATATTATGAGTCGGTATACATATTGGCTAGAAATAGATCTGTGTGTGATTCGAAAAAGGAAACAATGAAGTCTGATGACCACATATAGGATTGAGCTCAGTCTTGATAAGCAGCCTACTTCCCTTGTGTGGTGTAATCCACTATAAATACTCATTGGGTATAAACTAAGTCTTTTCTATGCTGATAAAAAGAAAAAAATGCATTGAATTGAGTTTTGCAGCATGATATAAACTAAATCTTTCCTATATTGATGAAAAAAGAAAAATACACTGAATTAGGTTCCATAACCACAAGAGAAAAATAGAGAGATTCCCTTGATATATCCAGAATAAGTGAAGAGGATTTCATTAAAGATTTCGGCATCTATCATATGTATATGCATATTAATTTGAATTGTCTGCTTAGAATGATTTACTAGGTGTTTGAACATTGGGTTGTATATGCATTAAGTGATTGATCTTTAAAAGCTACCAACTTCGAAAGTATGATTTGGAACTCTAAAAAAGAACCATTATTATGAAATGCATTATCACTTTTTTTTTATATAAAATGCAGTGGCTGGAGCGATGACGATAATATTATAATTGAGTTTTTGGGGAGTTACCCTACTGAGAATTGTATAATTCTCACCCTTATGTGTTTTGTGTTCCCGTGTTATCTCCAGGTTGATCCAATGGACTATGGGGCTATTACACCAAAGAACTTGGAATTACAGTGGTTTAGTAGTTGATACTATTATTATGTTATATATAGTTGCAGACATATATGTATGCAAATGTAATAGAGGTTGTATATTTATTAAAGCTTCATTATGTAATTGACTTGTATCTTTGTTATATATTTTAATAGAATTACACTTAGTTATTACACGTATTAATCAAACTTCCTATACATATTTAAGAAAAGTCCGCTAATTAATAAGTGACAACTCTCGAGTACAATATCATGACTTAAGGATAAGGTTGTACTTGGGAGGATGTTACACAGAACATGCACAATTGAAGTTTATACATTATCTTTTGTCACATATATGCTCATATACTTTCTTTTTTAATGCATGCATTAATCACATATTGGCATTCATTCATAAATAAGTTTTAATCATGCCTCATAAACCAATCTTTAAAGTCTATAGTATGCATTAATATACATCACACTCAAGAAAAATGCCATTATATCATCAATTCAAGGCATTCGTACACTTTCAGCATATTAGGCATATTTCACATCCCAATAATACATTTAGTTAACATACCAAACTATATAAAACAGGTCTACAAAAATTCGCCATGACATTTAAATGTGTCCCCAAGATCCTATAAAAATTTAAGAGCAAAACAAAGTCTCTAGATATATTAACAAAATTGTACAAATTCAGTGGTCAGTGACCACCTGATTTTTGCCAACGGTCAAAATCCATAATTTTATTACCATGACGAATGAACTTAACAAATTCTATAAAAAATTCAAAGTTGGACTTCTAGGTCTATACAAGAACATGTAAAAATTTCAAAGTAAGATCATTTGATATATTAACAAAAGTAGACAAATTTAGAGCTTTAGAATTGGCTGTTCAGACAACAACCCTAACAGTCTCAGTTTTTATTTTTCAAAAATAGTAAAAATTCTTCAAATGGACTCAAGAAAAATCCTAAAATTAGTTTAGGATGTTAGCTTCAGTATAAAAAAAATTCAGCTCAAAATTACTTAAGAAAAATCATGGAACACTTACTGCTAGTGAAAAATCCAAGTTTTCTATAACTCAATACAAAATTTGTTTTGACAAAATTGATTTTCTAACAACATCAAACTACTCCACCCATGCAAACATATCAATATCTATATGTAATCATATAGATAAACCAAAATATCAAGCTCAAACATTCAATAACTTTCATAAGCAATTTTGAAAAGAAAACGCAGCAAAAAACCTACTCTTGAAACTTTAAGACTTCTAGCTTAAAGTAATCTTTTCTAAAATGATTTTCTTCACTTCAAGCTCTTCCAAACAACACCTAATCCTTCTTCTAGCAATAGTATGTCATGGCTCAAAGTGGAGAATGGAGATGAATTAAAATTTCAATCAGTTAGTTTTGCAAATTGTGATCACTAGATGAAGTTTAGTAAAGGAAACTTGTTGTTTTAGGGATTTAGAGCTAGAGTTTTGAGGATTTGAAGCTAGGATTAGGGTTTTGAAAGAAAAAACAATGGAGATGGTGTTTTGGAAGGGTGCTGGCCGAAAATGAAGGAGACATAAAGGTGGTGATGGTTTTATCATATCTTAAGTTAGGCTGTAGTATTTATCTAGTTTCAAACTTTTATTTCTTTATTTTTGAAAAAAGAAATTATATGAATGGCTAGGATCAATTTGTTAGTTAAAAAATAATTCTTGGTCATCCACTTGGCTCAAGATAAGTGTTTAACTTAATCTTAGTGAACAAGTTGCTTTTTCGATGTAAAACCGCATACCAAAATTTCACCTAATGGATGAAATATTGGTCGCCGGGTGAAATTAATATTAATGAAAGACCATGGTGAGTTTTAATCCATGCCATTCACTTCGAAATATGTGGTTGGTAGTGGTTACTTGGTCATAAAGTCACTTTTATGGTGTTAAAAATTGCTCATCAAACTTTATCAGACGGGTAAAATATCTCTGCCAATAACTTAAAATATCTTTACCCAGGCACCGGGCCTAATACTACACCCCAGCATCTGGGTCTAAGTTCCTCTAGCCCGGGGGTTATCCTTGATCCCGATTCCAAAGTTACTATTCATCTATGGGCCCATAAAGTTACTATTCACACCTAGCTCTAGAATTTTTTTCCGACTCGTCCGTTGAGTCGTCCTCATTTTCACTAAGTTTGTCGCATTACTCAAATTCTCGTTAATAAAGCTCAAATTAATTTTTGAATAATTTCTGGATGTTAAAGCTATCATGGAAGTGCCTGAGTTATAATAGCCCGATATCATGACTTAAGGATGATGTTATACTTGAGAAATGGTCACTTGGCCATAAAGTCACTCTTTTGGTGTTAAAAACTACACATCAAACTTTATCTGACGGGTAAAATTTCTCTGCCGAAAACTTAAAATATCGTTACCCGGGCATCGGGCCTAATACTATACCTCGGCATTTGGGTCTAAGTTCCTCTAGCCCGGGGGTTATCCTTGGTCCTAGTTCCAAAGTTACTATTAATCTGTGGGCCCGTAAAATTACTATTCACACCTAGCCCGAGAATTTTTTTTGTACTCATCCATTAAGTCGTTCTCATTCTCACTATGTTTGTCGGATTACTCAAATTCTTATTAATAAAGTTCAAATTAATTTTTGAATAACTTCTGGACGTTACAACTATCATGGAAGTGCTTGAGTTATAATAACCTGATGGCCAAAGACCAGTATCAATTTTTCTTTTTATTATATTTACTTGTAAATGTTTAAGAAAATAGGCGTATATTGAGGTTTGCATAAGAATTTTTTCATGTATTTGAACATCTATTCTCTGACTACTCTATTTTTTTTATATATTTAACTAGAAATAGGAAAAAGTTACTGCTCGACTCACTCATATATGTTGTAAATACTTAAGTAAGATCCACTAATTTATAAGTAATAACTCTCAAATTTAATATCATGACTTGATGATAATCTTGTATTTGAGAAATTGTTAGCCCTGCCAATCTCTACTTCTGACTAAGAAGGATAGACATCCAACTTTGTAATAGGTAAATATAATTAATTTTAATTTACCGTTTGAAAAGTCATCCTCTCATCATTGAAATAAAAAATTTCAAATCATTGAAATAAAAAATTTCAAATAAAAAGTACAAATCCACATCCACTTGATTACTCACTCCGCTAAGATGGTAGACTCGGAGGGGTGTTATTTAGGCAAATAAAAATTATGTCTTTAGAAATTATAACTGCAGATCTTCCAGAGTAAAATCGAAGAAAGATCGATTTACAGATTTAGTTAGGCGACGACGCAGATGGAGACAATAATGTGAAGGCGAGGGAAACAACGGGGAAGTGTTGTGGGAGGAGACAGACAGGAAAGACACAAGTGCCATCAGCGGACTAAAGGGTGGAATCGGGAAAAGCTCCTCCCCCGCCCCCACCCCACTTCCCTTTATCTAATAAATTTGAGTCCTCGCTTTCCATTTTGTTTCCCAGTCACCCTTCGGATTGAAGTTTAAATTCAATTTGAATTCGGAAAAGTAAATTTGGTACTATACAGATCTATCGCAAAGGAAGATCAATATAATATTCGTGTACTATTATTATTCATGCGATCAGATCTGGTCTCTGCATAGATTAGCCGTTGCGCCTTTGATAATCTATATTGTTATTTCTGGTACATACATACATACAAGTTTTTGGAACCCTCCGAAATTGAAGATGGAGAGCGAAAAGAAATCTGCGGCAATTTCCGATGTGGGAGCATGGGCTATGAATGTTGTCAGCTCCGTTGGAATTATCATGGCCAACAAACAGCTTATGTCCAACAATGGCTATGCTTTCAGCTTCGGTCAGCCCTCTCCTTAATTGTATTATTCTCATGTTTGAATTGAATGCGGGAGTAGCAGATATCTATCTTTCTTCCTCCTACACTTGTTATACTCCCTCAGATCTCTCCTTTTACTATAATGTGGCCATTTATTTCATTCTGGATCTCCTCTGCTCTGCAGCCTCGATCCACATTTCTATATCTTTCCTTAATGTTTTGTTTACCAATTGTTGTTCATTTTGTTTCAGCTACAAGCTTCTTTTGTTAGTATTATGGCGTATGTGGTATACCGCATACATTTTATGTTGTCATATGCGATTTTTTCTGTTCATGACTTATTGTCTTTGTCTCGTCTTATTATTTTTCTATCCTTTTTCCGTGCATTACAGCCACCATGTTAACTGGGTTCCACTTTGCTATAACTGCTCTCGTGGGTCTAGTGTCAAATGCTACCGGTTATTCTGCATCAAAGCGTGTCCCTATGTGGGAGCTTCTTTGGTTCTCAGTAGTTGCCAATATGTCTATCACAGGGATGAATTTCAGCGCTCAACTCTGTTGGATTCTACCAAGTATGGTTTCTGATGAGAATATCTGCCGGCGTGGATATGTCATGCTCAACTCTGTCTGTTTCCATGGATCTTTTTTTTTCTTTTCTTCTTTCTTTCTCTATTTCTATCTTTCTATAAATTCTAGCAAAGAAAATTCATGCTTCTGACTTTCATGTATCTTCGTCTACCTTCTTTAACATGAGTAGCGGGTGTATACAATTAAGATCTTCTTTCTGCCAAATTCAAATTTGCACCGAGCAATTATGTGCACCTAATATACACACACGTCAGATGCACATCATGGTGATTTGCAGGTGTGTAATTCATCGTGTAGGGAAACTAGGAGCTTTTGATTAAGGATTGAGGAGCACTAAATATTTGTTTAAACAATATATATTGGGTTTATGCATCTACTCTTATTGGATGTGAATGTTTTAGATGAAGTAGTAGATATATAAGAGAAGATTATGGATGAATGTATACTGGAAAAAGATGGAGTACACCTAGTACTTATTGAGGAGAAGATGACAAACCACACATGGTGGTTTGTTCATGTGATGATAACTCCAATAAAGGCTGCAATGAGAAAATTGGTTCAAATGAAAGACAATTTGATAAAAATAAGTAGAGAGAGAATAAGAATAAAAGTGTAGGGAAACCATTAGAAAAACCTCACTAACTGGCTTTATTGACAACTAGATTTCTGGTAACGGCCCCTGGTGCCTTTAAATTAATGTATCCAACCTCAGCTGGTGGCTGTTTTCATATGAATCCATTCTTAATAGTCTAGCTGAAGAATATGATGGGACATCTGTGTTGAAAGCAGTGAAATGCTAGTAGGGAAGAATTTTGATTGACCCCCATGATTGATTGAAGAACTATAATGTAATTTCAAGTCCATATGGTTTTCCATTGACCATTTCTGACTCTGTGGTATTTTCAACCTTTGGAGTATTAGCACCTGGAAAGATACTTATTGTTATCTACCAGGGATATCAATGCAAGCCAAGCCCAAAAATTAATTTTAGAGTAAAGTTTACATCTGGAAGTGCAGAATTGTATAAAACATCCTATGTAGGCATTGGATTTTAACTAAGGCATTTTGTTTATGCATGTTTTCAGGAATACTTTTGCAAGATTACAATCATCATTATATTCTTGTAGTTTTGATTGTGCTAAGCAGTTCATTTTGGAGACACATGTAGTAGTCATCAATCATCATAATCATATCTCAATTTCTAAATATTGGGATTTGCAGCATTCTCACAGTCTCACATTGTAATCAGACTCTCCAACACCATCCCCATTATTTCAGCTTTACTCTCCGACACTTACTTGTGTTTTCACTTGAATTTTCTTTGCCTCTTATTTTTTAAGTTGTTAATTTTGTCATTGTATAAGTGCACAGATATCAAAACTAAGCATGATTCCAGTGGTTTGTGTAATGGAATGGATCCTTCACAGCAAGCACTACTCAAGGGAAGTGAAAATGTCAGTCATGGTAGTGGTTATTGGTGTTGGTGTTTGCACTGTAACTGACGTAAAAGTTAACCTCAAAGGTTTCGTGTGTGCCTGTCTGGCTGTTTTATCGACATCTTTGCAGCAAATTGTAAGTGTCATTTACTGTTCTTCCCCTCTATGAAGCAGTATGGAATTTATTTCAATTTTAGTTGTGATTGCCTTATCTGATGTCATTTTATATGGTATCAATTGCAACAATTGGAGGTGAGTGTTGGACATAATTTATTAGATGTAGAATCATAACTGGAAGCATCATTTTTGCTCTTATAAAAGTCTTGTAACTTTTTGGCTGTGAATATTCGTGTTTTAGATCAAATGGAAATTAGAAATATCGAATTCATTGTTAAGGAGTGTGGAGAACATACTTTCAACGATAAAAGGAACTTCATGTTGTATGCTGATAATTATGCAATTTGTGGGATCTTTTATTGTTTTTTATACCTGATTTTTTTTTCCCCCTTTGTTGTGACAGTCAATTGGTTCTCTACAAAAGAAATATTCAATAGGATCTTTTGAATTGCTGAGTAAGACTGCTCCTATTCAAGCCCTTTCTCTTCTTACTCTTGGTCCATTTGTTGATTACTACCTTAGTGGCAAATTGATTACCAACTATAACATGTCTTCTGGTGCCATTGTAAGTGTTCGACCCTTTATCATGTTAAATCTAGCTTCTTTCTCTGTATCTAGCTTAATTATGAAATGGTGACGGCTTGTGTTTTTGGTGTCTACAAATCTCTGCAGTTATTCATTCTTCTTTCATGCTCCCTAGCTGTATTTTGCAATGTGAGCCAGTACCTCTGCATTGGGCGCTTCTCAGCTGTTTCCTTCCAGGTTTTGGGCCACATGAAAACAGTATGTGTTCTGACGCTCGGGTGGCTGCTATTTGATTCGGAGCTAACTTTCAAGAATATCATGGGAATGATTATCGCTGTTGTTGGCATGGTAATTTACAGTTGGGCCGTGGAGGGTGAAAAGCAATCAGGGGCCAAGACCCTTCCTCATGCGAAAAACAGCCTAACAGAAGAAGAAATTAGATCATTGAAGGATGGAGTAGAAAACAGTCCTTTGAAGGATGTTGAACTTGGTGAGGCTAAAGGTTAGATTGACTAACAGGTGGTAAAATTTGAAGAAAAGAGGATGAAGTCAATACTATTTTGTGTGATGTCAATTTGATATTGTTGCTTTATCTAGTGTACTCTCGGTTATGACTTGTGATATGACAAATTAGGGTGGGATCTTTAGCACTCCCATTTGTCTATTCAAATTCTCTCTCAACTGCGTTAAACTTCGATTGTTTAAAATGACCTTCATTGTTTATTTTATTGATTAATTTAAATTTTTTAGTCATAGTTAATTAACAATTTGCACATTTAATTTTTATCGTCTTCTCTTACCCGAAACCTGAAATAAATAGTATTTTTTTTATACTTTAGAAATTATATTGATTATAATGAGATTTAAATTTAGAACTTCATATATATTACTCAAACTTTTTATTATTAGACCAATCAGAGTAGCCTTAGAAATAAATAGTTTGAACTTTTAAATTTGGAAAAGATAAATTTATTAAAACATTGCTATGCAAAATGAGTTTATTTACAAATTATTTTTTAACATATATTGGTTATGTATTTACAGTTTAAAATTTGGTTTGTAATTTAAATATTAAAATAATAAAAAAGGAGATCAAATTTTAAAATTTAATTACTAAGCATATAAAATATTATTTTTATAGATAGAAAGTTTATATATAATTTAGGTAATAAAATCGAGAAGATTGAAAATATAAACCCATTAAAATACTCTTCTATTTTATTCAAATATAGTTTTGTGAAAGCGATTCATACATGAATATATTCCTAAAAATAAGAGTAAAACATACTATTACTTAAATAATTTTGAACATTTATTCAAAATAAAATAAAAATTATTATACAACTGATATTTTGATTTAAATTAATAAACATATTATAAATAAATAGATATTATATTTAAATGATAAATAATAAAGTATGAAAAGTAAATTGTTCGGTTTATTAAAGAAATAAATTATCAAAAAACAACTTATGAAATCAAAGTTTATGCTATAGTTAAGTGAAAGGTAACTATTGCGACCCCTAGCCTAGTGGTAAAAATAAGAGAGAGGTGGACACAAGATCTTAGGGTCCTTGGTTCAGCCTAGGAATCCTAGATTCGAGCCTAGGAAAGAGAAAAATGTACCTTTGACCCGAGGCTCCTCTCGTTATTCTCTCTTGGTGTTTTCAGACTATGTGAAAGAATCGGAGGGATTAATTCAACCCAATTGAAATGATACCCTTCGTCAACCAAAAAAAAATTAAAAATTATAAAATAAATTACACTCCCCCCTAACATTTGTGAAAATTCACCCTTGAACCACTATTGATTTTTCAAAAATGCACCCACTTTAATCTCACTCTCTTTCACTTCAACAACGACCGGTCTATTCTTCCTCCTTTCCCATTACTCTCATTACTCTTCATTTTTTTTTTTTTCCGGTTTCTAGGGGCAATAGCTACTGCAAGGACGAGGCAATGAAATCCCAGAAACAATAGCTAACCGCAAAAAAAAAAAAGAAGGAAAACTTCTTATTTCTCATATGAAACATCAACCACTACAAGACACCAATAAAAACATGGTTACAAACTTTTTCTACAGGTTTCTGCATCACCAGAACAAAAAGCAACAATCAAAGAACTCATCATTTGCAACATCGCATCATCAAACTACCACAAGGGATCAATCCCAACAAAAAAGTTACAAAGTTTTTCTGAGATCTAAAAGCCCTCGAACTTCATTTTGAAGCGTAGGGGTACAAGCGCGGAGACTCGTGGTGGCTGTTCGGTGCGGCTTAGTCGCAGACTCGAGCGGCTCCGACGGTGGCTAAATGGAAGTGCTGCTGTGGACACGACATCTATGACCGCGAGCGACTTGCACGACAGTGATGGTGAGAGTAGCGAGTATTGTTACTGTTGCTGCTGTGACTGTTATTGTTGTTGTTCCTCTTTTCCATTTTCACAAGATGCATTTTTTTTTTTCAGATTTGGATTTGTGATTTGGGATGGGTTTGATGATGCTATTTGGGTGTAGGATCAGAAGGAGGGATGGATTTAAGGGAGAATGTTAATTGTTAATGTCATCGGGGCATTATAGCTCGGATAATTAAAAGGGAGTTGAGATGCATTTCCTCGAACCTAATGGAATATAAGTGTAATTTTTTCAAAATTATATCATAAAATTGAATTTACTTCGCTCTTTTCTGAGTGTTTTGGCTTCCACTATTCAGCTATTTCTTTTGTATAGCCTTACAAATATAGATATATTTATATTTACTTTGGAATAAATGAAGCGCAATGCATTCTTCAAGTTACAATATGTTTGTGTTATTTTTCATCATAAAAGACGTTTTGGCATTGATAGTCTTTGGACAAAGAGTATAACCACATATTATTGGTTACTTTAAAAAATAAAACTTTTTGTTTTTTAATCCAATTTAAATTTAGAGTTTCTTTTTTTATTTAGACTTATCTTTAACTAAAAAAAAATTCGCGTCGGAAAAATTGAATTTACTTGACATTAAAAGCGCAAGAAGTTTAAGAAAATCAAAGTACAAAAGATAACATGAAACTATCCATATTATCCTTGAAAAATGTTTTGATAAAAACAATGCAACTTAAGACATAAATTGACCTTAAATCTTATTAATTATCATGGCAAAGGAAAGAGTGATGGAAAATTAATGTGAATTCTATATTTGGGTAAAAAATAAAATAAAATAAAATTTATAACTTTAAGGTGAATGGATGCCTCTGTTTCTTCCCCAAAAAAAATTTGCCTACGATTTTAGTTAAAAATTTGTACACACAACATCCCATTAACATTTTGCATCTGTATACCATTTTTCCAACGATCTCTCACATAACATATGTAATGCTAAAATTCAAATATTATTTGTAGCATATATCCAACAATAAGAAAAATCAAATCAATAAATAGCTCACAAAATAATTGATGCTTATCAAACTTTAAAGCAGGTTAGCATTCCTGACAACAAACATATTTATTGAAAAGAGTAATACTATTTTGATACCCAAAAAGTGGCTGTCTATTCAGACATCCACTTTATAACTATTAGATGTGATAAATATTAAGAATAGGTGAGGACCACCATCACATCCAATGATTATAAAGTGAGTGTCTATGGTGTCAAAATAATATTACCCTATTGAAAATTTGATCTACTACTTCTCCAAAATTGTATGTGACGTTAAATAGAATCCTAGAAGTTTTTTTCCTGAAGGATTAAAGTGATGCCATATTTTAATTAGAAACTTATTTGATGTCACATTTTAATCTTCAATGACTTATTATTTGAGGTAAGAAATTTTAAGCAACTAATCCAATGTCATATTTGACCCTTCAGGAACTTATTTAATATAAAAAAATCTTTCAAAAACTAAATTGTTATCACATGTATTATATAATTTAAGTTTAATACATTTTCACTATAAAATCATTTTATATAAAATAATATGATTCCATAAGAATATAAAATATTATTATACTATTAAAATTAATCACTATTTTGTATTTCTAATTGGATAAAAAAATATAAGGAAAAAAAAAGACGTGATGAACACTTTTGGATGTTCATAGAAGAATGCGTGTGGAGTGATTTCGTATTATGTAACATCTTAAAAATATGCAAAATAATCCCACATGACACTTTGTTTAGTCAATTTTAAAAAATTAATATCAAAGTTATTATATTATTCTAATAACTCATAAAAGTATAAGTTTTGTGGTTTTAATTTTTCAAATTAATTTTTTTAAAAATATTATGTTAATTAAAAATTACATTAACATCTTTAAATTATTTCATAATCAAGCAAAATATACATACTTCAAAACTGAATAATTTAAAAAATTACAACTATACAAATTTATTTTGAAGTCCTTCAATTTTAACAATATGTACTCGGAAATATACTAAATTTTTAAAAGAACTATTTCATTTTACTCACTAAACTATAAACTATGTGAACTTTAATCTCTAAACTTTAGAAATATGCAAATCGGCCCCTCCTCCCACCCTGCACGCACATGTGAACTTTTGCAAGTGTGTATTTTAATCTAAATAAGTGTATTAACCCACTAAATTTTAGAATATATGCAAATATTGATCCCCTAAACTTTTCTAAGTGTGCAACCCAATACCCCAAAGTTTTATTAAATTTGAGATTTTTTTTTTGTTGATAACCGATGCAAAATTAACAGGAATGTCAATTTACACACTCAAGTAAGTTCAAGGGTCAAATTCTATATTTTTAAAATTTGGAGTGTAAAGTATATGTGACCCATAATTTAAGGAAGTAAAGTGAAATTTTTCCTATTTAAAATGTGGGCAGCGGAAGGAAAGTGAAAGTGATAATATAGGATAAATATGTTGCATGCTTTGAGAAGCAAATGAAAAATTTGCAAACATTGAGATTAAAATGTCTTACTAGGACCATGAGACTTTGGAAAATGTCTTAGTATTATAAATTTGTTTTAAATTAATATTAAGTAATTTAATTAGACCTAGGTATAATCTTTTTCAATTTTTATTTTAAAGCTAAAAGATGTAATTGGAGCTGCCATTGATATTAGTTAAATTGAAAATAAGAAAATAGTATTGGTACATGCTATGAGTAGTTATTAACAATAAGCGAGGTACAAACTGATTCTTACAGTTCTACAAGTTTATTTTGAAAACTCTTAAACGTTTTGTTGATTAGGCAATGTCTCTTCGTCACAGTTGTCTATCTTATGGAATGGGGGGCGGCTTGACCCTTCATCCCTTCCGGAAGGTTGCGACAAGGGGACCCATCTCCCCTTATTTGTTTGTCTTATGCATATAAAAAATATCAGCCATGATTCAGGCAAAGGTGAGCTGTGGAGCTTGGAAGCCTGTTCATATCTCTCGAGATCAGCTAAGAGTTTCTCATCTTTTCTTTGCGAATAATATGCTTCTTCTTTGCAATGGGAAAAAGTCTAAAGTTCGAGGAGCTATCGATATTATGCATAAGTTTTGCACTATGCTTAGACTAATAGTGAATTTTGAGAAATCACGAGTTTTGGCTTCGCAGCTAATTCCCAATATGAGGAAGGCTACTTTGTCATGTCTCACTTTAGTTAGATTTATGGGTCATTTGGGGCGTTACTTGGGAGCTCCTTTCCTTCAGAGGTGTGTCACTAAAGCAGCTTTCCATGTTCTTCTTGACAAGGTGGAGAAACGGTTGGCTTCTTGGTAGAAATGTTTACTTAATAAAGTCGAGCACCTTTGTCTAGCCAAGTCTATGTTGACATACCTTCCTATCTACACTATGTAGTCGCTGTGGTTGCCATAGGGGGTGTGTGATCGAATTGATAGACTCATAAGGGATTTTGTTTGGGGTAATCAACCAAACAGCCACGGTTTCTATCCTATTGTTTGGGAGGTTTTAACCATAGTTATCAGAACCAAATCGGTGATTGACTCGGCCAAAACATCAGGTAACTAGGTCACTGGTTCAACTAGTAGGTCATTGGTTGAACCAATTAATTGAATAAATATATAAATTGAGGTAACTAAGGGTGTAATATATATATATATATATATATATATATATATATATATATATATATATATATATCATGACACTATATATACACTAAAAGAACACTTCACTTGGTGGTTGAGGCACAGTCGATGCTTCTTAGCAACCTGGGTTTGACTCCCCATGGCATTGGTTTTGGAATTTATTTCAGAATTTCCGATGCATAAGACGCGGCCAACTCCAGTGAACATGGTTAACTCTAGTTCACTCCACCAGTTCGACTCCTACCCGTTGGTTCACTCGCCAGTTAACTCTGAGTTTGACCAAGGTTTGACAAGTTCGATGCTTGTCCGGTTTGATTGAAGAATCGAACCAAACCTATGCCCGATTCATAGATTTTCGGTCCGAACCAGCCAGTCTGGTCTAGTTCTTATAACTACGGTTTTAAGTCGCCCAAAGGGTTTTAGAGGCCTGGGGATAAGGGGACCTCGCAACATGAACACGGCCCTACTTGGGAAGCTGGTGTGGCTTATTGAAAATAATTCTCCTAAGGTGTGGGTACAAGTCTTATGGGCCCCTCAAGCATAGCTCGATCTTCCATTCCACACCATCTGGGTCCTATTCTCATATATGGAGTGGAATTGGCAAAGTAGCTGGGAGGTTGAAGGATGGGTTTGACTTCTCGCTTGGTTCGAAGGATGTCTCTTTATCGTATGACAATTGGTTGGATGGGGAGCAATTGGTTGGTACGGTGGATTACATTCATATCTCCGATTCAGAGTTTCGCATCCATGACCTATGGTGGGATAGACAATGACACTTTAATATAACAAATACTCCTTTTCTTGTAGAATCTTATCATTTTTTGGCTGCTCGATCTTTGCCGTGTTGGGGTTAGTGTGTTGTGGGTTAGTGCTAGCTCAGGCAGGAAAGCGAGGAATATTCTGCTGTTAGTGGCTATCACTAGTTACTCTGTGATTGTGTTTCCACTAAGGTTGGTGGCTTTTGGATGTGGATTTAGAAATTACTAGTTCCTGAGAAGTTCAAGTTTCTGATTAAGCAGTTATATCACTCCATTCTCCATACTGCTAAATTTTGGTTTCATAGGCACATTTCCCCTTTGGCAGATTGTGCGTATTGTGGTTTTGGTGGCAAAAAATTATATACTGCCTCCGTGATTACTGTCAGTCCTGGCTTGTTTGGCTGGAACTAGGCTTTGGTCATGATCCGCGTTTCTTTACTCTTCTGCTGTTTGATTGGTTTGATGCGTATTTGTGAGTTTCCTTTAACTTGTCCTTTGCAGTTACTTTATGGTGGGTTTGGTGTTGGCGTAACAAGTATATTTTTGAGCCGTTCTTATGGTGTATGGATAGGGTGTTAGTGTAGGTATAAAAGTGTACAAGAAGGGGGAGTTGAATTGTGAGTTGCTTCTTTCTGTGTATCTAAAACATTTAACAAAATACTATCAAGCATTAAGCTTGAAGCACAATGGAAATAAGATTAGCTATTTCAGAAAGTCGATTTCTAAAGCATATGGTAAATAATAGAATGGCTCAAACATTATAATAGAATATATAAACTGTAAAGCATAGCAAAAAAATAAAAGAGATCAGAGAAAAGAGGATGAGACACAAGGGATTTTATACTAGTTCAGCAAAAACTGCCTACATCCAGTACTCGACAAAGGTTGAGGTTCCACTAAATGTCTTTCTCAATTTGAGAAAGAAAAACTGGATAGTATTTACATTAGCCTTCCCAAGCTCTCATTTGTGACCAGCAGACAATCCCTACTATCACAAATTGAGTAGTTATTCACCAACCTCTCCAAGCTAAATCTTGAGTAGTCATGTGCTAGTCTCTCCAAGCTAACACTTGTGACCAGTAGACAGCCCCTACTGTCACAAACGTGAGTAGTTCTTCACCAGCCTCTCCCAACTAAACTGCGTAGTTATTCACCAGCCTCTCCAAGCTGAACCGAGTAGTTATTCACCAACCTTTCCAAGTTGGACCCATGACAAGTAAACCAATTGTTACTGTCTCATTGAAAGTAGTATTTAACTAATATCTCCAAGCTAAACTGTAACCAGTAAGAAAACCTCATTATCGCATTGCAAGAAGTTTTACATTAGCCTCTCCAAGCTATCTCACACTGATCACTACTGGATCGAGGATATAAAGGTTTTGTGTTTAGGTTGCCATTCAAACTAACCTACACTCATGTTTTCTTAACATATACATGAATAACCTGGGAAAACTTGAATGGCTTCTTTCTATCATTTCTTCCTAGGAAGAACATATATCTATTTAAGAACATAAAAAGAAGATTTTTACAAGTAAAGAATCTGATTACATAATGATATCATCCTTACTGTATGTGAGGAGAGATTTGTACATAGTTCTTTCTTCTTATTCAGAGTCTCTTTGAAACATTTGAGCACAACATCTCTATTTAAAGATAGTCTTCCTTGTGATCATTGCCCTTGATCAGATCTCCAAGTGACACATGTTGATCATCCATTTGTCTCTTGGAAAAGTAGTCTAGAAGAGTAGGCTGATAGTTTTTCAGATCTATTGCAGAAGCTGTTGTGGCATTGAGGTTTCTGATATCCCTTTAGAAATCACTCTTACTTTCTGAATGTGGTTTCTGAACTCTTTCTTCAAGAAGTTGACGAAAGTTGATCCAGTTGACAAAAGAGATGACATGTCAGTTCTGACACTGGGTTTGACTTTAAATTTTAATTTAAAAAATTCAAATTTCCCTCCTTTTTCCAGTGACGTTCTGTGCTTCATAGTAAGTAAGCTTTTTGATGTGTAGTATTAAATCCTTGATGGTTCTTTGATCTTCTAGTATTCAATCCAAACTTTATAATAATGAAAGAATTACAATTATGCTGATTGAAGATAATCTAACACCTTATTCTTAGAGTTTGCATGATATCTTCATTGTAAACGTACTTTATGATATCCAGTGCTACTTTTTGATGTGTCAAAACTTGGCTTCTTGTAGCGCTGATTTCTTCTTTAGATCATTAGCTATTTTAAGCTTGAATAAGGATATACTTTTTTACTTCCTTTTCAATTCATATCTCTTAGCATGAGATAAAATATGTTTGAATATGCGAAGCAAAATATATCTTCATTTGATTCAGCTTTGATATGTTAAACAATAGAACCTATTAAATTCTTTAAGAAACTCAAGATAACCATTAGTCATTCTTCAAAGCATTTTCTTTAAATCGTCTTTGTTCTCATTTAAAACTCGTTGACACTTTTTGGAAGGATTCTGGAGCTAACAATCTCCTTTTTTATGATGACAAACAAATTTGAAGAAAATCCTTTGAAGAGATATTAAAACAAATATTACTGAAATATAAGGGTAATATTTTCATATTCTTTCAACATATCACAGGGAGTGATTTTCTGGAAGTTTTTTTCTCAAGGCATGATATGAAAACTATTTAATTACCTTAAGTAACTAAAATCATAGCTGTTGTAATTTTTCTTTGAATCTTAGGACAGGCTTAATTTTCTTTATGAAAAGTATTAAAGCAAAGTGTTTAAAGGAAATATTGTTTAAGCCTTGTTCATACAACCAGTTTGATTTTAGTCAAAAGAGAACTGTCTGAAGATCCAGGTGCTTGAATAGAAAAGCAAGCATTACTTGTGATACTCCATCTTGATTAATTCCACATTTATACATCTTTATCCAAACAAATTTTTCCAAACTAATGCTCAAGGATATATGATAAACGTAATAGAGCATGCATGATTAAGAGAAAAGCATACTAATGCTTATGTGATTTTTGATGCTCAAAGAAACCTTCATATTTTCATGCGAGGTTTCTGAAGCTTATTAGAGATTAATCCCAGAATTAGCAAAGCATAGATGAGCTTTTTGTTATGAGCTGTGAAACTTTTCTCATAAGTATCAGAGCATGAATGGAAATATGTAAAGCAAAGCTTAAAACATATGCACTTAAAAAAAAACTTTGCCCACTGATATATATATATATATATATATATATCAGAACATAATACATTTTATGACATATGAGCATAGCACACTTCGAGAGAGTTCTGAAGCTCAAAAACTAATCTTAGTTGTATTAAAGCATGTAGGAATAGGTTTCTGAAGACTATCAGAAACTAACACAACTATATTATGATCACGTTATACAGAGCTTTTTGAAAACCTCTCATATATGTGTTAAAGAGAATGTGTTTCATGAAAAGCAATACTTTTAAGCACATCATACATATCAAGACACATCAAATAGAAACGAGTATTAGAGCAACAAAAGAGAGATCTTACGCTTCTAAAGATACTTTTCAGTGCTAATCACAAAAATACATGTGAGCTAATAGTTCTGATGCACTGATGATTAGACAAGTCAAAACACACGCAAAAGAGGTAAACACAAACATCTATTAGTATTATACATGATTAGCCAAGCATAATAAGTAGACATCGATATGTATCAGTGCAAAACAAAACAAAAACAAAATTTAAGACAAATATACATCAGAGACAACCATATAGCATAAGCAAGATATTTGAACAAATTTTATAAAATATGGTAAAGTGATTGTCAAAGAAAAAATAGCAAAAGATTATGTATGCTAAAGAACACACAAAAAATTCTCTGAGCTCCCCTTAAGCATAGGCTTCCCCTAAATTCCATAGCATGACTCCCTAAATTCCATAGCACTTGATTTCTTTCAAGTCTTTTATTCTCCCCTTTTTGATATAATCAAAAAAGAGGTGTACCTGGAATTAGAAACACTATCTTCAGCCTTGACACTGCAAAATTTGAAGAATCTGAACCTGTAGATCTTTAACTTGTCTGAGCTAGGTGCCATGCTTTATGATTGTTGCCTCAAGCCTATCCTATCTAGAAGTAATCTCTCTCAAATTCCACAGGATAATCTGATGGACTTGAGAGCTTGCTGGAGGCTCAGTTGATGACGGATAAGGCAAGTTGATGGGTGCAAATGTTGATAGAGCAGTCCTTGGAGAGGGTTCAGGAAAATCTATGGGTACACTCTTCCTTGACTTAGGCAATTCAGCCTGAGTTTCAGCTTGTGTATCAGTAGGAAGTGGAAAAGATGGTGCATGGTCAGTAGCAGGGGTGGTAGGAGCAAAATGAGGCTCAGGGATTATGATACCCCATGTACACACATCCTTGGACAAGTCTTGTATGACCCTAGGGTTCTTTGTGACTCATCCTTATTGCTAAAAAGGCCCCGAATGCATGACGGGCCAAGGAGTGAAAAAGCTGGAGCTGCTGCTGAAAAGCAGGCTCACTGTAGCTAGTTTCGATTGCTACAGCAAGCCTTGTTCATTGCAATGAGTATGAGCCTTAGCAAACTCCCTGTAGGAAGCTTCACTTGCTGCAGCGAGTATTCGATGATAGCACAATATCTGAAACGATGCAATTTTGGGTTAATGACCCAATATCCCTATAAAACACCCCAAGCTCGGGTTTCTCATACAGAAACCAAGCCCTATCACCCCAACGCATATTTCCTCCCCTTCGCTCTCAATCTAACCTCATTCCTCCTTCTCCAAAGATCAAAGGTAAGAGATTTCATAGGTTTTGTTATCTCCTTACTCCCCATTCTATGTTCTATGGTTTGGGTTATTGTTTTCTCCCATCGTTGTCAAGTAAAGGTACCCCCAATATTGTTAGAGTTGTTTTAGAATTATCTAGATGTTATTAGATTTTGATCATAAGTCATTGTTGCTCTATGGAAGTTGTTGGTGTCATTCTAAGCTCTCAAGGTCAAGTTATATACTCTCGACCAGTGTTTTAAAACTTGGACTAGACTGGCCGGTCAGACTAGAAAATCGGCGAACCAGCCAAGGTGACCGGTCCGAGTAGGTCAGCAGATCAGACTTGCACCAAAACCAGTATGAATCACTTAACTCGACGGTTTCTTTCAAAAATCGGAGACTCGATGAACCTCACTGATTCAATACTATGTAGAAAAAAAATGACAACCCAGTTTTTTTTGGTCAAGAACAATAACCCAGTTCAATAATCTCAAAGGGAAAAATGGGTGAGCTACTGGCTATGGCTTCAGATCTACTGCGGTTGCCTTTATATGGTAAGCCACCACACCTTTGCTCTTCAGATCAACACTACTTCAGATCTGTATTGCTTCAGATTTGCTACTATTTGATATAGTGAACTGCCATGTCTCGCATCATGAAGGGGGAAGGGAGCTATATTTGTTCAGCAAAAGAAAGAGCAAGACAGAGAGATAGAGATGTGGAAAGAAAATAAAGAAGCAAGGGGTCAAGGAGTGTGAAAAGGGAAAGCTTTATGCGGTGCTGTGTGTGTGTGTGTATTATGTGATGGGAGAGAAAGTTTTAAAAGTGAGTGAAATTAGGTTTAAGGCTTTAAGCTATGTGATCAGTTTTTTATTTTTTTTTTGCATGGTGAGGTAACTTTTTAGAGCTAAATCAGTAGGCTCGTGATACAACAATCCCTTCTTTTATGTTAGGCTTTGGCTTCCATTTATGACTCTTGCTAATCAAAAGAAAGACCAATTTTATTTTTGTACCAAATAAAAAAAAGAATAAATTTTATTTTAAATTTATATTTTATCATTTAAATATACTAATTTTATCCATGTTTTTATATATTTATATAATCATATAAATTTTTAATTATTTATATTAATTTATTATATTTATTTAAATTATAATATATTTTATATATTTATTTAATTGTATCCAGTTCGACCAATGACTCACCGGTTGAACTAGTGACCTAGTGAACCGATGCTTCAATCGAGTCGATCACCGATCCGAGTCTGAAAAACTATGTTCTTGACTCTAAACAGTGAGTGCGTTCAAACTCATGGCCTTACTTTTAAGCAGTGAGTATGTTTATGCATGATGATTATTAAATATAAAATAAGAGATCAAAGTATGATTATATATATGATTTTACAAGTATGGCAAGCTAGACAAAGAGCATGATTTTGAAAGAGCATGAATTATGTGTTTTAGAAAACCATGGGACCATGATTGATATGTTGAGTGCTATGAAAATGTTGTATACATTCATGAAGAGATTTGTTGCCAAATCTATAATTCAGTAAGATGTTAGTTTGAAAGATATGTTCTTATAGATATGTGACAATATTATATTTTCAAGATTTAGATTTCTTGAAGTTCTGAAGGAAGAAAGTGTGAACACAATCCCTTCCAAGAGCTCATAGCTCTCAGTGAGAAGAAGAAAGCTCATATGTTGAAGAAGCCTAGTCAACACCATTCCGTATGGAACACTAGCAGTTTTCCATTTCTATTTCTGTGGTTGCACTCATCATATAGTCTTAAATGAGCATTAGTAGGTTCACTTTATTTTTCCATTAAGCAATAAAGAAGCATACAATCCATGCCAGCAAGTGCATCTGTACTACCTATTCATGGTAGAATAGAGAATTAGACCACCGTATATACTTTTCATGCCCTAGCACTTAATATAGTAGTAGTGATTTGTCACGACCCGAGTTGGGCACGTGACCGGTACCTGGGGAATCCTCATTCCCATGTAAGCCTCGTGACCTCTGTGTTTCTCTATATGCATATTTTAATATAAAACTGTTTGCAAAACATCATTTCATCTCTAATAACTCATTGGTCCCATGAAACAAAAACATAAACAAACTTTAACACAAATCTTTGGAGTAATAAAATCAATCATTTCTATTTCAACCATTAAACATATTATTGGGGTTCAAAATATATGAGTCGCCCTCTCTACAAAATATACATGAAATCTATAATCATGTAGGTGCAAAATAATCATGATAAAATAATACCAATCCATCTCTATAGTCCGGGACCCTGCCCGTCATGTAACTGGAGCACTCTATCTCTAACAAAAAGCTAAATAGAATACTTCACACCAAGTAAAGCTCACCGAACAATAAATTTCTACTGTGGGGGTGGAGGTGGAACGAGAGAACCTGTAGCATCTACAACACCTGTAATGGAAAAGGGAAAGGGTGAGTTTCATCTAAAACTCAGTGAGCAGGTCCTCACCCATAACTCTCTTATGGGACAACCAAGAAGATAGATAATCATATACAAATAATTAAAATCAGTTGATGCAATAATCTCTGGAATCGTACTAATACACATGTGAAAGTAAAAGCTCTAAATACAAATTTCTCTGAAATTATAATAACAATACTCTATGAGAGAAATAGGAATCTTTACTCTATGGTTCCTCAAGAATCAAAATATTATTCTCTATGATCCATCGGGGATCTAATGTGGACACCTAAATAGGTTCCGTTCTCTGCTCTATGAGATTGTCCTCTCGGGATAACTTGGTAGCAAGGTTAACTATCGGGGTCAGCCGTTGACTCACTATCTGTTTTTCTATAACTAACGTATAGTCTCTAAACCAATGAACATAATATTTTCTCTAAATCTCTATTCTAATGCTTCTCTAAACATAACTCTATGATTCGCAAATCGTTCGTTCAAAATGTTGTCATGGAAATTTTATGAAATCTCAATTCAAGAATATAATAGTAATACTCTAGCTCTTGTGATAAAATCATTTAACAATAATGGTCTCATGAGTTTGTAATAAAATAAATATTTCATGTTCTAGTTGGAATTCGCCATTTCAATAATTATAACATATCAATGGAAACTCTAAGCTCTTGAAATCTTTTTAACACCATGCAATTAATAATAATTTGACGGAAATTAGCACTAATGACCAACATAGGGGTCATGGGTTTCAAAACCACTCGCCTAGAGAGGAGGGAATGGTGACGTCAACTCCAACGGAGCTCCGGGAAGAAGGAACGGCACCAACGTATGCCATTGGAGCCACAAAACACAAGATTAGTCTCTGTTAATCTCTAAATTACTCAAATCTAACTCTAACAACACTGGGGAGCACTCCCACTTAACAAAAATGGAGACAAACATCAAATCCAAACTCTAGAATACAACGTGAGAAGGATAGAGACAACAAAACCCATAAATCTCACCTTTAATCTCTTGGAAGGAAGAAGGATTGGAGCTAGATTGAGTAGGGAGGAGAGGAAGAGAGTTGGAGAGGGGTAGAGCTCGGTTTTGGGGTGAAATCCCAAGTTGGAAGGGTTTAAAAAGGGTTGGGGGGTCTCACTAACATAAAACGACGCATTTTGGATAGTTTGGGTACTGTTGACATCGCTATAGCTATCTACCCCCTACTTATAACCGCTATAGGGGTCCCTAGAGGCCAAAACACGTGCTGCACTGTACACATGACCGCTATAGCAGTCCTGGACCACTATAGCGGTCCCCAGAACACCCAAAATACACTGTCATACTCCCATGACCGCTATAACGGTCCTAGACCGCTATAGCGGTCCCCTGATACCCAAAATGCCACGATCACCCCACTGTGACCGCTATAGCTTTGACAGTTCACTACATCAGCTGCACTAAGGGTTCTCAGCAATACAGGTGGGTCCCAGGGGACCCTGGGGCAAAACAGAACTTATCCGCTGCCACGTATACGCTGGGTATAACATGATTTCATTCAACTTTTGAAGAATATAATCAGTTAAATACCTAGATACATCTCCTTCATTTATTCCTAGAGATTTGGCCCAGTTTCATGAGGTATTGTAGATGATTCCCTCATTTGGTGCTTTGATGATCTTGGCAAGTCCTGAGGCTGTAATCTTGATGATGCAATCTCTGATCATCGTTCTGACATATGAGGTTGAGGGTCTCTCCAAATGAGAGTAGACGGCATTGACCAATCGAGGGAAGATTGGCTCATTGATCTTCATCAATTCCTCAATTTCTGAAAAGTAAAGACTTTATCAAGAATGGTGACTCCTTCACAAAGCTCTCTCCTCAAAGACTTTCCAGGTGCCATCTTCCTTGATGCGAAGAACTTTTCATAGTGGTCCTATATGCTAGGATCATCGAACATATGAAAAGAATCTTTCTTGTCAGAAGATTGAGCCACACTTCTTTTTTTTAGCCATTTATGAGGTATTTGGGTGAAGAAAGGATAAGGGGATGAGGTAAAACATTAAATCATATAAAGATTTGTTAGAAGATTGAGGTTTCGGTTATAAGGAAAAAATGTTTACAAAGAAAGGGTTGCGGTTTCAGAGAAGAAAGGTATGGGAGGAGAGAAAGCAATTGAGGTAGCGTGTTTGGGAAGATGAAGCTAAAAAGGTGATGTGTAAACAGTGGGGATGTTAAGTGATGTGACATGACTGAAGGAGAAGCAATGTGGGAGAGAGAAACATAAAAGAATAGGAATAATCCTGCCTTTTCATCCTTTTCCAGAAAGAGATATTGACTCTTCTAATCACTTTCTGAAAAGCTTTCTTTCTGAACCTCACTATTTAATTCCTAACCCATCAGAGAATCTTCACATACTCACCACAGGCTCTTTTTCATATACTGAATTCTAAGACCCCATATATTCCTTATTTTCTGATCATCATTTCTTTTCCTAATCATAAATCTTTTTCTGATCAACCCATCTTCTTTTCGAGCTTGCAAACTGCACTTCTGATTTTTCAATCTGACTTTCTGATTCACTAACCAATCAACAGATCTTGTAAACTAAATTTTTATTGTTCTTGCAAACTGATGGCTTTGCTAAGACTTCAGTTGGGAGTGGTGAATGGAAAATTCCCAGAGATCTTTTATGCTTATACAAATGTAAAACCTTTTAAAGAAAAGCCTTTTCAAAAAAGAAAAACACAAGAAATCTTTAGCAAAAGATATTGTGAATATATCTGACACTTGGTCTTCAGTATTCACATCTATTTACCCAACATCTTCTTTTTGACCAAGATATAAAATAAAAGGATTTTACAACAAAAGCTTGGATTTAGAGTGCTGAAAGGATTTTTAATAAGGTGAATTGCAATAGTGTTAACTTAGTAGATAGGAATTATGAAATACCTCAAGAGATAATCTTCCAGCTGGCTCCTTACCTGCAGCATCTAGGTGCAATAATTTGCAACAGCTACATATTCAACTTCAGTAGAAGAAGGAGCAGTTGTATTTTGCTTTTTGCATGATCATGTGATCAAGATTTTTCAAGGGAAGCAGCAGCAACCACTAATGCTTTCAACTCTATTTCCAACAAAATTAGCATCACAAAAGCCTACAATATCACAAGAAGTACCTTTCTCATTCCACAAGCCGAGATTAGCAGTACCTAATAAATATCTAAGGATTCTCTTGACAGCATTCAAGTGTGATTGCTTTGGGTTAGATTGAAATTTAGTACAAATTCTCACACTTGATTGAATGTCTAGTTTACTAGTCTAAGATATACAATAGTGAGTTAATCATTCCATGATAAACACTTTTTGAACCATTCTCGCCATTCTCATATGCATCAATTATTTGAGATGGATGCATGGGAGTGCTCATTGGTTTAGCTTGATTCATATTAAATTTCTTTAAAAGCTCCTTTGTATATTTTTCTTAATGGATCAAGGTTCTTTCCTTTTGCCTTTTTATTTGCAAATCAAGGAAGAATTTTAGTTCGCCCATCATACTCATCTCAAACTCACTTTGCATTAATCTTGAAAACTTTACACAAAAAGAATGATCGGAGGCACCAAATGTCATCAACATATATTTGAACTATCAGAAAATTATTATCTTGTTCAAGAGTAACCAAAGTAATATCAACTTTACCTCTCTTGAATTCTTCAGTAAAAAGGTACTCAGTCTATCATACCAAGCTCAAAGAGTTTGTTTCAGACCATAGAGAGCCTTTGTTAGCCTGAAGACATGGCTGGGAAGCTCTTCACTCTCAAAATCAGGAGGCTGCTTTATATATACTTCCTCAGAGAGGAATCCACTTAGAAATGCAGACCTCATATCCATTTAGTAAAGCATGAATCCCTTGAAGTTAGCAACAGTAAGTAGTATTCTGATGGCTTCGAGCCTAGCTATTTGTGCAAAGGTTTCATCATAATTAGTTCCCTTTTGTTGATTATAACCTTGTGCAATCAAACTTGCTCTGTTTTGTGTGATGATGTCAGCTTCATCCAAATTGTTCTTGAACATCTACTTTGTACTAATGATGATCATATCATTCAAACTTTGCCTTTCTGGAATTTGGTCAGCTCTTTTTCCATAGTATCCACCTAACTTTGATTACTCAAAGCTTCTTCAAAGTATTCAAGTTCAATGGTGAAGATAAAAGCACAGTTTGATATGCTTCTAAGGGATGACTTAATTCTCATACCTTTGGAAGTGTCTCCATGAACTTTGTTTTGAGAAACTATCTCTAAATCAGAGACTCTCTTATAGTTTCTATAGATTGAGATTCCTCAACTTCTCTTTCATCTTCAGTTTGCTTATCTTCATGTCTAGAAAAGTTACTTCCTGGTTGTTTGAGAGTTTTCAGCATGCTTTCTGAAGAGTTAATGTTCTAGAGCTCACTTTCTTATGGTTTAACTTTTCATCTACTTGCTTCCTAAAACTTCCTTAAGATTCATTTTCTCCAGGGTTTTTACAAGACCATCAAGATTTTCGACAAGATCATCCTTAAGCTCTTGCATCATTGTACTTGAGATATTTAGACTTTATGTCCTTCAAGTTTTCTGATTAATTTTTAGATTCAGAACATGGTGTCTAGAATGGCCATCGTTTGTTTGTTCCTTGATACTCTAGCCCATGAACCTTTTCAAACATTCCTATAATAAGAATAGTTTTGATTTTGATACCCAAACTTTCTTGGGTCCTTTTTGGTTAGTTACAGAGGAAGGGATTTTTCCACCTTTCTAATGGAATTCTTTCTCAAGAATCATTTGTTAGGTAGATTTCCCTTCTTGTAGCAAAGAGTACAATAAACAAAGTTTATAGATGAATTTGCATTTCTCTTTCTTATCTATTTCATTTTAATCTCTCAAGCCTATTTTCTAAATCTATAGCTTCTGACCTTTCAAACATATGTTCGAGATTATTAAACATTAATTATATGTTCTAGGCCAAATTTCAGAAGCCATGAAGTCTTTTCACATTCAAAAAAAAATTTTTTGCTGTCTTTCTCATATATTTTGGAGACTTTAGTTTCTATGGCATAGAGCTTGAAAATTTGTATCCTTCTTGAAAATATTTTTCTCAGGCTTTACCCTTTTCAGCTTCAGGCTTGATCTTCTCAAGTTCAAGGATCTTCTACTATTTTTCTATTTCAAGTTGAGATACTTAGAGGAAGTAATTGAGAACTTTCTAATAACTTACTATATAATACAATTAATACATGATATGGAGGATTAGATGCAGATACACTTACCTTGCATATCTCTATTGAGTTGCACTTAGTCACGAGACACAGAATCTAACTCATCATGACTTTTTGACTTATCTTTTCCTTTCAGAGTTGCTCCCTGTGGTTAGCATGCCATGGATGGCAAATTTCTCTTTCATGATTTTTCCTTGCCTTTTTTGACTTTCTTGAGATTGATGTCTCTTTTGTCCTTAGCTTTGCCTCCTCAGGTGTTTGACATTTTACTCACAAGCACAGAGATCTCATCTCTATTCTTAATCTTAGATTCTTCATCAGATTCTTCCTCTTCATCAGAGGTTTCAGTAAGTTCCATTGCTTTGGCTTTTACTCAGCTTCTGATGTGATGTCTTTAAGACAAAAGACATGTTCTTCTTTTATGAATTCATCATGTAATTCAGAGATCAAGACTCTTTGAGTTTCAAGAAATCCAAAAACAGTACCCAAGCTAAGAGTTTAAGGATCTTGATATTAGTAATGGCTGTAACTTTGGTCGGCCAATATGCAGGAAGGCTTCTCGGTATTTCCTAACTATTTCTGAGTTAGAATACTTTTAACAAGGTCTTCATACTGCATGTCCAACTGTCCTACATATACTCTTTGCTATATTCATATTTGCTTTGTGCATGTGTGAGCAAGCACATGGTCTTGGAGTTTAATTGAACTCTAGTTCTGCTGATCTTGTCCACCTGCTTTTCGGGACTACTCTTGATGTTGAGAATGCTTTTCAAGACCTAGAAAATCATCAGTCAAGATGATTGGTTGATGGGAAGCTTTTCTACTATGTGGATTCATGCCATTCTGTCCCTCAGATCTCTGTCCTCTACAATCGTTCGATTGCTCAACCCCTCATAGTCCTTTCTCTAATACTACTTGTAGGTATAAAGGTGCATGAGAAGGGGGGTTGAATCATGCTTTGCATTTTTTTGTGCAATTGAAACATTTAACAAAATACTATCAAGAATTAAGATTGAAGTGCAACAGAAATAAGGTTAGTTGTTTCAGAAAGCAGATTTCTGAAGCATATGGTAAATAACAGAATGCTCAAACATTATAACAGAATATATAAACTGTAAAGCGTAGCAGAAAAATAAAATAAATTAGAGAAAAAAGGATGAGACATAAAGGATTTTATACTGGTTTGACCAAAACTGCCTACATCCAGTACTTAACAAAGGTTGAGGTTCCACTAAACATCTTTCTTAATCCGAGAAAGAAAAACCGGATAATCTTTACATTAGCCTTCCCAAGCTCTTATTTGTGACCACTAGACAATCCCTACTGTCACAAATTGAGTAGTTATTCATCAACCTCTCTAAGCTGAATCTTGATTAGTCTTGTACTAGCCTATTTAAGCTAACACCTATGACTAGTAGATAACCCCTACTGTTATAGACCTGAGTAATTATTCACCAGCCTTTTCAAGCTGAACTGAGTAGTTATTTACCAGCCCCTCCAAGCTGAACCGAGTAGTTATTCACCAATCTCTCCAAACCAAACCCATGACAAGTAAACCAACTGTTACTGTCCCATTGAAAGTAGTCTTTAACTAGCCTCTCCAAGCTAAACCATGACTAGTAAAAAAACCTTACTATCGCATTGTAAGTAGTTTTACATTAGCCTCTCCAAGTTATGTCACACCGATCACTACTAGACCGAGGATACAAAGGTTTAGTGTTTGGATTGCCACTCAAACTAATCTACACTCAAGTTTCCTTAACATATACATGAATAACCTGGGAAAGCTTGAATGACTTCTTTCTATCATTTCTTCCTAGGAAGAACATATATCCATTTAGAATGTAGAAAGAAGATTTTTACAAGTAAGGAATCTGATTACATGATATGAACCTTACTACATGTGAGAAGAGATTTTTATAAATCTGATTACATGATATGAACCTTACTAGATGTGAGAAGAGATATTTATAGAGTTTTCTCTTTTTGTGCAAAGTCTCTCTGAAACGTTTGAGCACAACATCTCTATTTAAAGATAGTCTTCCTTGTGACTGTTGCCCTTGATCAGATCTCCAAGTGATGCATGTTAATCATCCATTTGTCTCTTGGAAAAGCAGTCTAAAAGAGTAAGCTGATAGTTTTTCAGACCTATTGTAGAAGTTGTTGTGGCATTGAGGTTTCTTATGTCCCTTTAGAAACTACTCTTACGTTCTGAACGTGATTTCTGAACTCTTTCTTCTAGAAGCTGGCAAAAGTTGATCCAGTTGGTAGAAGAGATTACATGCCAGTTCTAACACTGGGTTTGACTTTAAATTTGAATTTCAAAAATTTAAATTTTGCTCTTTTTCCAGTAATGTTCAGCGCTCCACAGTGAAGTGAGCTTTCTGATGTGCGATATTAGATCCTTGATGATTCTTTGATCATTTGGTCTTCAATCCAAGCTTTATGATGATGAAAGAATTGTGATTATGCTAATTGAAGATAGTATAACACCTGGTTCTGAGAGTTTGCTTGATATCTTCATTGTAAAAGTACTTTCTGATGTCTAGTGCTACTTTATAAAGTCTCAAAACTTAGTTTCTTGCAACGTTGATTTCTTCTGCAAATTGTTAGCTATTTTAAGCTTGAATAAGGATATAATTTTTTACTTCCTTTTTAGTTCATATCTCTTAACATGAGATAAAACATGTTTGCACATGAAAAGTTAAATATATCCTCATTTGATTAAGCCTTGATATGCTAAATGATAGAACCTATTTAATTCTTCAAGAAACTCAAGATAACCATTAGTCATTCTTCAAAGCATTTTCTTTAAATTGATTTTTTTGCCATTCAAAACTCGTTGACACTTTTTGGAAGGGTTCTAGAACTAACAATTAGCCCTGGTGGTGGTGGACATCCATTCCATTCGTGCCCACTTCTCTAGTCAGTACCGGACTACAGTGTCGCGTGTGGTGCACTGGGCTCGTCCATAAAGGGCAGAAGTGAAGTTGAACACCGACGGTAGTCGTGGTTGGTTTGATGACGCGTTGAGTGCAGGAATTGGTGGAGTCCAGCGCAACTCTACTGGGTTATGGATTGAAACTTTCTCCTGCTTCCTTTAGGAGCATTCCGTTTTATTTGGGAGCTTACGGCGACATGAGTTGACCTGGCCAGAGCATGTGATAAAGGCTATCAATTAGTATACTGTGTGAGAGTGACTCACTCCATGCCATCACCTTACTTACATCTAACTCTTGGACCAAGCATCATACTTGTGCTATTGTCCTCACGGAGGTTGCTCATATCTTGGCGAGGGACTAGGTTGTACGCTTGTCTCACGGGGTACGTGAGATCAATTTGTGTATTGATGGCATGGCTAAGTTAGGATGTACCAATAAGGATCTTGTGAGGTTTTGGCATACACCTCTTCCCTCCTTATTGTCTCACCTGTGGGAGGATACTTTAGGGAATGGGTATTTGCGTGATTAGTGTTTATTGCTTTTCCTTGCTTGTTTTCTTTCATCTGTAACAAAAAAAATATGACAATCATATATTAAGAATATATTAATATATGTATATATATATATATTAAATTTTGATAGCCAAAAAAATGAAAATGACAATTAAATAAGAATATATTGCACTCTTTAAAAAACTGATAAAAAATAAAGTATCTAAAATATTTAAAGTTAATATTACAAGTTTCTTATCAATTATAATCAAACAGTTTCTAGATAACATGATCTTATATTACATTATAAAAAATGTATCCATTTTAGCTCATTATAAAATATTCTTCAATTTGAACAAAGATGTACTTCTAATTGTAGGTGAATTATCTATTTTTTTCATGTGCTATGTTTAATTTTTAGTTAGTATCATATTTTTTAAAGTATTCTTATTGAAAATTATAAACAAACTCATTGGGCATAATCTCTGTGGTTTATAGTAAGAGGATTGGTAGTAGATATGTCAAAATGGGTTAGCTCGTCCGGTTTAGGCTTACCCTACTAAAAGCCAATAAAATAGGGCAAGGCGAGCTAGCTCGCCAAATAAAATGGGTTCAAATAGTGAAATCAGCCTATTTTTGGGTGGGTTAGCGGATGGCGGGCCATCCCATTAAAAATTTAAAAATTAAAAAAATAATAAAAACCTTTATTTTAGTGGATTAATGAATTTTTTAAGGAAAATTATAAAAAAAATTAATAATGATACTATTATAATAATTAAAAAATATGTAATATGAACAATTATAACAATAAAATAACAATTCAGCCTTAGAAGTCAATACCAGTATATTATATTCAATAACAATAAAGTGATACTTAATTTCAAAGTGACATAAGTATTCTATTTTTTTTTCCAAAAAATAAAAATATCGGCTTGCAAGTGAAGCTTGCCCTAACCCGCCAAAACCCATGGGTTAGGAAGGGTGAGTTAGGTAGGTCAAATTTTTTGGCAAACTTTAAAATGTAGCTCAACCCATAAAAAACGGCAGGTAAGCGAACCAGCCCGACAATTGAGCCCATTTTGACATCTATAAGTGGTAGGTACTATAGGATTACTGTTAAAAAAGTTTCATATAAATTTTAGGGAAAACAACATTTGAGCCCCTTAAATTTTAATTTAGTGGTAAATAACCACTTTAAACTTTTAAATCTTCCAATTGAATCATTAAGCTTTGATTAATTTGCAAATAATTATCACCAACTATTAAACCATCCAATTAAATCTGTAAACTTTCACCCTTGAATAAATAATCACTACCAACGATTTAAACTTCTAATTAATTTATGAAACTATAATAATTCTCATAAGAAGATATTTTGCTACTTTAGAAGATCCAAATCTAATTTTATTAACCTCACATAGATATAAATAAATGACATGGCAAGATTTATGAATACCATTATAATACCTTAGGTACATATATCCCTAGGCAAATCTGGGACTACCACAGGGTTTCCCGGGATCCACTCATGCTATTGGAAAGCCATACTTAATTTATAATCCAAAGTTGTGGGAAAAACCACTCTGGAAAGCGCTGCAGCGATCACAAAGACTAAGGCAGCGAGGATAAGAAAAACAAGCACTTTGGAGAGTGCTACAATGATCCGGCAGTAAGGCGATGCACTCGTGGCTTGCTCCTTATGAGCGTTGCAGTGGTTAAAGTTTTATAAAAACCCTATTTTGGGGGTTCAAACCAGCAAAAAATGCACTCCACACCCCCAAACACGAAGAACTCATCTTTGTACATCTTTCTCACTTGAAAACTCCTTTTTTCTTCATTTTCTCTCAAAACTAACTTGAATATTTCATCCTTCATGGTTGGTTGTTTTTACTTCCTTTTCCCTTCAATGTCTTCTTGTTCTTGAGGTGGGATGGTAGTCCTTCATGTTGTCAAAGAAATGAAGTTCCTTCTTTATGATAGAGTTGGATTTGAGTTATTTAGGGGTTAATCTAGAGTTTTATTCCTTCAATGGAAAATACTAATGTCATTTCTGCTTCTCAGAGCTCTGTTGGTGTTATTCTTGCATATTCTATCCCTCTAGGTGAGTGGGTTCAAACATGTGATATCTATATTGTCCATTAGAGTTATTTTCATGAAAATATGGCTTAAAGCATGATTTTTAGAGATTACTGTACCGGATTTGAGATTAATGTTGGTTATTATGTTTTGAACTGTTGGTTTAAGAGCATGAATATATTTTTGATGAAACTCATGGCACTATTATTGTTAGACTATTTTTATTTAGGATTGATGACAAATATGAATATTAAAGAATTTATGAATATTAGAATAAATTGTGGAAAGGGTTTATACACATGGCATAATTTTTTTAAACCCAAATATAGAGATTAGACAAGAGACTAATTTACGATTTTGAGCTAAACAGTAGTCATAGAGAAACAGGTTGTGAGTTAATGGCTGGAATTGATCATTAACCTTGGTATCAAGTTGTCCTATGGACAATCTCATAGAGTACAGAATGGAACCTAGTTAGTTGTCCAACTTCAGTTCTTAAAGAATTATAGAGCAGAGAAAATGTTATACCTTAAATGACAAGCATAACCAGAGATTTTGTTATGTCACATATATTGTGCATAACAAGAGATTCTTGTTTCTTTATTAAAATCCTGTTGTTTGGAATTTATGGAAAAACACTCATTTTAAATATATGTATGTATACATGAATAGTTTTAAGGTTTTGTTGGTATTATTATTATGAGTATATGCATTGTTTCTTGGTGTCCCATGAAAGGGGGTTGCAGGTGAGAATTCCTTATTGAGTCATCCATCTTCCCTTTTCTCTCATTTACAGATACAGCAGCTATTGCAGGTTTTTCCCAACAACATGAGATTTTAGTTAGTGAGCTTCATTAGTTAAAGTGTCTATGGTTGCTTAGAGTGCTCCGGTATAGATGCAGGCAAGATCCTGACCTATAAAGCATAGTTTATGTTTTTGCATACTATGATATTAATTTGGGTTGCATCTATACGAATTTTACTACATATAGTTGTTTTGTACATGATGGACTTTATATACTTGCTGGCATTACAATTTCAGACTTTAAATATAGATTTTGAGATTTCTGTTTTGATTATTACGATTTAATAGAACAGGTGATTTGTAGATAGAAAATAAAACTATATTTTGAGTGGTTTTAAGATTAACTATGCATATAGAGAGATTTAGGTCACAAAACTTACATGGAAATCAGATTTCTCACATGGCCAAATAAGGTCATGACAACCATATGTTACAAAATCTTTTTATTATTTAACAAACATATTAACATAATGTTTTATGGAAAAAAACATGTTAACATATTAAAAAATCAAAATATGCCATCACAATAGATGTAGAATAATCATATATTTTTCTCTTATATCAACCAAGCAAAGATCATGTCAATGAAAACAAATAAAATTTAATTTATTTTCCTAAAAATACTAACGCTTTTTCAGTGACATTACATGGAAAAATAAAATGAATTGACAAAATTCCTAATTTAGTCCCTCTAAATTTTCAAGTCGGACAAATTGGTTCATATAAAAAAATCTTAAATTGGTTCCTGTAAAATTGAATAGTCAGATAAATTAATCGTTACAAAAAAAACTCCTAAATTAGCTCATGTAAAAGTGAATTGTGAGACAATTTAGTTCTCCCGACCCAACTTATCAAAAGGAATAATTTCGTTGATTATTCAATTTTGTAGAAACCAATTTGAGAGCTTTTATATATAGACCAACTTGTCCCACTTGAAATTTTAGATGGACTAAAATGGATGTTTTGTCTTAAGAATTTGAAAAAAAAAATAATAGAAGAGATTTTAATATTAGAAAGTCAGATCTTGCCATGTCAAGCAATGATAATGTTTCGTTAATGGGCTTAGTTAAATTGAATATAAGGCGTAATTATGAAATTTGTTGTAGTTTGAGAATTTAATTGGAAGATTTAATAGTGGATAATTGATGTGTGCAAGTAAATAAAAATTTTGAGAAGTTAATAGGAAGATTTAATCGGTATTATTGATTATTTGCAAGCGAGTGATTAAGAATTCAATTGGAAGATTTTAATAAGTTTGGGGAGCAGATTTGCAGCAGAGCAAAAGTTTAGGGGATTCAAATGCTCCTTTTCCTTTTTTAATGCTTTACTGAGTTTAATTCTAATACATTGTCAATCAATTATATATATATATATATATTTGCAAGATTTTTTAATTAGTGAATAATTAAATTTAATATTTTTACTGATATGGTAATACATGATTAGATGTTTGTGTAATTATTATGTACTGACAATGTATTTAAATTAAACTCCGTCTATGGAAACTTATCATCTTCACATTTAAGGGGAAAATAGTAAGTATTGTCACAAAATATATTAATAAAAACAAAATTAAGAGTTAAAAAATAAATTAAATAACTAAGCAATTTTTTCATAGATAAGTCTAAGAGCACTTACAAATTGAAGATATTCTAAATGCAAATTAAATAAAAAAAATAAATAGATTCCACATTCTAAACCAACAATTGATTTGTGGCTCTACTTCTTGCCTGAAGATTATTGATGCTAGAGCATTTTTTACAATGGAAACCAACATACAAAGGCATTGTAACTTGAAGAATGTATTATGACTCCCTCCAAGGTAGATTTAAATATCATCAAATACCCACAACCAAAACATCCATAAAGGGCACAAGAACACCATAAAGAGGATAAAAATATACTCGTAAAAGGGATGGGGAAAACATCTACAAAGGGGACAAAATGAAATAAACAAAAACCTAAGGAATGAACAATAAAGAAAAAACAAAAGGACAACCACCACAAAAAAAGATAGCTCTCTCAATAATATTCATACAAGAGAATACCAGGGAAAGAAGAGAGAAAAAGAAGAATTAGGCTATGTATGAGACTTTTGTCTAGGGCAAAATACAACAATCACTAAGCTAGCATTTCGCAAATGCATCGGATCGAAAATACGAAGACATTGAAAACAGAAAGGTATTTGGAGAATGAGACAAAGACAAAAACCCCAAAATTACTTCGTCCTATGACAATTTTTTAACCAATTTCTATACCTCCAAAAAGGAAGGACACTAGAAACATATTTTTTGATGCATTTAAATTTTTTTGAGAATATCTCTTTAAGCATTCGATATTTCATTTTTGTCCTTATCGCTTTTCAATTTTTTGATCAAATTATAATTTAATCTTTTTCATCTTTTCATTAATCACCATGTCTTGTACGCCACTATCAAACAAATTTCTATTTCCATCTCTAGTATCATCTCTGTCTGTACTGTCTTGTTATCTTTGTTCTTCCTATCTCGAGACAAGTATCAAATGTAACCTAATGGAGTAAAGAAGAAATGTGAGGAATAGAATGAATTGTGAGAGACACCCCAATTGGGAGTTGAGGATGGAAAGGAAAGCGCACAAGCAAAGCCACTCTTAGACCCCTTCCCAATTTTAGTGGTCACAATATTCAATGTTATGGATGACCAAGAGAGGTTTTGGCATCCTTGTATAGCCATCTCTCTCCTTCCCTATAAACCTCTTCTAAACACATTTTTAGAGAATCGTCTCTACCATGTCTCACCCTTCCTTGGATTGCTATTGCTTCTAAATATACCCTTAAGTTTCACTCTAGAAATCAATTTAAAGTTAAAGATGTGTTCAAAGACAAAAAGGAAAAGTTTTCTTAGGGCAAGCCTACAAAGTACAAACTAGCACCTTTATGGGATTTAGTGAATAACTTTTGATAATTTCAAGGGTGTTTATGCTCTATGTTTTTGTTAAAATTTTCATTTCCTGTGAAAACCGCTTTCTAATTATTCTACAACCGCAAACTTGCATCTAAAGAGCATAGAAAAATGAACATAGGTTGATTAGCAACTTTTTAATTGAGTTGAGTTTTATTTTAGTCTTTGAAATTATGTATGTATTTTATTTTAGTTTTTAAAGCTAAAATTATTGATTTAACCTTTAAAGATACAAAAGATACTTTAACTTCATCTCCAAAATAATATTTTTAGGAATTGACTTGAATTAATAAAAAATAATTTAAATAACATTTTATAACTTTATCAACTAAATTAATATTTTTTTAATATTAAGAACTAAAGTAAATTATGTATATAATTTTCAGAAAAAAAATTCTTTGTAACTCTTAAAAATTAAATCCGAACTTATAAACCAAATAGAGCCTTAAATCTTAAAAATTCGAAATAAAACCAATCTACAATTAATCGAGATCATATGATAAATTTAATGCAAGACCCTTTTTTTCCTAATTGAAAGGGATTTTTTCTTAACCAGCAAAAAGTAACTCAAAATTTAATTGTTGAAGAAATGAACTTGGAAGAGCACAGTGCAATGATAAAATATTTTTTTATTAAGTGAGAATAGCGATATAAATAAATTAAAATATACAAATAATTTACATTATATATTTTGTTAAAAACACAATTATAAAAAAATAACAAACACTATATGATTTGAATTTATTTCAATATACTGTCGATATGCAAATATTTTACTTACATATTTAATTAACAAAATTATTTGACTCATATTTTTTTATGGGATATTTGACTCAAACTTTTATTATTTTAAAATCTCATATCTCCCATCTCATGTATAAACACTTCTTTCCTCTCAACTAGCATGCGTGTTTTTACAGTAACGATAATAATAACCAAAAAAAAGAAAGAAAGAAAGAAAAAGAGAGAGAAAAGAGGAAAGCATCACCTCTGTCCCGGTCCCTCTGTCGCTTTTTCTCTATCTTCATCACACTTCAATCTTTTTCGCTTTTGTCTTTCTTTGTCCTTTGATTGTTAGCATTAATTAATTAATTAATATTCTCCCTCTCTTGGCATCGAAAGTCTATGTGGTGTCAGCTTGTGTAGAAGAAATGTAAGAATGATCTTGTTGCTTTTAAGCCAGTGCCCCAAACGCAACAACTGACCTGACAGCAGTCCAGTCCAGTTCTAGTAGAGTAAGAGCGCAAGCAACAGCCCAGCTACTATCTAATGGGGTCCGAGCAAAATCGATTTCCTCAGCATGAAAGGGTATCTCTCTCACACTCTAACGGATCCTTTTACATATTGTGCTCTATACAATGTTTGCGAGTGACAGAAGGGTTTTTGGGGTTAGATCTGAGCTTCCAAGCACATAACCTCATGACAATTTTGTTTGTTCTAGATTGGGATCGCTTCTGAAGTTTGTTCATGACTGTTTTTATTCTTATGAGCATATTTCTGTCTCAGATCTCGCATCAAACGGCGATACTCTGAACTCTGACGTTTATCTTCATTTTTATGCCGAAATCTGCATTCATAGCATTGCATCCTCACTTGTCTTTATGCTATGTTTTGTTCGGTGAACCTTGATTACCGAATGCTACTCCGGATCCTCCATGTTAAAACCATGGCACTTCATCGGTCTCATGAATGTCAGGGTCTCATACCCAGTATGTGATGTAGATAAGAAAGCAAAGCACTGCTGTCAATAATTAATTGAGATTTTTGCACTTTTCGGTTAGGCATACAATGAAACCTGCCACTTATTAACCCATAGAGTTTTTACTTTCTTTTAATAACCAGTAGATTTGTTCTTTGTTTCTCGCAATAACTGTATAGATTCTCTCTCTCTCTCTCTCTCTCTCTCTCATTCTTTATGTGTGTGGATTGTGTCATGTCCTTATAACTGCAGTTACCTATTGTGATACTGGGTTATCTCATTGTGGGATGGATGATATGTCAGATGAATGCCTAATTTAGCTTAGCATGGAATGGTGGGTTGATGCGGCCATGTAGTTCTTACGTCTTTGCTTGTAAGAAACAATAGTCTTTGCTCGTAAGAAACAATAGTATTTGCTTTTAGGTTGAAGCTGGGAAAATAGTATACTTTTTACGTTGTCATTCGCAAGAAAAAATAGGCACAGAGAGCAGAAAATGTATTGCCCACCAAATTAATTCATTACAATGAGATTGGGATTCTTTGCCCCTTTTTTTAATTGATTGAAGGAGTCATACGTGAGTGTAAATTGTTGGTAGTTGTAAATTTATGTTAATTGAGTCATTATTCGAGAACATGTGGGCAACAGGACAAAGAGTCTTATTTAATTTTTTAGTTTTTTTAGTATTAATTCTATATTTTGTAGCATAAAATTATTAGTAGATGAACACCTGACCTCAGATTTATTAGGACTTGTCCAATGAAAGGATTTCTTCATTATTTCTAACGGTTGTGCAAACTGAAATACAAGATCACTCAACACTTTAACTGTTGTCTGATGGGAAGGAAAGAATGGGCAAGGACAATTCTGATATTAAGGAAGCAGTTGTAACTCTGATATGACTGCCATATTTTTTGAATTTATAAGCAACCACTTTCATTTGTAAGTTGTTGGGTATATTCTTGGTAAATACTGGGTTTTGCCACCCCATTTTGAGTCGTTTCTTTTTATTAGCTTGGCAGACATTGGTAGAATTAAGAAAGGAAAGGAAAGGATTTATGGCGCTATGTTATCAATGCTGCTCTACTATGAACCTGTGGATTAATTTAAAAATTTCAAACTTTAGCCCTCCAAATTTAATATTTCCAACAGGGTGGTAGTTGGGTTGAAATCTTATTGAAAAATCATGGTTTTTTTTAGCTTTAGATTTTGGGCACAAATAGGATTGTATTGGTTTTGATATTTATTGGCTACAAAACAAAACCAGCCTTGGGGAATGAAGTCTACTTTTGCCCAATGTCCTTAAGAATACAAAGATTGCTGGAGCTGGTGGAAATTACATAAATCCAGAAGTAAACATTTTCCAGTAATTTAAAAGTTCTCATTTCGACTTACCATTCTACTTGTGTAGAAAGATGATTAGAGCACATAAATATATTTTGGGTAGCGAAATTATTCTAGCTTTTCTTTATACAGGCATTGATTTTTCAGTTTTCTTTTTCATTTCCTTCAAAATATTATGATCTCATTTCATCTTTGATAAACATTTAATTTCCAGAATTTCAGTGATATTCATTGTTTTCAACATGAATGCAAAATGGACTTTGTTGATCTTATGCTCTCTTTTTTCTTTTTGGTAAAATTAGAAGGTATTAATTGAAACATAGGAGGAATACACATTCATTGGGGACAGAAATTTTCGCCTTGGAAGACAAAAGAAAACAGAGCCAAAATGAAAAATGGCTCAGAAACCCTTTAAGTGTGTGTTTGGGAGATTTAAAGCCTATGGAAGGGAACGCTAGCAATTACTTCCAAATACACTTAGGCCATTACATTATCTGTCTACCTTGCCTTCCTTCTTAACATACCTAAGGCTTTCCAATCTTGCTGCATATTCGAATAGAAATTCCACTGAAACAGTCATGACCACAATACCAAAGAGTAGCCAAAGCACAATTCTATCCCATAACAAAGGTAGGGGTAGGAAGAGTCAAGAGACCTGTGAAAATATAGCATCCCTCTCCAACCACATTCACTAAAGAACTGCATGAACTGCTACTACCATACAAGCATAGCTTCCTTTTTCCTGCCAATTCCTTATATTGCATCGTGAGAAATTCCATCAAGGTGAGAGCACATACCCACTGTTCACCAAAATTCCTGAATAAATTTCCACAAGAAAGTTGCTGTCTGATGGCAATGCAAATATAGATGTACTGAGTGATGAACATTAGGAAAAAGAGCTGTGTGAAGTCTCTAAGGATGTTGGAACATATCATTTGTGCTAATCCTAGAAAATACAATGTCCAAAGGAAAGACATGACCTTAGGGAGGTTGAGATTACAAATTAGTTTGTTAAGGAGAACTTCTAGTGATTTGGAGAGTGGATTAAAAACTGGGGAAAAAAATACACAAAAAGTCAGAAAAATCTGATGGCCAAATTGTTCTGTATTAAGGGTGAGATTACCAGTATCAAGTAGCCGAAGGGACACTAGTTCATTTAACTCTGCAATCTATAGGATATTAATCTAGTGATCTCTAATAGTTTTATAAAGTTTTGATCATAGATAAAAACTTGCATCCTAAGATGACCAAATTCCCAAATTAGTCATCAAAAGATTCCGGGACATCAATGTAGTCATTAAAAGACTTATTTATGTCAATTTTGCCAGTCATACAGTAAAATAACCATCAATCTAAGGACCAATTTGATATCCAAATATACATTTGAGTATTAAACTCATTTCCATTTTAAAGAATAAGGGACAAAGTTTATATTTAAAATCTTTAGAGAACTAACTTGATATCCTGTATGTTTTTGGAGGACTAATTTGGGCTTTTAATTATCCTAAAACGTATGTTGTGATTACTAAGTGTAATCGTCTCTCTTAGCATGCCTAAAAATTGTGCTAACAATCTAATAAAGTATTATTTATTGATATTGGGGTGGAAGGGGGAAAAGATGTAAAGATGTTTGGGAGGTGAATTTTCTTGCTAAAATCTTAAGATTTAAAAAAGAATTCTAAAAAACTATTGTCTATTTTGAGATCTACCTGTTATTAATATCTTTTTTCCTGAGTAGTGCTTGACTTTGTATTTACAGCGAAAGAGATGGGGAGGTTGTTGGGGTGCATTTTCTTGTTTTGGTTCACAGAAAGGTGGCAAGCGCATTGTGCCTGCATCTCGCATTCCTGAGAGTAATGTGCCAGCCACTCAAGCAAATGGACCACAAGTGGTGGGGTTGACCAATCAGACCACGGGGATAGCTCCTTCTCTTTTAGCCCCACCTTCATCGCCAGCATCCTTCACACATTCTGCCATTCCTTCAACTGCACAGTCACCTAGTTGTTTCTTGTCGTTATCTGCTAATTCACCTGGCGGTCCTTCGTCCACAATGTTTGCCACTGGACCATATGCTCATGAAACACAACTGGTGTCTCCTCCAGTCTTTTCAAATTTCACTACTGAGCCTTCTACTGCTCCTCTTACTCCTCCACCAGAGTTGGCTCACTTAACCACTCCCTCTTCCCCGGATGTACCTTTTGCTCATTTTCTATCATCTGCAGTGGATCTGAAAAACAGTGATAAGAGTAACTATGTCACTGCAAATGATCTTCAAGCTACATATTCACTCTACCCTGGAAGTCCTGCCAGTAGCCTTAAATCTCCAATATCAAGGAACTCTGGTGACTGTTTATCATCCTCTTTTCCTGAACGGGAGTTCGGCTCACAGTGGGATCCATCGCTATCTCCTGAGAGTGGGAAATATCAAAGGACTGGGTCTGGGAGGCTGTCTGGTCATGATAATGGTGTCACAATGGCCTCCCAAGATTCAAATTTCTTTTGCCCTGCTACCTACGCACAATTCTATTTAGACCAAAACCCTCCTTTTCCTCATAATGGTGGGAGATTAAGTGTTTCGAAAGATTCAGATGTTCAATCTACTGGTGGAAATGGGCATCAGAGTAGGCATGCTAGAAGTCCTAAGCAAGATGTGGAAGAAATAGAAGCTTACCGAGCATCCTTTGGTTTCAGTGCAGATGAGATTATTACTACCACTCAGTATGTGGAGATTTCTGATGTAACGGAGGACTCATTTACCATGATGCCCTTCACTGCTGGTAAGTCAACAATGGATGAAGGCATAGAGCCTGCATTAATCAAAGAAGGAATCAAAACTCAGGAGACACAAGTGCCATTGCAGAGTCTGAAGAGCCTCAGATTAGATGCAGGTCCTGTTGGCAAGGAAGCACACGATCAGATCCCAGTATTTCAAGGATATGAAGGTATGCTGTAAATTCCCTATATGAAATATGATTTGTTTCATTGCATCTTGATTAATCATGGAAATAGAAAAAGAAAATTAAAGAAGCTCACTTTTAGATTAAATTATGATTCAATATTACATATTGATATCAGTTCAATATCTAGAGCCTTGATTTGCTGTATTGTATTTACTTTTACTGGTCTTTGTATATTCAGGTTGTAAAGTATTAGATCTGGATTATCATAAAAGACCAGAAAAGATGGAGGGTAATTTGTGTGTTAGAATGGTCATGAATTTAGCTGAGTAGGATGTGCTGTCTTTCCTAACTTTTTCATGCTATTTTCTTTGTCTACCTGTAAGCAAATATATTCCTTTCTTGCACATCTCAGATCATATATCACAAGAGCATTGTAACAACAGCTCTGGATTAAGTACGCCAGATCACCGTGCTCTCATGGATGATGAGGACATATTCTCGAAAATGGGGTCATCCAGAATCTCCAGGAAATATCAGATGGGGTTATCGTGCTCTGATGCAGAGGTTGACTATAGGAGGGGAAGAAGCTTACGAGAAAGAAAGGGGAATGTGATTTGGCATGACTAAGAATTAGTTAATCAGTGCAAAACAGATTTGTCTGTTATCTGTGTATTAATTTAATTTGCAGCTTCCTTTATGAAAACCTGCCCAAAAAGAAACTCTTTACTTGAGTTCTTTTATAGATGGAATGATCTAACCTAGATCTAACCGATTCTGTCCCTTGTGTTTGACCAGATCTTGCTGATCAATGAATGTAGTCTCTTATTTCCCTCAAGCTAGTCCAGGTTCATGTTTTTAGTGAATGAGGTTTGATTTTAAATAAGGGTTAGTGGTTAACCTGGTCTTGCTCCGCCTACAGGGCTTGTGAACTTGTGCAGACCTCAGCACTCTTCACAGTCTATTGGTGCTCTACATTCTGGTGCAGTGACTGACACTTGCACAGAGCAACATTTAGCTACTTATAAAGCTTGGTTTTACAAACTCTGCACAAATTTCTTGATAAGTTGTAAAAAGGTATTTTCTAAGGAATGTCTAAGTAAACATTTTCATTCCAATAAATGTGAATTTGAAATATCCTCAGAAATCGGGGGAGTGAATTTGAAAATTCCACCATGATGAATGGATACAAGAAAGTGTTGCCAAGAGACTCTCGTTAATTCGGTGGTGGGTCATTATTTTTGTAGTTTAGTTGATGTTGATAGTTGCGTAGTCCTGGAGAAAATTATCAATGCAAACCACTCACATATAACTCAACATGTGTACACAATTTAACTTAGTTCTGTTAAATTTGTGTATTTATCAAAATTTTATACAGCAATCTTTGTAATTGTCCGTAGTTGTAAGTGCAGTTATCAAAGATTTTTCTCCGTTATCATTATACTATAATGGCGCATGTAGGGGTACGAGGGGGAAAAATATATTTGTGGTGCTTTGTTCAGAATCTTTTTGGTGTTGAGGGAAAATTTGTTCTTGATATAGAATCACCAAGTTGTTAATCGAATGTTATTAAGTACATTTAAATTCTAATGCTAGTGAAAAAAAAGGTATTCATTCCGTATTATTTTAATTTTCTTTATTAATGAAAAATGCATATTAAATAGAGCATGTGAAGTGTAAATTTAACAAGAGACGCACAAATTCTCATTTAGAATTGACAATTGGTAAAAATATAATTTTGCTTGTTACAAAAGTTAAATATTTGGGTTTTATTATCCACAATAATAAAAAAAATAAAGGTGTAAACTACAAAATTTAAGCTAGGTGGTCAAAGTGGGGGAATACTTCAGGTTTTATTTGTAATAAAAACTTACTTGTAAAACCTGCGTAAAATTTTACTACATGATTATACGACAGACATTATTATATGTGATTGAATGTTAGGTGATAAAAAGTTAACAAAATATTACCCAAAAATATAATCTACAAGAAAATAAGTTGCGAAAATGATACTGCGATGGATGAGTGAACACACTATATATTATATAATTATGAATGAGTTCATTAGAGAAAGAGTCCGGATAGTGCTTAACATAGAGAAAATCGTAGAATATTGTCTTACATGGTTCAGACATGTACAAATAAAACCTGTAAAAGTCCCAATAAAGAAAGTGAATCATTTGCAGAGAAGTTCTGTAACTAAAGACAGAGGCAGGCTTAGGAAAACTATAGGGAAGACAAATAAAAATGATTTAATTGTTATTAGTTTAAATATAAAAATGATATATATGATAACCACCCTAAAAGCCTATATATCAGCGTTAGTGCACGGTTAGTCAAGAATTTTATAGAAATATATTAATGATCAAATAAATTACTTTGTTCAAGCTCAAACAATATCAATTTAGATTGAATTTATTTTGGATTTTTTTAATTTCAGAATTACTTTTTACCTCAAAAAAATCGACTTTTGCATATTTGAATAAAAAATAATCAAAATCTAAAACAAGTCAATTTTCAATTTTTGTAGAAATTTAAAAAAAAACTGCTTTTGAAAAAAAAAATAGTTTTCAACTTTTTCAATTATATATATAATTTAAGTTTCATAATTATTTTTTAAAAAAGTACGAAACAAATGCACCCATAGTAAGAAATTGAGAGATAAACAAGGAAATGAAATAACCAAAGAAAGCGCTAACAAGGCTACAAATGAGAGGCAAGCAAGGCTCAAAGGACTAAGGATTCTTCTTCACCCTCCACTTCACTTTGATGTACAAAATACTTAAATAAATATCAATAAGTTAGATTTGTTGACATCTCAATTTCAATTAAAAGTTTATGTCTATGTTAATTAATCATATATCCTTTACTTAAAACATTTAGGACTTATTTAGTTTCAATTTTCAGTTTTTTTTTAAATTTTCTGAATTTTTGAAAAAAACACAAAATTGGAAATAAAAATTAAAAGTTAAATTTTATAATTTTCACAATTTTCAATATCCTTCACAAAATCTTAAAAATCGAAACCAAACAAATCTTTAAGGTATGTTTGAATTGATGGAGTTTATGGAATAGAGTGGAATATTAAATAATTCTATTGTTTGGATATATTTAAGTTAGATGGAGCGAAATGAAGATGGATAAACCTCATTTCACCCAACTCTACTATCTCCTTCTACCCCCTCCCTCCCTAAACCTTAATCCCTAAATTCTAAAAACAAACAAAACCCAATTGAATTTGTTATTTTTTCAATAAAAGTAATAATTAACCCTATTACTAATATTATATACATTCTAACCTAAGGGTATTATAGAAATAAAAAATTTATAATCTCTAATCCATTTTATTGACATACCTAAACAACGAGCAAAATTGAAATAATTATTTCACTCTACTCTACTCTATTTTATTCCATTCCACGATACTTCATCAATTCAAACATACCCTTAGTGTCCTATGAATTGGTTTGAATTCAACTCATTAAGAACTATACTTAAATATTTACTATGCAAGACCAATAGATATGTTTCTATCTCACTAACTAATCTTGTATATAAGACTTCATAATTTAATAAAGCTTTTCACCATCCTAAAAAATTATTAAAAAAAAACAAAGAAAACGAATTTCCATTAAAAAAAAAAAAAGAAAACGAATTTCCATCAATGGCAACACAACTTCTACTTCAAGTAATAGCATCAGAAGTTATGGCCAGATTGGATGCATCTCTTCAGTATCCATATGAAGCAAAATTTTGGAACACTGCGGTCACGGAACATCAAAAGAGAATGAAAATGCCACACTGCTGACTGCTGTAAGAGGAAACTCTAATTTACAAGTAGACATACACTAGCTGCAAGGAGGAATGCTCAACACTTCATCTTGACCGCTGATCAGAAAGCGCCTTTAAATTATCTTGCTCCTCTTTAATGCCTGGTTCATCCACTGCCATTGAATCCACCACCCCTGACACCTGAAAACACTAAATTTTAACATCTTCAACGTAGTACCAAAAGATGAAAAGCCACCTTAGTAGAGGCAAAAATTTAACCTTAGAGCATGCGATCTCCTTGAAAGACGTATCAAAATCTCTTCCAAGGTCTGGATGCTTATGATAACTGCCCTAAAATTTAAAACAAATTCTTAATTTGTCACCCTAGAAGAACTTCTTCATAAGCTGGCGGAACCACACAAACCATTCTACAAGCAAATCAAAACCATAAAGATGGCTAAAACCAAGCAGACAAGAGCTCAGTACTTCATATGGCAACACACTAAACAAAGGAGAGAAAAACATGTCTCAAATGCTATATTTTTATCATCATCTCACGGCAGATTATATTTCTTGTACTGTAAAAACTTGGAAACCTGACAGGGGAACGTCCCAGAACATTAGACAATGCAGCTTGGCCAATGTGCACGCATAGTAGGCATTTAATACAAGACATATATTTTGACTTATTTTTAAAACAAATGCAAACATACTGCACATTATAAACCCATATCCAAAGGGGTTTTGGACGAATCTTTGTTCTGGCTGTAAATGCAAGCTTCATTGACATTTGACAAATGAAATATCATTCACACTATCTTCATTGTATATCACTGGTCATTCTGATTCTAGGTTTGTTTGATTTCAAGCCCTGTTAATTGAATGCTTATCTGGAACAATTTTTCTGTGTTGTTTCAAAGCAAAGATAACAGGTTTGGGACATACTGGATCATTGTGCTCCATTTCAACATATTCTCTTTTCACCTTGCTGGGGACAGGATTGCTGTGAAAATAGAGAAGACACCTGTTAGAAGCCTCAAAATAGACACTATCAGCAGGAGATATCAGAAACTCAAGAGGTACCTATCATCACCGAACTCTCTGTCAGAATCAGGATCCCATCTTTCATCTCTACCACCTTTATCTTCATCTCTCTAAATATGACAAGATGGAAACAAGATCAGCATTTACACAAGCATGAAACAGAGAGTTAGAAGTATCTTACAACTCACCTGATAACGGCAAATAAGAATCAGATCCAACTATAGAAATGAAAAACAAATGTAAGGAATCATTTGAAGCAGTCCTTATGATAGTGTTTGTTTACTGTTTTCGAAACAGAAATACAGAAACACTAGAGACACAACTCTGTTTGGTGATGAAGACAGAAACAAGGAACAGAAAAATTTTCTCTCCCCAGGATAGAAAAACACAATTTCTGTACCTCCAAAATGAGGGGACAGTAGAGACAGGATACAAAGACAGAAATTTAATATTTTTTTCTTTCAATAATACCCTATACATATTATTTATGTCTCTGTCTCTACTATCTCCATTGTCCCTATATTTTCTGTCCTAGAACAGTAAACAAATACTACCTATATGTCAAGGAACAGTTTTTTTCCCCCTCTTAATTGGGCTAATGTAATGTACAATGCTAATTTCTAGACTGACCATGTACAACTGATTTCAACATGAGACCTGCTTTGCAATATCTGCACTATCAGGCTCTTCAATGCATGTTTAAAGTCTACTAAAAAATATAACTGCTGCACTCTTACAGAAAATCTTCATGATTGATTTTCCCCATAAGCTTCGGCATTAAAGTCAAAAGCCTAGAGACATATATATAGTATACCCAAGAAACAAAACTTTGCCATCTTAAATTCAAAATTGATGGTCTGGGTTATAACATGCAAAACAAAGTTACAAGAAGTGACTCCACTAGGGTGAAACAAATTGCTGCTGTTTCTAAACAATGAAGCAATTTTACTTTTTGTTCCGTAGTGATTACCATTGAATAAATGATGTATATATTTCCAAAACATGAATAGCAGATGTTATGCAAAAATATGCATTCAACTGTTTTCCCAAAGTATCATAGCCAAAGGAAGTTTGACATCTGTCTAACTTATATCACTGAGGCAACAACTTCAATAAGCTCTCCAGATAAAATTATCTACTTAAGAGAAATACAGAATGAAAAAACAGAGCAATGAATTGTCAGTAGATGCCAGAACAACCTCTTGAAACTCAGTGTCAGGCGGTCGCTCCTGGAATGGGACACTTGGCGCGTGTTGAAGCTTAGATAAGTTATCGAGAAGTTTTGCTCGAATTTCATCCAATGAATGTCGGGAGTTCTTGTTTTCCATGTTACTTGGAGCAACGTGAAGAGTATAATCAGGACCAAAATATTCATAATACTCATGTTGAGGCATCTTATCATCTAGTTCTATCCCAAGTGCAACACCAGTCTGATCAACAACCAAAAGAAATTTGTTAATCTGAGGAATAGTTCCCTGCTCAGAAAACAGAATATTCATGTCAATCTAACCATGTTTGGCTTACATGCTCAAATCAATTAACAATCAATAGTGCCACATGTTGACTGCCATGTAGCATTTCAGTGGGAACAATAAGACCATAGTCCAGTTTTTATTCTGTATGCTTTAAGCAAGTCCTTCTCCATTGTGTCATGCAACTATTGTCTACCCACTGGCTACAGGGAAAATGCATCTTTCACATTATATAAAAAGTGCCAGTATGAGCTATTGTTCAATCTTTTACAACATTTCAGTGTCTGCATTAGTCTCCATTTTATCTGCGTCTGAACAAGCAAAAGATGCTTTATTTAACAGAGATTTAACAATTTGAGAGAATAACCAGCAAGATTGTCAAACTCGAACCTGAATAAACTTGGGTAAATTCATAAAAACTCAAATAAAATCAAGTAAACTCAAGACAAACTTGCAAGATTACTACTTTAGTCATAAATTATTTTGATTTTTAACATCCTCAAGTCTGGATCTATTACAATTATTGTGATTTTAATTTGTATTTCATAATTTATGATTTGTATTTTCTTCATTATGATGTTGCAAGTGAAATTTTTACATATATTTGTTTTATCATGAATTTATTTTTAATTAGATGCTACAAATATCTTTAGTAGTATTTTTGAAATAAATAAACACTTACTGAGTTTGAGTACTCCGTGAGTTCAGGTATACTCACGAGTTTGACATCCTTGATTACTAGATACTAAAATTATTATTCAGTGCTTAATTGCCAATACTCACCCTTTGAATGAGGAAAACAACAAAACAACCCAACCAATGAGTCAAGAAAATAAGAATGCTGCATGTAGGAGTAAATCATTCATACCTCATAACACCAGCAACGTGCCACATTTCGGATTGTATAACCACCTCCCCCAAGCAACAGAAGTGGAACATTAAAAGATTTCATATATTTGACACACTGTGCATGTCCTTTTATAGAAAGATTGAAACAGCCTAATCTATCCCCAGATAAAGAGTCAGCACCACATTGTAATACCACAGCACCAGGCCTGAAAATCTCCATCACCTTTCCCATTATTGGCTTAAACAAAGACTGGTAGCTCTCATCATCAATTCCATCATCCAGGGGAACGTTCAATGAATAATATTTCCCTTTACCATAACCAATATCACGAATATCGCCTGTTCCAGGAAAGTAATCACCAAATTTATGAAATGAAACAGTCATGACCCTATCGGTGGCATAAAAGGCCTCCTCTACACCATCGCCATGGTGGATATCGATGTCTACATATAGAACACGCTGCATAATGATGAAAGAAATGAAGATGAAATGAAAGAGCACTTAAGACAAAATATTTAGTATTGTATAAGACAAAAAGTGCTAATACAATTTTAGCAGGAAATATCTTTTAAGAAGCTGCTTCAAGTCGCTAGCTACATTTGGCCTATTGATCAATGTTCACCTCATTAAAGCAAAATAAAAAAGCACCTCAAAATACCTTTTGGTAACAAATGGAAATGCCATCCTCAAGGGGGAAGGGCAAAATGGAAAAAGGGGGATTGTCACTGGTTGTTGATTTAGGAGAAACGCTGATTTCAGAAGTGGCTTAAAAAAGTAAGTTTTTTTTTTTTTTTTTTTGTAGAAGAAGTTTATTGAAATAAGAAAAATTCAAAATACAGCCATCACTAATTCATAATCCTAGGTACTTTTAAAAGCCATCTAAGTTTCTAAAGAACACTACCATGCAAGCTCCGCAAATAGATTTCTTTTGACGGAGAAAACAGCTATCTATTAGAATTCACAAGGTAGACAGCAATGCTATAACTTTAATACCTATTAAGCACACAGTAAAGGAAACCAATTCCCCAAAATCTTAACCCATTAGGAAAGCCCCGAAAATTTTTTATATTTCTCAACAAATCACTAATCAATAATTATAACTCAAAAAGAAAATGGGACTTGAAATACCAAAAAAAAAAAAAACTAGGCTAACTGCAAATTGTTGAACAAGGGAGCAGATAATTCATGTCTATCCCAAGGAAAATTACCAAACTGCCAAACTTTTTTCAGAATTTGAACCCATGACTTCTTCATCACAAGACAGCAACTTGTTGCGCCAAGTATTAGAAATTACTGATAAATAAAAATACATATTACACAGAAAGATGTTAATTGCGCATGTGCTGTGGAATTGTGGCATATCCTGATCATGCAAAGATTTTATTAATATTAAAATCAGCAGAACCAATTATTGAAAAGATAGAGCAAGTAAAGTAAACTTGCCCAACCTCATGTACTTTGAGAAGTTCCAAAATAGCCAGCACAATGTCATTCACATAGCAGAATCCAGATGCCTCACACTTCTTTGCATGATGTAGCCCACCAGCCCAATTTATCGCAATATCACATACTCCATGGTTCAGTTTCAGAGCACCACCTACTGAACCTCCAGCATATGTCTGACAGAAAGAGTAAAGACCATCAAAGACAGGGCAATCTTCACCAACATTAAACCTCTTCAGCTGCCTCAGCTGATCTTGCTGTGTTTCAGGAGTGATGCCCCTCAGAAAAGCGACATAATCATCAGCATGGAACTTGCAGAGGTCCCTGTCTTTAGCAGGAGAAGGCTTCAGGACCTGCATATGTTGAAGCAACCCATAGTGGGCTAGAAGAGCATGTGTCATTCGAATCCTATGTGGTTTCATTGGATGACCCTGCCCGTAATAATAGTTTCCAACCTCAGGGTCATAGAAATATGAAACCTTTCTCTTCACACCATCTGGCCCTGATGGAAGGGAATTCCCTCCACTTTCCATCAACTCAATCTGTCAAAGCCCACAGATGATGTCAATCAAGTAGTAGTAGTAGTAGCAGTAGTAATGCAGACAAACATATATTGCATTGTTGCAGGATCTAACAGTGTTAAACTGCAGAGAAGGAATTCAATAAAGATTAAGCATAATCCTTGGGTATTTAATAAATAAAGAGCGTGATAAAAAGCAAAGAATGTGCACTGATCCATAATACCTTACAGGCCAACAAGCTATTCTCCTGATTGCTTAACACTAACAGCAATAGGAGTGAAGACAAAATCAAAGTCAACAACCTTCAATAAATTACAAATGGAGGCCTTATCTAGCATCCCCAACTAAAAACAAAGCAGAGAAATCTGGCCCAGCAAGCTAATATGTGGAGTGGAGCAAGACAACATAAATTCCCGTATAAATAAACACCAACTAAAAGTGGAACGAGTACCAAATATGAACATCATGATATAAGTTGTTGTCTCTTACTAACGACTGGGCTGCCAAGACAAGATATATTCTAGTATAAACACGCAGTGTTTAATGGTGTGCCAAGCAACGCAATACAAAATTACTCCAGATGAAGAATGGTCAAACTTCCGAGGAAGATTGGCAACAAAAAATTCAAACGCCAATTATTCACTTGGCTAAGAGAAAGTGAAATTAATATATTATTTAGTAACCTAGTTGTGGGCGAATAGCGAAGGGAAAAAAGATCTGAACAAGGCAACATGAAGTCGTTCAGCAAGAAGAATAACACCGGATTTTTCAAATGAATAGATTAGCTCGCTCTTAAAGAAGCCCGAAATAATAATGACCACTTAGTAGCCACAACAAAGTAAATATTACTGGAGTCAGTGACACATTTTCTCTGAGGCAATAAATGCAGATCCGTGTAAAATACATACAATACAAGCAACAAGCAAACGATTAAAGTAAACTGCAGGAGACAGAGACTTCTCACGCTTAGACTTGGTTCAGCAGCGCAAACGAAACGAATGGATTACTCCAAAATTTCAGATGTAACTTCAACCGGCTCTAGCTCTTTAGTTGTAGTCCTTTTATAGTCAAAATAAAAAAGAAGCGAATTCTCCTGCTGGCGCTGGAAACATATCGCATCGCATTAGAGCCTAAAATACTTTCTTCATAAAAGGATGTTTTATATTTTTTCATGTACAATTAACTATTAGTTACTAATTATCAAAAATATACTAATCTTTTTAATAATTAAAATTAGTAACTAGTAAGAATGTTTTCGGACAGTGAAGTTTCCGTTGAAATTGTCCAGGTGAAAAGCGAGTAAGATGAAACTCCCCCAATTACTTTACCCAACATATCAAACAGGAAAAATCCCCACCCCTTTTTAGTGAGAGACCACGAAAGAAAATTTTAATCTTTTTTTATTATCATTCAGAGATTTTTAATCCTAAGAGACAAATTTATCTTAATTTTGATAAGGGATTTTATCTATAGAATCTCATCTATATTTCTATAATTATAATGCTAAAGTCTTTCCACGATAATTGTTATGTACCATTTTCTCTTGATTTTTATTTTTTAATTTATACTTATATTATTTTAAATTTTTTATTTATAACTCATTTAGTGTGGTACTCGTGCGCCACACGGAATAATTAAATAAATCAAATATAAATATGATAAATATAATGAACTAATTTAATGTTATTTTATAATTATAAAAATATTTAAAAACTCATCATTTGTTGCTATTTTTTATAATTCATCATTATTTGTTGATTTGATTTATTAAACTATTATTTTTTATCATAAGTAAATTGATTGCATTCTAAAACTATTACTATATTGTGTATCATTAGAGTGACGTACAATTAAAAATAATTAATAATAATTTAAATTATTTTGATATTATTATAAATATGCTTTAAAAACATTTTACTTGATAATAATTATGGAATTTAAAAATTTAAATATTATTTACTTATTTAATAAATTTAATATAATAAAATCAATAAAAATTGATTAACTTTAACATTTCTGGCCTTAGTTATCACTCTATACAAACTATATAATCTTAGTGCTTATTATTCCCTTCTTCCTATTTAAGCTCAACATTAACTATTTAACTTTTCTACTCATGGTCCCCACTTTATTCAAATATAAAGAATTCAAGAAAAGAAAAACACAACTACAAACATAGAATTAATCTGGCCATTTTTTAAAAAAAAAAGAGAGTAAAGTAAATTTTGTTAAAAGGAATGGTAAAAACTCATCACAACTTATCTCAATAGCAAGAAAAGTTGGAGAGGGAAAAAAATGACACTAATGAGAATAAAATATAGATATATAGAGAAAAAAATTCTTGATGTGCAATCAATTAGAATTTTAAATTATTTTCATATTAAAATCAATAAGAAAAAATACTTGCTAAAGCTAAGTGTATCAAATTATATAAAATTTATGCATTTTGAATTTAAGAATATGATTTTATATTAATTTAGACATATTAATTTAATTATTTTATTAAATTAAGTAGGATATCAATTTTATTTAAAGATATCAATTCTTGCTAAATGGTAAATGATACCATTTTGTAAAAATGTTCAAAATATAATATTTAATGCTTAAAGATTTATATTTGAAGTAGGACCAATTATAATTTTGAATTATTGCTATGTTATTAGAAAATTTATTATTAGAAAAAAATAATTACTAAAATTAAGTGTGTTAAATTAGACGTAGTTAAACATATAGAAATTATTATATAATAATTTATTAGTGAAGCTAACCAATGTAACAATGATTTGTCTACTTAAATTAAAATGCACTGCATTCAATTAATTAATTTAAAAATTTTAAGAAACAAATATTTAAATTAAATATTAAAATTTAACATTAGAGATAAGATAATCACTATTTGATTTATTTTATTTTTTTCTTTTAAGTCATATATTTATTTTAAAGGTTGATATTTGATGTGGAATAAATTAAAAATTTTAATTTACAATCAATTAGAAAAAATGCCTGTTAAAATTAAATACATTATATTAACCATAAATAACACATTTAAAATTGAGAAACATGATATTGAACTAAATTAAATATATCTATTTAATTATTTTTTGGTTGAAATAAGATATAAATTTAATGTATAGAAACTAAACAATGATTACTATCATTGACATATTTGGTAGAAATAAATTCCTTGTCAAACTTATCTAGCTCATCATTTATCACCATAAGTCCTAATTAGAGCATAAATTTTCTATGTATGTAAAAGTTACAAAATATTAGTTAGTTTGGGGATTTAATTCAATGTTATAATAGCATAGGGAATAAACAAAATTTTTCTTCTTATCAATTTTAATGATATTCAACTTATATTCTTCTTGTCTGTTTCAAGTTCTCTTTTAGTATTAACACTAGTCAATATCTCAGTAATATCCACAATAAAATAATAATCAAAATAATTAGAAAGTTTGAAAAAATATGTTAGAAAATTAAATACAGCATGCAAAGATTATTTATATTGTCAACTAAATATGAGATGAACAAAATAGTGACTAATAGTCAATTGTGCAAGGTTCAAATCGTAATTTTATACAGAGATAAACCTTCAATGGTGATTTAATTTAAAGTTAATATTATATAGAAATTACATCTAATAATAACTGCAATGATTGACAAAATTACGTCAAATTTAAGTCTAGTCAATAATATACATTTATTATATTATATGGTAAAATAATGAGTAAATCATATTTAATTTGTCTTTAAAATTATTAAAATGCAATCATATATGTCGTAAATTGGTGTGATAATTATGTATATAATACAACTACAATTATTTGACAAAATGTTATAATGCATTGATAGGATCTTCATGTTTTTTTAAATAATCATGTATTGAATTTTATTGAAGGATAATTTTTCATGTGCCAAAACTGTCCCTAAAATATGTTTCTAATTGTTGAATAAAATTTGGATTATCCCTGTAATTATTTTGTAGTTAATATGATAATTATTATTGAAAATAAATAGAGATAAGCACTTAATAATTAAAGTAAAAGAATTATATATTTGTTTTTCAAATCATATATTTAAAATTTAATTTATAACTATATATTCTAAATAGCTATGAAATTATATATTAATTTTTTAATTAAATAAAATGCCAGATCTACCTACCAACGGTTGATGAATAGGGTCTTTAGTGCGCATTTGGGGAAAGCTTTGAAGGTATACATTGAAGACATGCTAGTCAAAACCCCTTAACTGAGATTCCTACTATCTGACCTGGAAACAGTTTTCGCCTGCCTTAGAGCGCAGAGCATGCTCCTCAACCCTACTAAATGCGCCTTTGCTGTCGGAGCAGGAAAGTTCCTTGATTTCATGCTAACCTACTGAGTAATCAAAGCTAATCCAATCAAATGTCAAGCAATCTTAGACATAAGGAGCCTAGAAAACAAGAAGGAAGTCCAGAGGCTCACGAGCTGACTAGCTCCAGTGTCAAGATTCTCATCCCAAGTAGCATGAAAATCTCTCCCACTCTTCGAACTGCTCAAAAAAGACTAAGAATTCAAGTGAAAATAAAAGTGTGAATAAGCCTTTTAGCATTTCAAAAGATATCTGTCCTTTCCACAAACTTGGACAAATCTAAGAAAGGGAAAGAAATTAATCCTGTACTTATCAGTAGGTGAGTAGGCAGTTAGGGCCTCCCTAATCCAAGAAAAAGATAGATCTGATAAGCTAGTATATTTTACTAGTAAGGCATTGCATAGGCCAGAGCTCCAATACCAAAGACAAGAGAAAGCAGCTTTCACTCTAATGTTGTCAACCAGGAGACTAAGGCCATATTTCCAAGCATGCCCCATTTGAGTGCAAACTGACCAGGTTGTCAGGCATATTCTTTAGAAGCCAGACTTAGCCAGAAGGATAATCTCTTGGTCAATATCATCGAGTTCGACATCTGGTACGAACCAGGAACAGCTATCAAAGCTCAAGTATTGGCGGATTTCATTTAGGAATAGAATGTCAAAGGACTAACCTGAGAAGAAAAAGAATGAAAGTTGTATATAGATGGCTCCTCTAACCCAAAGGAAGGTGAAGTTGGAGCCATGCTTGAAAAAGGCAATGAGACAAGAGTAGAGATATCAATCAGCTTTGAGTTCCCCATCTCCAATATCCAGGAAGAATATGAAGCCATGTTGGTTGACCTGAACCTCACTAAAGAATTGAACATTCCCAAACTAGAAGTCCTCATAGACTCGCAAGTAATAGCATCTCATGTTTTCGGAGAATACATAGCAAAAGTGACTGGACTTTAGAAATATCTAGAATTAGTCAGGCAACTCATCTCAAATACTGGGGACGTTCAAATTCACCATATCCTCCAAGAGAAGAAATCTTGAGTCGACATCCTGTCCAAATTGGCCAACACAAAGCCAGGGGGCAATCAAAACATGATTATAGAAACATTAAGACAATTGACCAAAGCATCAGCAAAAGAGGTTATGGCAACAGAGCTAAGTCTAGATTGGACCTCAGGGTTCAAATGTTTTTTTGGATATGGATCCCTTCCTGAGGACCCAAGCAAAGGCAAGAAAATTCAAAGAAAAGCACCTTATTTCACACTAATGGACAAAATTCTCTATCGAAGAAGCTCCTCACATCGAATGTTGAAATACCTGGGGCCTTAGCAGAGCAAGTATATTTTGGAAGAAATCCATGAAGGAGTAGGCAACTAGCACATCGGCAGTCAGATCTTAGCCTTGAAAACACTTCGTGCCCGATATTACTAGCCAACAATGAAAAAGGATATAGTCGAATTTGTGAAAAAAGTGTGAAAAATGCTAGAGAAACGCCAAATTCCATATTATCCTAGCAGAAAAGATGTTCATTGTCACTAGCTCATAGCTATTCGATCAATAGGGACTCAACCAACTTGGGCCTTTACCAATGGGCCCAGGACAGGTCAAATACCTAATTGTGAAGATTGACTACTTCATGAAATGGATAGAAGCTAAAACCTTGGCAATCATTACCTCGGTCCAATGTCGTAAATTAATCTGGAAGAACATATTCACTTACCTTGGCATTCTGAGAAAAATCATGACTGGCAATGGAACTCAAGTCTCTGACCACAAGTTTAGGCAGCTATTAGAGAACTTCAAGGTTGCAGACCACTTCACCTCAGTGGAGCATCCCTAAGCCCATAGACAAGTGGAAGCAGCAAAGAAGACCATTGTACTAGGGCTAAAAAAGAGACTCGATCAAACAAAGGGGGCATGGGTTGACGAACTGGGAAGCGTGCTTTGAGCATGCCGAACAACACCTCATTCAACCATACAAAAAACCCCCTTTCCAACATGTCTACGGATTCGAAACTATAATACTTGTCGAAATCGGAAAGCCAACCCTGAGTATCATCCTATATTTAGAAGAAGAAAATTCCACCTAGCAAAGAGGGGAACTGGACCTGCCCATCGAAGACAGAGAACAAGCCCATATCTGAGAACTAGACCTGAAGAAGAGAATTGGCTGAAGATACAATGATGGGGTAATCATGAGGCCCTTTGATTGTGGGGACCCAGTCATCAAAAGAGCCAAAATTAGACCTCCCTTACCTGCGTAAAGGAAGTTGGCCTTGAACAAGGAAGGACCATACAAAGTCACTGAGATTTTGGGGAAATGAGCATACAAGCTAACCACTTAAAAAGGTTCTATGTATAAATTCAAAACCATGTAATTAAAATTATGATTTGTTTAAGTACTCTTTTTCCTTACCCTAGTTTTGTCCCACTGTATTTTCCCGAGAAGGTTTTAATAAGAGTTCAACCTCGTAGGCCGGTATTAGACATAAGGCCACCGGTTTCTATTAAATGAAAATCTACTTTTCCAAGTCACACATGTTTTCTTTATGCACAAGGTCCAAGGAGGCCGCACTCGAACTTTCCCCGACATCATATTGCTTAATTGATGAAAGTCGTATTCGAACCCATCCAGCCTCAAGGATTAAACGCAAAAGCCATGCTTGAGCCTTGCGCAAGGTCGGGGGAAGCCGGATCCAAACTCTCCCTTACATCATAATGCTTAGCAGATAAGGGTCGCATTCGAACCCATCTGGCCCCAAGCACTAAAAGCAAAAAGTCAGGCTTGAGCCTCGTGCAAGGTTGGGGGAGGCCACACCCGAGCTCTTCTCGACATCATAATGCTTAGCCGACAAAGGTCACATTCAAACCCATTTGGCCTCAAGCACTAAAAGCAAAGGTCACAGTCAAGCCTAGTGCAAGGTTGAAGGGGGCTACACCCGAACTCTCCCCAACATCATAATGATTAGCTGACAAGAATTGCACTCAAACCCATCTGGCCTCAAGCACTAAAAGTGAAGGCTGTGCTCGAGCCTTAAGCAATGTCAGGGGAGGCTGCACTCGAACTACTCCCAAACTGACATTACTTAACCAACAACGATCTCACTTGAATACTTCCGGCTTCATGTGCTAAAAACAAATATTGTGCTCATGGTCAGGGGACGACACATTCGAGATCCTTCCGAACTCACATAGCTTAGCCAACGAGGATTATACACAAACCTAGCCCAGACTCAAAAACAAAATCACAAGCAAGGTTGGGACTCTGGCAGCACCACTGCACCCATATTAAGGCAAGGTTGGCCATCTATAATATGATAAAATATTCCCACCTCGAAGAAATCCACATCGAGACCTACTCAGACCCGAACTTGTGCTATCATGTTGTTAAAAAAGTTAAAAGAATTGTCCGACCAAGCCTCGACCAACTTGGCTCGCTCGGCCTCAGACTCAGCAACTAGCCATCAACCTTAGCCTTCACCCTTTCCAGGGCCTTGTGCTTATCCTCAAGACTTTTTGGTTCTGCTCGGAGGTTAGAAGAATCCTTCTCCCATCCCTTATCCTTAGCCTTTTAGGACTCCACCTTCACCTTGAGGATGGATACCTCTTTCTGAGAGTTCAGGACCATCTCCTAGAGCACAACTTTCTTGGTCTCCAAGGAGTTGACTTGCTTCTTGAGAGCAGGTACCTTGAATAGTTCCTCCTCGTAGCAGCCAAGGTAGCCGGCCACCTTTACCAAGTCCTCCTAAGTTGAGAAAAAAACTCATTTGGGTCTCGCTGATGAACATGGTGGTGGAAAGTGGTGTTACATATCCTAGACATGAATTTCTTGAATGAAGTAAGGATGGACAAGTTAGGAAAATCCCCAAGAACATGGTGGGGGATTAGCTTCGAGCTTCAGGAAGATTTGGTGCTCGGATGGAGAAGGCGGTTATGTCTGTTTCTCGGGAGCTTTCCTCTTCTAGCAGATTAGTAGGGATTAAGAACCCATAAATGTGCTTCCAAAGCCATATCCTTATCAGTGGACAAGTTAGAGGTCAAGGATGGAGCTTGGTTGAGAGAATGAAGGAGAGCCAAGTTCTTGTTTGAAGCCATTTCAGCAAAAGGAAAGCAAGCGAATCAGAAACAAAATACAAAGAAATCGGAAACAGGACATCATAGCTATGACAAACCTATATAAAACTTTGCATCCTGGAAAGGCACATCCAAAACCCTCTTCAGGTTCACTTGGTCAAAATGCCTTCCCCATGTATCCGTAAAAAATTAGATGACAGCCACTTCCTCAAACATGAGGTTGCAAGCCCGGCATGTCGGAGAAGAATAAGAGGTTTGTAACACCCTTCCTACCATAAAGCTATGCTTAAGCCATAACTTTATAGTAAGTAGTGGTAAGAAGGGTGTTACATGGTCTGCCAATATAATAGGAACAATGGGGCCCTGTTAGGAGAAAGTAAGAATGGAGAGTTGCCCCGAGCACCCCAAACTTTAAATACACAGGTTTAAAGCCGTGCTAAAACTTCCCGTAGATCTTGAAACATTTTTTGTTCCCTACAGCTTTGAGGGACACCATGGCAAGTTCTTTGTCTTTCTTCTAAAAAGTCATTAGTAGGAAAAGGGAGAAGAATACTTGCTATGATACAGATTATCTCGAAGCCCTGAAGGATATTCTAGGAGTTCAGGTGAAGCTGGGAAGAGGCTACGTTCATTATGTTGAAGAAGGATATCTCGAACTCGGAGAAAGGAAGGGTAGCCCTCAATAGGTACATGACCATGTCGTACATCTCGGGTCACCCACAGATCATTTCCTCAAACCCTGGCAGCTTAATCTCATGATGACTTGCCAATTCGGCATCCAAGAATATGGGGAACTCCTGTACCTCTTGAGCATTCTCTCATTCATAACACTTTGAATACCAACTATCTCGGAAAAGAAATGCTCCACCAAATCACGGTCTAGGGAATTTGGGATCATGACTTTGTCCTCCATATATCCTACAAGGGAACCACCATGAAAAAATGCCTAAGTTTTGGGGGCAATAGTTCAAGAGTTTAAGTAGGAAAATGTAAAGCTAGCCTAAGGGTGGCTCCCCTTATCTACCAAGGGTGGCACTACCCCTAAAACACCATGCGCAATGGAGGTATTTGTAGCACCACCCTTCCTCCCAAAAAATAAGCCTAGAAAAAAGCAGATATAAAGAGAAAAGCAAAGAAGAACTTACTTGGATTAGAAGTGGCAAAGGGAGGATAAAATATAGCAAAAGGCAAAGACCATGGCGAACCATAGAAAGGATAAAGGAAGAACCACAACGGCATACGACGGAGACAACAGAGAAAAAGGAAGAAGTAGAGTGTATAGGCATAAGAAAAGGATGCTGAGGGCAGGATGATCTAAGAAAAAACCATATCATCATTGCATGATGCCTAGGAAACCATGCTGAGCCACATGGCATATCCCCAATGAAGGAAAAGGAACGCATGTTAAGTAAAAGGGCACAGATCATGAAACAGTTAAGAATGCTAAAGGACATATCGAAAGAAGTGCGAGACCACCACCAATGGAGCACGACTCTTGCATATGCGATTTCCCCCAAGCAACCTGTGTCGAACCACGGATGCTGAAATCCCTATACTTGTGCCTTAGGCATGAAATTTTCAAGATGCATGCCTCAAAGGTGTAATAAGATCCCAATTTATGACAAGAACCCCAAACGCACATGACGAAAAGTATTGAAGAGATCACGAAGAAGCAACAAACTTGACAACTGACACAATCACCCAGTAGCCAAGTTATGGGCAACTGTTATCTTTGGAAAACCGTTATGTCAGAACTCGGATGGACACTGGGTATCTGCAAGTACCCCAGACGCCATGGGGGAAGGATGAAAACCTTGGGCCTCATATTTCATTTGCCCAGAGTGAGATTCGTCGGATGAAAGCCAAGGGAAGCCTCAAAGGTTCCCCTCCGACAACACCCTAAGGTATCCCGAGGTGCCCTGCAACCATGGAGATGCTAGAGAAAGCAAGAAATGAGCGCATGTTAAGCACAAATCCTGACTCACCTTCTGGAAAAATCTTCCTAAGGGTTTGTATATCATCCGAACTATATAACTCAACCCTAAATCACCTATTTTGGGCGTATTTAAATGGTATAAATAAAAAATAGAAAGTGTGATAGTGATAAGTCATTCATCCTATTTGTATGTTTCCTTTATTCACTGCTATCATTAACTTGGGAGTTGGAGTCCCTTTGCAAGTACCCAACCTTGAAGCCAGAACCACTGTGTGAAAAGAGAAGCCGCCCAGTCACACCACCATCATGAACCCAAAGTTACTGTATGTAACATATATATATATATATATATAATAAAACTATGAATAACAAACTCATATTAATTGCATTCTTTTTATAACATTATCAGCAAATGAGAATAAAATGAGATAATATGATGATATATAATATAACAAAATGAAAATAGGAGGGGATGAAGCGTTATCTCCTAGATTTGAGTCTATCAACATATGGAACAATAAATAATGTTTTAATCTGGTATATGATTTTGACATAAATGTCACTCTAAATTATAAAACTATAAAATAAAATATAGAACAATTATTATAGAACACAAGAATATAATTAATAGGAAAACACGATGAAAAAGAAAATCATTGTGCCATAATGAAATTTGAGCCTTAGTTGCAACAATATATATATATATATATTGACAGAGGAATATATGCCAAATCAGCCATAGGAAAATAATGTTGTATCTTATGATGATTTGATTTGATTTATTAATTATAATACCATAATAAAAGAATTTCATGCAATATGATAATAAATTGATATGATATTTAGAATTTTCCAAAAAAAAAATAATTACATACAAAATTCTGGTTGAAGGAAAATTCGAGAATACAATATTTGTTAAAAAAACATTTTCAAGAATGGATTCCTAGTTATATTATTATAGTATATAATCATTCCACTACATTTCTCATAAGTTGATTTTAATTATCATTAATATCATTTATTTGTTATGATCTTCGACATTCTTCATTAATCCCTATCTTAATTTTTCATGATCAATCAATTTTTAAACTATTTATTTTCTTAAAATAATAATCAAAGCAAAATGAATTTTACACTAAGATGTATAAAATATTTTATAAACATATATAAGGAAACATGTTTTACATAAATTTTACACTCAATGAATTTAAGGAAGAGTTATCAAAATATGATTAATATTGAGATAAATATTGTTTAATAAAAATAGCAACTAACAATTATAAAGTTTTATACATCTAAAAAATAATTGAATTACAAATATAAAAAATAAAATAATAATTTTTAAAATGTATTAATATAAAAATAAAAGTACATAAAAAATAAAATTTAATTAAATAATTTTTTACTTTTATGTATAAGGTCTTTCATTGTATTTTAAAATGTTATAATTATATTTACATCAATTTATTTGTAGTTATATAAAAATGAATTAAATATTTTTATTAAAATAAATAAATTTTAAAATGTTTAATTTGCATACCAAGCAGTGGAAAACTTTTTTCATCTTGTTAGCTAATAATATATTAGCATATTAATAAATATAATTGAGTCTCATATTCATTATTTAAAAGGTCGTGAAATGAAAGATTTGATCAAATAATAATATTAAAAAATTTAATATTATCAATATATTAAAATTAAACTCTTAAAATATAATAAATATTTATATATTAAAAGTTATAATTAATAGTATTTAATTTATATCCTTTGTGCAATGCACGGGATAGATAACTTGTATAATATAAAACATTATAAGTAACACTAAATAATTTAAATAATGGTATCTTATATTCTTTATTTTCTATCATTGTATATCTTATGTCCTTTTTATTTATGCATGCTTTAGATTAATACCAATATATAATGAAGAGTACTTACAGTTTTACAGTTATACAAACAAAATACTCCGTATTTTTTTTCTCCCCTTTTACAATATTATTATTTTATGTATAAAACATTGTAAATATTATTAAATAATTTAAGTAATGGTAGCTAGAGGCAAAGGGAGGGAGGACGAGGGGGGCCACAGTCCCCTCAAATTTTTCACATTTGTATAATTATATGTATATATTATATTATGGTCCAGCTAAAAAATTCTATCATCTATATAAATAGTATGCATAATAAATAATAAAAGTCTTTTAATATAGTAGCGTATATGATATAAAAGTATAAAACATATAAATATTTTTTTAATATTTTTCTTTTATTAACTCATTTTATTTGCTTAGTAGAGTTTTTACTTATTAGTTAGTATTTATGATCAATACTCTATTTTGATATTAAATAATACATTGATATGCATATTTTTTTTTATGTTGAACCTAAGAGAAATGTTTAAGAAGAAAATTATTGTCTTTTTTGTTAAGAGAAAAAAGAGAATGAATCATGAAATGAACCCTAATTTACTAATAATTTATATAAAAAATATTATATGATGATTCATTTTATATTTTCTATATGATAATTTATTTTATTTTATTTTATATTAATTAATTTAGCCTCCTCCTTGAAAATTTCTGACTCTGCCACTAACGATACCTTATATGCTTTATTTTCTATCATTCTATATTTTATGTCCTTTATTTTAATACACGCTTTATATTAATACTAATATATAACGGAGAGTACCTGCTACTTGCAACTATAGAAACGAAATTTTTTTTTTCTCTCTTTTACCAACTTTTCATTTTAACAAGTGATTATTAATACAAAAAAAGTAGTCTTATTTTCCCCATAAAAAAAATATATTATAATCTTATTACTAATGCTCATTAGTTCAAGTAGCTCCACCTACTTAGTATGTTTTTGGTTCTGTGTTTGTAGAATTAATTTTAAGTAGAACTGATTCTATAGTTGATTTTAAAATAAAATAATTTATGTTTTGTAATTACTTCAAAAGTGATTCTAATAAAAGGTAAAAAAATTTCATTTCTCTCAAAATTAATTCTAAAAGCAAGAATTGATTATGATATTTTTTTATTATGATATATCAAAATAAACATCACTATTTCCTGTTAAAATCCCGTTTGTACTTTTAGAATCGATTCTGAGGTTGTGAAACGCTCCCCCAAACATGTACTTATTTTCTTACCCCTTTTATGGCTTTTGTTTCACCTTCTGTTTCTATGAAGTTCAACAGCTTCATTCCACTTATTTTTCTTTGCCGTGGCGTGGATCCTTCGGTCCAACAATAGGTAGCTCCGGTGGTGCAGTGACGGCGAGTATTAGTTTCAATCTGACTTGACGTGACAAAGATAGTGATGATCGTGAGACGGGGGTGCAATGAAAGATAGTGAGGGATATGCCGTATTTGTGTATGAACACCACTATACATCCATCATATACATTTACCTCATTAAATGTCAAATTTTATGTATAAAGATGTATTGGATATAAAGGGACATTTTGGCCAACAAAAAAAAAGGAAAGAAAAAGGAAACGTGCATATGGCAGTGTGAAAAGTAAAAAGGATAAAAAAAGACCCACTCTCACCTACTCCTTTAGAAAATCTTCCATTCTATCTCTTAGCTTTTCTCATTCATCTCTCTCACTCCTCATAGCTCTCATTCATAGTGTCAGGAAAGGAAGAAGAAGAGCATAAAACAAGCTTATGTTTCTAGTGCACAAAACTATATGTAACTGTTTATTGTAACTCATTTCATTCGTGTTTTTCTATCAATTTTTCAAGGAAGTACAACAAAGGGAACTTAAAACTGATATCTTCGACACTTGTTCAAGATTTGTGAAGGAGTTTCTGTTTGTGTTGTAAGGTATGTAAGTTTATCATTTTCCAGTTGATGTTAGAGAATATAATTTTATTTTTAGAATATGTTTGGCAAAAAAACAAACTATGAATGACTATGTTAGAATATAGAGGTTAACATTAATAGTGAAAGTTGAGTTGCAAATGCCTGGAAGGAAATTGTAAACTAGTGGTAAAATGTTGTGAATTCATGAGCAAAAAGTTATAAACGTTTTTAAAAATATTATAAACTCTTGAGCAAAAAGTTGTAAACCTTTTTAAAAATGTTGTACACTCTGGTTATGCATGGGAATTTTTTTTTAATCAGAGTCTTTTCAGTAAAAAAAATAAACTAGGAATAACTTTGTTAAAAGCTGACTGCTAAGGTTAAGAGTGGAAACATGAGGTACAAATGCGTGAAAGGAAGTTGTAAACCAGTGGTCAAATATTGTAAACCCATCAGAAAAAAGTTGTAAACCTTTTTAAAAATGTTATAAACCCACGAGCAAAAAGTTGTAAACCTTTTTACTGATCTTGTAAGCGTATTTACAACTCCATAGCATTTATAATCTGACCACTTATTATTTCCATTTTTGTTTTATTGCAGGAGAAGATTATGTATTTTGCAAGGTTGCTACAAAGGTGGATTAATAAATAATTATTTTAGGTTATGTGCAGGATAATAAGATTCTTTGTTACAAGTTATTTTCCTTGTAATTATATTTTTGGATGGATTATTTATGGGCACATCAATGAGGTTTTTGAGAAATGCATAGGTGGATCATGCATTCATAGAATAATTTAATCCATGTGCGCCTTTGAATATTCCATATGCAGAAATAGTTTATTTATTAAATGTACATTATTTCTATAAATAGTGGGTAATATTTTTTAGACATAATGGCTAAATATATTGTAAATCTCCAAATTACTCCAAAATTATGCTAAGTATTCATTTTAAATGAGTGGTTAGAGGTATTTTCGCTAAATTATATTTACCTAGGAAAAAGAAAAAATATTATTCGAATCACTGAAAGGTAAAATGGATGAATAAAAAAGGATACATCAAGATAGAAAGATGCTGTGAAAAGTTGTAAACCACTGAGGATAAAGTTTTAAATCTGTGATTAAAAAGTTGTAAACCTCTGGATAAAAAGTTGTAAATCTCGTATTAAAAAATTGAAAATCCCTTATTAAAAAGTTGTAAAACTCGTATTAAAAAATTGTAAATCTCTGAATAAAAATTATAAACCACTGAGGATAAAAGTATAAACTTGTGATTAAAAGGTTGTAAACCTGTGATTAAAAAGTTATAAATTCCTTATTTAAAAGTTATAAACCTCTTAATAAAAAGTTGTATAAATGTCATAATTAAACAATTGTAAATCCCTGAATAAGAAGTTATAAACCTCGTTTTAAAAAGTTACAAATCTCTGATTAAAAAGTTGTAAACTTCTTATTAGAAATTTGTAAATCCCATATTAAGAAGTTGTAAACCTCTTATTAATAAAAACTTTTTAATAAGAGGTTTACAACTTTTTAATAAGGGGTTTACAATATTTTTTTCACAGGTTTACAATTTTTTATTCACATGTTTATAACTTTTAATACGAGATTTATAACTTTTTATTCAGAGATTTATAACTTTTTAATAAAGGACTTTCAATTTTTTAATAAGGGTTCACAACATTTTAATAATAGCTTTATAACTTTTTAACAAGAGATTTTTAACTTTTTAATATGAAGTTTACAACTTTTTACTCAGAGGTTTACAACCTTTTAATCATAGGTTTACAAATTTTTAATACAAGATTTACAATTTTTTAATCACAGGTTTAAAACTTTATCCTCAATGGTTTACAACTTTTCACAGCGTCTTTCTATCTTGATGTATCCTTTTTTATTCATCCATTCTACCTTTCAGTGACCCAAATAATATTTTTCCTTTTTCCCAAGTAAATATAATTTAGCGAAAATGCCTCTAACCACTCATTTAAAATGAATACTTAGCATAATTTTAGAGTAATTTGGAGGTTTACATTATATTTAGCTATTATGTCCAAAAAAAAATTACCCACTATTTATAGAAATAATGTACATTTAATAAATAGATTATTTCTGCATATAGAATATTTAAAGGTGCATATGGATTAAATCATTCCATGAATGCATGATCCACCTATGCATTTCTTAAAAACCTCATTGATGTTACAAGGAAAATAACTTGTAACAAAGAATCCCATTATCCATCATAAAACCTAATATAATTATTTATTGATCCACCTTTGTAGCAACCTTGCAAAATACATAATCTTCTCCTGCACTAAAACAAAAATGGAAATAATAAGTGGTCAGATTATAAGTGCTATGGAGTATTAAATACACTTACAAGATCACTAAAAATGTTTATAACTTTTTGCTCGTGGGTTTACAATATTTTTAAAAAGGTTTACAATTTTTTGCTCATGGGTTTATAATATTTTACCACTGGTTTACAACTTCCTTTTATGCATTTGCATCTCATGTTTCCACTCTTAACCTTAGTGGCTAACTTTTAACAGAGTCATTCCTAATTTATTTTTTTACTGAAAAGAATCTGATTAAAAAAAAAATTCCTATGCATAACCAAAGTTTACAATATTTTTAAAAAGGTTTATAACTTTTTGCTCAAGAGTTTACAACATTTTTTTAAAAGTTTACAATTTTTTGCTCATGAATTCACAATATTTTACCACTAGTTTATAATTTCCTTCTAGGCATTTGCAACGCAACTTTCACTATTAATGTTAACCTCTATATTCTAACATAGTTATTCACAATTTGTTTTCTTGCCAAACATATTCTAAAAAAAAAACTATATTTTCTAACATTAATTGGAAAATGATGAACTTACGTACCTTACAATACAAATAGAAACTCATTCACAAATCTTGAACAAGTATCAATGATATCAGTTTCAAGTTTCTTCTCTTGTACTTTCTTGAAAAATTGATAGAAAAACACGAATGAAATGAGCTGTGATAAACAGTTACATATAGTTTTGTGCACTGGAAACGTAAGTTTGTTTTATGCTCTTCTTCTTCCTTCTCTGACGCCATGAATGAGAGCTAAGAGGGGGTGAAAGAGATGAACGAGAAAAGTTGAGAGATAGAATGGAAGCTTTATAAAAGGGTTGGTGAGAGTGGGTCTTTTTTATCCTTTTTACTTTTCACACTGTCACATGCACATTTCCTTTTTCTTTCCTTTTCTTTTGTTGGCCAAAATTCTCCTCTGTATCCAATACATCTCTATACATAAAATTTGGCATTTAGTGAAGTGGATGTATAATGGTGTTCACCTATCATTCCTCTTTGTTTATCTAGTTTGAGGGTACGGTATGTTTGTCTCGTGTCACAAAAATATTAAACTTTGCGGATAGATGATGCTTGAGGAGAAGCCACCCAAGTAAGAAAACAATAAGGATAAAATGTTAGCCTACAACTCAGTATCTGGCCAATGAGTGAGTGATTATTGATAACACTCACGTGGAAGATATAGCCGATGAAAAACTGGCCTAAAACAACCATAAAAGGCTAAGATCCTTGTCATGACTTTAATTGGTTGGTGCCTAAGTTGTGTGTGTTAAAATAACTATTAATACATATTAATAGAAAACTCAAGACGAGAGCTTCTACATGTCAACTCAGATTTACTTGGTTGAGGTCGTTTCAACTACAAAAAAGGCCGTTTTGATACTATTATTGCTATTTTTCTATCTTTACTATGTTAAAATTAGACAAATACTAGTAAAGATATTTTTTAAAACTGTGAAGATATTTTGATACCCGTATAAAGTATCTTTAAAGCTTGATGGCTAGCAATGCCTAAAAAAATGAGTTTTATGCTGAGCTTTGGTGCTCATCACTTTTTGCCACCCCACGATCCACTTCTGAATATTGGTTAAAGGATGTACGTGTTTCAAAAACTAAAAATGATAGTTTTGATCAAGTCTACAATCATTTCCTAGAAAATAGGGGAGAGTGAACCATGCATTGTCTCACGATAACCAATTGGCTAAAACAATTACTAGAATTAGCCAAGCCAATTCAATTTAGTGCTAAGTTCATGTTTAGAAATTATGTTAGCATAGTTAATGTTAAATAACTATTTCATTGTATTTATAAATAGTCATGTACTTAATTGAATAACACACAATGAACCAATTACAATTTTCCTTTGCATTTATCTTTATTTTCTTGCATTTTTATCTTTTATGCACTTGATTAGTTTTCCAGTCTTAATTTTGTTAATTCTCTTTGTACAACAACAAATGCTCTCCGGAGTAGTTTGAAAACTCACAGCGGAGAAACAAAGTCTGTCTCTCTCTGTGCATAATCATCTTATTAGAATCAATGGCTTTTGCCCTAAAAAATGTTCTTTGCAGATTTGGAAACATTTTGTGCCACGCCTTACATTCATTCCTTGACAAGTCAAGATTTTTTGTGCAGAACAGTTTGATAAAAAAGAATCATAATTTTTTTCAGAAACAAAGTATGAGTTAAAGTTCTATATTGATGTAATGAACATGATTGCATAAAAGTGACAATATAGTAAAATCTTTCTTAAAATTTAAAGAGCATGCATTCCTATGATAAATCTTCTCCCAATTATAAATTGTTGAATGATTATTATTTTTATTAGACGATTTGATCTAACAACTAATAATAAAAAATCCATAATATACCCAGAAATAAGAGCTCAAACAGAAAACACCCATTGCTACATAGAAGTAATTTGCACATCTCACGATTGAGAGGATGCTTATCCCTCATGAATAATTAATATCCTTTATTTTGATAATCTTTTTAATTCAAATTAATCATTATTTATTTATTTGCTTGACGTTAAATCAGTCATTAAATTGGCATCGTGAAATGCAAATATTCACACCAAGCCAAAAGCAAAATTATTGCAAAAAGTTAAAATAAAGCAATTCTTATATAAAAACAATTATTTTAGTTATTATCGTTCAAAAACTATAAGATAATGGTAATAGGCAGTAAGTTCAACACCTTTTTATCATCAGTTTTCACCGCTTATATTTTTTATTTGCCAAACAAAAGAAGAGATATTATTACCAATCATATGTTGGCCACTTCTATGACGCACCTCCTAACTTTGGATGCAACAGTGCACCACACACTTTGTGATATAGTAGTCAAGATCACAAAAGATCGATATACTCAATCATTATGGAACATAGTGATTCTTAAGTTTAGTCAAACTTCATAAGTGTGATTAAATACATTTTAGGAGGAGTTAACACTCAATCTGATTTTTGAAATTGCATACATGAATCATTGAAATTCCTAAAATTTAAAACCTAACCCATTAATCCCAATCCCCTTGACAAAAATACATTAAGATGTCATCAATGTGTAATGTTAACTGACATATTAATATACTATCGAACTTTTGATGTGAAATGTGGAAAGAAAATAACAATGGACTTAAAATCCCTTTTCAATATATTAGTTGAATATTTTCAGTTTTTCACGAAGAATGAGCCAAGCAAGTTATTGTGGAAAGGATCAGAGATGTGGTCAAGAAGGTTCTGCACAGGACCTTTACCCGTCAGAGCTGCTTGCATGTAAAAGCCTAGCCAGGCAATCATTGCTAAGCGTCCATTTTTTATTTCTTTCACCTTCAGCTCCTCAAAAGCTTCGGGATCTTTGGATAGATTTAAGGGATCAAACAATGCTCCTCCGGGATAATTTATATCACCGGGCAAAAATATTCCTAGAGGCTCCAATGCCTCAATCCCACAATATCTAGCATATTCTGGCCCAACCTGTTTAACAGTAAGAAACTCTGGTTAGTATACCCTGATATCCATATGCAGACCACAAAGGCTGTCCAAGAAAAACAAGTCATGTTGCCAAGTAGCTCCGAGTATTGAAGCTTTTTTCATTTTTGCCCATATAAAATTTGGTTGTGAACACAAGTATAACCACTCCCAATTATGGGTGGAACAGGGATTTCAACTTTCAAATTTTACCGGTATCCCTGGAGATCACCTATGAAAGATTACATGACAAGGGAAATGCCTGGAAAGGCTGTTTTTTAATTTGGAAAATAAATGGAATCTTTCATCCAATACAACCCACTTAAAAACCTGAAATCATATATGCTACACCGCATCACCACTCCCATAAAATGGGCTCAAAAACACTCGAACTTGGAAATAAAGGCCAGAAGAAATAAATTATTTTAACAGAGCTCGTAGGACAAGTAAGGTGGATAGTGATACTGTCATTACCATAAGGAGTCCTTGGCAGAGAGCAATCACAAGCACACCCTGGCTTCCAGCTAAGTGAAGACCTTGGATGCCCAGGTAATCTAGAGTATCTCCCTAGTTGAAATTGAAGGACAACAAGTTAAAAAGGAATGCCAATTACATTGTTACAATTATTTTTACCATTTTTGCTCAATACATAAGTGCACATAATCATAAAGTCAGCACTGCAGGGCATGAATATGCAACTGGATTTATTCTCATGCAACAGAAAACAAGTGAAAACTGATCAACTGGTTTCAATGAACAAAATACAGTACAGTTATGGAGAAGAAAGTAAAATCAATCAGCTGAATCCTCCGACTAACTTCAGTTTGGATATACAAAATGTTAGCATCGGTGTAGTGCTCAGGGAATTTCAACCACTTTTATTTGCTTGGTCTGAGATAGATCGTACACCCCATTCTACATGATAGATTACTTCATATAATTTGATGCTTTCTATTTTTGGGCCAAACATAACTCAATTGCAACTCGTGAGGACCGTCGCCAACAAAATTGAAAGCAGAACCCCACCGAAAAACCAAAACCAACTATAAAATAGAAAGATGATAGTAATGGCGTAAAATGAATTGACAATCAGCAATTTAGTTGACTTGAACAATATTCATACTTAACTTTTCATTAACCTGAAATAAGAAATGTTGACAAGTTTTTTCTTGACAACAATTTGGTTGCTCTCCTTCTAACTGATATGTCATAACCATAATTAGGGCTCTATACCTCAGGACAAGGGTATACTATTGATTTGTATTGTACAAGATCTGAAAATAGTAAGGCAAAAGCTAAATACAAAATAAAATTTAAAAATCATCCACCCTCTGTCACTCTATGTCCACAACAAATATCCAAAATTTTGAAGGAAGAAGCAGTGATTCTATGATAAAGACACAAGTGAAATCAAAACTACACCAATAAAAAAAAAAGTTCAAGAGTCCAACAGACTTGCAATGAATTCAGTGTATCATTGTAGTCCTTTTTGACACTTCAACCACATGCTATAATAGCTAGTGCATTGGAGATTCTCTTGCCAGAGAATATATGAATCACACTTGTAAGTAAATAAATCATCTCTCCTATTCATAATAAATAGGAGAGGGTCCTTTACAGAGTATGAGAGATAGAGATATAATATTTTATCCATGTTTCTAAACCCATCAAGTTGCTGCTGCTGTTGTGATTTGGCACCCCTATTCCCAGTATATAGGGTCTCATTTTCCTCTACATTAGAAGGTAATCATTTCATGACAGAAAAATATTTTCAAATAAACTCGGTGGATCCCTCAGGCCTCTACAATAAAAGTTGTCTTTTTATCTCGACAGGACCTCCCCTGATTTATTAAGAATGGGAGAGATGATCCACATCCCTGTTGATATATTTTTCCAAATAAATTTAGTATTATGGCCTATGTAAGCGGCCCATATCGCCAATAAGATGAGGGAGAAAAACAACAATATGATCAAACAAATTATTACAAAATGAAAAGAGGTGTCAGCAGCTGCAGTCAAAATCTTTTGACCCTCTGCAATTTATTGACAGATTCAAAGTGGGCAGAAAAAAATAATAATATATTTGATCGCACAAACTTACGTATAATAAAGCTCACCAAATAGATAAGCAAGACTGTACATAAGATGGTTAAAAAGGACAAGCATGCTAACCTTGAGCTTTGAATATCCAACACGCCACCAGACAGGTTCTACAAAATGAAAGGCTCCCGATAGGTCTAACATTTCTGGAATTAGAGCACCAACAGATGCAAGCATAGCCCACCGTGCATGCAATATCTCAAAGCTTAAGGGTAAAAGGTCAAAATGATCATTTGGCAGTCTAAATTTGAAGAAGCTTCACATGAGACAGATACTATTCATAAACGGTTTCATTTTATATAATGAGCTTCTTTGTCAAGATTGTGAAAATAGTCAATTCGTATTTAGAGATACTCTTCACACTAAAACAATGTAATGAGCATAGTTTATCATAACAATCAACACATGTTATATTTGGCACCAGTGTAACACTGAATAGACATAATGAAAACAGCAAATAAAATCAAACATGATATGAAACTCCATAGATATCAAAACCCAGAAACCCCAACACACAGTTGATATGAAAGATAGAATTGAAAACCAAATAAAATATCACAAGGGAATCACTCTACCTTGTAAGCATAGCAATGAAGGTGGAGAGGCAACAAAAACGATGGGCATTGAAATCATTCTCGAGTTCCACCTCAAATTGGGGTTCAAGATGGTCTCCTGGTGATGCCAAAAAGAAACCTAATGGCTCCAATTCCAAGAAGATGGTTCCGGATTCCACTAAGAAGAAAGGTATTCCTCATTCCTCTTCTTCTACTACTAGACACAGAGATATTAAATGTTTTCGATGCCATGGTTTGGGTCATTATGCTGCTGATTGCCCAAACAAGCGAATGATGGTTATTAGGGAAGGTGATATTGTGCCTGCATCGGATCATGGTGATGATTCTGACCATGATAGCATGCTGTCTTTGGAGGATTATTCTGATGGTGATGTGGAGTATGCTGTGCAGGGTGAATCTCTTGTTGCTAGGCGTGCCTTAAATTTGCAGGTGAAAGAGGATAGCTTGGAGCAAAGAGAAAACATCTTTCACACTAGATGTCTAGTTGGTGGCAAGGTATGCAATTTGATTATTGATGGAGGGAGTAGCAACTGTTATGGTGGAGAAATTGGGGCTCATATGTGCTAAGCATCCTAATCCCTATAGGTTGCAGTGGTTGAATGATAGTGGTGAGTTGAAGGTCAATAGACAAGTAAAGGTTGCTTTCTCTATCGGAAAGTATGTTGATGAGGTGTTGTGTGATGTAGTACCTATGCAAGCCAGTCACATGTTGTTGGGGAGACCTTGGCAATATGATTGGCGGGGGCTCCATGATGGCTTCAAAAATCGATACTCATTTGAGCATAATGGTCACAAAATCAATCTTGCACCGTTATCACCCAAGGAGGTCTATCTTGATCAAGTGAAGCATCACCAAACTTCTTTGGGAAATATGGGAAATAAGGTCACAGAAAAAGTAGAGAGACAAGAGGCCATGAGTGAAAAGAGTAAAGATAAAGGCCCACTGGTGAGTGAAAAACAAGGAAAATGTGAGAGAAAAGAGAAGAGTAACAAAGTTGAGAGAAATTTGGGTTTTTATGCAAAAGAGAGAGATTTAAAGAATGCTTTGTTAGACAAGAGAGCTTTGATTATGATTCGGTTTAGGGAAGTTTTACTCTCTAACACTGAACTTAACCCAATTTGCCTAGTTGTTTTGTTTCTTTGCTACAAGAGTTTGCAGATGTGTTTCCTACTGAGGTACCGATTGGTTTGCCACCATTGCATGGAATTGAGCAATAGATTGATTTTGTTCCCGGTGCTAGCATTCCAAATAGACCTGCCTATAGAAGTAATCTTGATGAGACAAAGGAACTTCACAGGCAAGTGGATGAGCTTCTACCCAAAGGGCACATGAGGGAGAGCATGAGTCCCTGTGCAGTGCCAGTGTTGTTGGTTCCAAAGAAAGATGGCACTTGGAGGATGTGTGTCAATTGTCATGCAGTTAATAAAATCACTGTAAAGTATCGCCATCCTATCCCTAGGTTAGATGACATGCTTGATGAGCTTCATGGTGCATGCATATTCACTAGAATTGACTTAAAAAGTGGATATCATCATAGTCGAATGAAACTAGGGGATGAATGGAAGACTGCCTTTAAAACAAAATATGGTCTTTATGAGTGGTTGATTATGCCTTTTGGGCTAATAAATGCACCTAGTGCTTTCATCCGTTTGATGAACCATGTTTTGAGGAATTTCTTAGGCAAGTTTGTTGTTACTTATTTTGATGATATTCTCATTTATAGCACTTGCTTAAATGATCACATTTTGCATATTAAGACTGTTTTAGAGGTGCTACGGAAAGAGAAGTAGTTTGTCAATCTTAAGAAATGCACATTCTGCATTGATAGAGTTGTCTTTCTTGGTTTTGTTGTGAGTGCACGTGGAATTGAGGTTGATGATGAAAAGCTTAAGGCCATTCGAGAATGGCCAATGCCTAAGAATGCTTCTGAGGTAAGGAGTTTTTATGGTTTAGCTGGGTTTTATCGACGATTTGTGAAAAAATTTTCTACCATTATTGCTCCTCTCACAAAGATCATTAAAAAGAATGTTGGGTTTAAATGAGAAAAGGAACAAGAACTTGCATTTAATACTTTAAAGGATTATCTGTGCTCTGCTCCTATCCTTATTTTGCCTAGTTTTGATAAGACTTTTAAGATTGAATGTGATGCCTCTGGGATTGGTATAGGTGCTGTCTTGATGCAGGACAAACAACCCATTGCTTTCTTCAGTGAGAAATTGAATAGAGCTCACCTCCAGTATTCCACCTATGACAAGGAGTTGTATGCTTTGGTTTGAGCTTTGAAGGTCTGGCAACATTACTTGCTCCCAAAAGAGTTTGTGATTCACACGGATCATGAATCTTTGAAGCACCTGAAGGGGCAAAGAAAGTTGAATAAGAGACATGCTAAATGGGTGGAGTTTATTGAGACTTTTCCTTATGTGATTGCCTATAGACAAGGTAAAGAGAATGTGGTTGCCGATGCTTTATCTCGCAAGTATGCACTGATCACTACTCTTACATCTAAACTATTAGGATTTGAGCATTTGAAGGAATTGTATGCCACTGATTCTGATTTTTCTGTTATTTATGCCTCATGTGAGCATGGTGCATTTCACAAATTCTATAGGCATGAAGGTTTTTTGTGTCATGGCAATAGAATTTGTGTGCTTGTTTGTTCTGTTAGGGAATTGCTTGTCAGGGAATCACATATTGGTGGTTTAATGGGTCATTTTGGTGTGCATAAGACTTTCAATGTGTTATATGAACATTTTCATTGGCCACACATACATAGGGATGTTGAAAAAGTTTGTGCTAAATGTATTGCATGTAAGCAGGCTAAATCTAAGTCTATGTCACATGGTTTGCACACACCACTGCCTGTTCCTACCCATCCGTGGGTCGATATGTCTATGGATTTTGTTCTTGGTTTACCTAGAACTAGGAAAGGCAGAGATAGCATTTTAATTGTGGTGGACAGATTTAGTAAGATAGCTCACTTTATTGCATGCCATAAAACTGATAATGCAACAAACATTGTTGATTTGTTCTTTAGGGAAGTTGTGCGTTTGCATGATATCTCTAAGACCATTGTTTCTGATCATGATGTCAAATTTTTAAGTCATTTTTGGAAAGTGTTGTGGGCCAAGTTGGGAACTAAATTGTTATATTCTACTACTTGTCACCCACAAACTAAAGGTCAAACTGACGTGGTCAATAGAACAATGGGGATGTTATTGCGTGCTGTTGTTGGTAGGAATTTGAAAACTTGGGAAGATTATTTGCCTTTTATTGAGTTTGCTTATAACAAGACCATTCATTCTTCTACAAGGTTTTCTCCTTTTGAGCTTGTGTATGGTTTTAATCCTTTAACTGTTTTGGATTTAATGCCTTTGCCCTTGAGTAATTTTGTTAGTTTGGATGTTGAAAGCAAGGCTGCAAAGGTTAAAGCAATGCACTTAAAAAGCACGTGAGTTGATTGAAAAGAAGAACGAGGTGACAGCTCAATGAGTTAACAAGGGAAGAAGACAAGTTGATTTTCACCCTGGTGATTGGGTTTGGGTTCATTTGAGGAATGAGAGGTTTCCTTGTCAAAGAAAATCTAAACTTGGTCCAAGGGGCGATGGTCCTTTTCAAGTGCTCGAGAGGATCAATGACAATGCTTATAAGATTGACCTTCCTGGTGAGTATCATGTTCTGCTACATTTAATGTTTCTGACCTTTCTCCGTTTCATATGGATGCAGATTCGGGGATGAATCTATTTGAGGAGGGAGGGAATGATCCGAGCTTAGAAGAGCAAACTAAACATTTTAGCACTGGAAGAACAAATGAGAAAGGTAGCATACCCATGGGACCTATCACAAGGGCGTCAGCTAAAAGGATTCAAAACAATTTCGAAAACTTGGCTAAATCATTTGTTAAAGAGATGCATCAACAATTAGTCAAGACTGCTATTAGCAATTATGGGCAGCCCAAAATATTATTATTAGTGAATTTGCATTGAAAATATGTTCCGGTCATGTTGGGCCAAATCTGATTTATTTAGTTTATTAGTTTATATTTTAAAATATTTTTAGACTTATTTTATTTTATGTTTGCTAAGCCCAATTGTTAGGATAGTAATTTGGGCCTAATATAGTAGGATTAGAAAATTAATTTAACCAAAATAAGAGGTATAAATTACCTTGTTGCATCAGGAAGCTAGATAGAAGGTTACAAGGTAGAGTGATTCCCTTGTGATATTTTATTTGGTTTTCAATCCTATCTTCCATATCAACTGTGTGTTGGGGTTTCTGGGTTTTGATATTCACAGGGCTCCGCATCAAAACATCTCATCATATGAAAAAAGTCAAATTTGACAAACAGCAATAACAGATGCATAATAGCTTCCAAGGAAAAAATTTCAAACTATGACATACTTGAAGTTTTTCTGTAGCGCCACAGGATCCTTGCCAAGCCCGGCAATGTCAAAGCCATAATCCCCAGGCAGTTCCCCAGTAAGATATGATGGATAGTCATATGAAATAGGACCAAGCCAACCACGCCGACCTTCTCCATACCAAATGCTGAAATTCGATCAATAAAAGAATGAGCACAGATTTTAGACTCAAGAACCAATGAGAATAATAAAATAATCATGTAATGAAATGATAATGATAATGGCAAACTTTTTCGATAACTTGGATGTCCTAAAGAATTGAAGATACAGAAAACTATTTGTATCAACGATAAGACATGAATTAACATCTCCAGATTCTCAATGGGAAGCTTGGGAATTTCACTGTGGTTGGAATACATAACGCTAGTAATTTTCTTGTCACCAAAGCCTTGTAGCAAGAGCGAATGTTATCTATCTGCACCAGTTGAAAAGTTTCAGCAATGGTTGCCAGCATCAAAACATGAACAAAGGGAAACTGCAATAAAGCTGAAAATTTTGGCTTTGGTTTATCTCGCACGCATTTGAAATTGATACCGCTCATTGCATGCATGTCACAAATACAACAAATTGTTCACCAATTTTGACGGCGTCTTCACCAATTATTGTGATATTGGATGGATATGCTTGCTTACAGGGAATTACCTTCGCTTTCTGGCCTCCTGGGCCAAGGCCTTGAATTTGGATGAGTTTTGGACAGCGAATTTCTTTCTCTCCTCCATTCTCCTCTGAAGGGATTCCCCTAGCGGACTATTAGCTATAGCTTTCACGACAGTGAAAGGAATCGCTGAGAACAGTAAAACTCCCGCAAGCTTCAACCACAACCGGAACATTTTACTATTGTTTCAGAACACTGGGAGGGCGAGGGACTCAAAACCCATGACAATGACTATGACTATGACTACGAAAGTGAATATTGTACAGGAAGAACAGATCGAACAGACCGACTTACCTCTTGCCATGAAGCATTACAGAAGAAAGAAGGATGCTGGCTGACGCTGCTGCTCGATTTTGGGGCAAATCTTACAGAGAAGGAGCGGCGAAACTGGAGAGGGCCGCTAACAAAACCGGAGAAAGAAGACGAAACCGACAAAGGATACACTCGTGGACGAAGAGAAGCCATAGCTGCTCGCCACTCACCTGGGGCATGCGCCTTGCTACTAATACACGCATTGATTATATCATACGTGCCTCTCGACGACACACTAGATACTTCCGTCTCTCAGTTACTTGCTTCGACTCATAATATCTGAAAAAAAAAAAAAAAACCTTCATAAATTATTTTTCCATCGTTATCCGTTTTGAAAAATATATTAATTACATAACTAATATATTTATATCAAGAGTATTAATAAAAGAAAAAATTTAATATTACCTAAATATTATAAATAAACAGATATTTTGATATTGAAAAAGTTAAAAAGAAATTATAGTTATTTTAAAGAAAGGGTGTAAAAAATTTATTTAGGAGTAAATATCCAATTTACTTCCTCAAAAATACTGTGTCCAATAATTTGATTTGAAAAAATAAACCCCCTACATGAACATTAATGGGATGATATATGTGATCTGATTTTTCCCAAAACTTATAATAACATCATGTAAGATGAGTGATTTCTCGAATATAGAAGTAATTTTTTGAATCCTTACAAAATGACATCGATTGGAGATTAATGTATCAGTTTATGTAACATGCCAATGTTGTAATGTATCATGTGTGTTATTCTACTGATGGAGCGATTATTTTATCCTACATTTTATTAATTCTCGATGGACCACTGGAGGAGTTTATTTTCTTATGGGATCAAATTATCCTGTGTAATATTTTTTATGGGCTAAGTTGAGCGTTTACTATTTATTTAAATTCTAAAAGAGTTGAATTTTTATGCACTAACAATATAAAATTTATTTACACTAACGTCCAATCATGTATTATTATGGTAACAAAAGTAGTTGAGTCTGGCACACACTATTTTAAAAATTATCCAAACGAGATGATTTAATTGGATGATAATACAAAACTTGCATGGAAATTAAACTAAGAAAAAAAAAGTAATTTTAACAAGATTTGATGTCTAGATAGAGTATAATTTTAATACATTGACATTGTCTATTTTGTACTGTCATCAAATAAAATTTTTCATTTATATAACTTTTCACGTAATAGATGCAAGTTAACCATAATCTTTTATATGATAATAATATGATTAGATGATTATGTAAAATTTTCTAGACAAAATACTCGGACTTTCCTGGAGGTTTATCAATATTAGACCCACAATATCTTAGATTTCAAACTAACACCCCAACATGCTTAATTTATTTAATTTCATTACAATAACCTCCCCTTGCTCTAAATTAAATCTTAAATAATTAAAAAATACATCCTCACTAATTTATTATATTTATATTTTATGTCATTTCTCTCCATTACCCACAATCAAAACCCTAATTCCCAAATTTCCAAAAACCACCTACACCATAACTCAAACTCACTCCTTGAGAAATTCATTTACAGCACAAGCTACAAAGACTATCTCAGGTAGATTGATCTCTCCAAGTGAACCAGGATACCTTACAAATACATAGGGTTATTCGCTATTGACAACTCAGAATTTTAAGAGTTTTAAAAGTTTTCAAATTTATAGTAAGATAGTTTTATATTGTAACCATAGAGAAACAAACAGTGAGTTAACGGCTGTAAGAGATCGTTAGCCTTGGTACTAAATTGTCTGTTAGAGGACAATCTCGCCCCTGGAGTATTCAAAGCATGGAACTTAGTTAGGTATCCAATATGGGACCTTATAATGTATCCATAAAAATCAGAGCAATTCCAGAGATTATTGATGTTATACTATGTATATGTATCCAGAGATTACTGTTTCTCTAGTATTTACCACACTACAAGTTTAAAATGATTTCATGATGGACCATGAATTTAGAAAAAAATTCCTATGAATCCATGAATTTAGAGGTGTTTTTCATATGTAGTAAAGTATGTAAATGTCAAATGGTTTTGTTATTGTAATACCCCAGGTTTTAAATAAAAAGATTAGAAATTTTTTTTTCAAACTAGAAACAGTGCCAGTCACCTTTATCGGTCGTTCGGGTTCCGGATCTCACTTGAGTCTGGACTCTACACGTCCTTGGAGAGCTCTATGATAAAGTCATAATTTTGGGATCAAAAGTCCCGATAATGGTTCCCCAGAGAAAAATGAGTTAAAGAGTGATTTTTAATGAATTTTATGAAGCTCTTAAACCTTTCGTTTTTAGCCTACACTTTTATAAAATCGTAAGAATTCCCAAATTTGAACTAAAACCCAAAATTTGGATTCATAATTGTTGAAATTTTGATTTTTCTGATATTTTATTTGAATCCAAATGGGGGTTATTTCCTTGTTTACGTTTTAAAGTTAACAGACATTAACTTTAAATTAATAAATGTAAATAAGTGCATTCTGGAGAGTATTCTGGAGCATTCTGGAGACTGCTGCAACGGTCATGAGCACTGCAATAGTCAACAGAACAGTAAGGTGGTGCAACAACTCTCGAGTGAGTGCTGCAACGGTCAACAGAATTATAAAAACCCCCACTTCGAGGTCCAAAACACTCCACACACACATTCTCACCCCCAACCTTGAGCTCTCACCCAGAAAACGTGGTTTTCACCCCAGAACCTCCATTTTCTTCCAATTTCTTCAAGTATAGCTTGGAATCTTCATCCTCTAAGGCTTTAAGGAATAGGGTGAGGATAGCCTATCTAGAGGATGATTTAGAGCTCTAGTGTATCTAAGTCAGATATTGGTATTGTTTCTGCTTCCAAGTGTCCTGTTGATACTGTCCTTGTGGATGTTATCCCTTCAGGTGAGTGGGTTCACATCTGTAATCTCTATATTTTGCATTAGAGTTATTTTCATAAAGATATCGTTTATTGCTCGAGTTTAGAGAATTGTGCAAAGAAGTTTGAGGTTTCTGTTGGTTTTTATGTTTTAGAACTCTTGGTTTTAGAGCATGAAACTGGTTTTTGATAAAAACTCATGGGACCATGTTTGTTATATTGATTTTATGTAGAATTGATGATATATGTGATTGTTAAAGGCTTTTATGGTTGTTTTAATGGATTATGAAATTGATTTACGTATATGAAATGGTTTTATACCTAGATATACAGTTTAGAGAAGAAAATGGAATTATGATCGCAAGCTTTGCTATTTTAAAGCATGATGTTGAGTTTTCTAATCACGAAATGCTTGATAGTAGAGGTATGTTTTAGATAATCAATCAAAAGGTTTTAAAGCTTGAATCTTCATGAGATTCAGAACAGTTGACGGCTACATACTCTGTGGGAGTATGTCTACACAAGGTGATCCCTTGGACATGATTCCATAGACACAGATATGCTAAGGTCAGATTGTTAGAATCAGGTGGATTCATAGCTCTCAGAGTATCAGAGTTTATTGCTGGTAAAGGATAATCAAGAAATTTAGACACAAAAGGATTTTTGAGCATGAATTTTTGTATGACTCAGAAAAGTTAGTGGATACATATTATGTGGGCTTGAAATCATCATATATGATTTCATAATCACGGTTATGCTAAAGTCAAACGTTAAAGAGTTGCAGGGATTCAAAGCTCACAGAGAATTAAAAGGTTTTAAGAATTTCCAGATATAAATGAATGTATTTAATTGAGTTAAAAGGATAGCTACAGAGAAACAGGCTGTGTGTTAATGGCAGTTAATCCGTTAACATTAGTACCAAGTTGCCCGGGCCAAAGATTATAGAAGTTTATATCCAGAGATTGTATAAAGATTCATTGTCACACTAGGGACGACGATATGTAACACCCAGATGTAACCAAAGATTCATATTCATAGTTTTGTTACGTCACAAATATTGTGTGTAACCAGTGCAGAGATTACTGTTTCTCTAGGAACTACTATACTATGAGTTTATATGATTTCAGGTATGAAAGTAACTTGAGAAAAATGTTTTTATAATTTTATGAAATATTGATTTCTATAAATATGTACGAGCTTATGCATAACCTTAGAGTACTAATGATGTTATTATAACTTTATGCATTATTCTTTGGTGTCCCATGAAAGGGGGTTTCAGGTGAGGATTCACTCACTGAGTTTTGGTAACAAAACGTACTCCTTTCTTTTTCTCCTATTTTCACAGATAGAGCAGTTGCTACAGATTATCTTTGTCACAACGTGCCCGGAGGGTGCCGCGACGGGATAGACGATCTATTTTAATAATTAAAAAAAATATAATAAAATGGGAGTCGCCACCAATTTTAATTCTGGAAAAATTGGAAAACCTTTTGGATTTGCAAAACTGGTCTTTTAAAGAGATTTGAGGTTCGGGAGTCTGATTATGATTAGAGAATGGTGGAAACTTAATCTCACTGCACCCCTAATACATCCATATAAATACAGTTACCCTAGAGCTTATTATGCAAATTTATTTATAACTTAATAACATTTATTTTTACCCAAAAAGTCACAATTAAAAGAAATAAAAGAAAAGAAAAGAAAATTAAGTTAAAAAAGAACACAATTTAATAAAAAATTAACTTTGACCTGATAGTTGTTAACTACGCCGACGTATCCTCTGGTGCAATGAGGAACTCAAAGTCACGTCGTTTTGTAAAAAATGCTTGTGTGTTGGGTGTATTTTAATTAAGAGAGAATACAAACATGTGTTGACTGATTTTGATTCTAAAAATAATTATAAAGAGGTCAAAACTCACTTTTGCACAGGCTTTAGGATAGCGTGAGCTATACAATAAACCCTTACATTCTTGTGAAACTTGAGGATGATAAGTCATACATCAAAATCACAATTTGCTGCGTGAGCTAAAATTTAGTCTTACAAGACCTTTTCATTGCTTTTGGAATAAAAATAAAATAACTCGACAAATTAAAAGACTCATATCTTTCAGATTTTTAGATTTTTTTGATCTGAGACATAAAACACAAAAAAATAAATAAATAAAAAGTTAAAAAATTGACTTAAGACAAATTATCTAATAAATCTAAAAAGAAAAAAAAAAGATTGACCAACAACACAAAACAGAAAGCCCACACAGAATCTGACAAAAAAATTAAGTGAACCCAAGACATGTGCTAAATACCCAAGACCACAAAGCCCAAAGACTCAACATAATATATATATATATATATATATATATATATATATATATATATCAATTTTTTTTGGAGAGCACCCCCCTAATCCCATAAACGAGCAAACAAGGCCCAACCCCCAAAAAAAAAAAAATGACAAATCCCTAAATCTAAACACAAAACACACAACTCAAACATGGGGTCATTCACTCCATTTCTAACACACACATACACACTAACTTAATCTAACTTTACCCATTTTTAACACACGCATAAGAAATGAAATACACACAGAGAGAGAGAGAGAGCTGCGGTGAGAGTGAAAGAGAGAGAAGGAATCGAAGGACCAGCCGCCACCGAGAAGAATCGCACGGCCGCCACCGTAAGGGAGAGAGCCGGCGCAAGCACACGGCAGAGCTCGTGGAGGGTTGGTGAGGGCGCGTCTCTGGTGATCTTCGAGGGTAGCAGTGGTGGTGGTTTCAGGAAGCGGCGGTGAGATCAAAGCCAAAGGGAGCCATGAATCGCGGCACTTGGCCGACTGAAGGGGAGCAGCTCCGACAACACAAGGGGAAGGTGTGGTGTGCCTGAGAGAGAGACGGGGAAGCGCTGGCCCAAGGAAAAGTCACCGCCGCGGCTTGCATCGAGCTCCGCGGCGGTCTTCGCAGTGATTCGCGGCGGTCCTCGTCTGAGGTCGTGAGGCGGCCCCTGGTACCGCTGCCGGTTTCGCGGTTGTCAGAGGGGTTGGCTGAGGGAGGTTGCGGCTATTTGGTAATAGGGATGAGGCGCGATGGTTGCTATCCGTGAAAGGGAGATCGCGGTGCCGTGGCTCGCCGATGGGGGAGGCCAGGTGGTTAGGCGATAGTGGGCGAGTTTGGTGGGTATTGGGTAATGATGATGGTAGGATGAGATGGTGATGAGAGGTTGAGGACGGTGGTGATGGAATGCATGGAGGCCGCGGTTGAGGGAAGGAACCGCCGCGGCCTCCTGCCCTTTTCTCCTTTTCTTATTTTCTTTTTTTTTTTAGTTTCTAATGATGATATCTATACCTGTCTCTGTTGTAATGTTGGATTGTTGTTGATTCCTCCTTGTATTTCTTGGCTCTACTTGAATTCTAGCTAAAATGTTGCCGATATCTGGTTTGATGTTTTATATGGATTGCTTTCTCTGTTGGCTAAGTTTGTTGCTGGTCTTTTTTGATTGTTTTGCTGTGTGTTTTGAAAATCCTTTACTCTTGGTACTGCCGACCCCCTCATTGTTGCTGTTGGTTCCCTTTTATGCTGAGTTAGCTTTAGTTAATTAATTGGTATTCCCATGCTAAACCCATACCTTCTAAATTGCAGGAACCCTAACTAAACTTGCTCCCCATGCATCCGTTGCTGCTGAACAGCTAAGTTGAGAGAGCCCATCCTTGTTGCAGAGTTGCAGGCGTGCCAGGAGTTGTAGTAGGATGCAGGAGTGGGAGACAATTGAGGAATCTGAAGCACAGAACGCACATGCCCTGTTTCAGCATCTTTATTTATTTTTTGTATTTTCTTTTTTTTTTGAACAGAAATGTAAATGCAAACTGGGCTTGTAACAAAAGAAACTGGGCTTGGATCAAAAACGCGAATGGCCAAAAGAAACACAGCTGGACAAAAAGATTTTTTTTTGTTTTGGACAGAAACTAAAAAACACACCTGGGCTGACTGACTTGAGTTGGGCCCGAAATACAAACGGACCAAAGGAAAGAATTGGGCCATAAAAAAGAAATGGACTCTTTTGTATTTTTTTGTTTTGATTTTGGGAATACAATAACAAATAAACCTAAAATCTTTTTTTTCATTTTTCTTAAAAGAAATGAATGAAGAACTATAATGAAGAAATACAAATTAGATGCGAATTTTTTTTTTATTTTTGTTTAATGGACCGGACAAAATTGGGTGTTCACAATCTTTAACTCCTTTCTTCTAGCGGCACTAGGCCTCAGTTGGTGAATTTTGCTGTCAATTTAATTTAGAGTGCTTCAGTGTAGATGCAGGCAGGATCCCGGACCTTAGATCATATTTGGATTTAGCATACTAGGATGGTATATTCATATTTTGTATTTAAAGACATATTTGTATTAATTTCACAAACATTTTGAAGCAGAGCTAGTTTTATATTGTATTATGGTTTCAGACTTCAGAGACAAGTTATGAATCAGTAGACTTGATTATTTCAATTATTTTGTTTATTTTGAATTTAAAGAATAGGTGATTTATATGTAGAAAAAGAGAAATTTCAAGTTTTTATGATTCTTATGAAGAGAGCATGCATGTAGAAATAGTTAACAGGTCACGAGGCTTATGTGAGAACAAGATTTCTCACGTGCTAGTCATGTTCCTAGATCAGGTTGTGACAGTTATGCATGTATATGTATATGTAAGTGTATACGTACACACACACACACACATATGTCTATTTCATGTTGTTATCCCATATGGATGGTGGGCCACTCACTGAGTCTGATGACTTACCCATCTCCCTTCCTCATTACAACTGCAAGTTTAGTTAACGTTCGATCACCATTTTAGCAAACAATAATTGTTCCATTGGTGAGTTTTACGTTATAGTAAGACTTGGTTTAGATTTATGTCGGACTAGAGTGCTCCAATAGTTATGTAGGCATGATCCAAACTACGCATCCTAATTTAAGATTATGTATTTATTTTAGAGTTATGAATATCCTTATATGTTTTCAGATTTTGAGCATTGATTTAAGATGTATATTGTAATTACAATTTATGTAACAAGCTAGCCATGTACTCATGATTCAGTTTTCAAATATGAAACTAATTTTTGGATTTTGACTAAGATCATGAAATAAGACAAGTTCACGATTAAGTATGTTGAAATAGTTCAGTTTTACGAAATCAATTATTATGTTTCGAAAAGAGAAATGGATACGATTTAGAAAAAATCATGTTTTAATTATGAAAATCCATGTTAAGTTTTGTATTCAGTGAGTCACGCTATCTAGAGACTAACGTGGGGACCTAGACCCCCCCTTCTGATCACGTTCCCAAATCCAATTGCAACATTTATTTACATTTGAAAGATTTATATTTTAATTTAATGATTAATTTAAATATGCTTTTAATCTCAAAATATAATTAAATTTTGGTTTAGGTCTCTAAAAGAAAAATTAAATCTTGCTCAACATAGTTTCAAAATGATTTAGTTTTAGTCATTTGTGACTTGTCTGTTTATGTTAAATATTAAGCTAGTGCCTAATTAACAGAAGACCATATTATCCAATCCTTTATAACAACCATTAATCCTATGTGTTATATCATTATTCTAAGAATCAAACCATCATCCTGTAACATGTTAGACCGACCTAGCAATCTATCTTATGTGACCTAATAACAATTTTACAATGAGTTTGACCTGTGAGATTATGATATGTCTCATTAGAGCTGGGAATGCGGGCCACGATCCACGGACTAACTCGTTTAACTCGTAACTAGCACGAAAATGGACCTGAAAATTTTTAGTCCACCAATCCGCGAACTTTTTTGATCCGTACCACTTAACCACCGGGCTAAACGGGCCTGACCCAAGAGGTTCGCAAACCAGCCCGCTAGCGTGCATAAGTGAGAGAATGTTTCCACTTGTGATATTTATTTATATTCTTGATGGATAGACTTTGGTGAATTGGCTTATGTTATTATTTTTAGTACTTGTATTTGGCAAAATATACTATATAAATATAAATATATAATATAGGGTATAAAAAATGGTCCAAAAAAATATGAAAGAAAAAAAGAGGGGTTATGTGGGCTAGTCCATGTGGTCCGCGACTGGTCCGCAGCTGGTTCGCGACTGGTTCACGGGCTTATGTAAGGGCAAAAATATGAATAGAAAAAAGGGTTACGCGAACTGGTTTGCTAGTCCACAGGCTTATACAAGGCGGACGCGTACCACTCCAATGCCTAGTCAATTTATAAAACGGACCAATTCGATTTGGCCTCACTTGGCTCATTTAATTGTGGTCTATCACAGACCGGGCTAAATAGACCAGACCGGTCCGCATACCCACCTATATGTCTCATAAGTTTATTGGTTGTCATTTATGATTGAATGACCCATTATTTTGTTAGCTAGTTCATCGTTTAGCAAAGACAGACTAATTATATATAATAAAACCAAACAGTTTAGAAATGTTTGGATTGAAACAGTTTTTTCCTAACGATTAAAACCAAGTTTTGTTTAATTTTTAGGAACCAAAACCATATTTAGACATTAATTATTTCAATAAAAATATTTTATTAATTTTTAATTAAAAAATTAATGTGAATATAATTATAAAATCTCAAAGCACAATAAAAAAACTTTTTTATAAATTTTTACGATTATTAATTGATAATTAGTTTGTGTAGATTTTAGAATTTTAGTTTTATATAAATAAATTAAATGAAAAATTGTTATGTTTTACATTGATAAAATAATAGTGCACTCAATATTAATCATAATTTAATTTTTTTCTTAAATTCATTGAGTTTAGTTCATTGGGTAATGTTATATATGTTTATAAAATATTTTATACTTCTTATTTTAACATAAAAAATAATTCACTATGTTTTATATTTTTAAAAAAATTAAATAACAAATTGGATGATTATAAAGAGTTAAAACTAAAATAAAGTGTGGGCGAGGTCGAGTTTAGGTAAAATTGTGATGATCTATGCCCATGTGCCCTAAGTCAAGTCTAATACAATTCTAACCCCAAAGATACCTCTAATCCTGCATTGTTACTGGAAAAATGTCCTAAAATTATAATGTAGAAAAATAGAAAATTTTCTACAAAAGGATTTGTTATTAGACTCGTCATTGTGAGAACCTACTTGATATAGCCAGTGTGTTAGCACTGCAAGGTATGTCACGTCTTGCAAAACTTATTGCAATGAGTCCCTACTTACTACAGTAAGTCCCCGATATTAGAAAACCTCCTAGTAACGATGTAGTTTTGTCTTAAAACAGCTCATACCCTATATATACTCATCTTAACCGACCTTAAGCCTCCAAATCCGAACAACCCTCTAAGGTCATCTCCCTCCCCCTCACATACAAAAATCCATGCTTCCTGCATCCCTCAACCTTCTTTGGTAAGTGTCTTCACTTTTTGTCAAGTTTTTCCATGTTTATGCTTTGGGTTAGTGTCAAATACGAGTCTAGCATGTTTTCTACTCTTGAATTCATTATTTACGTTTGTTTTTGTTCTATGGCATTTGTTAGCATCATTCTTAGCTCTCAAGGTTAAGTTGGTGGTGACCCTTCATTTTTAGCTTTAAATAGTTAGTGTGTTTAAGCTCATGACCCTAATTTTGGTTATTATAGTTATTTTTCAAGTATTGTGGTTATTATACATGATTTTAGGAGTTGAAATACACCTTGTACATGATTTTCTGATTTATACTAAGCTTAGAGAAATTATGTTTTAATTTTTTTCATATAATCCTAATCTTGGAAACACACAGGACCATTATCGAAGCTTGCACGTTACTTAAATATGTTTTCACCATCCAAAATATGATTTATGTGAAGATGTGATATTCACAGGATTTATTGAAATTATTATGTATGAACCATTGAGCTATTTGGAATGTCTGACATGAGATTTTAAGTTGTTAAGCTCTTTCAACATGAACATGTATGAATGACTTTAAGATAGAAATTAGAGAGAAACCAGGCTATGAGTTAACAATAGTGAATTCATTAACCTTGGTATACCATGTTGCCCGTGAGTAGCAATCATCCATTTCAAAACAAATTATAGATAATGAGACCTAGTTAGATGCTCATAGCTTGTCCATGAGGGATGCAATTTGTGAGGTACCGTTTTATCAATTAGATGCTCATGTCTATAAAGGACATAGTATTGCTATTTTATAACATACTTAGAATTCTGATTCTTCCCTAATTTCCTCATACTAGCTTATGGAATGTTTTCTCTCAAAGATTACATGGTTTTGCTATTAGTATATATATAGTTGAATGAATCACTTTTGCTGATATAATTATGTCATGACCCAATCTTAGGCCATGATCATCACATAGGCTAGATGAACTACCTAGCCCAGCAAGCTTAAAAATATGATCTCACTAAATTAAATTACAAACTTAAATACTTTGGCTATCGAAATTCTGGTAGAACCTCTCCTAAAAACTGAACAACCCCAAAATCAAGGTTAATCTGTTACATAATGCATGTCATAATCCAAATTCAATAGCCAATACATTCCAGTATTTCTAGTTATAGACAAACTAAGGGTTAATTATACAAAAGTTCATGCTTAAACTCTTATTCATACATATAAATTAAAATACTCAACCTATGTCCTATAGTTGCAAAATATTAGAGTCAACAACTAAAATGCCTCAACTAATAGTAGAGGCCTACCAAAAAGAATATTCTAGGCAAACAGCAATACCAAGAACTTGCTACTCTGCTACCTGAAAATCTAGAGAAAAGGGGAAGGGGTGAGTCAAATAGACCTAGTGAGGACTATAAACAAAATGGACAAGAAGGAGAAACCAATCAACACATGAGTATTTAAAAATGAAATGGAGTAGCATGTAAATCATGCAAATTTTTAAAACCTACAAATAAAAATAATAGTTCACAATTTCAATATTTCTTCCATAGTTTTAAAAGAAGTACCCTTCGAAATTTCATTTATAAGTATAATATCAAAAATAATTACTAAATACACTTTCTCACTATTTTCATCAATTCCTTGTTTTCACATAAAATCAACTTCAACATCAAATACTCAATTACTCATGAGGATTACATAAGAAGCACAAATTTTATTTTGAGAGTAATCTTAACCCATCAATTATAAGGTTTATGATGTCTTAAATAAGATTCTTTTAAATTTTATCTCACTGAGATAAATTATGTGCATATAGACCATTACATATCTTCGCTATAGCAAGCGATAATGTCATTATATCTCTTCACTATGACTAGTGGTATTGCCATTATATCTCTCCGCTATGGCGAGCGGTAATGTCGTTATATCTCTTCACTAGGGGAAGCTGTATTGCTATTATTTCTCTTCGCTATGGCAAGGGGTAATTTCATCTTAGAACTCAGCATGATTTTCTTAAATAAAATTTTATCAAATGCAATTTACAAATCTAATATTCAATCTTCATATTAATCTTCTTTTTGATAAATATCTTCATATTAATCTAACTTCACAAGTATCAAATATCATAAATTTTTTCAATGCACATTGAAATAACATATAGCAATAATTTTAATTAAGTCATCAAGTCATATTTAATAATCATCATATTTAAGAAAATCAACTAATCAAATAATACAAGTAGTCATAATGAAATTTTTATCAAATTTAATAAGTTAGTTTCTCCCATAAAAATAATTTACAACACTGCTACTATGTAAATAATCACTCACAATACAAAGGGATCAATTGGGCCGCTCCCTAATAGCTACAGAGGAAGTAACTCACTCTGCGTCAACACCCACTCTGTGTCAATAGAATTTAGCAAACATAAGCATTTTGATAAGTTTAAATAATTTATTTCAAGACTAGAACCCCAAATCAGTCTCTCTGATTTATATTAGGGGACAAATTAGTCTTTCAGATTTATAAAATCTTATATTAGTCCCTCAAATTTTATAAAATGGGACAAGTTAGTCCATCCATTAAATTATTGTCAGAATTGTTAATAGAAATATCCATATATTCTATTAATTTACTTATATATACTATTAATTTTCACAATGAGTTTTAACTTACCTCATTTCTTTATTTTATGCAGAACAAATGTCAACTTAAAGTCAAAATCTTTTTTCTCAACAGAGATAACAGACAAAAAAAAGGTCTAAATGGCATTATTTAGAGGATTAGACAAGTTAGAGTCCATCATGAAAGTTAATAGTACATATAAATAAATTAACAGTATGCACAAGTAAGTTAACAAGACATAATTTAAACGATAATTTTACAAAAGGACTAACTTGTCCCTTTTTATAAAATTTGAGGGATAAATATCAAATTTTCTAAATATGGAGGATTAATTTGTTTCTCATTATAAATCAGAGGGACTGATTTGGGGCTTTATTCTTATTTCAAAACAATATTTCAATTAGAGAGCCTATTGAATAAAACCCTCCAATTTATGGAACTTAGGATTCCTAAGTATCAGAGAAAAATTAAGCTTTCACTCTACCCACTACAATTTATTAATATTAGAGCTTCTAACCTACTAGATTTATACTTAAAATACCAAATATACATCCATCCACTTTTTTTGAGAACTCATCAGTTTTAGGATACACCCTAGAGTAACCAAAAATAGAATGAGATTGAGATAGAAGACTTACCTCAAATTTTGAAAGCTAGTGGATATTAAGTTTTGATGACAAAAAGTAATAACTACGTGATTTATTGGTTGAAGGTGGGGGAAGAAAATGAAAATGAAGAGGAAGAAGAATGAAACGGAAGCTGAGAGGGAAAGAGATGCATGAGAATTTGAGGGAAGGGGGTGGTGCAGTGGTTTTTAAATCCACCCTTTTTTTTAAAAGCCCAACAATTATCAAACTGTCCCATTTTAACTTTTTTCCCCTTAAAAACAAACTGGGTCTAACAAATTGGATATTCGTATAAACTTATTTTACACTACTAATAGTGCATTCAAAGTAGACTTTTTTTTATACTAACTAGTGCCTTGTTTGTTGGACACCGTCATGCTTGTTCAAACTGGATTTTTTAAATTAAATTTATATATATGGTTAATATAAATTTTTTCATATAGATATTCAATTGTTTATTATTACTTTAAAAAAATAATTGCTTAAAAGGAAAATGAGAGTTGAAAAAGGGATAAAAAATAAAAAGAGTTAGAAAAGGGGAGTTGTAAGGGTAAATGGGAAGAAAAAGATCATTATGTTTCATATTTATTACTTGAAAAGTCATGTAAATAAGATTATTTAATTGAATAATAATGTATAAAAATTTTACATTATTAGTGTATAGCAATTAAACTCTTATATTATTACTGCAAATGGAATTCATACCCTTTTCTTTACATGACAAAATGAATGGATAATAAAAAGAGAATAATTATCATGCACTAGCAGTGTAATTTTTCTTACACTATTATGCAATAAGAAGTTATCATGTGTATCCATGATGAGATCAGGGGTAATTCAAATATTAAAAATACTATTTAAAGTAATGAGTTATAAATATTTTATTTATTAACAATATGAAGATTTTATATTTTTAGAGTATTCCAATTAGATCCTATTGGAAATAAAAAGAGAAGTATTATGATAAATAAATATTTTTAGCAATACTTGTATTCTAATCTAATCTAATATCAATATATCATCACAAAAAATAAAAAATCTAATCTGGTATAATTACAACTAATTCCTAATTTGGTGAACGAGCGGTGAATGTGCAAAAAGAGGGAGGAGGAGCGGGATTTGAATTTCAAAAGGCAAGTGTCCGTTGCTGTCGCAACGGCTATATATTGAAATTGAATTCAGTAGTGATATACGTCATTGCATCGCGTTGCATTTTAGATTCATTTACCCATCCAGATTCTTTTGCATTCTGAAGAGAGGGAGAGATGGAGAAGAGAGGAGGAGAGACAGCAGTGTTATCGGCGAAGGAAGCATTCGAGAAGCTGGAGAAGGTTGGAGAAGGGACGTATGGGAAGGTGTACAGGGCGAGAGAGAAGGCGACTGGCAAGATCGTTGCCCTCAAGAAGACTCGCCTCCACGAGGACGAAGAAGGCGTCCCTCCCACCACTCTCCGCGAGGTCTCCATTCTCCGAATGCTCTCCCGCGATCCCCATGTCGTCAGGTTCGTTCGATCGTTCTTTCTTCTATTTCTTTCATTTATTTTCAATCCATTGATTTAGGGTTTTCAATTTCATTTTCCCATCCCTAAATTAATTAATTAGGTTTTTCTTTCTTTCGTATTCTTTGAATTCATTCTCTCACATCCCATCGCATGATCACAGGTTAATGGATGTCAAACAAGGTCAGAACAAGGAAGGCAAGACGGTGCTCTACTTGGTCTTTGAGTACATGGAAACCGATCTCAAAAAATTCATTCGCTCATTCCGTCAGACCGGACAAAACATCCCACCCAAGACCATCAAGGTGAGTACTCACTTACTCTATTTGATTCTTTCTTGTTCAGTTCTCAAGGTGGTTTCCCCTGTTCCTGTTCGTTCTTAATTATTAAGGTTTTCTTTCTTGACTCTCATTTCATCAGTTTTCTTTCTTGATTGCAGAGCTTGATGTACCAACTCTGCAAGGGCGTTGCTTTCTGCCACGGTCATGGAATCTTGCACAGGTAGCCTCTCTCCCTTCCGTCTTTACTTATTTCTCTCATATCATATGTTATATGTATCGTCATAGTCATAGTCATAGTTATAGTCATAGTGATGCATCATTCCATTCCATCCAATGCAAACTCATTTACTCAAGATTGGATCTGTGTCAAGGGACTTGAAGCCTCACAACCTCCTGATGGACCGAACGACAATGATGCTTAAAATAGCTGATCTTGGACTTGCTCGAGCATTTACCGTGCCAATTAAGAAATACACCCATGAGGTCTGCCTTCATCCATAATCAATCATACTTTTCTATGGCATCCATATAAATATATGTATCTCTTGTGTCACGTCTCTGTTTTCAGATTCTAACCCTGTGGTATAGAGCTCCCGAAGTCCTTTTGGGAGCCACCCATTACTCAATGGCGGTGGATATGTGGTCCGTTGGCTGCATTTTTGGTAAGGATTTTGTTTGTTTCAACCAGTTCTGTTCTATTATTGCCTGCCTCTTTGTTTATGTGGCAGGCCCGGACATTCTTTTTAATCTTATTTTTCATATCGATTATTGTAGCTGAACTTGTCACCAAGCAAGCTCTTTTCCCTGGTGATTCCGAACTGCAACAACTCCTCCATATATTCAGGTACAGTTTGTTTGGCATGAATATAATATGACATCTCCTTTGTTTATTTACTTTCTTTGTAATTTGTCCATTAGTCAGTAGTAAGTAGCAAGCATGTAATTCATTCTGCCTTCTTTGTGCAGGCTATTGGGTACTCCTAATGAAAAGGTGTGGCCAGGCGTTAGTAAGCTGATGAACTGGCATGAGTATCCACAGTGGAACCCTCAAAGTCTGTCAACGGCTGTTCCAAATTTGGACGACAGTGGACTAGATCTGCTATCTGTAAGGCCCTTAACTATACCTTACTAGCCAGGGTTGGTTGATGCTACTTAAATAAATAAATGATTAATGTTCACCTTCTCTCGCCATTTTCAGCAAATGTTGCAATATGAGCCATCAAAGCGAATTTCTGCAAAGAAAGCTATGGAGCACCCTTACTTCGATGACCTGGACAAGACCTATCTTTAGGAAGAGAAGCTCAACTCTCTGGATGTTGTAGGCACTTGCTATGCTTCCCTCGAGCACATATCAAAATCTACTTTAGGATGATAGGCTTTTTCCGTTTTTATTTTTAATATTCGAGGAACAAGCTCAACTCTTTGATTGTAGAAAATTTATGGTTGCCGATTTGCTATGCTAGGCTTCCCTCCACCGCATATCAAAATCGGTCTACGGATTTTTAGCTTCTGTCAATTTTTTTTTTTTTTTTTTTTATGTTCTATGAATCATGGATGTTTGTCCCTTTGTCAGGAAAATCTGGATCTCCTTTGTCATTATTACCCTCGTAAAATTTTTCGGTTTAACTAATAACTCCCATGCCTGAACCTGACGTGAACGTGGTGATGAAAATAGATTGTTAATGGTGTTTTTGAGTGACGAATAGAGGTGTTATGATGAAAGTCTAACTAAAACAGCAGATGAAGTTATGCTAATGACAGGAGGTGCTCATTGACTTAGTAACCTGTCCGAATCTATGGCATGCTGGAAACTAGGGGCTATTTAAATCAAGCACACCAGATCTCACTAGAAAAAGGGAATTACTGTTCTTCGATGCATGTTTTGCCCTTCTTTTCATGCATATTTTTTGGAGGAGTTGTTTCTCCCCTCCTCAGAAGCAACGAAAAATGATCTTCTTCCCTAAACCCGCATTTTGATATATATTTTTTTCTCCTGTTTTGTCCCCCTTTTCATGCATTTTTTTGGAGTTGTTTCTCCTCTCCTTAGAAGCAATGAAAAATGATCTTCTTCCCTAAACCCGCATTTTGATTTTTTTACCCCTGTTTAGAAGGAAAATAACTTCATTGAATCAAGAATAGCCTTAACATCGAAACATGAGTACGAAAATAGAGGGGGGTTGACCCATCCCAAGTCTTGCAGGGCCTGCCATCTTTGGCATGATTAGCCATTATACATCCGCCTTTGGACACATTTAAGTTCAAAACATTGGAACCAAGAGCTAGTTTCTCTCATTAGTGAAGTAATGATTAGCCATTATACATCCGCCTTTGGACACATTTAAGTTCAAAACATTGGAACCAAGAGCTAGTTTCTCTCATTAGTGAAGTAATGAAAAGTTATCTTCTTCAGGCTGGTAACAGGAGAATTTGCGGGATCCACATCCACAAACAACGGGTTCTTATCGTATGCGTCACCTCACATAAGAAATTAGTATGATGGAACTTTTGTTCAAACTATGATTTGGAAGAAAATGACTTAGTAAAAATGAAACCAACCAAATTTGTCAATCTTCTCTCTGTTCTAATTCAATCTTTTTTAATTTTGTAATCGATACTTCACACCATAGGGCGTATTTGGTTGAAATTCACTGGTACTTTCCATTTTGATATGCAATCGACAAGCAAGAGCAAACCTACCCCCAAGTCATCTGCGAAAGAATACAGGATGCAGTTACTTATTTCTTTGCTCTCTTCAGCAGGAAACGCAGCGAAAACATCCCAAGAGCAAAAGTTTGCCAAAACCAGCCTCTTGCATTAGCAGGATCGACCCTTTTAGCCAGGTGCCAAGCATAAATGGCCTCAGTGATATGTGCAGCAGTAGATAGAACGAACACCAGCCTTGTCAACCATACTGAACGAAAGACGGTAAGAGATATAGCTCTGAGAAGAGATACAATTCCAAAGTCTGGTAAGAAAGCAGCACAAAACAGAGAGAACATTCCAATGATGCAAAACAGCCATGCATAGATTGTAGGCCCATCCAGAGTTGTCCTTTTCCTCTCTTGCCAGTAAGATATGGTTGAAGCCATCCCTTCACGAGAGGACACCATGGGGACATAACTGATCTCCTCTCTGGCCTTAAGATAAGAGAAATAATGGGTTACCCCCACCTGTCAAAGAACAAATATAAATGATATGGCATTTACCAATCATGAAAGTAGGCTCAATTATACAAGACACATGGGCTGACTAAGTTAAAAAGACAAGTATACAAACCACACTCAAGGTCTATATATTTCAAACAAGCTAGATGGCAAGTGCATATAAGTTTTCCAAATATTCAGCTAGAATAAAAGGACCGACCTTGTGTACTTCAGGAGGAAGGATGAATGGCTGAGGAAGCCAGCACCGATTTAGCCATGGATATAAGATTGTATAAACACCCGAGCAAATCCTCCCAATAATGAGGGCGTGATCAACAGCTAAGGATGTCTTAGGTAGTTCATAATCCAAACTCCTGAGCAGAGGTTGGATGAATTCAAAAGTATTAACTGGAGAACCTGAAAAAAGAGAACTCAAGCAGTTGTTTCTAAGATTCCAGCACAGCTTATTAGCAGATCAGAAACATTAACAAAGATAGATGGATAAAGAGTGTCATTACCATCAGATATAAAATAAGCCTGACCCGCAGCTATAGGGCGTTTTCCCTCCCCAGCATTGTCATCCAAAAGTCCCATGCTCGCCAATGTAAGAGCCAGGACAAGGTTATCCACAAAAACCCAATCTGATTTTACAGTTTGGTCGCCAATCCGGAAGAGAAGCAGACCCAACTTTGCCATGGTTATGATCCTTGGAAGGTGCCTGGCTTCACCAGGTCCATAAATTGCAGCTGGACGAACAGCGCAGGTGTATAGGCGCCTCCCGGTCTTGTTCCTGTGGGGTTTGGTTGGGGGGGGGGGGGGGGGGGAGAAGAAGATGAAATCAAGGTATGTAACCGCAACCACAATGCAACTCAACTCAACTGAAACTCAGCTAGCTAGCTAGGGAAGAAATGGTAAAGTAGTAAACCAAAGGAACTAGCATGCAATCATTCAAATTATTAAATAATTAACTAATGATCAAAGTAGTTTTCTCATCAACCATCATAAGTCTTACTATTTATTGTTTGGATCCAATCCAGGACAGTGCTGCGTAAATTCGAATTGAATGAAATGAGTTGAGTTGGTTGGCAATTCCAACTCCAGTTCCAGTTCCAGTTCGGGAGAATGAATGAATCTAAGAATAATAAGAGAATAGCAAATGAGGGAGGGTGGAAATGAAAGGGTTACTTGAGAGGGCGGGCATTATTCTTGAGAACGAGCTGTTCAGCAATAGATTTGCTGCGGCCGTATGAATCGAGATGCTGATCAATTGGGAAATAGGGTAGAGTCTCATCACCGTTGACGATGCGTTGACCGCCGAAGACAACATTGTAAGTGCTGCAATAGACAAGCCTGGTGATGCCGAGGTCGAGGCAAGCGTCGAGGACGTGGCAAGTGCCACTTATGTTGACCTCATCCACGCGCCCGAATTGGAGCATCTCTTTTCCCGACATCCCGAAGGCCGCAAGGTGGAATACACAATCGGCGCCCCCCCGGAGGGCCTTTTCCACGTCTTCTTTGCGGGAAACATCCCCTTTGTTTGTTTTTGCATGGATAGACATTAGATTAGGTTAGGTTAGACAGTCAGTTCAGTTCACTTCACTTCAGTCCACTCCAGTCAAATATATAATTATATAATTTTATTTGCAATTGAAGAAATGAAACTCCTTACTCCTTACCTTGGATGCAGTGGACTCGGTTGGTTTTGAGAAGAGGATGGGACCAGGCAGAAGAGGGGCGGAGATCAAAGGCTCGCACCTCCGCAGCGCCTCTACGGATGAGCTCCAAGCAGAGAGCAGATCCTACGAATCCGAGTCCGCCCGTCACCACGAAGGTCTTGCCCTCTATCCCTTCATTCTCGCTCAAGTGCATTCTTGCTCTTGCTCTCTCACCTGATCTCTGTCGATCTCCAGACCTCTTTAATTCCCCCTTCACTCACGCCACGCCTGGAACCTTATTCATTCATTTCTCATATACTATTCTGATGTATGTCCTAATTAATTACCCAACATGTGTTTGGCTCAGTGGTTGCCGGCAGCGTGCCGCCTTCTCTCCACTTGGACGGGTCCGAAGCCCCATGCTGAAGTTTTAGCACTCAAAAAACCATTGTCATGTATTTCTTTTAATCATTAAATACTATCTTCATTTCATAATAAAATATTATATAATATTGATATATTAAAAAATTAATATATTTTATCAAAATTATAAGAGATACGTTAGCTTTTCAAAATAATAAAATAGCATAGTATCCTACCACGATTATTATTAAAGAATGAAGCGAGTAAATAGATTACTCCCTCTGTTCCACAATATTTGTGGAAATAGAGACAAATTAGTACATTAAGATATTGATATATCTAACTATAATTGAGAGGGAAATAATTTATTATGAGAGTGAGGGTTAGAGGAGCAAATATGAATCATTAAATTTTATATAAATAATCAAAATTAAAATATAAAGTTAAATAACTTGTCAAAATTATTATGTGCCCATTAATTAACCCTCAATCTTCACTATTTATAGTTAATTGATATTCCTTCCCTTCCACAATATTTGTCACATTGGAAACCAAGAGAGAAATTGATACATCAAGATGTTAATGTATCTTGCTTCAATTTAATTACTAGTCACATGATAATTTTAATAAGCCATGACTTTATGTTTTAATTTTGATTATTTATACTCATTTCATTTCTTCTTAATAGTCACTCTTGAAAAACCGTACAAATTTGATACATTAAAATGTTAATGTATATAACTAAATATATTAATTTTTTAATGTATTAAAATTACACGGTTTCCTAAAAGTGACTATTAATAAAGAATGAATGGAGTATAAGATTTAAAAGAAATGTTAATTATACTCACAATTTATGGGATACCATACCGAAACAATCTCATCTACCCTTTGATGAGATGTAGATTTCACTTAGTTTGGGTCTCACATCTCATCTAAAGGGATATGAGAATGTATTGGCATGTTGTCCCATATATTGTGAGTCAAATAATATTACTGAAGATTTAATGGTTCAGATTTACTCTTCTCACCCTCACCCTCACCATAAATTATCCCTCTCAATCAAGTTGTTCTCTTTCTATATGTACATTGATTTAATTGAGATAGATGATTTATTGTGAGAGTAAAAAAAAAAGCAAATATTGATCGTTGGATCTTCCATAAATTGTTCAGATTAAAACATAAAGTTATATGATTTTTTTAAAATAATTACACGATTATTACTTAAATTTCAATCTTAATTATTCATATATGGTAGTGGCTATTGTCATTATCATTTGTCTATTACCACTGGTCATTGATTGCTTATATTTATAACATTCCTAAGATATCCTTAATAAAAAAACTTGTTATATAACATCCAAAACCAAAGACTCCTTCCTTGAATATACTTAGCCAGTTATATGAAGGATCTTTATTACATGGGCCGAGGACCATGATGGTCCTTCTTCCTTCCTCCATTAATTTTGTATATTTAAGGAATGGATAAATTTGTTGGAATTGCATTTTTCACCCAACATAAAAAGAACTAAAATGATGGAATTACATTGCCAACACAAGTTGGCTCTTGGAATTAGCGTTAATGGTTTTACTATTTATCAAGATAATATGAAATATTCAATATATATATATCGATAGTGTGAATTTTTTTAATATTATTATCCAATCATGTATTGTCACTCAGCAAAAATGGTTAAATTTCATACTCAATATTTAAAAAATTATATAAATGAGATGATTTAATCATATGGTAATATAATTTTTTTTACATTATCACCGCATATAAATTAAACTCAAATAATAATAGTAGTATGTAAAATGTATAAAAAAAATACCGTACAAATACTATGTTTTATAATGATGTATAAATAAAAAAAATTGATTATAAAAAAAAATGTCGGCAAGATCCGCATAATGTTATTAAAAAAATTGGCCCTTTTTATTTTGAAATTTGAATTACCATGTAATGTTTTAATCCCAAATTAATCAAGCTTTAAATTTCATATGTTAATCTAATTATAAAATTTGTTATCTCTTTTCTAAATTTCCAAATGCCTCATAGTCTTGTAATCTTGCAGAAACTTACCTTCCCCATCATGTTTCATAAGTCTGCCCTCCCGTGTTAGAACCCTCAGTTATATGAATATCAATTGTCTATTATAAAACCTTCCACTTATATAACTAGCCAAAACGGAAGGAATCCTCCAAGAGCCCTCAACTAGAAACTTGTTATATACTTAATCATGTTATATTACATCCAAATCTTCGAATATTGTAATTCAAAAAAAAAATAATGAAAGTTTTAGTTTACAACTTGCTAAAACTAGTGCAGGGTGCTAATAGGGTAGTTTGGCTTTTCAATTTTCAAAAGGTAGGATATGATCATATTTGCTCTCGAAAAAATTCATGGAAGTGGTTCCATATGTTAGCTACATTACATAAAAAATTTAAACTCAAAATCTTATCTATAGATATGTTTGAAAATTTGTACAAATTTACTGTCGAGCATTAAATTGAATTTCAGCAAGTAACATCACTTAGGAAAACAATCTTATCTAAGTTTAACAAAGCTATCCAAAATAAGAATTCAAACAAACATACTTCGAACACCCCAAATAAACTCATACAACACATCCTTTTTACCACCATTTTGCATAAACAAACCAAAATAGCCCCACAATCAAGCATTAGTCTCATTCAGAAATTTTATCCAATACTAGACATGCATCTATAGTCATTTTCGTGTTTCATGTTCTACACTACCAAACACATCACCAAAAATCATATTTTCTAGTTTTTATGCATCCAAAACAAAGGTATCCTTATATATATATGGATCAAGTATTTAGTTTTCACCAAAATTTCACCCAAGACTTCACTAAAATATGGGATAAAGCGAGTGTCTATCTCCAATTCGAAAATATACCAAATCGTAAGGGTTTCAAAAATCATTTTCATCAACAATGATAATGAAACATAGACCTAAACACAAGCCATTCCAATGAACAATTGCCAACAAAAATCAAAAGAAACATCAAACCTTAAGGCTAGAGTTCCAAACATTCATTAAAAAAAATTAAACAAACCCCAGCCATAATTGAAGTACTAAATGGGAATGGCTCCTAGAGATTTGAACAACTCTGCAAAGCTTTTTCTTGTCCTCCAACCATCAACATAAATATGGTAGCACCTATTCAGAAGATTTGAGCTTTAAAAAGTGTTGGGGATTTTGGTGTTTAATGTGGAACAAAAACCAAAAAATGTGGTTCATGTTCTTTATGTTTGGGTATGTAGAAGATGGTGGCTATGGAGGTTCTTGTGAGCTTGAAAGGAGGAAGAAAAAGAAGAATAAGAAAATGGGAGAAAATGGGCAAAGGGAGAGAAAAGGAGGACAAGTCTAAAAAAATTGGGCAATGTTTAGATTTAAGAAGAGGATAGGGTTCATTAATGGCATTTTTGTAATTATGGATAGTTTAAGAAAAACATTAAAATAAGATAAATATAATCATAAAGTAGTTTTGGAAATCCAAATATAATGCATACTAATATAAATATCATGAAATTTGAACTAGGTGGGAAACATTTTAAAAATAAAGGAGGGAAATTGAAATTTTGCATGAAAAGCACTAATATTAGATTTTAAAATAATTAAACATGATAATTAATATAATCATACATTTAATAAATTATTAAGAGGCTAAAGTTAGTGATAAGGGATTAATTATCCATGAATCAATTAATTAAAGTAATTAACTCTTAATAAGATTCAACTAATCTTAATTAATCACAATTAACACACAATTAAGATAAAATGAAAATCGAGGTATTATAACTGGTCGGCTGATGGTGAGCAATTAGTGGTTGATGAATGGTAATAGATATTAGCTCCAGAATTCTTTCAAGAAGGTGTTAATTAGTTTTGAATGAAAACAAAGTCAATTTAAAGAAAATGCTTTGAAGAACAACTAATAATTGTCTTGACTTTCTTGTAAAATTAAAACAGGATTCTATCATTTAACAAGAGTAAGACTTACTCGAACAAGGATAAAATTTTACTCTGCATGTGTGAACATGTTTATCTCATTTAAAGAGACGTGAACTGACAAGGAAGTGAAAATTATATCTTTATTCAAGCTTAAAAAGGCTAATGATTTGAAGAAGATATCAGCGCTGCAAAAAATCAAGTTTTGAGACTTTAGAAAGTAACACTGGACATCAAAAGTATACTTACAATAAAGATATCAAGCAATATCTGAAAACCAGATGTTTTACTATCTTCAATTATTACAATTGCAAATCTGTCATTATCATAAAGCTTGGATTGAAGATCATAAAGTAAAAAAAAAAAAAATCCAATATCTATTACCTCAAGTCAGAAAGCTCATTTCACTATGGAGTGTTAAATATTACTGAAAATGGAGGGAAATTTGAATTTGAATTTGAATTTGAAAGAGTCAAATCCCGATGTCAAAATTCAGTAATCATCTCTTTTACCTCTGAAGTCAACTATCGCAAGTTTTAGAAGAAAAATTTTAGAAACCATGGTTCCGAAAGTAAGAGTAATCTCTGAGGGACATCAGAAACCTCTATTCCACAACAGCTTCTACAAACTAATCTGATAGACAATCAGGCTACTCTTTTAGACTGTCTTTCAAAGACACAAATGGATGATCAACACGTGTCCTTGGAAGATTTAATTAAAGGCAATGGTCACAAGAAGACCTTTTATATATAAGAGATGTTGTGCTTAAACATAGTGAGAGAGACTCCGCGCACAAAGAGAAAGCTCTGCAAAAATCTCTCCTCATCTCCAATAAGGTTCATATTATTATGTAATCTGATTCCTTACTTGTAAAAATCTTCTTTCTATGCTCTTAAATAGATTTATGTTCTTCTTAGAAGAAATGATAGAAAGGAGTCATTCAAGTTTTTTCAAGATCTTTTCATATATATGTTAAGTGGACTTGAGTGTAGGTTAGTTTGAATAGCAACCCAAACACAAAATCTTTGTATCTTCGGTAGTGATCGCTGTGAGATAGTTTGGAGAGGCTAATGTAAAACTACTTGTAATGCGACAGTGAGATGTTCTTACTGATCACAATTTACCTTGGAGAGACTAGTTAAAAATTACTTTCAATGAGACAGTAACGGGTAGTTTTGCTTGTCACGGGTTCAGCTTAGAGAGACTGGCGAATCACTACTTAATTTGTGATAGTAAGGGTTGTCTGTTGGTCACAAACGAGAACTTGAGAAGGCTAATGTAAAAACTATTCAATTCTTCTTTCTTGGGTTGAGAAAGTTGTTTTAGTGGAATCTTAATATTTGTTAAGTACTGGATGTAGGCAATTTTGGCCGAACCAGTATAAAAATATTTGTGTCTCATCTTCTTCTCCTTGATCTCTTTTACTTTTCTCTGTTACGCGTTATTCTTTAACATATGTTGATATAATGCTTTTACCATTCTGTTATTCATCTTATACTTCAGAAATCTATATTTTAAAACTACTAACTGAGTTTTTGCTGCACTATAAGTTTTATGCTTGCTAGTATTTGATTTAAATATTTTAGATAAGTAAAATGAAGCAAGCACGATTTAATCCCCCATTCTCGTGCACATTTCCACCTACAGTAGACTTGTGAGAGTGAAAGTTGGAAGAGAATTTCAAAATTCTCTCTATGGAGAGGGAATTTGAAATCCACACTTTATAAGTGTTGAAAATACCTCATAACAAGTCATTTAAAATTTCTTTGTATAAATATCCAAACAAAAAATTTAATGATAAATCATTTGAAACTCTCTCAATAAATACATTACCTTTTAGAAATACTTCATTCAAATGCACCCATAAGGTTTTGACAATCCACACCATTTCTATTATTAAACTCATCTTTTTTTTTTAGGGTAAATTACACTTACCTATAATGATATTAAGAAATAACACTTTACCTTATTTATTTAAAAACCTATATTCTACTCTATTTTTACTAAGGGTGTATTTGTTTGCTGTATTCTTTTTATGATTTGATTATTTATAATTTTTGTACTAAATAATTAAAAAATTAAAAAATAAGTAATGAATTCAATTTCTATATACTGATAGCATAAAATAAAATATTAGTGGATACATTTTTACTGATTTGACACTTTATTGAATTTTTATCATTTCATGGTTAAAATTGTTTTATACTCTCATTTCATATAAACTAAATTCATAAATAATATTAAAAATTATATTAACAGTTAATGATTATTGATTTTAGTTAAAAAATTAATAATAAGAGTTATAGATAAAGAAGATATAAAAATTAAATAAATATATAGTAATTATTTTAAAACACAATATATGATAAATAATATTAGTAATAAATTAATATAAATTATAATTATATGAATGAGATTCAAAATATTAAAGATATTTGTTATAAATCAATAATTTAATTATCATTGTTAATAGTAAGTTATCTAGTATGATTTGACAGTATTTTGAATTTTTATTAATTTTCAGTGTAGAATTGACTTTACATCGCCAACTAATCAAAATTCAATATATTGTCAGACCATGGTGTGTAGTTATCATAGTGGGGAGTTACTTAACATGATTTGATATATTTTTGAATTTCTATTTATTGATTTATTTTATAATTATTATTTTATGAATTTAATTTTAATGTATTAACAGTATAAATGAGTTCTATAATGTATTAAAACATATATTATCATGTTGTTGAAGTGATTTACTTCTATATCCACCACTTAAAAAGTCATTTAAATTGAATGATTAATTTTATAATAATGTAAAATTTTTTTGCACTATCAATGTATTAAAATTTAACTATTATTTTTTTAATTTAGTTTTTGTAACATTTTATTTTCATATAATATTTTCAACTTCTATATTTTTATTATAATAAGTGTAATGAATATAGAAAACATATCAAAACAATATTATTTATGAATCGTTTACTGATAAATTTTGAAAAAATGATAATTAAAATATTAATTTGTAGCAATTGTTTAAACTTTTTTTATTTTATTATATATAATTATATTTTATATTAAATGTTATATTATTTATCATATATATTATAAATATATATATATATTAATATTTATTAATTAATATATTTTAATAATATTTTAAATATTTATTTAATTATCATTTATTATTTATTAAAATATTTTTATTATTTTTTAATTAGAATAATCATTTTATTCTAAATTTTAAAACTATCTATCATTTTAATATATAAAACAACAATTATGATATATAAGCTTATTTAATGCATTATAGGTATCAAATAACATAAAACTAGTGCATGAAAATTAAATTCATTATTTATTCAATAATTACTTTTATTATTTAATATAATTTATAGAAATCAAATCATGAATGATAATATAGCAAATATATCCTTAATACAATGGGATGAAGTATAGGTATTTTAAATAAATAGGATGAAGTGTTATTTTTTAACATCCTGATGGTGTAGGTATGTTTTACCCTTTATAATAGTTAAAGAGAGGAAAAAAAGAAAGAAGAGAATTCACATTTTTCATACTGAATAAAAAGAATGAAATAGAATTCAAATTCGGCAATTTGGGTTCCTTTGATACGTAGCTGCTGGAGCCGGGGTGTGCGGTAGGGTATTCATGGCCCCTCACCCATATGATCTGACTTGAAGTTTATTAGGATGAATTTGGGTCTTAAAATTTAACTCGATATATTTTTTGGATCGGATTCGGGTTATACATCGAGTTGACCCGACCTAGTTCGAAGTCAAATAACTCATTAAGATTTATATATTTTTATAATAATTTATGAAAAATTATAAGATTTTAAAGTTCAATTAATATATTTTACATAACTTAATGTTATTTCTAGATTGATATGTTTATTTCGAAATCTATATTGTAAAATATCTCTAAATTTTTGTTTTTTTCTTGTAAAATTTTATAACTTAATTATGTACAATATTCAAATTTTTGTGTATTGTTCAAATGTCAACTTGACCCGATATAATCGAGATATAATCGAGTCATTATTGAGTTGGATTCAAATTTTAAAAATTGACCTAATATAAAAATTGGATTGAGAGTTTAGATTTTATCCGATCGAGCCCAAGTTGTTTCTTGTACACTCTTAGCATGTAGTGGCAGGTACCGGAGAAAGAAAAGATTAAAAGGTTAAATTTGTCCATTGGAACTCAGGGAGGCAATCATGCAATCGTAATAATTATTATATAAATATGCAAGCATATGCAAACAAAGTGGGAGTTTAAAGAAAATGTTGGAAATGCTTGGAGTTGGACGGGTGCTTTGAAATGATTAGTGCAGTCAGAGTCATAGAAAGCAGGTTCCAGAATCTCCACACATGACTGTACACACGGCTTCTAGTAAATTTCTGAGATACTACTCTTTAGTCCTTAATTACATTGATCAGTTTTAATTTTCGTTTAACGGAAATGAATTGAAAATCACAAATTGGTAATTAGCTTTCTTTCCCTAGTCCCTTCTCCTTGCTACTAGTTACTACTGGACGGGCCTTGGAAGTTGGTGAAACTATTTCGATATGGGGATGAGATGATAAAGGGGAGAGGGAGTTGATTACTTGATTCATGGATCAGGTTCATGCTTATATATGTGCCGTGTGAGCGCTTCCAATCCACGTACCAGGAACTTCAGACAAAAGTATACATAGCAGCTACCGCTCCAAACCAATAGCCATCTCATCTGTATTTTCATTTTTCAGGTATTAATTTTGAGCTCAGCATCATAGTTCATTCGTGTTACTTTCAGTTCAGATTCAGTTGAAGACACTCACTCCATCTTTCTCTTTTCCCTCATTACTTTTCCAGGTTACCTGTTAATAATTCTATATATATATTAAAATGAGAGGAGCCGTACTAGTAGCTGTTGCCGCTTCCATCGGTAATTTTCTTCAAGGGTGGGATAATGCTACTATTGCTGGTAATCACCTCACCTCACCCCGGCCCGGCCCCTTCATATATATTCTGCTTTTGTTTCTTCATTCTTGCCGGTTGCTGCCAATCAATTATATTATATGTCGAATTGCTACTTCTTTTTCTCTTTAAATGGGAAGTCCTTGCTTTGCAAACAACTACAACTTACAAGCTAAGCAGCTACTCTAGAGTGTATTGTATATTTACAACAACAACAGATTATAATATAATGCTTCTTCATACACTGTTGGTTCCTTCTTCTGTTAATTTGCTTTCAGGTGCCATTGTTTACATTAAGACAGACCTTGCTTTACAAACAACTGAGGAAGGACTTGTGGTGGCCATGTCCCTCATTGGAGCAACATTAATCACAACATGCTCCGGTCCAATATCAGATTGGCTTGGTCGACGTCCGATGTTGATAATCTCATCTATGTTTTATTTTTTGAGTGCTTTGGTCATGTTGTGGTCCCCGGATGTTTATGCCTTATGCATAGCAAGGCTACTTGATGGATTTGGGATTGGCCTTGCTGTTACTCTGGTCCCCGTATATATATCTGAGACTGCCCCATCGGATATAAGGGGATCATTGAATACGCTTCCACAGTTCTCAGGTTCTGCAGGCATGTTTTTATCGTATTGTATGGTTTTCGGGATGTCATTGGAAACCTATCCTAGCTGGAGACTAATGCTTGCCGTTCTTTCTATTCCGTCTCTCATATATTTTCTATTAGCAATTTTTTTCTTGCCTGAGTCTCCTCGGTGGCTGGTGAGTAAAGGAAAGATGCTTCAGGCCAAAAAAGTTCTCCAAAGATTACGTGGCAGGGAAGATGTCTCAGGTGTGTTATCTGCTTATGCACCGTTGAGGATCATGTTTAGTCAATTTCATACAAATGTTAAATATTGTAACATGAAATCAAAGTCTACGATATATCATGAGTCATGACCTTAATCCATTGTAGTTTCATTTTGTATGCGCTCAGTTGACTTTGTTTTTTAATAATTAAACTTTAGCATCTTCAGTCTATTTTTGTTTTTGGACCACACTGCATATAGTTGCCTATCTCCATCCCTGATCTTTCTGAATTTTTTGGTTAACACTATACTAACAACTAAGGTTCGTTTGAACTGGTTATCTCCATTGTCCCCCTGAGCACATGTATAAACTGAATTTTTCATCATTTAACAGTGTGAAAAATAGAAGATACTTGTGTATGAATAATAGATGCATCTGCAAGAGAGAGTGAGGACATATAAGCATGTTTGTTTGTCAAGAATCAGTGGCACGATGGCACCTTTTTACTGAATTTTTTATTTGACCAATTACAATATGATACGATTGCATAATTGTATTCAGTGTCACGTGGTTTGGAATTTGGATGTATAGTGAATTCATTTCTTTACATATTCCCTTTTCTTTTACTGCTTCAAGCAATCATGTTACTAATTTATGAAATCATTCATGGCCATATTTTATCCACAGGGGAGATGGCATTGCTGGTTGAAGGTCTCGGGATTGGAAGTGAAACATCTGTAGAAGAGTACGTAATAGGCCCTGCTGGTGAGGAAGATGAGGGGCAGGAACCAACTGAGAAGGATAAAATCCGATTATATGGATCTGAAGCTGGTCTCTCTTGGGTTGCAAAACCTGTCACTGCTGGACAAAGTTCTCTAGGCTCTGTGTCACGCCATGGAAGCACTGGCAACCAAAGCATGCCTCTCATGGATCCTCTTGTGAGCCTATTTGATAGTATTCACGAGAAGCCCCCCCAGAAAGGAAGCATGAGAAGTGCGCTGTTTCCAAATCTTGGAAGCATGTTCAGCAGCACAGCTGAGCCTCATGTCAAAAATGAACAATGGGATGAAGAGAACCCAGATAGAGAAGGGGAGGACTACGCATCAGATGATGCCGCGGCTGATGGGGACTCTGATGACAATTTACATAGTCCTTTAATATCACGGCAGACAACGAGTCTTGAGAAGGAAACAACTCCTCCACCTTCCCATGGCAGTATCCTCAGCAGCATGAAGCGTCATAGTAGTCTCGTGCAAGGGTCAGGCGAGCCAGGCATTGGTGGTGGCTGGCAGCTGGCATGGAAATGGTCTGAAAAAGAAGGCGAGGATGGTAAAAAGCAAGGAGGATTTAAAAGAGTTTATCTGCATCAGGAGCGAGTTCCAGGATCTCGATGTGGATCCCTTGTCTCAATTCCAGGTGGTGAAGTTCATGCTGAAGGTGAAGTTGTGCACGCTGCTGGCTTGGTTAGCCAACCTGCTCTTTCCTCCAAGGAGCTTATTGATGAACAAACAGTTGGGCCTGCAATGGTTCATCCATCTAAGGCTGCTTCAAAGGTGCCAATATGGAAAGCTCTTATTGAACCAGGGGTTAAGCATGCATTGATTGTTGGGATTGGAATACAAATGCTTCAGCAGGTAGCATGTGGTTACTATTCATAATTATCTTCTCTGTTGATTCTGTGAAATGGATAGTGAGGAGGTTGTCATTTAGTAGAATTCCCTTTCATCATTTCCACCAACATCAATACCTTTCACCTTTTCTCTCTGTCTTTCTCTTTGTTTTTTCTTGGGGGGAGGTTGCTGGTGGAAGAAAGGAAGGGAAGTTGATTGGGTGCTTCTTTATCAGACACAAACCTTGAAAGATTTCTTATTTTGATGAGGGCTTATCTTGTTACAGAGTATTCTTATTCCAACACTTGAATGCCAAATCACTGATCCTATTGCAGTGCTTGCCATGGGCTATGTGATTTACAAAGGACATTGTAAGACACCATCTTAATAATGCTGCTCTTGTTCTAGGAAAAAAGAAAAAAGAAAAGAAAAAAAGATTTGGCAAATTTCAACAGAACTCGGCTAGATCCAAAGCAGGTCATTCAATCAGAATAAACAAGTAAAAACCACTCATTCATCCAAGACTTGCAAAAACATGACAACTCATTCTATAATAAATTTTAGTAACCAAGCAATTTTTAATAAAATGGTAGCGGAAATAATGATGGTCCCACGTGTACTTGAATGGAAAGAAAAACTGGTGATTTATGATTCTTCCTTGCCCTTCTTTTTCATTTAAGCATTCCAAAGCCTATATAGCCTAAATCTAATTCTCCAGTTTGCTTCTCCAGTTTACAGCACAAATTTAGTTAGTTTGCCACTTTGTCTTCTTTTCAATGGCCAAATGACCATCATTAAATTCTAATCGTTTATGCAGTTTTCAGGCATAAATGGGGTTCTATATTACACTCCTCAAATCCTTGAGGAGGCAGGTGTTGAAATTCTTCTTGCTGATATCGGCATTAGCTCCAAATCTGCATCTTTCCTTATCAGTGCTGTCACAACCTTGTTAATGCTTCCCTGTATAGGTTTAGGCATGAGGCTCATGGATGTCTCAGGAAGAAGGTATATGCTCTTCTCTTTTTTCAGTCAGTAATTTTCACAATGTAAACATGATTTCGTATTTAATTGCTTGTATTGAGGATCTTTTCCCTTCCAGAAATTTTGTTAAGGTGACTACAGATATGTAATATCTCATTAAATGATACCTTGTTGGTTTAGTTAGACATTTGTCTTGTGAATGGGAACATGGTATTCTATGGATGATTGGGCAGTGTATCTATGCAATTGTATGGACCAATAGGAAATTCATAATGTTCAAATAATGAGAAAAAATGCTGCTTTATCATATACTGATAAGCATCTGATCTTTATAGGTCATTGTTGTCTTATAGTTTTACTATATTTTTAATACATCAATCGAGGTGTAGTACATTTAAAACATGCAAAACAATACTTTTGATATACATTTTTTCTTTCTTTCTATTCTAAAATTTAAGAATTTTTCGCGGTTGAATTTGTAAAAGCCAAACAAAACCATCTAATGTAATAAAAGAAATTGTTAGATGGTTATAGATCTGGTAAAAATTGTTGCTTTGTTCATTTGACAGTTCAACACTTAAGTTGTGTGGATCATATCAGTTTTGCACTTTCACTGCATTTGTAACACAGCAGTTTAGTAACAGGCATTTAGTTTTGAATGAGATAAAGCAACACTTTTTTCTTGCTGTATAAGCATCTAACAAATGGAGTGACATAATTATTTCACTCCATTATTTGGAATAACTTGCATTCCATCCCTTCCCCCTGTTTGGAGGGAAAGAAAAATATATAAATTTGTTGGTATTGGATGGAATGGGCTCTATCCATCTTCATTCCACTCCATCCAATCTTGTTGTATTTTAAGAATGGAACTTGTTATATTTTCATTCCATTCCATCCCATTCCACCCTATTCCACCAATCCAAACATAGCCTAATAGTCTCCAAGAACTTCCCATGGAAAAAGTCTGTGTTCTCTGGAGTACTAGGAATAACATTTTGTATTGATTGAAGCAACTCGTAACTTTTCAATGATTCCAGTATACTTCAATTTGACAGAAATGGAGCAGTGGAAAACTAACAAGGGTATGGAATTCCCACAGAATTTGTGTTTTTGTTCTCATTACAAAAAACACTCTGGAGTTCTCAAAATTTAAGGTTCAAATTTGTTTCATCCGTCACTTTCAGATATTAGTGAAGAACACTAGTCACTAGAGTTTGCCGAATATGTGCTTTATAAAATTAGAAAAAAGGACGAGACGCAGCTTTTTATTCAAAATATGATTTAGAAGCTTTATTTTTTTCTCAGAGAAACTGCACTCTGAAGTATTCTCTTCTGATTAATTGGATTTGTTGTCTACTTCTTATGTGCAGGCAATTACTACTGGCTACAATTCCTGTGCTGATCGTCTCACTCATCATTTTGGTCATTGGAAACATAGCAGACTTCGGCTCCATTGTCCATGCAGTAATCTCAACCGTATGTGTTGTGGTTTACTTCTGCTGCTTTATGATGGCCTATGGACCAATCCCGAACATACTTTGCTCTGAGATTTTTCCAACAAAGGTCCGTGGCCTCTGCATTGCCATCTGCGCGCTAGTGTTCTGGATTGGAGACATCGTGGTCACGTACACACTTCCTGTGATGCTCAATTCCATAGGACTTGCAGGTGTCTTTGGCATTTATGCAGCTGTATGTTTCATCTCCTGGATATTTGTGTTTTTGAAGGTTCCAGAAACAAAGGGCATGCCCCTCGAAGTCATCACTGAGTTCTTTGCTGTCGGCACAAGACAGGCTGCTACTACCAAGAATCAGTGATGTCAAAATGCTTCATATGCTTCTGCTGCCTTAGTTGCTAAAGCCACTCTCTCATGTTTGTATTGTATTATATGTGTTTGCCTTTTTATGTAGTTTATTTATTTAGAGGAAAGATATCTTGTAGTCCATGTATTATTCTTTTTCCTAAAATTTTGCATATCAGAGTGGATCTAATCAAATATTCTTCAGGACTGTTCTACTGAAGGTGCATGCGTACTGACTTCGATTCGAAGCCAGCATTTATCATAATTGTCTTGGTCCTTACATGTGATTAACAGGCACTGTAAGAAGCACAAATTGTTGTCCAGTTGTGTCATATTATAGAGAGGCCCCTAAATGTATAGAGCAGTTAGATCGGATTTCGTTCAAGCTTCTATGCCCTTGACGAGAGCATATACTCCCAAGTATTTGATATGTAGTAAGGAGATTCATTGTGTACTAGGTCACCTGTGCTTAAAATTTTTAATTAGTAAAAACCGGGGAATGGAACAGAATATACCAGAAAAGGGGGACGAAAAACTTATGGATGTGAAAGTTGTCTTCTAATGTGATCCCATCCGTCCGCCGTAACACATACTGCAAAATTCCAAAATTTTGTGCATACTGCTGCGTAGGCGTAATGGCACTCATGATAATCAGCATGGGGCATGGTTATTTATTTTTTCTTTCTTCATTTTAAAACACATCATATCATATGACCGAAGATACATGCTTGGGAAATTAGTAAGGGCTATAATCTGTGGCTCAAAATATGAAGTCCAACTATTGGAAACGGTTATGTCCAAATGACCAAACAACATCTTATCTTATTGGTTTTCCTACAATGTGTTCACCACTCATTCCCTTAAGCCACTAGCAACCATAATTTCCAAAGAGGGGGAGCAAAAACGATTTAAGTGTATATATAAGCACCCACTAGTAGTAGCTGTTCTAGAGCTCTAGTTGCAGCTATGGCTACCCACGCAGCTCTAGCTTCTACAAGGATCCCCACAAACAGCAGACTTCCATCCAAGACCTCTCGCTGTTTCCCAACCCAGTGCACCTCAAAGGTTCTACTATATATGTCTGTTTCTTGCAACTGCATGTTGACCACTTCCAACATTATGGCAAGGCATGCGTGGTTTTATTTTCATCAGCTTATAAGGGTCTTAATTATTTAACTTTGCTTATATATGCAGAGACTTGAGGTGGCGGAATTCTCTGGTCTAAGATCCAGTTCATGTGTTACCTATCCCAATAAAGCCAGAGATTCTTCCTTCTGTGATGTCGTAGCTGCTCAACTCACTCCCAAGGTTAGTTTCTAATTCTACATATGTCGTAGCCAAATAAATTCACGTTTTAACTTGCAATTTGAAATCAGACCACGGGAAAAGCTCCTGTGAGGGGAGAGACGGTTGCCAAATTGAAGGTAGCAATCAATGGTTTTGGACGCATTGGTAGAAACTTCCTCCGCTGCTGGCACAGCAGAAAAGACTCGCCCCTGGATGTTATTGTTGTTAATGACAGCAGTGGCGTCAAGAGTGTAAGTTTCTGAATTGGCTTTTGGCTGTGTTTGTAATTGTTTGTTCACTGCAAATGAATTGGAATTAATGGTATTGAGAATCACCTGCTACTTCACATGTCCAATCCAGGCTTCACACCTGCTGAAATATGACTCTATGCTGGGAACTTTCAAAGCAGATGTGAAAATAGTAGATGACCAAACCATTTCAGTTGATGGTAAGCCCATCAAGGTTGTCTCAAACAGGGACCCTCTTAAGCTTCCTTGGGCTGAGCTTGGAATTGACATTGTCATCGAGGTTACTCCTTAGTCCTTACTAATTGTAATATATACATCATACATGATACATCTATCTCAAATATCTTTCACCAGGGACCAGAAAATAAAAATAATGCTATCCTCAATTAATTTTGACATGTATTATATAGATAAATACCAGCAACTGTTGGCTGGCAGTGGCACCAATGCAATATTGTAAACTGAATGAATGGATTGATTTGATGTTTAGGGAACTGGGGTCTTCGTCGACGGCCCTGGCGCCGGCAAACACATCCAAGCAGGCGCCAAGAAAGTTATTATCACTGCTCCTGCAAAGGGTGCTGACATTCCAACTTATGTTGTTGGGGTAAATGAACGGGACTACAGCCATGAAGTCGCAAACATCATAAGGTCCGCGACAGTTTCAACTCATGTTTGATTGTGTTCACTCCCTCGGATGATCTGATATGTATAAATATTAATTGGCTGAGTTTCTTCTTCCTAATGTCCAGCAATGCTTCCTGCACCACAAACTGTCTTGCTCCCTTTGTGAAAGTCATGGATGAAGAGTTCGGTAAGCACTCACTAAACTCATACATACAGTCATGCTGGCAGGCATGCAGTTAGTGATTAAGATCGGAATTCCAGGCTGAAATTAAGCCTCTTCCATTTGATTTGCTCTATTTTTCTAGGCATTGTTAAGGGAACCATGACAACCACTCACTCGTACACAGGAGACCAGGTACATATCGCCCGCACTTTCTTTTTCCACTAATAACAGTCAGCCATATATTATGTGCATGTAGAAATCTAACATGGTAACTTATGCATGCACGATCAAATATTTCTAGTCGTGTTTATTTAGTTTTCAACCGAAAGTGGTAAGAAACTAACAAGTCATAGCAAACATTTTGCTTGTGCAGAGGCTTTTAGATGCTTCGCACCGGGACTTGAGACGAGCTAGGGCTGCTGCACTGAACATAGTCCCCACAAGCACCGGAGCAGCCAAGGCTGTGTCGCTGGTGCTGCCACAGCTGAAGGGCAAGCTCAACGGAATTGCTCTGCGTGTGCCTACACCAAATGTTTCAGTGGTTGACCTTGTGGTGAATGTAGAGAAGAAGGGTATCGCAGCAGAAGATGTCAATGCAGCCTTCAGGAAGGCAGCTGAGGGTCCATTGAAAGGCGTATTGGACGTCTGCGATGTTCCACTGGTGTCTGTGGACTTCCGTTGCTCTGATGTTTCTTCCACCATTGACTCCTCCCTCACTATGGTCATGGGAGATGACATGGTCAAGGTGGTTGCTTGGTATGACAATGAATGGGGTTACAGGTTAGGCCACTCTCCTCTTCAGTCCGCATATGCTAAAGTTGCTAGCCACTCACTCACTCAATTTTGAGTGACACATTACTCGTAAAATATATAGAGCATCCAGTCATGAACTCTTATAATTAATGGTCCTGCTTCCACTGTATAATGTCATTGAGTGACATGTTACATTAATGTTGGTGGTGCTTTCAGCCAAAGAGTGGTGGATTTGGCACATATTGTAGCAAGCAAGTGGCCAGGCGCGCCTGCAGCAGGAAGTGGAGACCCATTGGAGGATTACTGCAAGACAAACCCAGCTGATGAGGAATGCAAAGTTTATGAAGCTTAAGGAGCAAGATACTTCATTTTTCAATAGCTGTATATCTAATAGGGGACGAGGCTTTTTCATCACGCCACTACCAGGCTCCAGCAAACCAATTTGTTGGTCTTGAGCTAGACCAATATGAAAGAATAAAATAGAATTTTGAGGCAATCCCTTCAAAGTTGAAGTTGTTAGTTGACTTTAATGGGTATAATCGATATATAATGAGTGCATTTCATTGTTAAACCCGTCTTGAGTGGTCGCCATGCCACATTCATTCATTTTTTTTTTTCATTAGGGTAAATATTCAACTTATATCTTTAAATAAACATGAAACTTCAAATTGACTTCAATTTTTAATTCTTTGATTGTAATTATAAAAAATTGAATATAAATTTTCTTATTCAATTTTGTAAAATTATAATATTAGCTTTTGAGTAGAATCTAATATAAATAAATTCAATGATTTCACTAAATAAAATCAATTTTTTGTTAAAAATATATGAAACAAATGCATAAATTATTTATGACAGAATAAATTCTACAGAATCAAACACACGCTAATTTTGTTTAGATTTACTATTATTGAAAAGATTAAAAATTAGTCCACTTAATTTGATCAATTTAATTATTTTTCATGCTTGATGAAAATTAGATGAGCTGTTGAATATACTTGTTAATGTAGTTAACTTTTGGTAAACAAAATCAAGAAAAGCCAACATGAGGGATAGACAATGTATTTGTTTTAGATTTTAAAAAAATGATTATGAAATTTAAATTTTATATTTAATTAAAAAAGTTGAAAACTGATTTTTTTAAGAAACTATTCTTTTTAGCTCATATAAAAAAATTGAAAACTGATATTTATAATTAAAAAAATTGCAAACTCATTTTTTTTCATAAGTTAGTCATCTTAGCTTTCAAAAAAAAAATTAAATTTTTTTTGTTAGTTTTTGATTATTTTTCAAAAATTATTTAAATATATGTAAAATGATTTTTTTTTTATAGTAAAAGTGATTTTGAAAACGAAAAAAAAGAACTCATCCAAATTCAAATGCACTTTAAAGTGATGGATTTTTTTTTTATTTTAACGAAAAAGAATTATAAGAGTACCTAAATTCAATTGTGAAAGAGCACCAACACTTGCCGACACTTGCCGCTTTGTCAAATTGACAAGTCTGGCTTTCCCGCCTAAACTTCCACAGCACGGGAGTACAGCACAAGGAATCAGGGAACCCATACTGCCATTTCATTCACTCACTCACTGACTCACTCATTCATTCATCCATTCACTTCTCATGTCCGTGGAAAGTGATAGTAAAAGAAAGAAAATGAACTCTGCAGCAAACCCTAACAGCAAGAACCCTAAAAATGCGTACCACATCGGAGGCCTGCAGGTGGAGTTTCCTTACCAGCCGTACGGGTCTCAGTTCGCGTTCATGGGGAGAGTGATCTCCACCCTCGACCGAGCTCACAGGGAAGGCCACTGCCACGCCTTGCTCGAGTCTCCTACTGGCACTGGCAAGTCCCTCTCCCTCCTCTGCTCCTCTCTCGCCTGGCAGCACCGTTACAAATCCCAACAGCTCCACCTCAAGCCCCCTCCTGAGGCTGCCGCCGATCCTCTCGCCTATGGCGGTGGCTTTGTTCCCGACGACGACCACGTTTCCTCTGGTAACTATCTCATTTCATCTCATTGCTTTATTTGGTTTGGTTTCTTTGTCCTCAACCAATTTATCCTATGCTGCATTCAGCATCTGATAATCCAGAGCATGCGGAAGCTGATCCCAACAACAAGAAGCAGAAGAAAAAGGCAGCGCCTACTATATATTATGCCTCGTATGGTTTATACCTTTGGGTTCCCATTTGATTTATTTTAATAATAATTAGTCATCGCTTCAGTGGCATAAATGATATTCTTATGATTTATTCCTTGTTGCTGTTGTTTCATGCAATTCGCGACTGCTAAATGTGTAGAAAACAGTTGATCCCAAGATGTCATCACTTGAGCAATGAAGCAATCATCTCCTAGAGTGCCAGTTATTATTGATTTTAACTTTATAAGTGATCATTACTCAAAACATGCTACTATGCATGTGAAGATGACATAAAATTACCATATTCATGGTTCAGTGTTGGAGGCGATCTAAACTTTTAGAATTCAATTGTTTGTTTCACTATCATTAGATTATATTGTTCCAGAGCTTCAACGCTACTTCCTTTCTATTAAAGCATTGGTATTGTCACTTAACTACATCCTTTGTTCTTCTTAAGGAGAACACATTCCCAAATTGCTCAAGTCATTCGTGAACTGCGGAAAACTACGTACAGGGTTCCAATGGCTGTATTGGTAGGTTGAGTCCAACTTTGGTATCACTATTATTTTGATCTTTACTCCTTCATATTTGGTTACCTTCTGGCTTTTCCTTTTTCAATCATTATTAATGAAACCAGTGCACTGTGTCAATTGTCATATCATTTGGTGGCATTTTCAAGAATGACATTATTCATCCAATTACGTTAAGCACTAATAATCCCCTCTGTGAAGCTTATTTTATTTTATGCTAAAGTAATGTTGATGAGATACCAATTGATATCCTGATTCAACAAAGGGTTTTTGTAAAAATGTTTTCTACAAGGTTAGCATACAATATGACTGAACAATGGTCATCCTTCATATGCAAAGTGATATTTCTTTTTGCGTTATGATTGTAAAATGTAAAGTGATATATATGGGTTTGGCTGTGAGTATTTTTCCTTTTGTTTCTTACTTTGCCAGGCATCACGGAAACATTACTGTACCAATAAGAATATAGTTGGCAAAGAGAATATTGATGAAGAATGGTTGCTTTCACCCCAACACTTTTTACTTCATGAGAATTTCTTTCTAATCTTCATGCTGACTCATTTCATCATATGCTCTCAGTAAACTACTTCTGAAAGATCAAGAAATAGGGTGTCCAGAATTCAAGTAGGTGTAATCTTATCCACAAATGCTTCCAATCTATTTTTCATACCACTCTTCTTGCAGTAACGTAAATTAGGAACTATCTACACAGAAATGCACATAAAGTCAAAGGCCATCCATCCCTTCAGAAAGGAGGATGCAATGAGGTGCATGACATAGAAGATCTTATAAAAGTTGGACAATCGGTGAAAGGTTTGGCTTCTTGTTGTTGTCTTTTATTTATTTATTTTTGTTTCTACTAAGCATTTTAAGAACAAGCTTTATATTGTCCCCACTTTCAGGTTGCTCTTATTATGCTGCTCGTTCCATGTCTGATGATGCACAGTTGGTATTCTGTCCATATAGCTACATCATTAATCCTGTGATTCGGGGAGCAATGGATGTGGATATTAAAGGAGCCATTGTGATACTTGATGAAGCTCAGTAAGCCACCCATCTCCTTTTACTTATTTGCAAAGTCAGCAAGAAAGTTCTCGGAGTCCAACTAAATTGAACTGGCTTTATTTACCTTTTTCTGTGTATGGATTCAAGATGTCTTTTTCATAACATCAGGCATCAGTTGTGTGCATGCCACTCTGGAAATGAATGTGAGGTTTTGTTCTTTGCTAGTAATTTTTGTTTTCCTTGAATAACTGCCCTTACATGTTTGCATTTTGCAGCAATATAGAGGACATCACTCGAGATGCTGGCAGTGTGAATATTGAAGAGGATATTTTTGATAGTATGTTATGAACCTTATAGATTTTTATTTAAATCTTTGCTAATAATGATGCTAATTTGTCAGTCATACTTTTGAAAGAATTGCAAATGGAGCTCCAACAACTATGTTCCATAAATGCTGCAATTTACCAACCACTATATGAAATGGCACAGGTAATCAGATTAGATATTGGTTTTGAAATGTTCACTTATAAGTATATTGTTAGTAATTGTATATCTTAAATGAGTGATAAAATGTGTAGGGCCTTATTAGTTGGATAGAACGGAAGAAAAATGACCTAGACAAATGTGATTTCCAGCACTATGTGTCGTGGTAAGTTAAGGGACTTATCATTGTACATGCCTCTGTTTGTTATTGTTCGGGTAATGCACTTGTTCATTTTGTATCCTGAGACTTCCCAAGCTTTGTAGAACTTGGTGTGCTAATGTAGTTTTGATATAAACGTGCTTTGTAGAGAACATTATAATATAACTGTAAGTTGGCTGGAAGTTCAAATAATCAGATATATTCAAATTAATATGCTAAGGTACTGGGGCAAGGAAACTTTATTTGTTGCGTTCTTCCATGATATGATTTTTTTTCCCCTCACATATTACCTGTGCTTTCTATCCTAGGATGATAGTGTTTACCGTAATCTTGCGTGTCTAAATCATTTCTAGTCTTTACAAGGAACACAGTTCTCTTTTTCCCATGTAATTTGTGTTTATTTAAGCTGTGTGGGAGACTACCTTGGACTTTTGCCATTCTGTTGAAGCCACTTTATGTTTTAAGGTCTCATTCCTTCTGATCTTGTTTGTTAACTATGATATTCTGAGTGCCTGCATTCAATTGTGACATTTACCGTGTGAGAATTAAATGAATGCTATTTAAACTCTACATAGTGCATATTTGTCACTTTGTTTGTCCTCTGTTGCAATTTAATTGTGTTTTTGAGAAGTTATTTGCTCATATATCCTCAATAACTTTGCCATAAAACAAAAATCACAGCTTGCAAATTATATCTGGGATTTAACATAAGTGTCTTGTATGTATAGCTGGACTGGTGATAAGGCATTAAGAGAGCTTGAAGAAGCAAATATTTCAAAACAATGCTTCCCTATCTTGCTAGAATGTGCTACCAAGGTATATCATTTGTATGACATTTGGATTATTATTTTGTTGTATGTGACACTTATGATTTATCAACTTTATCATTTGTTCAAGGCAATCAAAGTTGCCACAGAGTTGGAGACGGATACGCAGCATTTAAGTGGCATGTCAGTGATAACACTAGAAGGTCTGGGATTGGGCTTTTAAAATATGTGTGGTGCTATATTCAGTTATGGACCAAAGAGTAGTTGGTATTATAGATGATCTTCTTTGTCAATCTAATTTCAGGTTTATTCTCTTCGCTAACTTATTTCTTCTCACGAAATGGATCTCATATGTTGGATTACCAGCTTGCTCTGCAGCGACGTGTTAGAAAAGATGCTGGTAAGTAGTTGCAAACAATCAATAATAAGTTTCAGAACCCCAAATAACATTGTTTTTATCCTTCCGTAACTGGCAAAATCTATTAGGTTTATGAACGAATTTTTAGGGGTATCTAATTTCAATAAAACATCTATATCGAGACAACAGTTGAAAAATATATGTTTGATGTTTAATATAAATGATTAAGTTGCTTATAATCTTTGGAAACTTCTAGTGATGCTGAAATAGATGGTACTAAAGTCCTTCACAACCTTTATTTGCTCAGTTATCACAACTAATTTTATTACTGTTATTAGGACCCTTATCTATAAATTGGTGTAATTAGCTTGTGTCGGCAAATGTTGATTGGACAACCAATTACATATTAAATTGAGTAATTGCTTCATTCAAGTTTCTAATATGGAAATATTTCTGTTGCTTATGTTAGAGATATTAATGCTATAGGTGCATAATTGTTATTGTTATTATTATTATTGTTAGGGATAATTACATCGACCTCCCCTGGGATTTATTGATCTAGTTTTCAAGTTGACATTTACCTTCCTTAATTTACTAAAAGGCATTACATTTACTTCCCCTAGCACTGACAATCGTTAGCTCCATTAGTTGTGAAGTGATTTTTTGTGTTTCAAAAATTTTAAAAGGTTCAAAAGATCATATGAAATGTCAATTCTACCTTTTAATCTTCATTCAATTTTCATTTAGGGTAAATTACACTCATCTCTCCTGAGATTTGTTGAAATGTAACAAAGATCCCATCTATTTGTCCACTTGACACGTACTTCCCCTCATCTAAATGAAAACAAATGGAGCTAATCATGGATTTGAACATTGTGATGAATGATTAGGGGTCTCCAGTCTCGTCGTAGGGGTGAAGTGATGTTGGGAGTCTGAAGTTGAGGGGTAGGTTGGTTGCCATAAGTTTGTCTAAGAATGGGCCACAGTGTATCGGTTCTGGTTCATTTTCGGATTCGGCGTGGTAAGTGGTACATCGAGAGTATGAGTTTTTGCCATTGCTGAAGTTGTGGCTGGTATGCTCTGTATTGCCATCATCGACATTAGTGCCTTCTTGTTTAGAAAGCTTGCAGTGGTCGATCTTCAAGTGTTGGTTCTCCTCTTGAAGTTTGCGGATCTGTTCAGCCATAAGTCGATTTTTCTCCTGGAGCTCGTCAAGGTTAGGAGGAGGTCAATATTTGGGGGTATCTTGAGGTGTCAGCCATGGGTGCTTGTGTTTGAGGTTGCGTGGTAGGCTTGTTTACCGGCCCCACGGGGGGCACCAATGTTCTTACGTAGAAGTGTAGTAAGGGTGCAAGTAACTCCAACATCCTTGCAAACGGGGGGTGGGGTACCTGCAAAGACACTCCGACGCTCAAGTCAATAAATGAAAGAGGCATAGAGTAGTAAAGAATAGCATGTAATAAGCATGTGATACCTAAGGGTGTTAAGCCTTTTACATAGTGTGAGGTGACCCCATGCAAAGTTAGGAGATAATCTTCCCTGTATAAGGGAGATATTCCTGGGATTTAGTAAATATGATATAATATGAGATATGATATAATAATGACAAGATATAATGAGAGATAAGGAGATCCGGTGTGGGATTTAGGAGATATTCTCCACTAAATCTAGGGTAAATCTGTGGGAGACTTGGACACTACATGGCTGAGCTCTAGTGGTCCGGGCCGAAGTCATCCGACCCATATTTCCAGTCTAGTACAATAGTTATTTGATGTCCTTAAATTGCCATTGATATCTACCTTTTATGAGTTTAATTTTTATGCACTGTCATTCAATCATGTATTATCACATCAGCAACAAGTCTTACATCGACTATTTGAAAAAAATCCTACACTGTCTATACATAGAAATTAAACTCATAATTTAATTGAACTTTAGCAAACAACTCATCTAATACACACCAAAATTGTGAAATTATAAATTCAAAACTTTCAATCTTTCACCAATATTAAAATCATGAATTCAATATTTTTTTACATTATCATGCAGCCAAAATCTTTCATTTGTATGACTTTTCAAGTAATGAGTGAGAAAATTAATTACCATAGTTGGTATGATAATGTATGAATAGATAGTTGTTTGAAAATATTTTACACTGTCAATGGATAGAAAATAGATTTTGTTAATGGTATTGGGCTACTTCCACAAACTATGTAATCATATTTTCCCATGGTTTTACAACTCTCTAACAACATGCACAAAAATTTTGAGGACTTCCTTAGAAATCAAGAAGAACACCTAATAAATCTTAATTATATCTTAAAACATCATACAATATTTCAAATGATTTGTTAGAATTAGTTTTTTATATTGTGCAATATATTGTTCTTGTACTGGAGTATAAATATGGGCTGGAACACCTTGGACATGGGCCCCAGAAATTGACCACGTGGTGCCCAGGTCTCCCTCGGATTTATCCAGGATTTAGTTGAGGATCATCTCCTAATTCCCATGCAGGATCTTTCTATATCTCATTATTATATCATATCTCATATATCACATCATATCTTACAAATATGGAATATATTTAACACCTACTAAATTCTAGGAATATCTCCCTTATGCAGGAAAAATTATCTCGTAACTTATCATTGGTCACCTCACACTATGGAAGGTGCTCAACTCCCCCTAGGTATTACAAGCTTATTACATGCTAATCTTTTACCACTCATTACCTCATTCATCCATTGATTTAAGCGTCATAGTGTCTTTGCAAGTATTCCACCCCCCATTTACACGGACATTAGAGCTACCTGCATTTCTAGGTAGAAATATTTCTATTATTCGTATTCTCTGTTTTTCTCTTTCTCTGCATAAGATATCATAACCCATAATCTCAACATATTCACGTCCATTAACATTTAAAGCGACCTCTGAACCGGAGTTGAATTTTTATTTTCTCCATTGAGTTCATTTCATTATTTTTTGTTACTGAACTAAACTAAAATTGATGGAAATTGACTTACATAAGAACATTGACCTTCATCGCGAATAACACTAACAGGAATAGTCATGTTCTCTCACTGAAACTCTTTTAACAACCTTCATCTTAGAGTGAACTTAATGCTGATTGGGAGCAGCAGTGAAAAACCACAGATTCTTTGCTAACTAAATAGATATTGGTGTAGTGTTCTCTCTGAAAGCATTGGATTGAGGGTTGTTGAATGTTAATACTTGTAACTTAGTCTACATCTACAAGCAAACAGGTTTGCAGCCAAGTTCAAAGGACTTCTTCATTGCATCATCCACCAATTAAGTCTTTCTAGTAATCTCAAGCCACTTAATAAAGGGGCTAGACCCACAATCTCTAATGCTTGCAACAAGCCTTGCAAACTCTTGCACCATCAGAGCCTCTTGTGGAAGCACATTTGCCACGTGAACTTCCTTTGGCCTCATATTCCACCCAATATGAAGGTCAACAAACTTTGCACCAAAAATGAATTCAAATGAAGCATTCAGGCGAAAGGACGAAGACAACTACACAGAAATAGATGCTCCAATAAGTAAAATATCTTTACAAGAGGAATTAGAATTACATATCAATAACCATTGATTTAACTTGTCCGAGAGAAGAAAAGGAACTGCAAAAGGAGACTTAAAATAATAACAGAACGAACTACAATTGTTTGCTTCTTTCAACTAAAAAAATCAAATGAAAAATCCAACAAGAGTGGCGTCTGAACATTCATGACATTGACAACCAACACAAAATACGCCATGGGTCGTACCTAACATAGATGCTTCCCCATGGATTGTGCAGAAAACAAAAGCCGAATAATCACGCTGCAAGGGCAGAACAGAAGATTGCCTGCTACCTCACGAGAATTTTCCAAGTTCTCAGGCTTTACTTCACTAACTTTACTTCCATTAGCAGAATCATTATTTCCATGCCTGCATTAATCATTCATCTCTTAGATTCACTATGGAACATGAACAAAACATTTCAAGTTTACAATGATGCGATGCTGTGGTCTACCTGCAGGCTATCTTCGCTTACTCGATCCTTTGTTTGTCTACCAATCAACAATTCTTGGTAGAGAAAAGGCTATTGTTGTAAACTTTCCAATTTTCAACATCAACGGCATGACAGTCCTCAGTAGAGTGCACCACAAATTTAAGATTTACACCTCCTAACCAATTTACAATCAAATGATCACAGCTTGGCAACGGGTTAAAATAAAAAAATAGGAAGAGGGAAAATGAACATGACATTACAATAACAAAGCCTACCTAGTTGATTAAACTCCTTAGCATAAACTTGTTGCACTCTCATAACATCTTGCTTAATGGATTCCCAAGACACTTCCAATTTCTGGATGTTTTCAAATGGAGCACAAAATTGTAATGTTTGACATCACAAAGATAAGATTGGCATTGAGATTTGTAAGCCCACCTGCAGGGAAGTAGATGAAGCATTACAGAATTCAGCAATTGGTTATTTTTCAACATCCACCTATCATATTGATGCTCGTTTTCATGAGTTTTCTGCTTTACTTCATGATTTTTGTTGGTTGTCTCCCGTTCCTGCTTCAATTCTGAAATTTCCATATTTTTATCCTCTAGCTCTTTCATCAACCTAACAACATCTTTGTCATTTGTCTTCTTTTCTTCCTCTATGATCTTAAGCTGCCCCTAGTACAAATAACATGGTAATATTGGAATTAAAACCTCTTTCCTTAAAGTTTATCAAAATGGAAAGTTCAAATGAATGATACTTCACTCTCTTCTATGCTTCTAGATGCAACCACCTCAAGTACTCTGTCAAAGTACTCGTCAGTCTTGGAAAATTTAGTTTCCATGAATTTTTGAAAACTCTGCACTCATCTAACTGCACAGAGAGATCAACAAAAGTGGAAGAAAGAAGATAGCGCAGCAGATGATGGTGTGGCAACAATAGATAGAAACTCCTCATAATCTTCAACATCATGCTTTTTTCTGGAAAAAATCCAAACTCCATTCACCTTCTTGATGTGCATTATGGTTAAGGAAGACTCACCTAGAATGTTTATTCTGCTGATAATAGTCTTCTTTGCACCATTAATACCATGCTTCTCCGAAATTTTTGATATCAAGATGGCATAGGGAAGCTGGTGACCTTTCATTTTTTTCGCCTTCATCATATAACTGAGTATAAGGAATGATCAATTGATTTTTTTCTTTTGCTGAAGGATATGAATAAAAGGAATGTCTTCCGCAACCATCACTGACTGGTTGTTTGGCTTTGGCCTAAGTATACAACAACAAATCTTATGAAAGAAGTGGGTGTTCAAGTCCATTTCACCTGCTTTTATCTTATGTATTTCAAGGTCTAAAGTAGCACATTCCATAAGAGTTTCTTGAAGGAATTTGTGATCTTCACCATTGTAGTTGATGCCACTACAACAACAGCCTTTTCTTTACCAAGGATTGTTGATTGGTAGACAAACAGAGGATCGAGTAGACAAAGATAGCTTGCAGGTAGATCACAGCATCGCATCATTGTAAAGTTGAAATGTTTTGTTCATGTGCCGTAGTGAATCTAAGAGATAAATGATTAATGCAGGCACATAAATAATGATTCTGCTGATGGATGTAAAGTTAGTGAAGTAAAGCTTGAGAATTTGGAAAATTCTCATGAGATAGCAGGCAATCTTCTGTTCTGCACTTGCGGCATGGTTATTCGGCTTTTGTTTTCTGCACAATCCATGGGAAAGCATCTATGTTAGGTACGACCCATGGCGTATTTTGTGCTGGTGTCAATGTCATGAATGTTCAGACACCACTCTTGTTGGATTTTTCATTTGATTTTTTTTAGTTGGAAGAAGCAAACAATTGTAGTTCGTTCGGTTATTATAAGTCTGCTTTTGTAGTTCCTTTTCTTCTCTCGTACAAGTTAAATCAATGGTTATTGATATGTAATTCTAATTCCTCTTGTAAAGTTATTTTATTTATTGGAGCATCTATTTCTGTTTAGTTGTCTGAGTGCTTCATTTGAATTCACTTTTGGTGCAAGTGCAAGAGTTTGCAAGCATTAGAGATTGTGGGTCTGGCCCCTCTACTAAGTGGCCTCAGATTACTAGAAAGACTCAATTGGTGGATGATGCAGTGAAGAAGTCTTTTGAACTTGGCTGCAAACCTGTTTGTTTGTAGATGTAGACTAAGTTACAAGTGTCAACATTCAACAACCCTCAATCCGATGCTTTCAGAGAGAACATTGCACCAATATCTCAGTTAGCAAAGAATCTGTGTTTGCGCACTGCTGCTCCCAATCATCATTAAGTTCGCTCTAAGATGAAGGTTGTTAGAAGAGTTTCTGTGAGAGAACATGACTGTTCCTGTTAATGTTATTGGCGGTGGAGGTCAATGTTCTTATCTAAGTCAATTTCCATCAATTTTAGTTTAGTTCAGTAACAAAAAATAATGAAATGAACTCAGTGGAGAAAATAAAAATTTAACTCTGGTTTAGTCAAACAAAAAGAGGTCGCTCTAAACGTTAATGGACGTGAATATGTTGAGATTATGGGTTATGATATCTTATGTAGGGAAAGAGAAAAACAGAGAATACGAATAATAGAAATGTTCTTACCTAGAAGTGCGGGTAGCTCCAACGTCCATGTAAGCGGGAGTGGGGTACTTGCAAAGACACTATGACGCTTAAGTCAGTGGATGAATGAGGTAATGAGTGGTAAAAGAATAGCTTGTAATACCTAGGGGCAGTTGAGCACCTTCCATGGTGTGAGGTGACCCATGATAAGTTAGGAGATAGTTTTCTCTGTACAAGGGAAATATTCCTGGGATTTAGCAGATGTTAGATATATCCCATATTTGTAGGATATAATGAGATATGATATAATAATGAGATATAGAAAGATCCTGTATGGGAATTAGGAGATGATCCTCAACTAAATCTTGGATAAACCCGAGGGAGACCTGGGCGCCACGTGGCCGATCTCTGGGGCCCATGTCCAAGGTGTTTCTGCCATATTTATACTCCAGTACAAGAACAATATATTGCACAATATAAAAAACTAATTCTAACAAATCATTTGAAATATTGTATGATGTTTTAAGGTATAATAAAGATTTATTAGGTGTTCTTCTTGATTTCTAAGGAAGTCCTCAAAATTTTTATGTATATTGGTAAAGAGTTGTAAAACCATGGGAAAATATGATTGCAAAGTTTGTGGAAGGAGCCCAATACCATTAACAAAATTTATTTTCTATCCATTGACAGTGTAAAATTTTTTCAAACAACTATCTATTCATACATTACCATATCAACTGTGGTAATTGATTTTCTCACTCACTACTTGAGAGTCATACAAATGAAAGATTTTGGTTGCATGATAATGTAAAAGAGTATTGAATTCATGATTTTTATATTGGTGAAAGATTGAAAGTTTTGAATTTATAATTTCACAATTTTGGTGTGTATTAGATGAGTTGTTTGCTAAAGTTCAATCAAATTATGAGTTTAATTTCTATATATAGACAATGTAGGATTTTTGACATTGTCATCTAATCAAATCACCCCATTTGCATGGCTTTTCAATTAGTTGGTGTGAGACTTGTTACTGATGTGATAACACATGATTGAATGACAGTGCATAGAAATCAAACTCATAAAACATACAAGGTAGATATCAATGGAAATTTAAGGACATCAAATAACTTTTGTACTGGACTAGAAATATGGGCCAGATAACCTCGACCCGGACTACTAGAGCTTGGCCACATAGCTCCCAAGTCTCCCACAGATTTACCCTAGATTTATTAGAGTATATTTCCTAAATCCCACGCAAGATCTCCTTATCTCTCATTATATCTTATCATTATTATATCATATCTCCTTCAAATATATCTAATATTTACTAAATCTCAGGAATATCTCCCTTATACTGGAAAGATTATCTCCTAACTTATCATGGAGTCACATTACACTATACAAGGGGCTCAACGCCCCTAGGTACCACAAGCTTATTACATGTTATTTTTACTACTCTACGCCTCTTCATCTGTTGACTTGAGCGTCGGAGTGTCTTTGTAGGTACCCCATCCCCGTTTACACGGACATTGGAGCTACTTGCACCCTTACTGCACTTCTAGGTAAGAACATTGGCGCCCACCGTAAGGCGGTATAATACTGCCATCACGCCAACCACCACAATTGCCACTGTTAATCTGCTATCATTGCTCATAACTTGCCCACAGAATCCGAACTAAGCAATGTGACAAGGGTGGTGGTGCGCTAAAATTGTGGAGCTTTACACCCTGCGTTGGTGTGCTAATTAAGGAGCTCTTCACAGTTCACAATTTGTGAGTGGAGCGTTTCTTGAACTATCAAAAAAAAAAAAGAGTTCTATTAGGGATTGTTGTTTTGTTTGGGAGCATTTTTTTTTTTTTTTGTCTTTTGGGTCTGCATTCAAATGATTTTTACGCTATTGTTTCTCTTTGGTTTGGCTGGGATGCAGTTGGAATGTCATAGGATGCAATTTTTGGTTCTGGCTTATCTAATTTTTGATGGGGAAAGAGAGTTGATTGGAGACAGGTCAAGTGTAATATCAATGAACCTTAAGGGTGATGAATGTAATTAATCCTTATTGTTATTCGTTGGTTGAGTCTCAGGAAGAGCTTTTGGAAACTGGACGCACACTTTCAGTTTGTGGTGCTTGAATCCAGCAGTCGTGTTTAGAGATGTTGCTGATCTTTCTTTATCAGTCATCTTGACTTCTGGGTAAGCATAGTGTGTTAACACCCAAGGACAAACTTTACACAGTTTCTGTTTTGGGTATCTATGTAATGCTTCATGTTGGGTGATTTTACAAAATAAGGTAAATGAAACTAACAAAGCACACAGAAAATTTAGGCATGGTTTAGCAATTTGCTTATCTCCAACACACTCAAATCTTTATTATGAGGGCCAAAACTGAAGTTCTACACTGAATTTCTGCTTCCCATTATCCTCCAACTAGTATCACTAACTTATTGATTTGGGTATTTAGGACACTGTCACCAATGACTTCCTTTTCTTCCGAGCTTGGAATTCAGTTTGAAACTAGTCTTGAAGCTCCACATGTAATTGATGTTGACTCTCAGGTCTTAGCCACTTCTCTCATACCCTTAAGGTTCATTAATCGTTTTAGTGCTGTAATTGCCAGTTCAACAAGTCATAACATCTTGAATACAGGTTTGGCCTGCTATAATCTCCACTGGTCCTGGTAATTATCCGTTGAATGCAAGTTATAAAACAGCAGATGGATATGCATTCCAGGTATACTCGATATATATTTTTCATTCTTTGTACCGCTCTTGCCTCTATGATTACATCTGTTTATTATAAATTATGGTTTAGGATGCAGTTGGAAGATCTTTAGAAGAAATGTTCAAGATTGTTCCAGGTGGATGTCTTGTGTTTTTCCCAAGTTATAAACTGATGGAAAAGTTATGCAACCGTTGGTCTGAAACAGGTCAATGGTCTCGACTAAATGCAGAAAAGCCCCTTTTTGTTGGTGAGATACCTATCCTCTTCCTTCCGAGTACTTTCGGAATAGGTTTGGGATTTAGTTTCTGTTGGATTATTTGCTTCTTTTCCTCAATCATTTTTCTACAACATTAAAGTTGAGATGGCTTTTGGAGTTGATATCTGAAGTTTGTGTTGTTGTCTCTTGTCTATTTTTTTGGTTGCATGTTTTCAAATCTGTACTTTGTTGGCATGTAGAACCACGAGGGGGAAGCCAAGATGATTTTGAAATTGCATTAAAAGGGTATTATGACTCAATTCATCATGGCAAAAGACCTAATTTAGGAAGGAAAAGAAGGATTAAGAAAATTGATTCAAACCACTTCCATCCAGTTGATTCCCAAGAGAGTTTTAAGAAAGGAGCTGCTTTACTTGGTGTCTGTCGTGGAAAGGTGTGTCAGAGTTTTACTTACCCTATATTTTGGATGCTGCTATTATCAGGCTAAGATTATATGATGGTAACTGGGTTCTTGTTTTAGTTTAGTAGTGCTGTAGTTATATAAAAACAATCCGGGTTCTCTCTCTCTCTCTCTCTCTCTCTCTCTCTCTATATATATATATATATTGCCTTTGGGTCTATGTTCATTTCATTCTTTTCTTCGTGTCATACTAAGATGTGTAAATGCAAATTCATATAATTGATGTGGTTGTGTATATCATTTAATTGAAACAAACCATTATTTAAATTATTTATAAACAATTATACATTTGAAAGACTTTGTTTATCTAGCAGAAGAGTTTAAATTTCTGGTTACCTTGTTTGCAAGGAAACTTATCAATTTGAGTGTTTAAGTTGTTTCAAGTCATTCAGTATTCAATACTGTAGTCACTGATTTTACATTTTACTCTTTACAAGTAGATGCTTCTATAAAATGGTAATAGAGCATGTCTTTCAGTAGGGAATGTAAATAAACAATTGGTAGTGCCAATAGCATTACCCTCATTTAAAATGTTCTGTTGATCTGAGTTAATGGCATGAGTGGCATGACCTCTTTAAGATGTAACAATTCTTTTTACCTTCAGCATAACTGTCTGTGCACATGCCCCTGTGCTGTGATCATTATATAATGCTTGCAGGTTTCTGAAGGAATAGATTTCTCTGATGATAATGCCAGAGTAGTTGTATCCTTTTTTCTACTTATAAACTTATTATTCACTTATTGTTTGGGGGCAAGAGATCTAGACCCCTTATGCAGCTGCATTATATTTTGTGAGGATGCATATTTCAAGATTATTGAAATAAAGGTTAACTATTATTGTTATGAAAGGGTTCAAATTATAGCTAGCCTATATTGGGTATGATTACAGACATTCTAATTTTTAATATTAATTGTCAATATTAGCTATAGAATGTATGATCTTGACGATCTCAGATTATCGTTGGTATTCCATTTCCCAACATGTAAGAATCCTTTCTTTTCTCTTCTGATTTTTCTTGAAGGAAGCATCCTACTATGGGTGTACATTTCTCTGGTTGCCTGGTTTATTATAGCTTTTTTGCAGAAATGATATTCAAGTTGCACTAAAGAAAAAGTATAATGACACATACAAATCATCCAAAAATCTTCTGAGTGGAAATGAGTGGTACTGTCACCAAGCATTCCGAGCTTTAAATCAAGCAGCGGGTAAAGTGTAGTTCTGGTTTTGTTTTCCATATTCTAACCCAACCCAACCCTTTTTTAATACTAATTACATTAACATTCTGTAGGGCGTTGTATACGGCATAAACTTGATTATGGAGCAATCATCCTGTTGGGTAATTGTGCTGAAATGCTGATCATTTCAGATCTCTTCCGCAGTCTATCTTGTTTCTCTCCTTTTGGGGATCAGAATTTAGAAACTGATTTTGGGAAATCTTTGCCTTGTCTTTTGTATTTTGTTTTATCTTTTTATATTGCAAAGGGAATAAGCTACAATTCACTAGGTTTTCCAGAGCATATATTACTAAACCAGTGGTAGCAATGTAAGGGTATAAGTAAAGTGGAGGATGTCCAATTAATAGTGGCAGCAGACAAGACAAATCTAGAACTGTTGTCTTTTCCATTAGCTTGTTTGAAATTTATTCTTCTAAGCATATTTTGAATTTTCATAGACACCATATCATTGGTAATTATTTTCAATATAACATACAAAAGTTGATGACTGTACTTGCCCTAGTGCAACCATGATAACAGACAGTTCTATAAAAAAAAAAACCACCTTTCTGGTTTAGAATGAAGTGGTTTTTCTCCTGTTTTCTTTTCCTGTCTTTGTAGAGCAATTTATTCTTAAACTAAAGTTTATTCGACATTATTCTTTGTTTTACCCTCACCTCTAACTTTCAACCAGATTTTCTCTTATTATTGATGTGATTATTCTTCTGTAACTAGATGAACGATTTCGGGAAGAAAGAAATAGAGCATTCATTTCAAAGTGGCTAAGAAGAAACTTGAAGGTTTATGACAGCTTTGAATCATCACTAGCGGGACTTAAATCATTCTTTGAGGATGCCAAGGTAGGAGGCATGTGGCTTAATTTGAACAAATTATACTCTGTGCTGTTCCCCTACAGGGCATAGTGGAAAAGAAGTATTAATATGTGGTCAAGTTGCTGTAGGAACGGTATGCAATGAGTACAGTAACTGTCAAACAGAATTTGGGCTTACATGATGATGGTATGCAAGTCAAGAATCAGAATAAGAGACTCACTAGAAAGGAAAATCAGAAATTGAACAAGTCTCGTAATGGACGTGAGAAAGAAACATCAGTGATTGAGGATAATAGCTCTTTTCCCATGCTAAGCTGTCAAGATCTTGCCGACAGTCAGCCATCAGCTCAAGGGAATGGTAACAAACACAATTGTGAAGACCATATAAACCTGCAATGCTGTAATCTGACAGAGCCAAGGTAAATGTATTTTTTTGTTGCTTGCTTTTTATAAGTATGATTATTGGTATCTAAGCCTAATAATGAACATATATCTGATGATTTTTGAGAAATTGTCAATCTGTGTTAAGTGGAATATTTCTTTGGCCCTGCAACCAAGTTTGTTTACTTTGACGTCATTTCAAATTTCAAAAATATGCAAGGGATGTTAATTTTCTGTTCAGTAAAACTTCAGGTTCAGACCACCAAGCTGATTTTATGATTGATAGCAAATAACAATTGCTTTTCATCATGTTAGTTGATCTTAAAGTATATGTATGATGGTGCTGTTGCGTGTTCTCTTTTGGGTGAAAAAATAAAACCTTTGGTGATACTATGCCGATTTTATGTTCTTTGGGAACTGCTTCTCCGTACTCTAGATTCCGTTCGCAAATGTTTGTCCAGCATGTGGGATGCTGGTAGTCTGGCAAATCTGGATATATCTTTTAAGCATCAGTAGCTGCTTCTGTTGTGAGCTAGATTCTCTTTACCATAACTCTAATAAGTAAACATGACACAATTTGATCCTAGTCTAGATGAAACGTTAATATCAAGTGTAGATGAGTGAAGTGGAAGTTGCCCTCATGCTTGTGCGTCTTTTTTTTTTTCATGCTCACAGTGGGGTGTGTTCAGGATTTCAATTTTTTAATACAAGATCAACTTTAATATCTTCATTCTCTGCTGCATGTGAACACCAATTCCATTTTTATCTAGCAACTGTGTTTACATCATTATACACTCCCAATTCCATTACTAGTTGAAAGATATTTTTCTCACAGGTTTGATGGGGAATTATTGGTGGCAACTACACATGAAGAAAGCTCCATTGTCAAGGAAACTCCTCCTATAGATGTTGACAGTGATCCGGGTAGCCCCAGTTGCTCCAAGTATGACAACTCTGGTTCCACCATGATTGAGGCCTCTGCTCAATTTTCAAATCACTTATCAAGCCTTCCAGTGTGTTTAACTGATGGAAGTAAAAATTCCTCAGGGCTTCAGTCTTCAATAACTGTTACTCCTGAAAAGATTATGACTGCAAATAATATTCCTGAAATGGAATCACCTATGAATATGAGTGTTAATTCTCACTACCTAAAAAGGAGGAAGCCCATGTTCTCACCATTTATAAACCTCATAGAAGAAGAAAATTTAAATTATATTGCATCTTGTGCCAGCACTCTTACAACATACACTAAAAGCACACTGGATGTTAGGGAGGCAGCTTATGGAATTGAATATTGTTGTGAGAGAAATCTTAAGTCAAATACTCCTCAGTTAGCAACAAGGAATCTACCTGGTTCATGTTCACTAACTTTTCCCCTACTGGACAAAAAGTTGCAGATATTTTGTTCACTGTGCAAAACCCCAATGGGCCGACCTGAATATCTTACCTGTTCCTTGATTTTATTGTCAAAAGTTCACTTAAGAACCCTTCTGAGGCAGAGACTGAAAACTGACACTACCGACACATTAAAGAGTGTACCAGTTATTCTTACAGATTCTTCACTTGTTGATCAACGTATTTGCAATAGAATACCTAACAGTGCACCAGAACAGGGTATTTGGTGCGCAGAGGATGGGTGTGTCTTCAGCTCTATTTTCTGTCCCTTCTGCAGTAAAATCAACAATTTGCTAGGAGTTCAGATCATGGCAACCAATTCATCAAATATTCACTTACTTGACAAGGTGACCTTTTACAACCACTGCATAAGGCAACCTTTTTTTTTTTCTCTCGTCCTTGAATCTTAACGTCCCTTTTTGCTTTGTTCTTTGCTGTTGTCTCTGGTTCCGCTCCATCTGTCAACTTTTCCATTACTGTTCTTTTAAGTGCATTCTTTACTTACACTTGTTCCCCAGATATTGTTTTACTTTGATTCTTTGGAGGTGAAGAACCATGAGGAATCAGGGAGTGGGGCTTCCGAGGAAGTGGTATGATTGAACCATATGGCTAGTTTGTCTTTTTCGTAATGCTATTTTTCTGAATCACTGTTCAATCGGTTTTCTAGCATAATTCTTAAAAAAAAAAAATAGTATATGGCTTAGCGAAAAAGGAAAAAAGATTTTGAACTTGAGTAGTTCATAATTGGACCAGAAGATAAACTCCACAAATATATATATATATATATATATATATATATATTATTAATTGATATTGACCTTGAATTATTTATTGAACTTAATCAAGTTACTGTAGTTATTTTTTTCAATACAAATAAGAACGTGTGGAGGTGCCAGTAAGGGAAGTTTTATCTGTAATTCTGAAATAATTTTTCATGCATGCTGAAGCCTGAAGTGCTGAGTTATAAAATATAAATGAGCAGGATGCTCTTCCGAGAACATACAATAACTAGTTTGGCATTGCTATAGGATTTGAAACCAGTTAATGATTCTGGCACGGACGAAATTGCTGTCTTAAATTCCATTGACAAGTTTTCTTATCTTCCCCAACCAAAGAAATCAGAAGTCTGGAAGACTAGAAAATCAAAGGTTAGAATTTAAGTAATGCTTCGAGCATTTTTGTTTATAGGCATTCATGTTTTAGAGTTGACTTCATGTTTGTAAATGATGCAGCAAAGACTAAGATGCTTGCCTTGTGCGGAAGGCCAAAACTGAAGCTGATATGCCTGGAAATCTTGGTACCGATTTGGCAACGATGCTGTGAACTCAAGGTAGGGATGCTAGTACTTTTCTCACAAATTAAATTAATGGTTTTTTGTTTGACAACAAGGACATCTAGTTTAATTAAGAAGAATATTTGGTGTACACACCTTATTACCATTGAATTTGGCATGTGGTCCCTACTCATCCCATTAATATATAGTGTGCATTTGTTGTCCAATTTTATTATATACCAAACAATACTCATTGAGAAATTGTAGTCTCATTTCTTAATTACAATTCAACGTTTTTGAATCTGACTCTTCATTTATCCGCAGCAGCATTTACTTTTCCCTTTCAGCCCTTTGATGAAGTTGTGATCAAGCCCTAGTGTCCAGTATCAGCTTACTGCAATAGACAGTTCCTGATTGAGCTAAACCTTCCATCTAACTATAATTTGTACGAAATGGGGGTTTTTGGAACATCTGCCACCACGGCTTACTACCAGCAACAAATGGATACCAAGTATAAGCCTGTGTGTTGGTGGTCCAAACTCCAAGAGGATGTGGTAAGTATCAGGATGTCAACGTTATTACGGCCGAGGCAATCGAGTGATCTGTATTGCTTTGGAGCTTTCGTACAGCAAGATGGTTTTTTCTTTTTGGCGCAATTTTTGGGAACACGACTCAAATACCTGATTACACAACCTGATCGACTCATTATAGTTGAGTTTTTCTGTACAGGTTTTACAGCAGTGCTTTCCTTCCCGTACTATTGGAATAGTGGAATTACTGTTTTAACTTAAATTTATTCAATATTTTCAAAACATCTTTTACTTTTTATGTTAATCAGCATAAAAATTTTATATTAATTCTTTATATTAACTAAATTTTTTATGGTCACTGAATATTGTAAGAAATAATTTATTTTTATACTTGATTTTAATGTAAAGATAGCTTGATATATTAAATTATTATACATATAAGGTATGTATTATATATTACTAGATTTGTTTGTCTTTTATGATGGTTTATTTAGACGTATAATTTAGCCAATAGAAAGTAAGTTAGCCATTATATTATGTGAATGTAATGATAGTATATAGAAAAATATGGAGAATATTTGGTTTGAGTTTTTTTTTCATTTTTTTGGTTTTAAAACGTAACTAAAAAATATTGCTGTCTTTATTTTGTTTCATATTTTTACAATTTTGGAAAGAAAATAATAAAAACAATAATATTTTTTTAGTATTTTTTTTATAAAATTCTGAAAATAAGAGTTGAAGCAAGGTGTTATTTTTGTAATCAATTTTGGAAATAGGAAATGAAAAAAATATTTTTTAACAATTAGATAGGTCCTTGACGTTGTAAATAATTTTTATTTATTTTTTAATGTGAGTAGGTAACTAATTTGATATATCTAGTTATTTTGAGTAATTTGAGAACAAGCCATACTAAAATTGTGGCATGTTTATTTAATTCTTTTTAAAATTATATAAACGACACATGGCAAAATATGGATGTGTATTGTATGTTATGATTTACTAGTTCTCTTTTGTTATCGTACATTTTGACTCATTTGTTTCTGAAATGCTTATTATATTATAGATAATTATTGTATTAAGAAAACTACGTATAAAAATTAATTTAATGTTTAAATTTAAGTAATTATATTAAGTAAATGAATTATAAATACTTATCACACTCACTAATTCGTAACTATATAAAAAATAGTAAATATGACTCATTAAACTTTTTTAAAAAGTAATTAACAATAATAAGTTTAGGTAAAATTATAATTGATAATTAAAATTTAATGTTACACTATTATGTTTGTTAAAAAAAAAAGAAAAAATTGTATTCTGAAGAAAATAAATAAATCTAATTAAATAATTAGAATAGCAATGGACATGCGAATGTGATAACCACTCCCAAAAATAACTACAATACTAGATGCATTGTCAAGATGCTATCTCGCCATGGTCCCTTCCGGTGGTGGGGTAGGGATCATCTATTCGTCGTATTGTTAATAATAATAATAATAATGTAAGCTTAAACTATTATACATTATCAATAATTTTTTAAAAATTGGTTTTAAAATATTATGTGACATGTAAGTTGAACATGACTAGAAAATATATCAAGTCTTGTACTTATTCTAGCTAGCGTCTAAATTTTTGTTTTGAAAACTTGGAGGGATAATATAATAGTAAGAGTAATAATCAGTAGAATTAGAAGGATTAGTCGTTCTGACTTTTAATTCTAACCAACCACACATTAGCATGTAACATGTGTGAGCAATTAAACCAAGCCATCAATAAGATAAGAAATTAGAGTCCAAATATTTAATGAAGTTCACACCTATAAGACTTTTGAGCTCCATCATATTTATTGCTATTATGCTTGTATTGACTATGTAGTTTTTTTCTTTTTTCTTTTTTTCAATTTGTCATTTTATGTTCTTATGCCTACAAAAGGCTATAAACTATGTACATGAAGAAACAGAGAGTTGAATAAAAATACATTTGAGTGTTTAAAAAACTATTCCTCTCAAATAGAGTATTGCAGCTTTAGTTTTATCTTCAGAGAGAAAATATTGAGTGGTTATGTAGATTTAATATCATATTTATATTATCATTGGTTAAATCCAATGTCAAATTTTAGAGAGTTTGTAAGAAACACGAGTAGTCTCATACAATTAATTTTTCTAGAATAAGTATGACAAATAATTACAATATTGTTTGGATCGATTCCAAATTAGATGAAAAAGTTGATTAGTATTATTGAAAAACTTCAATGTATACCTATTTAAAAGCTCACAATATCTAGAGCTTTGTTGGATCAGACATTCAAGAAGGAGCAGATCAAGCAACTCATGGTGTTGTCACAAATCTATCAAGGAGTGGATTATTCAGTATTTGACAAAATTGCTAATGCCAAAACTGTCAAGAAAGTATGAGATACTTTAAAGCTGTCTTATAAAAGTGTAGATAAAGTGCAAAAATCCAAACTATAGTCTTTGTGTAAAGAATATAAAAAATATTTTTCATGTGTCATTGATCTTGTCAATAAGATAAGAATATAGAAAACAGCAAGATAGTTGAAAAAAATCCTCTGCATTATGCTAATCAAATTTGACTATGTGGTGACTTCAATAATTGAGTCACACGATATAGACAAAATGATAATTGCAGAATTGCAGGGAAGCATAGAAAATCATATTAGTAGGATCTTGGAGAAGACAAAAAAAATTAGCAGGAGAAGACTTGAAGAGTTAGGTAAATTTAAACAAATTTGTTGAGTCAAACCATCAAGGAGAAGAAAGAAGTTATGGTCAAGGCAAAGGAAATTGTAGAGGCAGGGACAAAAGAAATTTCAGAGAAAGAGGTCGTGCCACTAATTACAATCTAGGAAGAGACAATAATTTTAGACCATACAATTAAGGAAGAGGCAAAAATAATTCTGGGCCTGCTAATCGAGCAAGAGGAAGAGATAAATTTTATCAAGAAAGAACAAACTTTAATTATTTTCACTATGAAAAGTTTGGGTACAGAGCTGCAGACTGCAGATTTAGGCCAATGAATCAAAGCAACAACACCTAAGTAAATGTTGCTAAAAACCAATGTCAAGATATTGGTAAGACTTCTAATCCATGAAATCTATTTTTGGCAAGCAATTTTTTTATATCAAAGAAAATATATGGTATTTAGATACTGGTGTGTGGCAAACACTAGACGAAACTGTAAAATTATCTATGGAATTTGGCAACAAATCAAAAATTCCTATTTTAGAAAAAGGTCAGATAGAAATAAAATTGTAAGATGGTTCTTACAATTTCATATCTGATGTATTTTATGCTTCTAGTTTTCATCACAATTTGTTGAGTTTGGTACGGTTGTCAGAAAAAGGCTATAATATTCAAATTTATCAAAGACACTACATAATATTTGACAAGAATAGAAGATTTGTAACACCTTAATAAAAACGAACCATGCTTAAGTCATATTTTGTTCTTATTAGTTTATTACTCCTTGCATTGTGTTCTTTTTAGAAATTACTGTTATATGAAATCAGTGGATTTTTTTTTTTTGAAACCACATATTCGAAAGTAAAGCCTGCAACGTGGAACAGAAGTAATGTTTGTTAATCGGGAATATTTTATCGGTTAAATCTCATATTGATTAATAAGAATAGACAATACTAACAATGATACCTTCATATTAAATCATAAAACATAATACATAGAAAGGTTCATAGGATGGTATTCCCATCCTTAGTACATTACATAATATAATAGCAAAACAAAGTACAACAGCTATTACAACTAATTTCCTAATACGTCTTCAATATGAAAGCATAAATAAACTAAACAGCTAAAGGATAGTAGTAGCAGCAACATGATAGATGACTCCATCACTCAGATAATATGATGGGTACGAAAAGGGCTTCTGATGATTAGGCGCATGGTACGAGGAAGAGCACGGGTCCCTAGAGCAGGTGCTCCGTCAACAGCGGGGTGGCTGGATGCATTGCTATGCAAGTCATAGTCAGATATGGTAATCACATCAGGGACAGGTCTGGACTCATCGGACGCTATCTCCCAGTTTTGCTAATCGTGGACCTCGAAATCATCATGCCAGTCCTCAAAATCTTCCCTCATCAAGTCCTCCTCCATGATGTCCTCTTCGACCTCCATGGGGTCTTCTTCCGAGTCTTCCTAGCCATCAGTATCGTAGTGAACAGGCTCGGGCAGAATCATCTGAAGAGGCTCCACAATCAAAGGTTCCTCATGGATCTCAATCTCAGAATCAGAAGATAATTCTACCACAGGTATATGGCGAGGTGGAGCTTCAAGAATCTGTACATTCGAGTTGAAAGAGTTAATGATGACATAAGGCTTGTTAGGTGAGTTTTAGTGACTCCCCATCCTACTACTGGGGTCACCTCGGCGGTATGAACTTCTCGGGAAGAGGACCCTAATTCGTAGAGTCCAGTCAGAATCGAAGTTAGAGCTGTTGTGGGGATAGACCATCATCGGATGCGTTTGACTCTAAAGATGACACGGTTGAAAGGGTGAAAAATCATAGATTTCTCAGTAGGCAAATTTTTATCTTGAAAGTGTCATCATGTACATCTCTAGGCCACTTCGGTTCTATTAATTGACAGAAAACATGGGCAGTTAGAGTTTCATTATGCTTGATTTCTGAAAACGTTCATGTTCCAAAGCGACGTATCTTTTAAAGGTTTTTCATTAACAAGGATAATAAATTTATCAGATATCACAGTCATGGCATTCACTTAACTAAATGGGGGAAACATAACAATGCATGTATTTCTTTAACTTGATTTGGTCCTTCACTCACTGAGTGCACCAATACCAATGTCTTAATCCACCTACGTAGGTAATGAGCACATACCATAGCCGTCGCCATAACTTGTTCTGAGAGAAAATCTCAACGGAAGGGGTGAAGGGTTAAGTAGTAAGCTTCTTCCATATTCTTTATTCATATTCATATGCAAGACTTCTTGACATTTGACATTTCTCATATGCTTCATCATGGTAGTGTATTTTCACTTAATACAATGCATACCATATGATCAATACTCAAGGGTTCACGTCATAGTAAATATAGCACTTCAAAATATTCATTTAAATAAAAAACCACTTATGACATTTCATACATAATCAAGATTATAAGTCAAAGTCATGCATTATGTGTGTCTCGAGGTTATTAAGTCTTGTTTAATTTGACCGTAAGTTTATAGGTTAAGAACTTAGTTCTCTTAATCATTTATGAGTGAAAATTCTTAATTAAGTGTAATTATGGATTATATATCTTTGTTACATTTATATTAATCTAAATAGTTTGATCTAAATGATATTAAACTCTCTTGGAAAAGGAAATTTCAGATTTGCCCTCAAAAGCACTATATTTGGTTGGTAGAGTTCCACAGCTTTTTACTAATTCTGGCATGTCTGAATGAAAAATTAATTTCTCTCACTACACTTATCAGTCAGGAAAATAAAAGCATGCACAGATTCCTAACTTAAAGACCTTTCTCTGAACAAATTTTCACAGAAATATCCTAAGTGAAATGTCTTTTATACCTTTACAAAGTTACCTTATTCCAGCAGTGTCTAAAGACTTGACCCGTGGCTTATTTCTTGGTTCTGGAATCTTGTGCACATTTTCAATGAATGTATTTTATATCTCTGTGGTCCTTATGATTTCAGCTTTCCAACAAGAACATTTTCACATGTTTTGTATTTTTGTAGGAAAAGAAAAGCTCAGTTTAGTGTCAAGGGGTTAGACAACAACTTCAATAAAAAGGTTGAGCTTTGAAAAATTATATCTTGAGCTGGAAAACTTATTTTCCTATGATTTCTTTGGAAAATGTTCTTTGGGAAGTCAACTATCACATATAATTTTTTCAAAGGTTCTAGAGGCACGATTTTCAAATGTAACATGTTTTAGTGTACCTATCTCAGGCAAAAATATTTTTTAGCACTAGTGTGTGTGTGTGTGTGTGTGTGTGTGCTTGCTTCTTTTCAAGTTAAATCATGGATTCTCATTATTTCTAATCATGGCCAGCATATATAAACATCAATACAGAAACTTAATCATCAACACACATCTTGGAGCACATTTATCATGGAAGGAAAATAATACAACTTTTAGAGGAGTAGATGTGCGCGCTTTAAGCCTTTGATCCTAGAATGAGCTAAAGATTTAAGATTCTCACATCCTCAAGATAAAAACCACCTACCAAGCAAATGTAGAGGTTTTATGAGTCCTTCACTCCCTTAAAAGAGTTCACGAACAAACAAAAATAAAAGAAGAGTAGAAGAGAAAATCTTTGTTCCTAGCTCCAAGCTTTAGCGTCTTGTGTGCAAGAAGGAAGCTAGTGTGTGACTTGGGACGTGTTTGCAAAGTTTGGAAGAGGTGCTCCTTAATTAATCAAAAAGAGGACGTAGAGTTGAGGATAGGAGTGTATGAGGAAGAGGTTTGAGAGAAAATGGAAGGAGTTAGGAAACTTAAGACTTAGAAATCATAAGGAGATTGTAAAGAACACAAATGAAGCTACAACTCCCCCTTTTATAGGCCCTCATGGCCGAAAATATAAGGGTTTGTTTAGGAGGATTTTATTCCTCCACTTAGTTCATTTAGTTAGCTATTTAGTTGAGGTAATTGGAAATTAAAACTAAGTTAGGTTGGTTAGTTAGTTAGTTCCCATACCATAAAAACACCATCTATAGCTTAGTCTATAAGCCTAATGACAACTTGTCATTTTGACACCCATCAACCTTTCACCAAGGCCTTAAGCAAGCTTCAAATCAAGCTCATATTACTCTTAAAAGGTGGCTGATATTTTCAGCCATGATAAGAAATAATGAGGGAACCTTGTGTTCTTTTATTTTGATGTGTAACTTGGTCTTATCTTGTAGTTAAATTAGTTCTAGTGTAAGTTGTTTTGAAAAAACTTATGTGATTATTTTCTTTTACATGTTGCCTAACAAGAGAGATTTAGAAAAGGCCCATGGGGTTTTAGGAGTTATTCTGTACAGAAGCATATTATCTGGTGGGTAAACAGGTGTTTTTACCTCTTTTGGTAATATTCTCTTTACCAAAAATGGTTTAATCTACCTTTTAAACATATTTTATTTTTGATGAAGAATATATCATAGATTAATTATATTAATCCCTCATCAGGTTGATAAACATCCTAATTAGTGATTAATCATCTTTATCTTGACCATTTTGAGTATAACTCATTTTTAAGATCATTACCATTTATAGCAAATTACTAGTTAAGCTTATTTTATTATTATTTTGGGAATTCTATGTTAATTACTTTGATCAAATCCATGATTAGTGTATTAATCCTTAATTAGCTTTAATTAAATCACTTAATGATGATTTAATTGGTCTTTGATCATTATTTGATTATTATGTTAACTATTATATGTTTTAATTGACTTTTATAAACCTTTGACTTTTATGGTTGACTTTGACTTTGTGGTTGACTTTTTCACCTGAGAATTTGAATTTTTGACTTTGACCTTTGATCTCGACTCTTATTGGCCCTTGGTCAACACTTAACATTTTATATTGACTTGTCCTTGATCAGGTAAAAGTTCAACAGTTTCAAGCGAAATTGTTTACTCGGCTCATTACCGAGTGAACCTTTATTTAAGATGAAAATGGGGATATTACAAGATTTATAGCCAAAGTAAAAATGACTCGAAACAGGCTTTTCCCACTGAAAATTTAACATGAAAAATTTTCTTACTTGAGTTCAATGATATTTGATGATAATAGGTTGTGGTACATGTGTTTTGGACGTTATCATTTTTCTATATTAAATTACCTATCAAGGAAAAAACTTATTTCTAGTTTGCTAGTTGTTCAAACTCCTAATTCTATTTGTGAGACTTGTTAATTGGGAATAAAGCATAGAGAATCATTTCCAGTTAGAAAATCTTGGAGAGCAAAAAGGTTGTTGAGATTGCGCATTCTGATTTATACACCATTGACCTCCTATCACATAGTGGAAGCAAGGTATATCATTACTTTTATTCATGACTTTTGCATAAAGACTTGGGTGTATTTTTTATAGCAAAAATCAGAAGTATGTGATGTCTTTAAATCATTCAAGGCATTTGTGGAGAATCAAAGTGGCTACAGTGTAACACCCTAATATTTAACCTAACACACCTAGGACACGTTCAAGTTAATTATTAGTTATTACTCTTTTGTTTTAGTTCTTATCTTTTGACTTGGAAATACTTTAGTAAAAATATAGGTAAATTTTTTTTGAACCTTTTAAAATAAAATGTGAGCTGGGCGTATAAGTAAACACGTCATTTGTCTATCATAACACGAATGAAAATAAAAACTCTTAACTAACATATACAAAATATAAAAACAACAACCTTATGAACATGATCACATGTCATTTACATATAGGTAGCATAAATATTAACCGTTCCATGACTTACACAAAAACAAACCATTAAGATAGTATCATGCCTACCAATAGGGGTTGGGCCAAGTACAATCATCAGTGAAAGGAGTAGCAGTGGAGAACCAAAAGTTGGTAATTGGGTGTGCGAATAGATGGTCCAAGAAAATGAACAGGCCAACGGCACATCTACCCACAAAATGGTAAGACCGGTTAGTAGGATTGAAATGTAACTCCCAAGTGGGAGTATCAACGTAAATCACGAAAGTGGCTATCGCACTCTAAAGATGAGATGGAAAGAAAAGAGAAGGAATAAGAAACTTGAACAAGGATCTCAAAAGGGCTCTCGCATCTAAACATGTGTCATCATCTTCGGGAACCTCAGGTTTCATTATGTAGACAAAATAAAGTTCATTTATTAAGTTTAAAAGCCATTAGCTGAGGTCCATGTCTTTTAGCATGATTCTTAATACTATAAATGCATGTCAATGTCATATGTAACACATCACAAGAATCATAATAAATCAATATGGCATGAAGAGCACAAGTTATCATAACTTGATCTTTCTTCTTTAATATCTTAGGTGACTTAACTTTCTTGTTCTTTTCTAAGGGCCACCCTATTGCTCTCTCATCTTGACAATTCTAGGGTTTGAGCTCATATTTAGTTAGTCGTTACTAGTCTAGTGCGGAAGAGGGGGCATAGGATCATTTTTCATAATCATTAATTCCTGGAGTCTAAAGGGTTATTTCCATGTGTCTTATGTCACCTTTAATCTTAGTATGTTATTTACATATGCAATTGTAAGCATATAATCATAGCTATCATCATAACTTATGATTTGATATTTTATGTACAAAAATAAAAATAAAGAAAGAAAAATCAAATAATAATAATAAGGAAAAGGAGAATAAGATTTTACGAAAAGTTAATTTTCGCTTGATAATTGTTAACTATGCCGACGTATCCCCTAGTGCTATGAGGAACTTAAAGCCACATCGTTCTATAAAAAAAATGATTTTGTGAGTTGACAACTTTTATTTATGAAAAACAGAATTTATAACAAGGTACATAAAGTCCATTGTCGTATAGTATCCCAGTTAGCACTAATTTCGATCATGAATTGATAGAATTAATTTAGAGACAAAACTATTAATTTAATTAAAAACACAATTAAAGACACTTTTCAAGACCAAAACATGTTTAAAAAAAAGAAATGAGGGACATAAGCCCGAGATAATCACAATGGTCACAAAATGACAATAAGTTGACCAAACGTCATCACAAAAAAAAAGTTTTAGACTCCATAAAGATCAACTTATCCTTTATTCTTGAAACCAAAGCAGCCCAACATGTGTTTCAAAACCCAACCGATAAGAATTAAAAACAAGATGCTAAGATTCTTAGAGAGTAAAAAAAAAAAAGAAAACAAAATTAAAAAGATAAAGAAAAGGGAATCATAGAACTTGAAATGTGTTAAAAAGGGATTCTTTCCAAAGTGAAGTTTCTCGTTGAGTTTGGCGGACTAACACCCCACACAAACACACGCACCCATGCACATATTCACGGGACACTCTCTCTCTCTCACACACACACACACACACACATTTATCTTTCTCTCTCGCACACCTACATAACATAACTCACTCATATAGATCTTTCTCTCTCACACACCTACATAACATAACTTTCTTTCTCTCTCACACATACACATTTACACAGTCAAAGAAACAAAATGACAATAAGTTGACCAAACATCATCACAAAAAAAAAGTTTTAGACTCCATAAAGATCAACTTATCCTTTATTCTTGAAACCAAAGCAGCCCAACATGTGTTTCAAAACCCAACCCATAGGAATTAAAAACAAGATGCTAAGATTCTTAGAGAGTAAAAAAAAAAAAAAAAAAATAAAAAGATAAAGAAAAGGGAATCATAGAACTTGAAATGTGTTAAAAAGGGATTCTGTCCAAAGTGAAGTTTCTTAACACCCCACACAAACACACGCACCCATGCACATATTCACGGGACACACACACTCTCTCTCTCTCTCTCTCTCTCTCTCTCACACACACACACACGCATTTATCTTTCTCTCTCGCACACCTACATAACATAACTCATTCATATAGATCTTTCTCTCTCACAGGGCTGAGGGGAGAGAGCTGCGCGAGGGGGGAATGGCGCGGTGGTTATGGAGTTGGGGAAGAGGTTTCTCGGCGGGGTTGCTGGCGGATTACGGAGAGGTGAAGGGCAGCGACGCGGCTGGGCTTGCAGAAACAGCAGGCCACTCCGCCACGGCTGGCAGTGAGGTTTCTTTCCCTTCCCTTTTCTTTCCCTTGTTTTATGTGATGGTTGGCTTATGATTGATATTAATTTTGGGTTATGATTTTCAGCAGGTAGTGTTGGCCGATTCAAGGTGGAGGGGAGGACTACAGCCGCGATGGTGGATTCAACGGTGGCAGCAACTGTCATGGCCTCCTTCCTTTTTCTTCTATTTCAGCTTATGTTTTGCATGTTGATCATTGTTCTGGACTTGGTTAGTTGTAATAATGCATGACTGTTTAGTTTGATTTTGATTGCTGATAGGTTTGGGTCTATGATTTTGGGGTTGTTTGCTATGATTTGTTTGTGATTTGAGATTGGGAGAGCTATGGTGTATGTACATGCATGTGTGATTTGTCATATCAGAATAGAGGAACATAAAATTAGGCAACAACAAACAGGAGAGCAACCATACCACACGGCTCCTTACTTCTGTTTTTCTTCCTCTTCTTACTTCTCCAGAATCTTACTCTTTGTCTCAATTTTGTTTATTACCAGTGCATGAAAGCCTATAATCTTTGCTCTTGTGATTTTTCTTTTATTTTTCAAGAACTTAAAAATGAGACCGTTTTTCTTTTTAAAAAGAACATAGTGATAGGGATGAAAATATTGATGATGCCTCCTCTGAACTTGTGTCCTCCATATTTCAGTCTTTCCCATCATTGTCATTTTATTGCCTTGGCAATGTGCCCATCCTTGCAGTGAGTGGGGAGTGCAGGGGATGGGAAAGAGATGTTGCATTCTGAAATTATTTGATATTCTAAGGCACCCGGCTATATTAATTAGAAGGAGCTTCAACTCACTGAACATAAAATATCCTGTACATCAATATTAAAAGTCCCTATGTCTCTCTCCTAAATGTTTGGTCACCCAACGTAAATTTCTAATATATTATGTGACATATGTCATCTATAAACTATACATATTTATTATCAGGCTGTTTAATATGCTTGAGTGCAGTAATATGAGCGTAGTCATAACCTAAAACACATCCACACAAAAGACCACAATAATATCCATAACCGACCACCTTTATATTAATATACAAACTTGAAAAAGAAGCACACTAGTGGAACCCATAGTCCTAGCACCTTAAGAGAAGCAAGCCTTTGATCTTATAGCTTACATTACTTTATAATCTGATCATTACATTGATGATACACTTCTCTTTTGAATAATAACTATGATATGCTGCATGAACTAGCACCCATATGATCTTTGACCAAGTGAATTTCAACAAGAAAAATAAATGGAAAGGTAAGCAAGTTTCCAAAGTCAATACATCTTCGATTTAAAACATCAATTTCAACAACACAAGTAAATCTCTATGAAAGTAGATATCCACTTGTAATTAGTGTGTATGGAAATTAAATTGTTGAAAACTTACATCCTTTGAGTAATTACTTTTTATTCAAGTGTTCTGTAAAATGAGTTTGGGCATTATAAAACATGCAAATTTTGGATTTTCTTGTTTAATTGACCGGACAAAAATTGTGTATATTTTGAGTCAAGATTAATAAGTAAAACTAATTTTACCTTTCATTAGAGCCTAATATTATCTATATTTTTTTAATTATTTTAATTAAGCTTAATTAGCATTAACTAGTGGTAAAATGGTAATCTTACGTAGAAATTCCTCGAAACTTCTCAGGCGATGATCGGGTCCAGTCGTTACCTAATTCCCATGTTAAACTAACTCAAGGATATTTTGATACTTTTTGCACAGTAGCAAAAATTGAGGCATTACATACAGAATCAAGATTCTAGGAACATACAAAGAACATGAATATCTTGCATGTGCAAATTTCTTTGAGCAACATAGGATTCAACATCAACTGACAACCGGATACACTCCCCAACAAAATGGAGTAGCTAAAAGGAAGAGCAGGACAATTGTGGATATGGTGATATGCATAGTAAGGTTCACATAGTTGCCTAAAGAATTTTAGATAGAAGTAGTTGCTACTGCTGTGTATATTTTGAATAGGTGCCCAACAAGGAGTGTTCATTATAAGACTTTTGAAGAAGCTTAGAGTGGAAGAAGGCATTCAATTCATCACCTCATAGTTTTTGGTGTATTGTATATTCTCATGTACCAAATCAGCTAAGGAAGAAATTGGATGACAAAGGTGAGAACCATATTTTCATTAGTTACAGCATGAACTCTAAAGCATATAAACTAGATAATCTAGGTATAAAGAAAGTGATCTTCAATCGAGATATGACTTTTGATGAAAAAGTAATGCAGAGCTGCTCTTCCAAAATGTAGAAGGAGCCTATGGTGATTTTTGACAATTATGAAGAAGAAGATGGATAAGCAGGCACATTAGCTCAAGAATTGGAGAAAATTAATGGATCAAGAATTTGCAATTGAGAAAAATGATATCTGGGTACTAATGGATTTGCCTAGAGATAAGAAGTTAATAGGAGTGAAATGGGTATGCAAGACAAAGTATAAGCCCAATGGTGAGATTGAACGGTTCAAAGCAAGATTGGTTGAAAAGGGATACAAGCAAAAGCTAGGAATTAATTACTTTGAGATGGAGAATTCAAAACCAATCTCCACTCTAGTTGAAGAGAAACAGAAATTGATAAGAAAATATTAAGAAAAACCTGTGGACCCTACCTATTATAAGAGTTTAATTGGAAGTTTGAGATATTTGACTGCAACCAAACCAGATATAGTTTTTGGAGTTTGATCATTAAACAAGTTCACGAAGGAGCCATACACCTCTCATTTCCAAGCAGCTAAAAGAGTACTTCATTATATCAAAGGTACTATGATTGATGGAATTTTTTATAGCGATACTAATGATGTGTGAAACTTACTGGATATACATGTCACAACCCAAAAATCGTGACCGGCACATAAGGGATACTGTCCCTTATAAAAGCTTTCTAGAATTTATTTCGTGCAATCATGCATAGTAAATTACTAAATTAATGCTCATAATAAATCATAAAAATGAATAAATAATTAAATAAATAAATTCCTTAAAACTTCTTGAAATCTTTATTAATGAAATACTTAATTCTTCCAGATCATCAAAAACGCATAACCAAAATAGACAATCTTAAATCATATTACTGGAAGAAAATTACATAACATATCATTTTGATAAAATAACATAACTTTAAAATAACCATGCTAAATGATGTCTGAGGACCCTGCCTGCACGTTACTGGAACACTCTATTCTAACATGATCCTAATTTAAGCTTTATTACAAAGTGAAGCTCACCAATAGAACAGCTGCAAAGCTACTGAGACTGGGTCTAAATAATAATTGGATCTACAACTGTAACTGTAAGAGGGAGAAAAAAGGAGGGGTGAGTTCATCAAAATTCAGTGAGCGAGCTACAACCCACATGGGACATCGACAAAATACATAATATATACATGCAATTGGCATAATTTTTTTTTAATATTTATATAGATAGCTATACTAAGAAGAACATTTACAATTTCATAATCAATAATTAGTGAAGAATAGTAGTCAAAACTAAAATAAACCAAAATTGTAATTAAACTAATAACTATACTGAAAATAATATTTTCATCGAATTCATAAACAGTAACTAGTAGAGAAATATGAGATGTTCTGTATATAAATAACTAGGCTGATAGCATTCAAGCCAATGGTTAATCTAATGGACACCTAACTAGGTTCCATAAATGGACACTATACCGAGTTCCTTATTGTGGGTAAGCTAGTCCTCTAGCAGACAACTGTACTAAGGTTAACAATTGATCCTGCAGCTGTTAACTTGTTGTTCTGTTTTTCACTAATTACTAAGTAAATAATAACTTGTAATCAAATTGAATAAATTTGAAAGCTCTGAATTCATATAATTCTAATAATCTGACTGTAGCATAACCGAGATTATGAAATCATGTCCAATGGATCATCAATTTGTAGACATAGAAATTTCAAAAGTGAACAAAGTATGTACTAGACAATTATTATGAATCATACTTTGCTTAATACTTTCAATACATCATAGTTGATGTTCTAAAATCTGAATAGGAAATTCATGGTCTGAAAATATGGTAATCAATATTTCTGCTATAAATATTAAACTGATGTCTTATAATTTCATAAAATAGGAAAAAAATATTCTTTAACATGCAAGGTATCAAATATGGCCCCATGAGCTTTCAAAAATAAGGTTTTCATGATAACTGTGAAAAATAATAATTTTTCTAAAAATTGGCATAATCTGTGAAAGCATGTATTTGGCATAAGTCAATATAAAATTTCATAAACAATTTATATAATACTGAGGAAATACTAATAATAGCTAAAAGTATGGTCATGGGCTTAAACTCACTTACTGTTCATTGTCAAAAATGCCTAACCACTACCTATATAATACTAGAGAATTGGAATGGCACTCTTAACTGCCATACAATTATAAACAAGAATCAGAAATGACTAGAAATTAAATGAGAAGAAAAAATTATACCACAATAATCTAAAGATTTGCTAAATTTATAACCATATAAGGATAGGGGTGAAAGCACCTACCGAAAGAGATATTAATCGAAGCGGATCGAGAGATATATTGTGTCTTTCTATCTAAGGAAAAATCCTTGAGTGACTAGAGTTCTTAAAAGAATGTTTAGGAATACTATAATATACCAAATATATACTAAGAGATGAGAGATATCACTAATAAAAAATAATTTATATTTTTTCATTTTAACCTTTCTTAATTCTTTAACTTCCACTATAGTTAGAATTTGGGCTCAAGACTAGAAGTAACACTTGTAAATAATTGAGTTAGCTTTCTACTGCCATAAAAATCATGTCAATCGAATATCTATAACTCAATATATTTGTAAAATACTAAATAAGGGTCACATTTGACAACATAAGAATAAAGCTATATTAAAGGTCTTCTATAGACATATCCTAACTAACTGCGTGATATAAGCAACAATAAGATAATGATAATAGCTAGACTAAATTTAATCATATCTTTTGTAACTAATTGGATAATTCAAATTCAAACCACTCTATCATATCTCTTAATTATCTTTTGTATCACGGATATATCTATATATATATTGAAAATATAAGCTAATGAGGTTTTTAAAACAAATAACATATATCTTGGTGTATTCACATTATGTACTTGTTTTCTTTTGAAATAATAATAATAATAATTTACATGATGAACAAATTTTGTACTCAATTCTAATAATTAATATCTTCTTAAAAATATCTAATAATTCTCTATAAAATAATATTTAACAAATTATACATGTCTGTTGCAACCAGGATCGCAAGGGGACGGTAAAAAAAAGTTTGATTAAAATATGAAATCGCTATCAAGTTTATTAAAATTTGGGAAAACATGGAAAAAAACTCATTCATTTTGAAAAATGGTCTTTAAAACCAGTTTTGAGTTCTGGAGTCAGTTATGCATAGGGAATGGTAAGAATTTAATTTTACGCACCCCTAATACACCTGTCATTAGACAGTACCTTTAATTAACTGTGCAAATTAATTAATAACCCTTTCAAAATATTTATTTTTATTTTATTACAAAAAAGAAAAGAGAGCACCAAGTTTTCACAACTCAGATGTTCTGAGATATCCAGTTAACAAGCCATCCTAGCTAAATTAAAATCTTTATTCAAAATAAAATATTCTCAAATAAATGGATAATTTAAAATAAAAATAAAAATATCCACAATAAATGATAAATATTTACAAATATATTTCAAAGAAAGAATAAATATATTTTTTTTATGAAATTTGGAATATCAAGTTGTCATAGCTTAAATATCCAAATTGCTAATTTAATAAGCTATCTTAGCTAAATTAACATCTCTATTCAGTAACAGAATTTTTGAATAAATGAAAAATAAAATAAAATATTTCATTTATAAATCAAAAAGATCACTAGAAAAATTATTTACAAGAATAAAATTATAAAAATTTAATTTTGCTTGCTCCTACGTATCCCCCAATACAATGTGAAACTCAAAGTTATGTAATTCTATAGAAAATACTTATGGAGATTAATTTTATTTTTAAAAAATAGAATATTAAATTGTCACAGCTAAGATATTCTCAAAATATCATAATTAATAAGCCATCACGGCTAAATTAATGTCTTTATTTGAAGTGAATTATATAATAATCCAAGAGTTAATTCGAATTAAACAAAAAAAAATCTCTCCTATAAATGGCGAGTATTTACAAATAAGATGAAAAGTTATGACAATTTAATCCAAAAATTTATTTTACACTAAAAGTGAATGAAACTTTTTCTTATTTTAGACTCAACTAAACCAAACCCAAACAAGCAAACTCCAAAGTTAAAAACAAAATAAATAAAAAAAGAATTCACCAAACAAACAAACCCAAATTCAAACAACCAAAATTTGATCCAACAAAAGTAAAATAATCTTAACCTAAAGTGTAAATAAAATAAAACTAAAACTTCCTAATTTCCTAATTTTACCCGTTTTTCCAACACACATAAAAACACAAACTAATTCACTCATATACACACATATACACGGTACTCTCTCTTTCTCGCCCTTACACACACACACTTTCACAAATTCAACCACAGAGAGAGAGAGAGAGAGAGAGAGAGAGAGTGAGTGAAGAATGAGAGAGGCGGGATGAGAGAGAAGACGAGAGAAGGAAAAGACAAAAAGAGATCAAGGCGGAAAGAAGAAGAGAACTCCGCGGCTGGGAAAAGCCGACGGCCACGCGGCGGAGGGGGCACGGTGTGGCTGCAGCGGGGACTGGACGAAGGGGTGTGACGCGGCTAAAGCAGGGACCGAGCAGAGGGATGCAGCGTGCTAGAGGAAGAGAGCTCCATGACTGGGCAAGGCTGGCGGCCACATGGCGGAAGGGCGTGGTGATTCGCAGCGGGTTTTGCTGGAGGAATGTAGAGGAGCGGGGGGCATGCGGGGCTCACGGGTCTGGTTCGATGATGATGGCCGCCGAGGTTAAGTGATTCCACCGTGGCTTGCGCACGGTGATAGGTCGCAAGATGGAGCATGGAGGAAGGCGGCTAATGATGAGGTAGTGAGGATGATCGGCGATGATGAGGCTTGCGGGTGAGGGGCAGCCGCCGACATAGAGGAGGAGGTCATGGTGGTGGCCGATCTGGTGAAGGCTTGCGTAGTGATGGGTGGTGTAAGAGAAAGAAGAGGAGGCCGCGGCCTATCTGCCCTTTTTTGTTTTTTTTTTTTTAACTTTTCTTATTTTTGATGATGATGATGTTGTTGCTGCTGTTGTTACTTTACTTTTTTCTTTTTTGTTGCTGGACTGAATTCCTGGTTCTCTTCCTTATATATTTTTTTATGTGCTTGAAATTTTTCTTGCTGATGTGCTCCCTGGCTGATAGTGTGGCTGTGTATCTTTTGATTTTTGCTATGTGTTTGGAAAATTTTGTTCTCTAGCTGATAGATGGTGTTGCTCGTTGATGGTATCCTCTCTTCTTTTTTTGGTTGTTGCTAATCAGTATATATAGCTGTATGAGGGAAATTCTTTTATTGATTTCTTTTTTATCCTCCATACTTTCACAGCTTGGCAATTGAGGGAGTCCATCCATTGTAATGATTACAGGCCAGTGATGAATCGCCCTTGTTGCTGAACTGATCCCATTTGCTTCAAACTTATCCTTTTTTATCATTATCTTTTTTTTTGTTTTTCTTTTCAAATGGCTATACTCTCATCATTGTGTATATTGCTTGTGTACAGCTATGATAGAATGTACGGGAAATGGATAGGAAAGGCAGTGTTTACCACTTTTATTTATTTATTTTTTATTACTATTTTTTTTTTGAACTCAGAGACATGGAAATGGGCTGTATTTTTTTTTTTGACAATTGGTTTGGGCCAAAATGGACTGAATTTTTTTTATATGCACATGAAACAAAAAATGTGAAATAACAATAAATGAACCTAAATAAACTATGGATGAGACTTGAGATAGCCGGCAATTTTACTCGATAAAATAAAACTACTATTGTGAGCCCATAAATGAACTAAACTCTAAAAATATGTCAATTTTATTTTTTTTGTTTTTATTTTATCGGTCGGATAAAATCCGGTGTTCATAATGTTGAATATAAATAATATCTAATATCTTTTAGTAAGTATTATTGTAGTTCAATAATTCCTGAAAAATTATTTTCAAATTATAATGATTATGATTTTGGTTAACTATCAAACATTTTGAAAATCTTTAACTTTTAATTTGTCTGTATTCAAATTTTCATGAAGCTGATATGTATACGTGGAAACATATTCATTTAGCTAGTTGTTTGACCCGTGCACTGCACGGGGTGATGATAAAAAATAGTTTAGTGACCATTAAAGAAAACAAATGACAATTTATATAAATATATCTTATAGAAAATTGAATATATAAATTTATTTTGAAAATAATTTAATAATTAAATAAATTAAAAAAATATAAATGTATCATTCTATTTTATATCTTATTTTAAATATTATGTTTATAATATTGAAAAAATATCGATAGATGACCTATAACTAATAATAAATAGCCTATTTTATTAATACATTGCACATTTTAAAAGTTGAAATTGTTAAATAATAAAACAGAATAAGTAGATAATTTTACTATATCATGAGCCATTTATAGGTATCAATGAGAAAAGGGATATGTCTCACGCCTCTCGTCCATGTTTGGATTTTTCCTCTGATCTTCATCCTCATTCCTCTCACGGGCCCCCATTCCCCATCCTCATGGGACTTGAATCCCTATAGGTATTTACTGGTTTATTAAAAAAAATTAAAAATATTTTGAAATTCAAAATATAAATATCCATAGTAACAAATACCACTAATGCAACATAATTCAAATTAAAATTAAAAATGCATACATAATGCAAATCTAACAAGGATAATTGAAAAAATAAAGATATGTTATCCCTGTCCCTACTTTTTTTAATAAACAGGAAATTCTCTCGTCGGCCGTCCCCAAGAAGATAAAATATGTCCTCATTCTCATCCCATCATGGGTAATCCCTGTGTATACTTATTTTCATTATTTTTCTTGTCATCCTTAGTCATTTAAATCTTTTTAGTAAATTAAAATATTTAATTTATAAAAATAGAAAAAATATATTTTCTAATTAATAAATAATAAATAAATTTAATTCAAGTGATTTCAATTACACATCATGTACTTATACATCATTTTAGTAAATTAAAATATCAATTTTAAAATATGTGTTATAAGTAGTAAAAAAATCATATATAATCTTAATTTATGTCATCTTAATTAAATAATTATTTTAAATTAAAATAGTAACGTAATTATTAAGTTTTTAAAAAATTAATAAATAATTAGTATCATTATCAAAGAAGTGTAAATTGTGGAATTTATTTTGAAAAATATTTTATTTTGGAAAAATTGATTTTTTTTCGAAAAGATAATATGAAACAATTGTGGAATTGATAAATTGAAATGTTTAAGTTTTAAAAAATTAAATATGGCATAGTGAAATATATATATATATATATATATATATATATATATATATATATATATATATGATTTTCAAAAGATCTAGATTTGAAATTAAAAACTTTTCTCCCAACTTCATCCCTCATTTGGAATTTTCCTCTTATCCCCATCATCATCCCTGTCATGGATCCTCATTCCTTATTTCTTGTGAAGATTTAAATCCTACGTGTATTCATGAGTGTATTAAAAAAATGCAAAAAAGAACAATTTTTAAAATAGTAGTGAAAAGGATAATAATATTATTAGTATGTATATATGTTATTGATTGATATGGATATCAGTGTCAACTAAAGGTTATACTATTAGGCTTATAACAAAAAGGTAATAATATTATTTATTATTAATTTTTGTTGCGTTTCTATTTTTTTGGTGTGTCTTTGTAATATTAGTTTTTATAAATTAGAAAATTAAATTTGTCACTTAAATAGTTAGGTAGGGATTTGGAAAATAAAATCAGTAATCTACCAATACTTATATTTTTCTAAATAAAATAATATATTAATAATAATTATACCTTAAAAAAGGAAACACAAATAAATATGGATTGTGTATAGACACAAAAATCATATTTTAAATTTTTCAATTAATTAAAAGTTTAGTGTGAGAAAAGAAAAGGGAAAAATAAGTGCATATATTGGAAGAAATATCAATCAATACCTATACATATATTAGTATATTCAATTCAAATCAAAATAAAAAAAATAATAGTTAACAGTTAATTTCTACAATGTAATGTTAATGCACAATGGAAATTTTAAATAAAATATATATTTTGTTCCAAAATATTATTCATTCTCTATAAATAGTGTTTATAAATGGAATTGAAATTATAATTCAATGGCTATGTATATATTGAATTCAACAATCTTTAAGCCTTACAAAATAATGAAAAAAAGATAAATTGAAGAAGTTGGAATCATGGAAACAAATTCTAATGGAGATTGGCCGATGTATTTTGTCTAATATTACTATTGGAGTTATCAGCTAGTTTGTTTGTGCATTGAATTGATTCAGGAAAGTGTTGTTCTCGACACAACAATAATGATTTTCCTCTTATATAAATATTCTGCCAAACAAATAAGCAAAATAAAATCAAAAGTAAAAATAGACTAAAAACAAAATCTTCGATCATTCTTAATCCTTAATCTTTAATACTTTAAGTTTAGTGAAATGATTCATTGAGATAGTCCATATAGCATCTCCTTTATTTAATTGGGGCTTAAAATTCTGAAAAGAAAAAATTATAAAATCATTAATACTCATTTATACAACAAAAAAATCAATCTCAAATTTAGTAAAAGGTTTATTAAATTATTTATGAAAAATACAATTACCTTTACCATAAAGGATTGAACAATACGTGGTATGAGTCCACAGTCTAGTGGTTGTCTCTTACATAAAATATAAAAAAAGATCATTCAAATATATACACAAAGTAAAATACTAAATAAACATAGGAAAAACTCTATACAAAACAAAACAAAAATCACAAAGAAGAAAGGTAGAAATGAATTGGATATAAACAACAAAAATGAAAAGGATAAATAAATTAGTTCATTTTAAAATAACTAAATAAAAACTCAAATCTTTATTTTATTGAGGAAATATTTAAATGTATAAAATATATATACAAATTAAAGATACTAAACTAAAATAAAAATTGTTGTAAAAAAAAATCTCATAAAGAATAAAAGAGCTTCAAAGAAGAATGGTAGAACCTTTGAAATTACTAACCTACAAATTCTTATTCCTTAATATAAACCACAAAGAAAAAAAATTAAAAGATAAAATAAATTAATGTATTTTGAGAGAACTAATAGATAATGAACAAAGAGAAATAAAAAATATAAAAATATGAGAGGAAGAATGGAAGGGAAAAGAAAACTGTGGAATAAAGAGGAGAAATAAAATGAGGCGTTAGTACTTCACACTAAAGCTTTAGGCAGTAGTGATCTTAGTAATAAACAGATATTGTAGATTCTAAGAGAAGTTAAGGGTTTTTATTTCAATTAGTATAAGTGGTCATCTTTGTAATAATGAATATATTACAGATTCTAGAAGTAATTTAAGGGGTTTATATTTCAATTATAGCGGACCTTTCTTGGTAGCAATAGTTTTTGTTTCCATTTTTTTTATTAATCAAATTAGATTCTGGTTTGTTGTGAAATAGAAATTATGGAATCTATTGAATCCAAAATTCAAAACATCAAGGTGAATTCAAAATTTAAAATTTTGTAATTAATTATGGAAAAAGCACTACCAGAAATACCTGGGTTACCGACGGATTTTACGGACAGAACAATTCCGTCGGTAATACTGATGGAAAATGAGGAATCTGAGAAGAAAAAAACCTTTTCTGCTACTAGGACATTATCGATGGATTTTCTGTCGGTAATTTTCGTGCCACATTGCGGGAAGGAAGGTGCGCGAGTTATCGACAGATTTTCCGCCGGTAATTTTATTTTAAATTTTTTTTCAAAAATTATTAATTACCGACGGATTTCCGTCAGTAATTATGTGAATAATTTATTCAAGATTAATATTACTGATGGAAAATTCGTTGATAATTTTATTTTTTAATTTTTTTTGTTTTAATTATTATCGACGAAAAATCCGTCGGTAAATATAATTTTTTATTTTTTTGGAATTATTTATTACCGACGGAAAATCCGTCGATAATTAACAGGAAGTGTAATTAAATAAAAATTGAAAATTATCGATGAAAAATCCGTCGGTAATTTTTTTTTAAAATTTTTTTTGGTTTTAATTATTACCGATAAAAATCCATCAAAAATTATAATTTTTTAATTTTTCGTAATTAAATATTACCAACGGAAAATCCGTCGGTAATTAATAGCGAGTATAATTAAATAAAAATTGAAAATTATCGACAGAAAATCCATCGGTAATTTTATTTTTAATTTTTTTTAGTTTTAATTCTTATCGACGGATTTTTCAATCTGTAACTACAATTTTTTATTTTTTGGAATTAATTATTACCGATGGATTTTCCATCGGTAAATAATAGGGAGTACAATTTAATAAAAAAGAAAATTACTGACGAAAAATCCGTTGGTAATTTTATTTTTTATTATTTTTCAGAATTAAATATTATCGATGGAAAATCCGTCGTAATTATATTTTTATTTTTTTTCAAAATTAATTATTATCGACGGAAAATTTATCGGTAATAAATTGGAATTATAAATTAATAAATATTTGAAGTTATTTTTTTATTTTTTTACTGATTTAGTAGTTACTGATGGATTTTTCGTCGGTAATTTGAAAATCCGTCGGTAACGTTATAATATATACTCTCAACACTCAACTCTCAAAGAAGCTTCCTCTCCACTCTCAACACTCTCTGCAGCGCCCCAACCAGCCGACCACCGACCCCTGATCGCCGATCGTGCCCCCCCACCGGCTCCCCGCCGCCTCTCGGATCTCGCACCCCGTCGCGTAGCATCGCGTCGTCCGCCCGGCCAACCCCTCCGCCTAGAGTCGCATTTCCGCCTAGAGTTGCGTCGCGTCGCCTCTTCCGCCTTGCCAACCCCTCCGCCCCGCGACCTGCTACTGCTCACCGAGCTCGGCCAGCCCCTCTACCCCACCACCCGCCGCCGCTGTCACCGCCGCCCGCTAACCACCGGGCCGCCGCCTGGACACCTCGCCACTGCTCCACTAGCCCCACCGTGTTGCCGCTCGCTGCCGGCCACCACCGCGCCGCTGTAAGCCTCTCTTTCTCACTTCCTTAACTCTATTTCTAGCCTTTTATCCATTATTCTTTCCCTCTATTTGCACGAACAAGTTGTCTTAAATAATTTCAAACATTGCCTCTTCAGACATAGACAGAGATAGATTTATTCATGCTCGCTAAATATTACCACTACATTTTGGTCACAGTTAAACCTTTGTGAAAAAACATGACAAATGAAAAGATGCTATGAGTAGGCTAATGATTGATATTTTGTTCATAATAGTAATGAAAAGCTTACCTTAGATTTTTTGTTTAGAACACTTTCACTTTAGAATTGAAGATATTTTAGTTATTAGATAAAATTATTAATAATTTAGTTATTAGATAAAATAATTAATAATTTAGTTCATAGCATTTCCTCACTATGAAATGTTAATTCCATGCAAGATAGTCAAGAAATGTTAATTCCTTATTGTATCACTGTTGATATAACAATTTTAATGATGCATGACTAATTTCAGGAGCTCCTTGAAGGTTATTACTTTTGTCAGGCACAAAGAGAAGAATTCATTCAAAGAGCTAAGCTATATATAAGGACCATCCGACAATTCTGAGGTAAGTAATTGTTTCTTCTCCTCATTTAATTATATTTTTATTGGGATGGAGACTTACAATTTATAAGTTAGAGTTGTAGGAAATTGGGATTGCATGACTGGGGGGAAGCGCGTAGAGGTCTTTCCCCGACTTGTTTGCATTGTTTGCTGTAGAGATTGATTATGTATGCGGAGATTGCAGGAAATGCATGTTGTGATGTTATACGGGGGTGTGCTCTAGAGCGATTTTAGGATCTTTAAATGTTTGTTTGATTGTTTGTGAACTTTATTTGACTAGATTGATATATATGTATATCGAAATCAATTTCCTGGGATGTCTTAATTTAAGGGGAGGTTCTGTCGATTTTTTTTTAAAATTAAAGACTGGAAGATATTTTGTGAAGTTAAAGACCACAATCCATTTACTTAAAAGACTTTTATTTTCAAAATTTTAATTAAAATTTTAATTTTTGAATCTTTAAATAAATTTGTTAGGTGAAATTACACAGGCAAGAACCATGATTCCCACAAACAGACTATGGATGTATGACAGGGTGCCCCTCAGTCGAGGGGGAATCAAACCTGAATTTTACGCGGGAGTTGAACAATTTATAAGGGTGACTTTTCAGACAGTTCAATTTATGAATGAGCAGAAAGTTAGGTGTCCCTATGCTAGGTGCAAATGTAGGAAATATTTTGATATGGGCACCATTAGGTATCACTTGTATAAGGATGGTTTTATGACGGATTATTGGGTTTGGATTATGCATGGGGAAGTTGTCATACAAAATTTTGAACATGCTAGTGTTGAAAGTGCCTATGTTATGGGTAGTTCAAGTAGAGTTAATATTGATGAGCATGTCACGGGAAATGTTAATTGGGACGATAACTCTAGGCGATATAAGGAAATGATTTATGATGCAGTTGGTCCTCAAATTCATGCAGATTTTGAACCTTCTGTCGAGGCTCCTAATGTCGAGGCTGAAAATTTTTTCTCTATATTGGAGGCTGTGAAGGTCCCTCTGTGAGAAAGGTGTATACACTCGGAGTTGTCTCTAGCGGTTAGGATGTTAGCTATAAAATCATAAGCAAACCAAAGTCAAAATTCGTTTAACCAGTGGGCAACATTGATGAGTGAGATTAGTCCACAACCTAGTTCTATTCCAAAGGATTTCTATTAGGCCAAGAAATTAGTTTCAAAACTTGGGCTAAAGACAATGAAAAGGCCTTGAAGATCAGATTACGAAAGCATATGAAGAAGGAGATGATGTCTTTGTGGTAGAAAATGCAGGCAGGCTCTTCTGCATCACTAGACATTGATGATGAATATGGTAGTGGCGGCAATGGTGATGCTAATGGTGGTGGCAGTGACGGTGATGCTGACGATGCTGCTGACTTCTCCTGATTTGAGTTTCTGTTTTTCTTATTATTTATCATATGTTGACTTCTTTATGTTTATGCCTGTACACTTTGTTGCATTTGTGTTTATGTTTGTAGACGATGGTGGAACTTTGTGGTGCTTATTAATTGAGTATTTTTTTATAATTTATTATTATTAAATATATTTATAATTATTGTTAAATAAAACATCAACTCTTAAATAATCAGGTAATCTAAATATTGCTAAATTTTTATTTTTTAAATAAAAAATTATCAACGGATTTTTCGTCGATAAAATAAAAAATAAATTTACAATAAAAAATATTACTGACGAAAAATCCGTCAGTAAAATAAAAAATAAAAAAAATAAAGATTTTGGATTTTATGATTACCGACGGATTTTCAATCGATAAAGTCAAAAATTAAAAAAATAGAAATTTTGGATTTTATGATTACCGACGGATTTTCCGTCGGTAAATATTTAAAATAAAAATTTTGGATTTTATGATTACCGACGGATTTTTCGTCGATAAATATTAAGAATGAAAAAATAAAAATTTTAAATTTTATGATTACCGACAGATTTTCCGTTGGTAAATATTAAGAATAAAAAAATATAAAATATTACTGACGGATTTTCTGTAGATAAAATAATAAAGAAATGAAATATAAAATTTTATTTTGAACCATTACTGACAGGTTTTCCATCGGTAATATTACCGATGGAAAATCCGTCAATAAATTAAAAAATTATAAAAAACTTAAAAATTACCGACGGAAAATGCGTCAGTTTAAATAAAAAATCGGTTGGTAAAAATTTCAACCAACGTTTTTCTTAATGATTATGTGAATCAATTTACCGACGGAATTTTTTGTAATAATCTGTCGGTAAAATTTTCCAACGGATTTTTTCCGTCAGCAATAATTTCCGACGATGTTATTACCGGTTGACAAAATTCGTCGATAATAAATTTTTTTGTCGGTAACTCAAAAAATCCATCGGTAAATTCCATCGGCAACAACAGTTTTTCTGGTAAGACATATTTAATTAAAAAATAAAAATATTATAAAGAAAATATAAAAAGATATGTATCATGTGAATATCAATTTTTAATAGTAAGTAATTTAGATTGACATATTTTAATTAGTTGTATAATTTAAATTAAGAATTGTAATGGTTTGAAATCTAATATTTAATGTGAAATATTTATGTTGTATTAATGAAATAGATATGAAGGTAATTTTTATTAAAAATAATTAGTAATCAAAGTTATTAAAATCGTGGACCATAAGTTACTTTATGAGCGATACCTGTAAAACTTTCCTCAGAATGAGTCTTGAATATTAGTATTATAGATTATATAAATTTATATTTTTGAAAGTATTTGACTATCTTATAACTGTTTAAAAAATTATATCTATTATTAATATAAAATACTTTATGCTAACATCATTATTACAAAAGTAGTATCTGTGAATACTATATATAACACTAATAATCAAATCTTTATAGAATAATTATAATATCTAATGAAAGGAAGAATCCAATATCAAATTGACACTTTACACATTATATATATATATATATATATATATATATATATATATATATATGTATGTATGTATGTATATTCTCAAATCCTAATTGACATTTACACCATAAATATAAATGATAAATACCTAAATAAATCATAATCTTATAAAAGATATAAAAATTAATTTATAAAGAGCATATGTGATGAAAGGAAACTTTAGTATGCTATGTCTTTTCTAATTCTAACAATATCTAAAATGCTAATATAAATATTAATATCAACGATAATTATAAACAATATTCAATCTAATAAATTTCAAAGATAATATTTTCAAAGTTTAAAAATCAAACAGTATCGATTATTATAAATAATATTAAATTTATTTTGATAAGATAATATTTTTAAAATTTAAAATCAAACATTATAACACAAATTGAATATCATAAAAAGATTAAATATCAAATTCAAATAAAAACTGAACATTGACATAGAAAAAGATTGATGTACACAATTATTATAAGCTTCTATATTTTATTTTCTCCTTTTAGGATTGATATTTTCTTTTGTAATCTAGATTTTACATGATTTACTGTTTAAACATAAATTTAAAATAGATATTTATGATCTATTCATTCTTTTAATTTATATATTTTCGATTTACAACCTCTTTTTTATTTTAGGGCATTTATATATCACTTACGCTTTGTCCAACTCTTCCTAAACTTATGCATATCTTTTCTAAAAGTATCCACTTTTAGGATATTACAATACAGATAGTGATTGGGTAGGTAACATTGAAACAAGTAAAAGCAGTTCAGGATATGTTTTTCATCTTGGATTTGGTGCAATATCTTGGTCTTCAAAGAAACAATCAGTTATAGCATTCTCCACAGCTAAAACAAAATATATTGTAGCAACCAGTTGTGCTACAATGGTAATATGGTTTAGAAGAAATCTTGAAGCATTGAAGCAAAAACAAAACTCTACAATTGCACTTTGTAAAAATCTAGTGCTTTATATGAGATCCAAGCATACTGATATTTGATTTTATAAGATTCGAGAATTGGTTATTGAGAAAGAAGTGTTGATTGATTATTATAGCATTGAAGAACAAGTTATAGATATTTTTACAAAGCCTTTGAAGAGTGAATTATTTTATCAGTTGAAGAAAATACTTGAAATGATCAATTTTAAATGATTGGTTTAAGAGAGATAATGTGCGCAATCAAACCAAGCCTAAACTATTGTCTCCATAGCTCACAAAACAAGCTATCAACAAGATAAGATATTAGAGTCCACGCATTTAATGAAGTTAACACTTATAAGACTTTGAGCTGCATCATGTTTATTGCTATTATGCTTGTATTGACTATGTAGTTTTTTTTTTTCATTTTATGTTCTTATGCCTATAAAAGGCTCTAAGCTACGTACCTGAAGAACAAGAGAGTTGAATAAAAATATATTTGAGTGTTTAAGAAAACTCTTCTTCTCGGTTAGTGTATTATAGTTTTAGTTTTATTTTCAGCAGAAAATATTAAGTGATTGCGTCAACATCCAAATAAGTGTTAGTCAAGATTTTAAAACAGGATGAGATGAGAAGGTAGGCTGAGCTAGGAGAAATTCTTTAGAAACATAAATTAACAAGACAGCTAGCTAGGGTTGCGACTTGGGAAGTGGGAGGAAGACCATGAACACGACGACAGAAGAAGAAAGCAATGAAGCAGTGGAAGGGAGAGAGGTGATTCCCCTCCTCACCCCGTACAAAATGGGGAACTTCAATCTATCCCACAGGTAAGTAAGGTTATGTCCTTCAACACACGCATTTTCTAGCTACTTCTTTAATTTGTTGTTTTGTGTTAATTGTTCACTTTAATTTTGGCATGCAAGTTTATCTCTGTGAGTGCTACTATTGGATTGTTCACATGTATGATATATGTGATATTTGATCCGATAGGATAGTGTTGGCACCGTTGACACGATCGAGGTCTTACCACTTCATTCCTCAGCTCCATGCTGCTCTATACTACTCTCAAAGAACAACCAAGGGTGGCTTCCTGATTGGGGAAGCCTCTGGAGTCTCCGAGACTGCGCAGGGGTAATCTTTATTCTATCTAAGTTATTTATTTATTTTTTACTTCTTCTATCCTTTGTTATTTGTCTTTTAACATTTTAGTACTCAGATTAAAAAATAAGTTTGAAGATAGAAAAAAAAATTGTCTTTATTTGATTACATTTTTTTTCTTTCTTTGTTTTTAACGTTTTTCTCTTTCTTTTTTTTTTTTTTTTGATATGCTCTTTTTTTCAAATAAGTTAAAAGTTGAGACGACGAACAGTTTAAACGAAAGAGGAAAAAATCATTAGTGGAACCCTAATCTCGTAGTAGTTATATTAACGTGTTGGAATTTTCATTGCCTATTGGAATTTTCAAGGGTGATGGGAAGTTTGAGTGGATTTTGTCCATGGAAGCCTAATCTCGTAGTAGTTATATTAACGTGTTGGAATTTTCATTTGCCTATTGGAATTTTCAAGGGTGATGGGAAGCTTGACTGGATTTTGTCCATAGAAGCCTAATCTCGTCTTACGGTTATACTAATGTAAGATACGGACGGATTTTTTATTCTTTATCGATTGCTTTTGTCTTGTTGGATGACCAAATTAAGGTACCCCAATACACCTGGCATTTGGACAAGAGAACAGGTGAATGCGTGGAAACCAATCGTGAGCGCCGTCCATGAAAAAGGAGGCATATTCTTCTGCCAACTTTGGCATGCGGGAAGAGTCTCCAATTATGGTATGGTATCCTACTCTATACGTCTCGTCCTGTTTATAGCTGCTACTACTACTGCTACTAATAGAATCAAGGCATTTGCCAACGCAACACTGAACTGTTCTGAAGAATATTTATTTATTTATTTAAATGCAGGTTACCAGCCTGATGGTCAACCACCGATCTCTTGCACAAACAAGCGGCTTCGGAAAGACATCTTCAACGACACTGCCGCAGCTGATAAATACCCACCTCCTCGCCGCCTAAGAACCGACGAATTTCCCAAGCTTGTCAACGACTTCAGAATTGCAGCCAAGAATGCCATGGAAGCCGGTATAATTAATTAATTAATTTTTATAACAAATTTGGTCTAATCAGTTAGCAATGTTCTATGATTTTATTCTTTTAAATTTTTTTATTAAACTTTTACAATGTAAAAGTTCTTTTAATCAAGAACTGTTGGCATTGAGCTCTCTTCCTATGTGGAGGAAGACCCAAAATTGATCAAGACCCATTACCTCCACTTACCTAAGGTAGAGGGGTATATTAAGGTTGAGTGAGTGTGATCATTTTTGTGACATTAGCAGCCACATAAAGAGAGAGAAGAGAGAAACCACCTACCCCGTTTTAAATATTTCTACTCCAAGCAGCCATCGTAGATCACGGTTTTCGATGCCACCCACCATTGGATCGAGCTGAAATTTGGACAGCAGATTCCTGACAGGCGACTCTTCATTCTGAACGGTCGGATCATCAAGAAAACGCCTGAAGTGAGAGATATCAATCTCACACTGGGGTTCTATTTTTAGTTTGGAGAATCAGTTTCTAGTTTAAGCTATTATGGTAAATCGGTAGTAGTGAAGTTGTTCACCGTTGGATCGGGCTAAAAATTTTACAGCAAGTTCTTGGTGTTCTGTTCTTCATTCTGAATGGTTGATCGTTGGTAAGAGTTCTGGAGTGTGAGATATTGATCTCACACCGCAGTTCCACTTTTATTTGAAGAATCACTTCCTTAGTTCAAGTTGTCACCGGAAATTGGTGTTTGTAAAGCTATTCACCGTTGGATCGGGCTGAAACTTGGATAAAAGGTTCTGGATATATGGTTCTTCATTTTGAACGGTTGGATCGTTGAAAAAGGTCCGAAGTGTGAGGAACTGGTCTTAGATAGAAGCTCCAATTTTGAGGTATTTCACATATTCCTTGTTCCCTATTTTGATTATTGGTGTCTGGTTGGTTTAGATTGTTGTTAGCACGATTTGTGCACATATTTGAGACTCTTGTACCTGTTTTGATCTTAGCGGAGCTATTTCTTTGGTCTGGATGACTCATGGTTTTTATCTCTCACATTGAGGGAGTTTGTATGTTGATTGCTGCGATAATTTTACTGGTATAATTGCTCCTCTTGTCCTTGCAAGTAAGGAATTGTGTGTTTTATTCCCAACATTTGGCATCAGAGCTCATTCTTGGGCATATTTGATTGTAGCTTACTTGAATGATGGAGGCAAATGCAAGTAGAATAGTATGGTTGAATGGTACCAATTATCATATATGGAAAGGCAAGATGAAAGATTTGTTGTTTGTTAGAAATCTGCATATACCTGTGTTTGCTACACGAAAACCAGATTCAGAAACTAAAGAAGAATGGGAGTTTGAGCATCAACAAGTTTGTGGCTTTATTCGGCAATGGGTAGAAGATAATGTTTATAATCACATTGCTAATGAGACTCATGCTAGAAGTATATGGGAAAAGATTGAATCCTTGAATGCTTCCACGTCTGGGAATAATAAGTTGTATTTGTTGAATATGTTGATGAATCTGAGATACAAGGAAGGGTCATCCATATTTGATCACTTGAATGAGTTTCAAGGTGTTTTAGATAAGTTGTCAGGCATGGGAATCAAGTTTGAAGATGAAGTTCAAGGACTTTGGTTGCTAAATACTCTACCAGATTCTTGGGAGACATTTCGCATCTCACTCACTGATTCTGCTCCTAATGGTGTGGTAACCATGCAACTTGTGAAAGGTGGTGTCTTGAGTAAAGAAGTGAGAAGGAAGACTCAAGGTTCTTCATCTCACTTAGAGATGTTGGTTACAGAAACTAGGGGGAGAAGTCAAAATGAAGGCATAAAGAGTAGATGTAAAAGCAGAAGCAAATCCAAATCATGGTATAAAAATGTTGAATGTCATTACTGTCATAAAACAGGGCACATTCAAAAGAATTGCTTTCTTTGGAAAAAGGGAGAACAAAGGTAAGCAAGTAAAGAAAGAAAATGATAATGATCGCATGTCTACTACTACTTCAGATGATCTTCTCATTGTAGGATATGAGAATATGATTGATATAGTATTTGATGAGTCTAACTGGGTAATTGATAGTGGCGCCTCTATACATGGAACACCAGGGAAGGAGTTCTTCACATCTTACACTTTAGGTGACTACGGAGTGCTAAAGATGGGCAATGATGGCTTGGCCAAGATAATTGGCACGGGAGATGTTTGCTTAGCAACTAATGTTGGAATGAAGTTGCTGTTGAAGGATGTCAAACATACTCCAGATCTCCACTAGAATTTGATTTCTATTAGAAAGCTTGATGATGAAGGTTATGTTAGCACATTTTGCAGTAGTTAATGAAAGCTCACTAAAGGCAACTTGGTAGTGGCTCGAGTAAAGAAGACCTCAAGTTTATATGTGATGAAATCTATAATTTCAAAAGGCAGTGTGAATGCAGTTGAAAGCAAAGAAGTTTCAGAGTTATGGCATAGAGGACTCAATTGTTTAGCTAAACAGGATGTACTTTCTGGTTTGAAGAATACAGAGTTGGAGAAATGTTTTCATTGCATGGCTGGAAAGCGGAGAAGATTATCCTTCAAGAAGCATCCTCCTTCAAGGAAATCAGATTTCTTGGAATTGGTGCACTCTGATGTTTGTGGTCCACTGAAGGATTTGGTGGTGCTCTTTACTTTGTGACATTCATTGATGATCACTCAAGGAAGCTTTGGGCTTATGCTTTGAAGACCAAGAACCGAGTCTTGGAGAAGTTCAAAGAATTCCAAGTTTTGGTTGAGCGACAAACAAGTAAGAAACTTAAATGCATTCGTATTGATAATGGTGGTGAATATTGTGGACCATTTGATGAGTATTGTAAACAGCAAGGCATTAGGGATGAAAAGACACCTCCTAAAACACCTCAACTGAATGGTTTGGCAGAGATGATGAATAGAGCATTAATTGAAAGAATTAGATGTATGCTTACTGAAGTGAAGCTGCTTAAGTATTTTTGGGCAGAAGAATTGCTCACAGCGGTGCATGTGATTAATCTAAGTCCTACAGTTGCTTTGGATAGTAATGTTCCAGATAATGTGTGGTTTGGCAAGAATGTCTTTTATGATCACTTGAGAGTTTTTGGGTGGAAAGCATTTGATCATGTTCCAAAGGATGAGAGATCTAAGTTGGATGTGAAGACCAAGCAATGCATCTTTGTTGGGTATGGTCAGGATGAGCTTAGCTATAGACTCTATGATCCAATTGATAAAAAGCTTATGAGAAGCCGTGATATGGTGTTTGTAGAAGACCAAACCATTGAAGATATTGAGAAAGTAAAGAAGACTAAATCTCTGCATAATAGTGACTTGATTGATGCAGATCCAGTCCAGCCACCACATGCACAAGAACTAGCAGAGAATCATGCCCAAGATCATATGCAAAAAGATGACCATAGGGTTCGTGATGATCAGTAAATAGGAGATCATTGAGATACTCCAACAGATAATGTTGTTGATGATCAACATGAGATACCTACAAGTTCACCTGTTGTACTTATGAGGTCTACTAGAAAGATACAACCTTCAACAAGGTATCCTTCTGATGAGTATATGACCTTGACTGATGGGGGAGAGCCTGAATGTTATGAGGAGGTAATGGATAGTGACCAGAAGCAAAAATGGGTTGATGCTATGCAAGATGAAATGCAGGCCCTGTATGATAATCAAAAGTTTGAGCTTGTGAAATTGCCTAAAGATAAGAGAGCTTTACAAAACAGGTGGATATATAGGTTGAAACTTGAAGGAAATTCTTCTTCCCCAAGGTATAAAGCTAGATTGGTGGTTAAAGGCTTTAGGCAGAAAAGAGAGATTGAGTATGATGAGATTTTTTCTTTGGTTGTAAAGATGTCCTCTATTAGGACTGTTTTGAGTTTGGCTGCAGGTCTTGATTTAGAAATAGAGCAGATAAATGTAAAAACTGCTTTCCTCCATGGTGATCTTGAGGAGGAAATTTACATGGAGCAACCTGAAGATTTTATAGCAAAAGGGAAAGAAGATTATGTGTGCAAACTGAAGAAGAGCTTATATGGCTTGAAGTAAGCTCCGAGGCAATGGTATAAGAAGTTTGAGTTTGTAATAGGTGAGCAAGGCTACAAGAAGACTATTTTAGATCATTGCATTTTTATTAAACAGTTTGCTAGTGATGATTTTATTATCCTTCTGTTATATGTTGATGACATGCTTATTATTGGTCAAAATGCTTCAAGAATTGATAGGTTGAAGAAGCAACTTGGGATGTTATTTGCAATAAAGGATCTAGGACCAGTAAAGCAGATTCTTGGCATAAAAATCATACGTGATAGAAAGGAGAAGAAACTTTGGTTGTCACAAGAGAAATATATTGAAGTCGTGCTGCAAAGATTTCAAATAGAGAAAGCTAAGGCTATTAGCACTCCTCTTGCTACACACTTCAAATTGAGTTGCAAGCAAAACCCATCAAATAAAGAAGAGAAGAAAGACATGGAGAGAGTTCCATATGCTTCAGCCGTGGGTAGTTTGATGTATGCTATGGTGTGCACTAGACCAGACTTAGCTCATGCTATTGGTAGTGTTAGTCTTTCAAACCTAGGAAGAAAGCATTGGAATGCAGTGAAGTGCATTATGAGATATCTCTGTGGTACTTCTAGCTTGAAGTTATGTTTTGGAAATGAGAAGCCTTCTCTAGTTAGTTACACTAATTCAGACATGGCAGGTGATATTGACTCTAGAATGTCTACTTCAGGTTATTTGATTACATTTGGAGGTGGAGCTGTAGCTTGGCAATTTAAGTTGCAAAAGTGTGTTGCTTTATCCACTACAAAAGCTGAGTTCATTGCCATTACCGAAGCATGTAAGAAGATGCTTTGGATGAAAAAGTTCTTGCAAGAACTTGGTTTTACTCAAGAGAGGTATGTGCTATTTTGTGATAGTCAAAGTGCTATACATCTTGGTAAAAACTCAACTTTTCATTCGAGGTCCAAACATATTAATGTGAGGTATCATTGGATACGTGATGTTTTGAATGCTAAGTTGTTGGAACTTGAAAAGGTTCACACCGATGAGAATGGTTTAGACATGATGACAAAATCTTTGCCAAGATGAAAGTTTGAAGCTTGTTGTTTGATCGCCGGTTTGGCGGTTACCTCCATATAGTCGTGAGGAGGAGATTTGTTAGGCATTGGGCTCCCTTCCTATGTGGAGGAAGACCCAAAAGAGGTCTACTAGGGTTGAGTGAGTGTGATCATTTTTGTGACATTAGCAGCCACATAAAGAGAGAGAAAAGAGAAACCATCTACCCCATTTTTCATATTCCTACTCCTAGCAGCCACCGTAGATCGCCATTTTCGAAGCAGTCCATAGTTGGATCGGGCTGAAATTTGGACAGCAGGTTCCTGACAGGTGACTCTTCATTTTGAATGGTCGGAGCATCAAGAAAGCGTCTAGAGTGGGAGACATCAATGTCACACTGAGGTTCTATTTTTGGTTTGGAGAATCAGTTTTCTAATTTAAGCTATTACCGTAAATTGGCAATTGTGAAGTCATTCACCATTGGATCGGACTGAAACTTTTATAGAAGGTTCTTGGTGTCCCTTTCTTCATTCTGAACGGTTAGATCGTTGGTAACTATTCTGGAGTGTGAGATATTGATCTTTCACTACAGTTCTACTTTTATTTGGAGAATCACTTCATTAGTTCAAGCTGTCACCGTAAATCGCTGTTTGTGAAGTCGTTCACCTTTGGATTGGGATGAAACTTGGATAGATGGTTCTGGATATATGGTTCTTCATTTTGGACGGTTGGATCGTTGAAAAGAGGTCCGAAGTGTGAGGAACTGGTCTCGGACAGAAGCTCCAATTTTGGGGTATTTCACGTATTCCTTGTTCTCTATTTTGAGTATTAGTGTCTGGTTGGTATAGATTGTTGTTAGCACGATTTGTGCACATATTTGAGACTCTCTTATACCTGTTTTGATCTTAGTAGAGCTATTTCTTTGGTCTGGATGACCCATGGTTTTTATCTCTCACATTGAGAGAGTTTTTCCACGTTAAAAATCTTGGTGCATTGTCGCTATTATTCTGGCTTATTGTGTATGTTGATTGCTATGATAATTTTACAGGTATAGTTGCTTCTCTTGTTTTTGCTAGTAGGGAATTGTGTGTTTTATTCCCAACAAGAACAACCTACCATTATAAAATTTTAAATTACAGATAATTGAAAATCTAAGGGCCTATTTGATTTGAGTTTTCGGTTTTTAGTTTCCAGTTTTCAGTTTAGTTTTCAGCATTTTCAGTTTTTTCTTAACAAATTCTGAAAAACTGGAAACTGAAAATTCAAACCAAACAGGCTCTAAGTGATTACTGTTAGCTGATTTATCTTCTTCCTACCAAAAGGTATCATGAATTTAAATTTTTATTATGATAAGTTGCTCAATAATTTAAATATAAGAATTTTTATGATATAGAGATTTGATTAAACAAATTTTAAATTATAACTGCCTAGTTAAAAAAGTTTTAATCTTGATACACTAATTATACAATATCATCTAATCATATACTTCTATTTTTAAGACTTTTAATCCGTACTCAATATATATTGGATATATATATATATATATAATCTTTTTATATTGGCAATTTAATGTGAGTTAAATCCAATTAAAAATTAGGAGCCTTCATATGAAAGCTATGAATTATGAAGTTCTAGAGAGATCGAGAGGAACATTAGAGGTGCATTTAGTTTCGTAAAACTGTTTTTAGCTTCTTCTTTTCAATCTATATCTTGTTTTCAGGATTTTATTATAATAATAGTGGTGACGGTTGTCTAAAGGGAGAAGTAAGTTTGAGTGTTTACTTGAAGTCAATTGCATTAGATGTGATACATATGATGTGCGGCTGCAGGCTTCGATGGAGTAGAGATACACGCAGCGAACGGGTACTTGCTGGATCAGTTCCTAAAAGACAAAGTGAACGACAGAGATGACGAATACGGAGGTAACTTAGAAAACCGTTGCCGGTTCCCACTGCAAGTGGTGAAGGCAGTGGCCGATGAGATCGGGGCCGACAGGGTTGGCGTTAGGCTGTCCCCTTTCGCTGACTACAATGATTGTGCGGACTCTGACCCTCAGGCACTGGGGATCCACATGGCTCGATCGTTGAACCAGCTGGGGGTTCTCTATTGCCATATGCTCGAGCCCAGGATGGTCACACAGTTCCACAAGTTGGAAAGTCCCGATCCCGAGTGGTCCCTGCTCCCCATTAGGAGGGTCTTCAACGGCACCTTTATCGTGGCTGGCGGTTACAATGATCGGAGTGAAGGAAACCAGGTTATAGCATCCCATGCTGCAGACTTGGTGGCTTATGGACGCCTATTTCTGGCTAATCCAGATCTCCCTGCGAGATTTGAGCTGGATGATGCCGAGTTCAACCAGCCTGACGCATCCACCTTTTATACACATGACCCCGTGCTTGGATATACGGATTATCCATTTCTTCCAAACACCCCATCTATCTAGCTAGCTAGCTAGAAATTAATTGAGAAGCAATAATGGCTAGGAGTCTTTTACACATTTAAAATTAAAAAATAGGATATTATATAAGTGCCCAATCTCAAAAGTATTACAGATATGTTCTTTATTGTATTATATAGAAATTGACTTAAATCAATTTATGTGTTAAATTCAAATTTTAGCGGCGCCTAATGCACAAATCAACTTAGATCAATGTCATGACTCCACTTGGATTGTCACCAGCACGTGAGGAGTCTCATCCCTATGTAAGCCTTGTGATCGCTGAGTCATACTATATACATATTTTATTTATAAAATCAAATTCAAATCACACATCAAATTCCATATTTAATTCATATAATAAATCTGGATAACCATTTTTCTATAAATAAAATCTAAAACTGTAACCGTAATATAAATCAAATGAGTTGCTCATTTGCAACAGATTCATAAATGATATATCATTCTAAATACAAAAGAAATCATGATACATCAAAATGCAAAATGTACAAATCCATGGTTCAGGATCCTGTCCACAATATTACTGGAACACTCTATTAGAACAAATCTCTTCACGACGTCATAAAGCTGACCAAAAAATAAAAAATAAAAACTACTGTTGCTGAGGAGGAAGAGGTGGATGATCCGAAGCTGCTACTAAATCTGTGAGGAAAAGAGAAGAAAGGTAAGTTTTATCAGTGAGTGAATTTTTACTCATAACCATTATTTGGAACAACAACCGAGGTGCAAGAATCATAATAATAATAATAATAATAATAGCAATAAAACAAGCTCTAAAACAATTCCATGCATGTATACACAAATATTTTAAAATAATTCCCTAAACCTCTTTGAATCATAAATAAAAGTACTCTAAACATGATAAATATATATATAAGAATGATAATAGCTGATTATAAACATCGCACTTTACTCATTTCAATATATGTTCGTTTAGATGTTATTGCTAGAAAATCAATTGATACGTCCCTGCACCACCACACAACTCGCTCGCTAGGATTATCTAGCAATACAAAGATACTGGGATATACGAGACATGAAATATATGCTTTAGTCTTTTATTCTCTTAACACCCTGCAAGTTTCAGCTGTACTACATACACAATACTCATTCACAAATTCTAAGACTCTAATCTCTTCCTCCTTTCCTTTTTGTTTTTTCTGATCTGTAGCTCTTAGCGTGAACAGGTTATCCGCTGGCTTAGACTAGCAACTTACAAATTAAGGCATATCACTGGTTCATTGGTTGAAAAATTGTTTATAGTATACGAACTCTACGAGAATTCAGTTGCTTGTTTCGAGACCTTATTATTATACCCAAACCAGTGAGCAAGTAATTTATTAACAAAATTCTTTTTGGATCAATTAAGAAATATGTTGGTCGACAGTAACCCCCTTGGCATAACATAATTAGCCAAATTTTATGAACTCATACAAATTATCTCTTAAGCCATCCCCAGAAAATACTCCTATGAACACCTGATTTTGTCCGAGCTTTTAACCAAAATTTGCGTCTAGTTTACTTCTTTTTATTTTATTTTCTTACAGTTTCATTAATTATTTCTTTTAAAAAAATAAAAATAAAATAAAATTTTTGCTGTTTGTTTTTTGTTGTTTTGTATTTCAAAAAAAAAAAAAAGGAAAATGAAGATGAAGGAGTCACGGGGTCTTCGGATTCCTTTTCTTTACCCGAAGCATGCTCATGAAGCATGGGGCCAAAAGGTTTTTTTTTTTTTTTTCAAAGAAAAGTGGAGAACATCATGATGATGTTCATTTCCACTATGTGCAAACGGTTAGAGTTTCTTTCGGTAGATTTGCAAGCATCCAAGGAAAACAGAGAATACATATGGGGAGGAGGAACGGGAGAGAATTCGGAGGACCAAAAAAAAATTAAAACACAAAAGAAAATATCAGAACATCAATTGAAGACCTGTAAAGAAACCAAAGGATCCAGTCTAGTAATAACAACCAAAAGAGAAGGTAATGGCAGCATAGTATCATCATCAATTAATCTTTTTTTAAAAAAAAAAAAGGGGGAAGGAGGGTGCAGAGGCCGCGGCCTCCCCATCATGACCTCGGCCTCCCAATCTGCATCACCATCATCATCGCAGGGCATCATCATCCCCAGCCACCCTTCATCGCCACCTTCCCTTTCTTTCAACATCATCAAAACACCACCATTCCCCTCCATCGCCGGTCATCATTACAACCACCCCCTTCCCCTCACCAACCCCAGCCACCAAACCATCTCTTCCACCTCCGCGAAGCCTCTGCAAGCCGTCGTGAAGCACCGCCTTCCACCATCGGCCTGCCCCCCTCAAATCTTCATCATCTTCATCCCCTTCGGCCTCCAAGCCTCCACCGCCGCGAAGCCATCAACCTCGAACCACTTCACCTTCAGTCCGTGACCACCATTCATCACCAACGGTCCCTCAGAGCTATCGCGCTGCCTTCCCTCAACTCCACCACAACCATCACCGCCTTCAATCTCAGCTCCCATAGCCTTCCATCACGGCCGGCGCCGGACGACCATCCCACGAATCACCACCACCACCGTCGGCCTCATACCCCGCGCCACAGCCCCGAGCCGCAAACCGCGAGCCTCCACTCTTCTCGGCCACCAGCCGCCGTCATCTCTCCATCTCCGCCTTTGAACCTCCGCTCCTACCCTCTGAAACTGTGAAGCCGCCGCAAGAGAGCCGCCCGCACCAGGATGAGCTCATGACCTCGAGCGCAGAGCAGGTCTCCCCCATTCATGGCCGCCGAGCTCTAGATCGGCCAAAGACCGCCCCGATTTGCTCTATCCACCACCGATCTAGGCCAGGCTACCCCAGATCGGGTTTCCTCCTCTTCCTCGCATGCCAGGCGCCGCTCTTCCCCTTCGCTGTGGTCTTCATCGTGACAGGCGGCGACCTCACCGTCTCGCCCTTCCACTTTCCCTCCGCGGGGTCTCCGCCCGAGCAGCCGGCGGTGTGCCTATATTATCATCCGCGGCTCCCTTTCTTCCCCTCATCTCTCTTTCCCTTTCTTTCGCTAGCTTGTCTCCCTTTCTCTCCTGTGTGTTTGTGTCCGAGAATGTGAGAGGGGGAGAGAAAGGAAAATTTAGTTTAGGTTTGTGGGTATGTGAGTGTGTTCCTGTGAGCGAGAAAGAGAGAGTTTTGAGTGAGAGTGGGTGAGAGTGAGTTGTGTGTGGGTGAGTGTGTCTGTGAGTGTAGAGAGAGAGGGATTTTTTTTATTTATTATTATTATTATTATTATTTTATTTTTATTCAAGTATATGTATGTGTTAACTATGTGAATTTAAGTTTTGTATTTCTATTAGACGGGAATGTAGAGTTAATTTTAAATTTGTGTATAGGTGTGTTTTAAAAAAAAATATAAAATAAATAAATAAATAAAAAATAATGATGAATTTTATTTGAAATTTGGTGTATGTTAGTTTTATTTAATCATCTATGTTCTTAGATTAAGGTTATTATATTTTGATGGTTTAAGTATTTTGATTTTTGTTTACTTGATTAGTATCTATTTCATTGTAGTTTAGGAGTTTACTTGCTTAGCTTTGAGTTAAATAAGAATAAAACATTTTATTTATTTTGAGTTTCGAGTAAATATTAGTTTTTTTAAAAAAATATATATAATGAAAAAGATAGAACTAATTTAGGAAGCTGGTTTGGTTTGAATTGCTAGAATAGATTTTGATTTCATTTAGTTGGATTTATATTATCTTGTTGAGTTATGATTGATTTTATATTTGAGACTTGAGCTTTACTTATTTGATCTGAATTAATAAAGAAAATTATTATTGTTTGAAAATAAATATTTGAGTATTTTATTAAAGATTTACTTTTTTTATTGTCATTATTATTATTATTATTTTGTAGGTTTTGTTTAGATTTTAAAGTTGTTTATTTGAATTTGAAATTTTTTTTCTCTTTTTTAATTCATATTTATATGTTTTGATTGAATTAATTGCTTAATTGTGTTTATTTTACTTTTTTTAGTTTAAATATTTTGTGTTTATGTGTTTCAATTAAAATTAATTGTGTAAATTGTAATATTTTACATTTCTAGTTTAATTATTATACATATTTTGTGTATTTGCATTTGTGAATTACTTATTTAGTTTTGTTATTTTATGTGATTATGCGTTTTGTGTGTAATTAGGTTATGAATTATATTTTTCTCTTGGTTTAATTATTTTATGTGTTTATATGTTCATTTAAGTTAATTGTGTTTAATTTTATAGGTTCCCGTTAAAATTAGAATTTTGTCTAAAAAGAGAAGTTTTATCCATTTTTGATTCAAAATAAGTACTTGAGTGTTTTATTGGAATTTATATATTTAATTAATTGATGAATTGTATAAAAAAAAAAGAGAGGTTAATTGAGCCGAGACGGTTTGTTAATCTCATGTTTCAGAATATTTTAATCATGATACTGATATTCAAAGTCTTTTCAAAATAGAGTTAATTTGACCGCGACGGTTTGTTAACTTTATGTTTTAGAATATTTTAGCTGTGACAACTTAATATTCTAAAATTTTTTTTTTTCAAAATTAACTTTTCACCACTTAATTTATTTGTAAATAATTTTCCTAGTTTTTTTTATGCTATTTATGCATTTTGTTTTATTTATAAGTTTTTTTCCTAATAATTTTATTTCAAAATATTTTATTTAACTTTTGTTATTGTAGATAAAGAGTTAATTTAGCCGTGACGACTTGTTAACTCGATATTTCGAATATTTGAGTTGTGGCAGCTTAATGATTCGAAAATTTCCTTAAAAATGTTTGTTCTCTTTTATGTTTGTTTCTATTGATTTATAAAAATACATAAAAAAAATAATTTTCTTCCTTTTTTCTCTTATTTGTAAATATTTATAATTTATACATTTATTTTCAATTTAAATTTGCTCATTTATTTAGTTATTTTTCTTATTCAAATAAAAATTTCATTTTAGCCGTGACAGCTTGTTGACTTAATGTTTTGGGATACTGACCATGATAGCTTCTGCTGTTCAAGCTTTCTTAAAGAATTTCTTTCATTTATAGTTTCATTGTAAATAGAATATTTTTTTTTAAGGGGGTTATTAATTAATTTGCACAGTTAATTATAGGTACCGTCCGAGGACGGGTGTACTAGGGGTGCGTGGGATTAAATTTCTGCCCTTCCCTATACATAACCGACTCCCGAACTCGAACTGGTTTCAAAGATCATTATTTTAAAATGGGTTTTTCCAACGTTTTTTCCGAATGTAAATAAACTTGGTGGCGACTACAATATTTTCGAACTAAATTCATTCTTTTTTCGCCGTCCCCGTCGCGATCCCGGTTGCGACAACTCCCAATACAACTTACTTTGCCTATATTTTAATTAAAATATTTTCAATCTATCTGTTATTATAGATTATTTTTAAATGTAAAATAAATTAATTGAAACATGACTAACAATTAACATCAAAGATTTCTATGGTTCAGATCATGAGCCTTCCTAAATGCTTAATTGGCCTTTTCAACTAATGCTTGCTTCGCACGAAATTAGAAAGCTATTATTAGAATAAAGTTCAAATAATAATGTGGAGTATATATTTATAATAATGAAATGTATAAAAAAAATTTATAACAATGAATAAATTATTTTATTTGGTAGGAACAGCTGGAACGGTGAAGTGAGAGAGATGGAAGATGCTTGCTGGGACCGTAACCTTCCCCTAAGTCCCGAGAAGAGAGATAGACGGAGGCAACAACCATTAATGCCAACTATAGTGGAAATCAAATAAATAGTATATTAAAAATGAAATGAAAAATAAGACAACAAAAATATAGTATTTATTTATTAACACGTTAGTTTAAAGAAAGAAAGGAAAAAGCAGTTATAAAGGTGCTATTACGGAGATAGATAGTCTGTTGCGCTTGGCACGCAGCTAAATTAGTGTTGTTTGGTGTTCCGAATTTGGTGTGAATGATAGGTGTATATGTATGTATATATAAGACAAGTCAAATGCTGCAACGCGTAATTCCTATTTCTATTTCATTAGTTTTATCGAGGAGATTGGCGGTTTGATTTGTTTGTTTGTGTCCCATTATCATTAATTAATTATTATTATTATTTGGAAAAATTGCAAATCGCAGCGTTGGATGATTGACAATATCTAACTGTGTTATGGTTGATTGATTTGAACCAATCGAACGAGGAAGGCAAGAATCAAGAAATTAAAGTGTGTGAACACTACAGCTAGCGATTGGGAGACGATATGAGATGAGCATCTTCTGTTGCCTTGCATATGATCGCGAGAATAATGTGGGTATCGACGGAGGGGTGGAGGATGATCATGATTTAGAGTTGAAGAAGAAGACGAAGAGGAAGAAGGCGGCAGCCATCAGCTTCGGGTTTCGGGAGCTTGCATGGACAACAAGGGGTTTCAAGGAAGACAATTTGATCGGTGAAGGAGGTTTTGGAAGGGTTTACAAGGGTCGTCTCCCAACCGGCCAGGCATGTGATATTGTGATGTACCATCTTAATGTCTTACATACTCGATTCGATCGATTAAGACATAATTAATTAATTTTTCATTAATCATGTTAGTTTAGTTCATGACATTATCATTTAATTTGGATCAATCCTGCACGCATGCGCAGGTGGTTGCTATAAAACAATTAAGTCACGGTGGGCACCAAGGTTTCCAAGAATTTGTCACGGAGGTTCTTATGCTGAGCCTCCTTCACCATGCTAATCTCGTTAACTTAATTGGCTACTGCACCGATGGCGAGCAGAGGCTTTTGGTTTACGAATACATGCCGATGGGTAGCCTCGAACGTCATCTTTTTGGTAATCATATTTCTTTTCATCTCTATACATCTTACACATCTCATGAGTTAATCAAGCAAGAAACCAATACCAAAAAAAAAATGAAAAATATTAGTGCTTTTGACATGTTTCTCGCATGGTATATATACCATCATTGCTGTTCAGAAAGTATGTTTAAACAACATACATTCATCACATTTTATTCCTTCTCCCTCTCCTTGTCATTAATGACGTTTGCGTTATTTCTCTTTTCTAGATCCTAACCCAGAGAAAGGACCACTAAGTTGGAATACTCGGATTAAGATTGCTGTTGGGGCTGCTCGAGGGCTGGAATATCTTCATTGTAAAGCAAATCCGCCGGTTATTTATCGGGACTTGAAATCTGCCAATATTTTATTAGACAATGACTTTAACCCCAAACTCTCTGATTTTGGGCTTGCTAAGCTTGGACCCGTTGGAGACAAAACACATGTTTCCACCAGAGTGATGGGAACATATGGCTATTGCGCTCCAGAATATGCCATGAGTGGCAAATTGACTGTTAAATCTGATATCTACAGCTTTGGTGTAGTATTGCTCGAGTTGATCAGTGGACGTAAGGCACTAGATTTCGCTAGAAAAGCCGGGGAGCAAAACATAGTTTCATGGGTAATTTTTTTTTTTTCCTTCTTAAAACAAGTTTCCATTCCTTAACTCCTATTGTCAATCATAATTTTGCTTTTGCATTCGAATATTTCCTTGATGCATGGCTATAAATATTGTTGTTTGCAATTGAAATTACCGCCACAATATATTGTTGTTTTTGTGGTCTCCAAAATCAGATAGCAATAACATTTTTTTGTTTTATTGAGGTAAGTGTCAACAAGTTGAAGTAGGCTGTGTTTCTTTACAAATTAAGAGCCTGTTTCATTTGAAGTTTTCAGAATTTTTAATTTTTTCTTCACAAATTTTAAAAAATTAAAAAATTAAAAATTAAAATTAAAAATCAAAAACTCAAACCAAACAGGATTTAAAGGTGTTAAACTTAGGATTTTTCCACATCCCAATACGTATTAGCTTTAATTTGTAGATGACAGTTTAGAACTCAGCTTCTTCACGTGCAATACTTTGTTTTGTTTCTTACATTCTTACATTGTTGTTTGTGGTTTCCAGGCTCGCCCATTTTTAAGTGACAAGAGAAAGTGTGTGCAAATTGTTGACCCTCTTTTGGAAGGAAGCTATCCCTTACGCGCTATGCACCATGCAATTGCTATTACTGCAATGTGTCTCCAGGAGCAACCGAATTTCCGTCCACTTATTAGTGACATTGTTGTTGCACTCGAGTATATAGTTTCTCAGGGCATCCTTGAAGCCCATGGGCAAGGGGTGCGTGTGCGTAGCCCACTACTACAACACAACTAGAAATTGAGAGAAACTAATTTTCAACGGAATCAGGTTCTAGATTAAGCTCACCTTACGTATGTGGTTTTGGGTACATGAGTCCCTACACGTTTAACCAGTGCAAGTTACTAACTTGCAAACGTTTGAATTTAATTAATGTTGCTTTAGAAAAACTTATTGCCACAGTATAGTGAAGGTAAACCTATTGTCATAACATTAGTGAAATAAAGTTACTGCCGAAGCAGTGGTGAAAATGTTGTCATAGAAGAGCAGAACTTATATCTTTTTACGATTGACTACTTGCAATGGACATGAATATTTTATGCTTGTTTAGGCTTATACATTGAAGAGCCACCTGTAACTTGTTTCATGTGATTTTAACCAAATGAAAATGGCGTGGGGGGAGAAGGGGGGAGGGTGCATAATCACTAAGATGAATAATCACAGAACAATATTGGTGGTTTAGCTTATCCTGTAGTTTTTGTAGAAATTTTAATTTACAAATAGCAAATGTTCTAAAATTTCTATTGTTTATCATTGATCTAATTCTCAATATGGCATGTGACAAATAGATATTATAATTAAGATTATATGAAAGGATTACCTAGAAGAGATTGATAAGTTCATGACTATCTAATTTACTAGGCACATGATTTAAAATATAAGTTATTGTCTTCAAAACTTCTCCCCATAAAAAATCAGGAAGAGTTGAATGGTTAAGTACACACCTCACCATCTCCATGAGAGTACGATTTCGCTTTTCAGTGATACTGTTTTGCTGTGGAGTGCCTGGCATAGTGTACTATGCCTCAATACCTCAATCCTGTAAAAACCTTACAAAAGGACCAGGATCCCTACCAGTTTCATCATATATTCCATAAAATTTACCATCGCTTAACCCGTATGCCAAATTTCAAATCAGTAGTAGCTTTAAAAGTTTTAAAAACATCTAAAGAGTCTAATTTCTCATGCAACAAATCAACCCAGTTAAATCTAGAGAAATCATCAATAAATATAATGAAATATTTAAATCCTCCTAAATCAATGGGAGTAGTTGGCTCATAGATATCTGTATGAATCAATTGCAATATCTCTTCACTCCTAGCAACTCTTTTTTTCCTTACTCCAGCACTGAGCTTCCCTTTCAACAATCAATATAAGTATAAAAATCTGAGAAATCCACATTATGTAGAATGTTCCCCTTGATCAATATCTCCATTCTTTCTCGAGATATATATCCTAACCTCTTATGCTATAATATAGAAGAATTTTCAACAACTTTTCCATGTTTTTGCCTAACAACATTATTAATATTGGAATGTCATTGTTCAATAGAAAGAGGATTAAGATTCAACATATACATGCCATTCAACTCAACACCATAACCAACAACAGCAAATTCATAATATAAAATAACTTTATTAGACCCAAATAGAAAAAGTAGCCACAATCATCCAAAACGGAAACTAAAATCAAATTCCTTCTCATAGAAGGTACACAAACGGTGTCTTGCAAAATCAATACATGTCCACCACTTAATTTCAAGACAACTACTCCTATATGTTCTACTTTGATATTCATTCCATTTCCAACCGCAACAGACACCTCCCCTTCATTTGGCATTCTCCTGGTTTTGAGCTCCTGCACATATGTAATATGAATGGTCATACTAGAACCTAACCACTAGTATGAGAAGGTACATCAACAAAATTAGATTCAAAATACACTAGAGCTAGATGAATACATTTGTTCTTCCCCTCTAGCCACTTCTTAAACTTAAGCAGATCGTTTGTGCCCAAACACATCACAAAACTTGCAAGTGCCATTGAATCTTTGTTTCACACCAGATGGTTCACCATCTTCATGAACCGAAGGAGGTCCAAGCTTATCACTCCACTTCTTTTTGAACTGAGACTTGCTATTCTTTCCTTTAAAATGATTCTTCTTCTTGTCATGACTCTTAAGGGAACCAACTTAACAACTTGAGCCTTACCTTTCCTCATAGTTTGCTCCTCCTGATTAAGAATGGCTATGAGCTTATCAATAGACCACCCTTCCTTCTGTGCATTATAAGAAGTTCTCAGAACATCAAATTCAGAAGGAAGAGAGTTCAACACCTGCCAGACAAGAAAGTTGTTTCCCAGTTCCATTTTCATGGATTTCAACTTGTTATACCAATTGGTGAGCTTCATAGCATGTTCACGAACACCAGATATACTATCATATTTAGTCTTTATCAACAGTGAAAGGTAGTAAGTTTTTTCAGTCTTATGAAATTTCTTGAATTTCTTGCCCATAGGCTTAAGAAACTCCTTAGCACTATTCGTCTCAGGAACATTATTGATGGCTGCCTATGCAAGTGGGTAAAACAATGCAAGTGTATGGGTCATTCAAGTAATATAGTAGTGAGTGCAAGAGTATCATATCCACAGGGATTGGATAGAAGTATGCTAGTGATCAACTAAACTACTATGTTCAAGCTCAAGCAATATCAATATAGTGAGAACTAAGAGAAAATACTAAAAGAATAAGTGACTATAAAACACTAACACAACTAAAATGAGAAACAACCAAGATTAAAGGCCTAGGGGACCTTCTTCACCCTCTACTTCACTTGGATATGCAAATCATTTAAATAAATATCAACAAGTTGGTTTTGTTAGCATGCTAATTGTAGTTAAAAGCCTATGTCTAAGTCAATTAATCATGTCTCCTTCACCTAAAACACTAAGTGTCCTTATGAATTAGTGTAAAATCAACCCACTGAGAACTAATATCAAGCATTTACTATGCAAGGCCAATGAATATATTTCCATCCCATTGACTAATCCTTACACCTAAGCCAATTAAGTGTAAAAGAACAAACATTACCCATAACTAAGATCCAACATCCCTATTCCTATGTTTAGTTCAATGGAATCCTCCAAATTAACTTAAATAGTGGCCAAACATATAAGAGCAATAGACAAGAAATGGATAGCTAAAACCAACATTATTAACATTCAAACAAGTAAATCTACAAACATCCAAGATTCATAGAAGGGTCCAAAGGATCCCATAGCTACAAGTCTAGTTATCCATAATAATAAACAAACTAACTACTAGTTTAAGAAACATAATAAACATTAAAGACACAAAAAGAGAAAGGAAGAGAAGAACAAATGGTGATTCAATCCTCCTCCAAGCTTTTGGTCTTCAACCGTTTCATGCAAAGCTAAAATTTGTATATTAATGGGAGATTTTTATCAAGCATATCCAATAGACGAAATAGAGCCTATAACAACAATAAAGTCACCTCATGCAATATTAATCCTGCCGAAAGATCCCGAATTACAATGCATAAGTTAACTCCCACATTTCAAAAAATAATTATATTCTTAGAGTTAGTATCGAAAGGATACTGAAAACTTTAAAATATAATTATTAATCATCAGGAGCCATATCAATAAGGACAAACCAATAGGGCAAGTCATTATTAAAATAATTCCTAATGCAACATTAGTAACAATAGTTTTCATATACTAGTATTTTATCATAATCCGTCCAGCAAATGTGAGCTCACAATCGTGAAAAATACTCAACAGTATAAAAATTAATCTAAAACAGCATATCTCATATATATATATATATATATATATATATATATATATATATATATATATATATATATATATATATATAAACACATCACAAAGTTTTACAATAACAATATAACATAATCTCAATGTTCAATAATATACTGATAATAGAACACACAATTATTTAATTAACCAAATGATACCAAATCTAAGATTGTGCTGGATATAAATGTGCCTAACAGTGTCAGTGTCAGAATATGCATAAAAAATTTTAGATCAAAATTTGGAGAGCATATAATATTTTTGAGCAATTTATGCAATGGAAAATTAATAATAATTATTTCTGATACCCAGAAAAATAAATAAAAATCACCAATAATTTTAAAATATTAAAAAATCACAAAATGAAAAAAATTAGGTGAAAACAGGCCTTGGATAGGCCTGCGAGTGGACGACGCACTGTGCTTACTGCTCATCATTCCTGACCTTAAGACGGGTTGAACGCGACCACAGATACCAAAATGGGTCAACAGAGATTTCTCACTCAATTCTCAACCAAATTGAGCAATTTTTGTCTTATTAGATCCAAAATCAAGAGCTCTACAGAACTCATAAAGAATTGTGAATAATCATGGCCTATAACATCTAGGTTTCTTTAGCGAAAAATAGGGTGGGTATGCTCAATTTTTGTGCAATATCTATGTCTATACTTGATGAAAACTCATGATTTTGGTGTCAATATATTCAAAATTTCATGTTCTATAAAAGTCTCATGGAAATCAAAATAATTTTCCACACATATGGGTTCAGGTTTGTTAGGTTCTAAGATAGGGTTCATATTTTCAAAAAATAAAATTCTCTCTACACACTCAACCATTTCATGCAATCTTCACGTCAATTTATTCAGAACAAAACCAGTAACCTTTAATTAATTTCAAAATTAATCGATGAAATCACAAAATCCCAAATTGATATATTAGGGTTTATCACATATACGAATATACATTATCAACACCTAATCTGGAACAGTAATATTAGTGCCATATCAGAATTAGATTGGCTCTGATACCACTTGTAAAAATTTTAATTTACAAATGACAAGTGTTCTAAGATTTCTAGTGCTTATCATTGATCTAATTCTCAATATGACATGATATTGTAATTGAGATTAGGTGCTAGGATTACCTGGAGTAGTAGAGATCAATGAGTCGATGGCTATCTGATTTTTTTGACCTAAGAGAAACCAAGCAGTGGAGAGAATATTCCTCGTATCACCACTGCAGTTCCAAATACGTATTTTGCCTCAATGAGGGTAACAGCCATACTGAAGTGATTAGGAGCAGGGGCCTTTCTAATTAGTATCAGAATGGGTCAAACCTATCCATTATAGCTTAACCCATTTACAATAAATAAAACATATCCATTGTTAATAAAAATTAACACAGTTAAACCTAATAACAAAAATTAATCATAAAATCAGCTACACAATATGGTCCAATATTTTGGCATCCAGTTAATTTGGAATTAAAGTTAAACCATAACAAAATGTAGTTTATGTCATATACATAAAATATCCAACAGTTTAAAGCGCATGGTTAATTTTTTCCACCATTGATTTTCGCACCCAGTTAGAGGCTTAGAGCTGGAATGTTTTTTGATGTAGGGTTTTTATATACATTTCTCGTAATTAATCATTGTATACATCAGTCATTTTTCTTTGTATGATAGACGTAATATTATATTCATAACATTGATATTTCTAATTTTATATATATATATATATATACATACGTATTGTCAATGTATCACGTTAAAAAGAAACATCTTATTAATGTACAAAAATTATAGAATGTCATATTCAAGGAATTTACATGACGCAAATACCAAAGTTTTGAAAACCGGACCAGCCATCGAACAGAATGAAATATTGATTTAGAGATTAATTCGAAATATAATTGGTATATACTAAACTTGATTATTTTTATATTCATATTTATCATATAAGTATATGATATTATAAAATTCTTTTATAATTACCATATATCAAAATTAATCTAATATAATATATTTCTTGTCTCAATTTGATGTACACTTTTAGTTTGAAGAAAAGTATGTGAAAAAGATAAAAAGAAGAATACATACATTAAGAATAAACAACAACAAATTTTCCTTATTAATCATAACATATTGCGGAAGTATATAATTTATTTATTGATTTATATTTTTAATGTTGTACTATTTTTCAGTTTTTAGTTTTTACTCTTGCTTGAACTTTCTTTGTAGCAGCAATGGTCATGCCCCAGTCAAATTTCAAATACGTTCATAACCACTAAACACTATCTCTCTTTCTTGTTTTCTTTCCTTCTTTGGTCTTATTTAGTCACAGACTATCACATGAATCACCACCAACTAACCAACACAAACCTCAACAAAAAGCACGTTACGTACATATAATCTGCACTACATCTTCTGCTGTGAAAAAGAGGTCTTCGGTCTTCGTTTTTCTGGGTGAAAGGAGAGGCAAGGTCGCAAGGCACAAATTGGGGGAAGCTGTGTGAAGCAAGTGGCGTGGCTTGGAATCAGCATATTCAAGTCCCACATCGACTCCTTCAGGGTGGGAAGCTATGTGCTTTTTCCCTTTTCTGGTTTTTGGGTCCGAGCTATGTGCTTTTCCTATAAAGACCAGAAGAAGACCTTCCGGCTTGGCATCTCAGTGGCCCAGTAATATTTATGAAACTTCAGGTTGTCAATTGGGCCATAATATTTGTTTCAATACAGTTAAAACATTTATAATACGTAAACGGCTAACATGTTTTTATTTTCTTATTGTTTGGTCCGAACTGCTAGCCAGTTTGACTTGCTCTGGTTTACCGATTTTGAAATTAGCGGTTTTTTGGGTACCATTGGACTGGACAGGGCACCAGTTCCTAGTTTGATCAGTTGAATCGATTGGTTTGATCTGATTTTCAGAATACTATGCAGTTTCCTATTAGACCATATTGTGTATCCTCCTTTTTTTTATACGAACCCTGTATGATAAGATTCTCATATCTTAATAAATCAAATAACAAACAAGATACAAGACTTCAAAGCACCAAAATGTTAAGTAACAGTGCATGCCATTTAAGACATCTAATATAAGAAAGAATTCACTCCAAAGAGCTGCAAAAAATATTCATTCACAAGTTTGTATTAGGAACATAATATTCTCCATATTTTAAATACGTAAACGGCTAACCAGTTTTGTTTTTTTTTTGGTCTCAATCGCTAGCCAGTTTGAATTGCTCTGGTTTACTGGTTTGTAAATTAGCGGCTTTTTTGGTGCAATTGGACTGAACAGGGCACGGGTTCCTAGTTTAATCAGTTAAACTAATCGGTCTGGTCCGATTTTCAGAACTATGACAAATACTAAGCAGTTCCCTATTAAACCATATTGTATATCCTCCTTTTTTTTTATACGAACCCTGGATGATAAAATTCTCATATATTAATAAATTCAGTAACAAACAAGATACATGAATTTAAAGCACCAAAATATTAAGTAACAGTGCATGCCATTTAAGACATCTATTATGAGAAAGAATTCACTCCAAAGAGCTGCGAAAAATATTCATTCACATGTATTAGGAACGTAATATTCTCCATTATCTCCCTTAAGAATTTGATTGGTTAATATGAGCCAATGGTCATATAAGAATTAGGAGCTTAATTAGTCTCATTAATTAAAGATGCACATATTTTTAAAGGAAGTAGTGACGGGACTACCTGTTTTGTGAAAGGTTGTCTTATTTCCTTGATTATTATAGACCAAGCACATAATCATTTCCACTGCTCCATTCCGTCACAAATAATAATAATATAGTGATGGATCTCAAGAATCATCAATTAATCATTTAACAAGTTTTATAAATAAATGAATGAAAGTCCAGTAATTTTAGATAAGCCCAACTAATTTTAAATTGAATGAGTTTTATTAGGACATAGGGTCCGGCCAGATAATACTCAATGTTATGTAAATTTGATGGTTTCAAAAAGAGTAACAATTATTTGACGTCTAAAAAGCGAGTGTCCAAATAAACACTCACTTTATAATTATTAGATGTGATGGATGTTAAGGATAAGTAGGAATTACCATCATATCTAATGATTATAAAGTCAGACGTCCATTTTTTAAATGTTAAAATATTATTATCCTTTCAGAAAACCTTAAGTTTTGAACTTTTGTACTCACATGAATGAAATGAAAATGATAAGTATCACAAATAATAAATATTCGCTGGACAAGAGGGGTTAAGATGCCAAATATAGAACTACTATATGCAAAGGACATTATATAATGAACCATGTCACAAAGTTGCATGAATTAAGCAATCAATACACTATATTACTGTAATAAAAAAAGATTAATCTTTTTAAATGATTCAGTCCAAATTTATTGCACTCTCCGCGCATTTGTTGCTCCAACAATCAAGCTGGGGTTGGCCCCCAATATTAGATGCTTGGCCTCATGTTCAAGTGAGATGCTATCTTTTCACCTAGCGAACGGTCGGCCTGTACAACAATATCATCAACGAACAACAAATGAGTTCAGACATTATTAGCTTACATACATAAACAAATTAGTTCACGTGAAAATCGCACCTGAGTCCAGTATGATATCCAAATACTGCGGATTTCATGCGTGGCCCGTTTGTCAGATAAAGCATCGACCCATCGGCGCACAAATCTTTCTTGCCTGCGAAGAAGTCACAAAACAATAAAGAAAACCAACTGTTAGAGATTTCCAATCATATTTCATATTAGTTATATCAATTGTTTATAACAGAAACCTGTCAGGTGCCCAGGATCGATATCTCTCTCCAGGTTGCTTGAAGTTGTTCTCTTTCTCAATCATGCACTACATTGAAAAATAAAGTTGGTCACACATTCTTGCCGCTGTAAAAGCATCTTACAGTTTCAACAGTTTTATATAAGTGTTATTGCTATTTTTTGGTCGAAATTTTACAATTTGTTTCATAGAAGTATTAATCACCAATATAAGATCTATCCAAATGTAATACTAAATAAATCTTATCTTAACCTTTCTGGCTGATATTATCAACAATTGAGAGCCTTTATCTTACCAAAGTAGTACATTTCTACCGTTGGTTCCCTAGTAAATCAAATTTTCTTTAATTCGTTTTTGCTCAACATTATTTTACCACTAATTAAATAAGAAAATGTTATTAGAAGAAAGAAACTTTTTTGCTTCAGTCTCTTTCAATTTATCGGAAACTTTGTTTAGAATTCTAAAAGTGTATCCTTGCTAGGAAAAGGGAAACATTAAAATGAACTGATGTAATCTTAATTGAAACATGGTTACTGAATTTATCCACTAATAGATGTTTGTCTGTTCACCAATAAGCATTTCATCATGATGAAAACTAACCTTTTCACGCCTCCCATTCAAGATAACAGGAGGAATGGGGAACCTTTCTGCATTACGTACAGGATCATACCTTGAAGGGAAGTAATTGACCTATAAACCAATAGCAGTCATCATTAGGAGAAAAATGTATACAACTAAAGAGCGAGTTGCAATATCGGTAGGTAGTTGCCTACTCACCAGACCAGCTTCTTAATTATATATCCAAAATAAGTATGAGCACAAATATAAAATTTACCTCTTCATCCCTGTGCATGAAATTCATGAAACCATCATGGTGATTGTTGTGATGGGCACACTTGGGAGCATTAACCGGGAGCTGCAGATAGTTTGGTCCAAGTCTGTGTCTCTGAGTATCGGCATAGGAGAATATTCGAGTTTGAAGCAACTTATCATCCGAGTAGTATACACCGGGAACCACAATGGCAGGGCAAAATGCAAGTTGCTCATTCTCAGCAAAGAAATTATCTATGTTCTTGTTCAATACCATGCGGCCCACTGGCTGCAGGGGCAAAATGTCCTCAGGCCAAGTCTTAGTCACATCAAGCGGGTCAAAGTCAAATCTGTCTTCGTGATCAGGGTCCATGGTTTGGATGTAAAGTTTCCACTCAGGGTAATTTCCAGCCGCAATTGAGTCATAAAGATCTTGGGTTGCATGGCTGTGGTTGGACCCTCCGACCCTAATGGCCTCTTCTTCTAATAGACATTTCACACCGCATGTGGGCTTCCAGTGAAATTTAACGTAGTGTACTTTGCCAGCCTTGTTGATAAGGGTGTATGTGTTAACACCAAAGCCATCCATATGCCTGTAATCTTGAGGGACACCAAGGTCGTCAAATAAGAAGGAAAACATGTGAAGGCTTTCTGGATGGTGGGAGAAGAAATCAAGGATCCTCCAGTTCTCCTGGATATGGGACTTGGGGTTGGGTTTGAGAGCATGCACCATATCTGGAAACTTCATCCCATCACGGACAAAGAACACGGGAAAGTTGTTTCCCACAAGGTCCAAGTTACCCTGCACAAGAGTGAATTAACTTAATCATCAATTCACAGTAGTACTTGGCATGACAACGTAAGAAATGTCTTGGAATATATATATAGTTAAAAAAAAGGAATTCAAAAAAAAAATGAAATGAAATGAATTATGCTTATCTAGCTAGGTACGTAAAGGTTGGTTACCTACCTCTCTAGTGTAAAATTTGACAGCAAAACCTCGGGGATCCCTCAAGGTTTCAGGGCTAGCACGCTCATGGATAACAGTAGAGAAGCGAACAATGATAGGTGTCTGGACCCCAGGTGCCCGAAGGAAATCGGCACACGTGAGGTGAGAGACGTCGTGCGTGACTTCAAAGAAGCCCTTTGCACTCGCTCCCCTCGCGTGCACAACACGCTCTGGGATCCTCTCCCTATCAAAGTTTGCGAGCTTCTCCACCAGATGATAATCCTCCAGAAGAATTGGACCTGCCATTGCATGCATATATGCCAGCCAATTTCACCCATCATTTTTCGTTTCTAATTTAATTTGGGGAAATTTGATTTGATAGTTGATAATGATAATGAAACGTACCTCTGGATCCAACAGCTAGAGATGAGTTATTGTTCCAAACAGGAGCACCAGAATTTGTGGTCCAGAAGGGGGAATTGAAGGCGCTTGACGGACGGTGCTGCCCGCATGAGATGAGAGAGATCGAGCATTAGAGTCAATCATCATTCATTCATATGATATGATATGAATGCAATTAATGGCAATGCAATCATGATTTAAGCGCGATCGAGGAGATGACAAGAAATTCTTTCGTTACAAAAGAAAATCAATAAATCTGCCTAGCTAATTAATTGGCAGTACGTAGCTAGCACAATATGCTTGATTAAGCGTTTTGTTTTAAAGGCAGGCAAGGTAAAGCCATGGGCTTCTCAACCGAGCGAGCCATCAAAAAATGATACGGTACGTACGGTATTGCTTTAGAATCAGAATCAAATTAAAGGCACAAGGATAAGTGAACTTAGGCAATGGAATCTAACGAATCTGAAAGGCGTGGCAGACAAGTGATGTATGCATGTATGTTATGTACCTTGTAGGGATCCATGGTTTACGCACGCCTGGGCTGGTTCCTGCAGGGCAGAGCACTGAAAGAGATCGGAGATGACTGACTGGCACTTAATTTGTGTGGCAATCACAACACAAGCCCACGGGGGGTTCGGTTATATATATATATACATCTCTTTCTTTCCATTCTTATCTTCTGATTTTCATATTCAATTCTTTTATTTATAGTAATGAATGCTTTTTCTCGCTATCTCCTTTTCACACAAAATAAAACCAATAATCTAATTTCACTCCCCGCCAGTAAATGCATGCAACTGCGAACTACGAACGGGAATGAATGAATGTAATGCACCAATAATAATTAAATTAACACGGTTCACAAATCAGAAATAAAATGATACTACTACGATAATCTCTTGTTCCCTCCGAGGTTTGGATGGCTAAAAAGTAGGATCCACAATTATTATATTAATGATCATCAATGATGATGATGATATATGACTTTGGGATTGGGCTGGGAAAAGTTAAAAATAAAGTAGTAGGAGTAGTTAGTAACATGAGAACGCTATGCATTCGACTGTTGATGTTTTCTGATATGGGTATTATTATTTAAACATTCAAAATTAATAATCTAATTGAGATATTCACTCCATCATTATTAGATATGATAGATGGATGAAGATAGTGAAAATCATCGTCACATCCAATAATAATAATAAGATATGTATTTCAATTAAATGCTCATTTTTATTTCAACTACTTAAATGTGTCTCAAACTGCCTCGGCATTTGACACCGTAAGACCCTACGTCATATGTGGCTTGACAACATATATATCACCCCACGTATGTAAGACATTTTCATACTCCATTTAAATTTTAATAATACACTCAAAGCTTTTTTTCGAAAAAAATAAAGAATAATAGACTATATTCAAAATATAACACGTAAAATGTTTTCGGTGCTGAACACGTGAAATATTTTAAATATAAATAGTAAAATGCACATGGATTAATGTAATCTTACATGTTATTAAAATCAATTTAAAATTCATGAGTAATATTTTTCGAATAAGCTAGTTTTGTTTTCTAATTTTCTAAATATAACAAGGATTGGGATGACGTGAATTGATATGAGGGTCCTTCAAAAGTGCGCCAAGACCAAATAAAGATACTTGGCATCTTTTTCCTTTTATTTTAATTTTTTTTTTAGTAAATATTCAAATTAATTCCTCAGATTTTAATCAAGAGACAAGTTAGTCCTTTAAATTTTAAAAATCCTAAATTGATCCGTCATATTTTAAAAAAGATGACAAATTAATCCTCCGTATAGTGTACGAAGGGATCAATTTATTACTTTTTTAACTCTACGGAAATGTACGGAGGAATCAATTTGTTCTCTTTTTTGAAACGTGAGTGACCAATTTGAAATTTTTAAAATTTAGGGGACTAACTTATCTTTCAATACAAATTTGATGTGCCAGTTTGGGGTATTAGTCTTTTCTTTTTGTCACAATTTTTGGGTTGTTAGAAGTGTTTATAACCTAGCCCAACTCGCCAACTCAGTCCGATCCAAAGCTCATTGAGTCAGGTTTGAGTTTTGAAAAATGACCTCGTGACTTTTTGGGCTAAGTTCAAGTCATGTATAACATTGGACCGAACTTACCCAAAGTCAAAAGATTCTTTTAAAGATTTTCTTTTATTTATTGATTTGTGAAAAACTATAAAATTTGATTGTTCAATTAACATATTTTATATAATCTAATGCTATTTTTATATTAAAATAGTTTATTTTGAAACATTTACTACAAAATAACTTTTAAATTTTATTTCTTATAAAATTTTATAATGTTAGTATATACAATGTCCAAATCCTTATATATTGTTTCAACGTCGAATTGACTCAGTTCTACTCGGTCCACAATTTGGTTATTATCAGATTGGATAATGTTTCAAAAAATGATCCGATTTAAATATCAAGTCAAAGTGCTCGGGGTCGAGGGCTAGGTTTTGAAGTTGCTTTGTTACCATTTACAAAGTGGGGAAATGTTACTATGGATGTATAGGCCTAGAGGTATATGGAGCCGCAACCCTCAGTTGTAACCCAACAACAAAAATTTGATTTTTCATGACCAAATTAAAGAGAATTATTTGTAATTAGCTTAAAGTTTTAGTGTAAATGCTCATCTCCTCTTTTTTGGACAAAAATACGTTGAGATTATGTGACAATACATATAGTTAAAATATGCGACATACTTTTTAAAAAAATTGATATTTTTATGAAAATAAAAGGAAAAATTACATATGTAATATGTTATGATATTTGCAACATGTGGATATTTCGTCACAAGGAGCATGTTTTGCTGACCTTTGAATGGAAAATGGACATATCAGTTCCTAGTAAATGGTTGATCTTAGCTAGGATCATCAGGTATACATGATGCTGATTGTTGCTACAACATAAGCATTTTGTTATGGTTCGCTGGTATGATTTAATTTGTTCATGCACTCAGAGCAAGTAAAGTGAACAATATATAATGCCAATGGTAATTCAAAAAAGGTCTTTTTAAGCAGGTAGGGTTAATATATGTAGAGTTATAGAAATCCATCAAAATCTCATATATGATGCATACTATAGTAAGACTTCTATTTTGAAGATTTTATTAATTGCTATCCTATGTGTTATGACCCATCTTGTTCAAAAGTTTAAGCTTATAAACAAGTTAATGATATATGAATGATTTTATATTTAACATTTTTTTCACGTGAATGCCTCTTTTTTGAACTTGAAGTGTGTTATCAAAATGAGGATAACAAGTCATGAAAGTATTTCTCCAAAAAACTTAAACCAACATGTAGAGACACTTGAGTATTAAAATTATTAGATGCAGCTTATGTGCAACTACTATACCCTGAGGCAGGAAGGTTCCAAAGCCTTCTTGAGATGTTCGAAATTTTAGGTAAACAATCTTTGCTATGGGCATGGTTTCTATCTACTTATTTGGGGCTGGTTGTGGTGTGTTTCTATTAATAAAATAGAGTTATTCTTAGTCTTAGAAAATATACTAAATCCTGGGTTTGGTCCTAATCAATATTTTTGTTTGCTTTCAACCAAAATTTTTTTAAAATGACTTTTATGATAGGGAGCAAGAGCTTTAAGGATCATGTATTCATTTTGAATAAAATGCATATCAAAATCGAAAAAAATTTAGTATCTTTTGAAGACAATGTAATAATATAAGGGGAAAGTTATGTAATTAATTATGTTGCATGAAATTTCCAAGGCTCACTGGACGAGAAGAGTTGGATGGACTTGAGAGTCCATGAAAATGATAGGACGGTGTACAAGCTTGGATAATTTGCATCTTGGCTCGCAACTGGGGCTAACGCTCCTGACTAGACTTGCTTCTAATGCCACCAATCTTTGGAACTTCTCCATTTGTTACTTGGAACTGTATGGCTGCTTTTCTAGAGTGTTTTTGGTTTGCCACTAATTCACTGAATATCGATTAGACATGGCCAAATTATACTCTCACAAGTCACAATTATGAGTCCATCTTTGTCATGTACATCATGGTTATAGACTAATAAATAATTGCTCGGATAATTTATGGAGAAATCTTATTTTTATCTAGTATGAAACTATAAATTTAATATGATTCTCCTAAGAAATAAGAAAGAGCATAATTTACCAGCCACGTGCCCATTGGGATAATAATATGATGATAAAATTCACCGATACTACTAATATTTCCCCCCTTATATGGCCCATTGTGATATGAGTACGGATGCAAAAGTTTGACAAAGTCTCAATCTCGTGCATATAGTTAAATGCGGGTGCGTTGTTACAAAATTCACAATAAATTTGGTTTTACTTGTTAATGTAGGTTGATCGGGAATTGAGCCCAAATTTAATAGGTGTCAAACTTTGAGTGCATAGGTCGGTGTAATTGGATTTGCACTAATTGACCATAATGTCATGGTGAGAATGAATACATAGTTGACCGCCCAGCTTGCATCATTGAGATGCTTTTTCATTTAAGAATACATTCATATATATGCATGAATCAGGAATTACATTGGTGTTCTCCTTGCATCATCAATCAAATAAATCATACCATACCAGAAAATGGAAGTTGAAATAATCTCTACCTACTGCATCAAACCCTCTTGCCCAACGCCTGAATACTACAAAACTCACAAGATCTTTCTCTTAGACAAGTTTCTGCCTGCTATTCATATACCCATGCTACTTTTCTACATTGTTGAAGCTGAAGCTGCCACCACCACTGTTATTGATACTACTCAATAAAGCCAAAGACTAGAACTATTAAAACAATCCCTGTCAGAAGCCTTGATGCACTTTAATTTACCCTTTGGCTGGAAGGATTAAAGACAGGTTTTCTATAGAACACAACGATGAAGGGGTTCACTACACCGAGGCAAAATCAAGATGCACTGTGTTTGAGTTCTTAAACCAATTTGAGAATAATTTCACATCACAAATCCACAAACTCCTCCCAAGTCAACCAAGCTGGGAAGAAACAAGTGAAGGGTGTGTCAATGATCCAAGTGACTTGCTTCCCCTGCGGTCGCATAGTTATTGGCACATTGGTGTCTTACATGATAGCAGATGGAGCCATAGTGAGCTTCTTTCTGAATAGTTGGATGCTATTTCTCGCGGGGTACCTTAGTCTGCATTATTTCTTGATTTTGATATTACTCCCTTTAAGTTCCCCAAGAACGATGCATGCCTAAAAGGTGTAAATATTATGTCTATTTTTGGCCCATTCTTGATCAAGGGTTGGATTGGCATGAAAAGGTTCTTGTTTGGTGCTGAAGTTATTTCCAAACTCAAGGCACAAGGGTCTAGTTTAACTGTGCAAAATCATAGTCGAGTGGAGGTAGTATCATCCCTTATATGCAAATGTATTGCAAAAGTCATCAATTCAGACCTTGGTTTGGATAGGCCCACTTTGGTAACCCATGTAGTGAATATGCATAGAAAGGCATCCTCTACTTTCTCAAACTCTTGTATGGGCAATTTTGTTTTGTTAACTATGGCTTTGTTGAGGGAGGAGGAGAAGGTGCTAAATTTACCCAACTTACTGACTAACAAGGGAAGCAATCATAGTTATTAACTTAGAATTTGTTAAAGGCTTTGAAGGAGAAGGAGGTTATGTGAGATATAGTGAAGTCTTAAGAATGATGGTTGAGATGACCTCAAGTGGTAAGGTGAATTTTGTGCACAGCACGAGTTGGTGTAATTTCGATCTATAGAATATTGATTATGGATGGGGAATGGGTGTCTTGCACTTCTAATTCACCCAATGTCAAGATTGTGTTTGTTATCGTGATGGATACGCCATTAGTCAATGGAATGGAAGTTTTGGATTTATTTAAGTAAAGACCAAATTGATAGCTGATAAGCATAAGTTGAAAAGTTATTATAACTAATCACAATTAGTTGAGTTAGTTACCTTCGTTAGATCAGATCTGTTAGAGTTTGTTAGTCTTAATCCATTTTAATAAATGTTGTTCAATGTACTTTCTCATTCATCAAGTGAAAAATACACCGATTTACAATTCAACAACTCTTGTCTCTTTTTTCTCTCTCTGCACTCTTCTCCTTTTATTCTTGGAGACTAATACCTAATATGATATCAGAGCTCTAGGATCCAAGGGACGTGAACTCACTACACCTTCCATAATGACTACACCGTCAACAATGGCTACACCAAAAGCCTTTTCAAATCCTCTGGCCACCAAACTCAATGAGGATAATATTGTCACATGGAGACATCAAGTTCTTTTCTCCATCAAAGCGAACAAACTCAAGGATCATTTGGAAAAGGATAAAATCCCTCGCAAATATACCACTCAAGAAGATGAAGTTACAGGTAATGAAACAAGGAATTCATGGAATGGGAGCTGCAAGACAATCATCTAGCTGCATAGCTATTAGCCTCTATGGAAAGTTCAATCACCAATCGAATAGTGGGCTGTGACTATGCCTACCAAGTCTGGAATAGAGTTGAAATTTAGTTTGCTTCCAAAACTAGACCCAAAGTGAAGTAGTTGAAAACACAGTTCAAAGCAATCAAGAAACAAGGAGAGGGCGCCACTGACTACTTGTGTAAGATCAAAAAGCTGGTTGATTCACTTGTGTTGATTGGAGCTCCACTTTCAACTAAATAACACATAGAAATGATTGTTGATAGTGTCAATGAAGACTATAGTGCAATGATTACTACAATCTTGTTACACCCTGAGTCATTCTCAGTAGAGGAATTGGAGGCACGATTAATGGCGCAAGAGGATCATTTCAAGAAAGATGATGGCTCAATCTTACAAGCTCACATGGCGCAAATGACAGTGCAAAGCTTAAGAAATGGAAATGACATCTAGGAGGTTTTAGCCGAGGTCGAGGAAGAAAAAGATCCAATAAGGGTGGTAGATCATATTGATTCCTAATTAAAATCTTATTTAAAATTTAAATTAATTCATTTTCAAATAATTCTCATTTTAAATAGGCTTATGTAATTTTGGTATTTACCAAAATAACATCATCTCATATGTAAGTCGTTTGATGCCTTATATAAACCTAAACTTGAAAAGACCAAAATGCACCTGACATAGGTATCTAAAATATGGAGCTTCCATATAAAACCTTTTGAGGATTTACCACCAGGTTGAATTTGACTTTGGGATGTGCTAGCAACCCTGCAATACAATTGCAAATCCAATTCGGTAATTAATTTCTAATTAACTATATTAATTAGAATTAATTCATTCTTCGCACATATATATTATATTGTATGTGACTAACTAGGTTCATCATTAGTTGATAGTGAGATCATAAAATCAAACTCTTGATCTTATTAGAAACTCATTTCCAAACCTGGAGTGCAATTTCCAAAATACCATTGGTTCTCATAAGTCATGAGTAACACCTAGCATAACCTGTCATAACCACCCAAGTAGTGACGAATGTATCAATTAGAACATTTTAGTGAACTAACAATCATATTTTTCATGCACTTAAATCCTTTTATTATAGGATCCCAATCCAACCAGGGTCATGGATAATGTCAAACCCTATAGCTTAGATCATATGGATTCTTTGAGTTTTTTCATTCCTTGATCAATATGACATAAACTAGAAACTCTTTTCTATTTAAGTCCAAGTGCCTTAGCCAAGGATTTTATGATCAAGAACAACCTTTCATCCATAGGACCTACCTTCCTTTACATGAGGTAATGAATTCCATCTTGACTAGCCACCTATCTCGATACAAAACTAACTATAGCCACAGACTGCTTGATACTAATGCATGGCATGAGTATATGAAGAGTCGCAAACTATAGCTACCTGTGTACAAGATAATTGTGCCATCTCAGGTTTAAGGATTATATGCACTGATATGATTCAGATAATATTTCATTGACATTAGTAAAATTACCATGTGAACTTTATCTATTTGTCATGTTCAACCCACTTATCCTATAAATATCCATATATCTATTTTGATATCTAATATTGTATAGTATGAGACTCACTACTCCATCTTCATTAGTATCTCATACTAATCATAGAAACAGACAGAGAGGATGATCTTCCAGAATAAAAATGCCCAATTTGAATTCCTATAATCATGAACTATTTTAAAGATATTGTACTAGACTACTCCGTCGCTCATATTCTCAACTCTTGAGAATGAAGTATCTAACAAGCATCTTATGGACTTATTCTAATAAAAATAAATTATAGAAAAAAGAATAATAAATTGCTATTAATAGGAATTATTGATACATATATTTATTAGCTCTAGGGCATACGACTAACAATTCTCACTTTCAGTCAACTAATTTGCCTGCTAATATTGCTACTGACCATAATATTGCTATTGAAAATTTAGTTGTCACAGTAGTTCCTGCAGATATGAATGTATCTAATCCTTGTGCCAACCCTGTATTTACTTAATCTACTGCTCAACATGCTACAAAATTTGTAATTCCAGACAATTTTCACTTTATGCAAATTAGGGCGAAGTCTAGAATCTTTAAGTCAAAATCATAAACAACTGCTCTTCTCAACTCATATGTGGACCTAACACAAACTGAGCCTAAGACTGTAAAACAAGCACCAAATTCTTCACATTGGCTTAAGGCAATGTGAGAAGAATTTCATGCTCTGCAGGCAAATCAAACATGGAGTCTAGTCTCCAAACCTACTAATGATAACCCATAGGCTACAAATAGGTGTTCAGGGTTAAAAGACATCCAGATAGTTCTATACAAAAATACAAAGCCAGACTTATGGCCAAGGGATTTCATCAAAGCAAAGGATTAGATTTTGTAGGAATTTTTAGTACAGTCATTAAGCTTTTTACTGTCAAATACTAACTAATGGCTGGGAAATAAGGCAATTCAATTTCAATAATAGAGGCCTACAAGAGGAAGTTTCATGACACAACCTGAGCAGTTTGAGCAAACACCTTCTACTCATGTATGCAAGCTGAAAAAATCTCTTTATGGGCTCAAACAAACCCCTAGAGCTTGGTTCTCTAAGCTTAGCAATGCTTTACTTAAATTTGGCTTTCACAATGCCAAAGCAGACATATCCCTTATTATGAGATTTTCTCCTACCTCAGTCATTTATATTCTTGTATATATGGATGACGTTTTGATAATTGGCTCAAGTCCTTAAGAGATTTCTTAACTCATCACCGATCTACATAACACCTTTGCTCTGAAAAACTAGGGAGAAATGGGTTTATTTCTAGGAATTTAAGTCAACACTTTTCCCTTTGGTGCCATTCAGCTGACTCAAACAAAATACGTAAATGGTTTACTTTCCAAGGCTGGCTTGATTGCTACCAAGTTAATGCCAACTCCCATGCTTTCCTTCCTGGAACTATCAGCCAGTGATAGCTCCCCATTTCAGGATCCTTCACTATACAGGATAGTGGATGGAGGACTCCAATATGCCACAATCACTTATCCTGATTTGTCTTATGTTGTCAACAAAGTGACCCAGTTCATGCATCCTCTGGATGAGCATTTGAAAGCGATTAAGAGAATTCTAAGGTACCTAGCTGAAACTACAAAGCATGGATTAGTTTTTCAGCCCTGCAAAGAACTGAGCTTGATGGCTTTCTATGATTCAAATTGGGGATTAGATGTTTATGACTGAAAATCAACATATGGTTTCTGGGATTACCTAGGCAATAACCTCATTTCCTGGTCTAGCAAAAAGAATGCAATTGTTTCAAGGTCAAGTACACAAGCCGAGTTCAAAAGCTTAGCAAATATATTTGCAGAACTCACTTGGTTGTAGACTCTACTAAAAGAACTTTATATTCCCATTCCAGGCCTTCCTACTATATTCTGTGACAATCTCAGTGCTACCCACTTAGTAGCCAATCTAATCTTGCATAACAGGACCAAGCACTTCGAGATTGACCTTTACTTTGTTAAGGACAAATTAGTTTAGCAGCAAGTCTTCGTCTCTCACTGCTACAGACCAGATTGTGGATACACTTACTAAGCCACTATTTGCTGCCTTGTTTCAGAAATTCGGAAGCAAACTTAGGGTTCTAGACATCTCACCCATGAGTTTGAGGGGATATGATAGGTAATAAGCACAAGCTAAAAAGTTGTTATAACTAATCTCAATTAGTTAAGTTTGTTACCTTTGTTAGATTAGATCTGTTAGAGTTTGTCAGTCTTAATCCATCTGTATAAATGCTGCTCATTGTACTTTCTTATTCATCAAGTGAAAAATACACCAATTCACAATTCAGCAACTCTCTTCTCTCTTTTCTCTCTCTACACTTTTCTCCCTCTATTCCTGGAGACTGATACCTAATACACATGGCCATACTAGAACAAGACAAGGAGTTCCTTGCTTTCGCCGCTTTAGATCCAAATCCCTTGCAGCTAACCAGTTATGTATCTCATGCATGACGGTCCTCCTTTATCCTTTACTACTTTAATTAAAAAAAATTAGTACTTTTATTAGGAAAAATACTGCTTTTTAAATATGAAAAAACTGATATGTTTTATTTAAATGTTGAATTTCTGTAAGATAAAAAATAGTACTTTTATTTTGAAAAAATAGTGTTATTATTTTTTTCCTTTTTAGCTGACTAGTTTTGAGTTATTATTATTTTAGATTATAACTTTATTTTTAATATGATTATTGAAATGTTAAATATCTAATGATTTTCTTATTCTCATGTGACTAAAAATATAGCTATTGCTTTATGTAAATGTATGTATGTTAACTTTAGAAGAATATGACTGGAATCACATAAAAAGAAAAAAAGAACAGGACTACAGAATAGCATCACCTTTTTTCTTTTTGTGGTTGAACGGCACAACAGCCCAAACCAAGAAAAAATTATTCACTATCGGCCTGGCAAACTAACCCCAACTAAGTCCTGACTTAAGAGGGCCGCGAGAACCAATAAAAACAAATTCCTAATCCTAAAATGAAATTTAAGTTCATGACGAAAAAAAGAAGGTGATTTAAGTTGGCTAAATAAGCTGTCGCGATTCGCCTCACAATAAAATAAATGGTTGCTAAAGTCTCTCAAAGTCTCGCCGTTAGTCCTCATAGATGAAAATCATATTCGGCCTTTTTTTACTTTGGAAAAAACATATTTATGCCTAAACTTAACAATTTTTATGAGTTTCAAACGGTCTTTTTCATGAAAAATAATTGTATGGTTCTCTTTTAGCATACAAAACAAACATTCCATTCATACGGAGTAAAAACAAATAATAAGAAGGTGGGTTAATAAATTATAATATGCAACAAGCATAAACAAGAATTTTACCATTTAGGATATGTTTGATTGGAGGGTAAAAAGTTTTTCCTTATTTGAGTTTTTTTTATATAAAATTACATATGAAACTCAATTATATAAAATTTATCTATATTTTATTCTCCAACCAGGCTTACCCTTAATATTATATAGGTTAAAATTATTAAGGGTATATTTGGATTGATGGAGTTAGATGGAGTCGAATTTTAAGTTGTTTCATTATTTGGATTTGTAAGATTTAGATGAAATGGACAAAGATAGATAGACTTCATTCCATCCATATTCATTATGTTTAATTCCATCTAATTCCATACATTCTTTTCAAGTTTCTTCTCTCTAAATTGGGAGGAATAAGATTAAATAGAAAATATTCAAATAATAGAGTGGAGCAATTATTCCACTATACTCTGCTCTATTTTATTCTAAACCATTGTGCCCTGCTCCGTCATGTTTCACCAATCTAAACATACTCTAAATAAGCACAAAAATATTAAGTTTTCTTAATTTTTTATTTTAGATTTTTTTATAATATTTATTCTTAAAAATTTAAGAGTGTGTTTGGATGAAATATTTTTATAGATTAAAGATTTATTTAAGAGGATTTTAATTGACTTATCCATTTGATAAATAGTTTAATTAAGAACTTATGGATAAAGAGCTTTAACTAAAGGACTTGAATGAAATAAATTACTTTATGAATGGATTATTTCGTATTTGGATACATAAAAACAAATTGTTTATTTTAATTTGTACTGCTTATTCATCGAAACAAGCGTATAAGATTTTTTTTTATGAAAAGCTAAATATGTCAGTTTTTTTTTAAAAAAATCTTGTTGGTAAATAATAAGTTGTTGTTCAAATAGGCACAAAATATCTTTTGACTATTGAAATTTAAAAAAAAATAAAAGAGTAGTGCTATATAAATGCACCCTAACCATATGTCTACGAATTTAAGTATGTAATTTATACGTGGAATTTTTTTTTCTAATAAAAAATATTATTACTTTTTAATGAACTTTCATAATTTTTCCCCTATTATCACCATGAAAAAGTTTAAAAGAAAATTGCGACAAAAAACTTCCTATTATATGTTTTACATATTATTATTTTTAATTCAATTCATATTTATTGAAAAATATGTCATAAAACAATTTAGTACAGAAGTAATCATAATTAATTTAAAAATCAAAGTGCTATTTTTAGAGGAAAAAAAAACTGGAGTGAAGAAAAGTGACAGTTTTAAAGATGTTTTGAAGTATGATTGAATTCAATAAGTGAACTACTATTTTTAGATGATTTTTTGAACTAAATTGTTGATTTAAGAGAAGTTTTGAAGCTTCTTATATTTTTCAAAACCCTCATGTGAAGTGATTGTAACGGATCGAACTTATATAAAAATGAAAAAGTAAAAAGTTCATTCAATTTGGAATAACCATTTTTTTTCATTTTTGGGTAGAGGTGTACTCTGTGAATTTTTTTAAAAATAATAATGGGTTAATTTTAAATTATGAACAGTAATTTGAATTATTTATTTTAATAATTTATATCAGCCACTATAAACATTATCTTAGAACTAATTTTGATAATTTAAAATACTTTTTTTCATAATTTAAAAAATAAATTATTATTATTTTTCTTAATTCCATGCGTCAAATAAACCACACAATAGGGTGACTATTTTACTAATATAAAATGATTAAAATCAGATATTATATATATATCCGGATATTAATATTATTATACAATTTTCCTTTTTCTGTTGAATGAAAATCTACTTAAATTGATTTTAGTGTAAAGAACTCACATTCCTGTTGCAAAATGTCAAGAATCAGTTAAAGAAGATTTGCAAAAATAGGTTTAAGCATATTACTTTAGCGCATCAGTTAGTGTCAGACTGTATGGAAAATCGGTTTGAGCAGATTTCATAATCGATTTGAATCGATTTTCCACACAGTCTGAGACAGACTGACGCGCTACAGTGATCTGCTTAAACCAATTTTTGAGTGTCAGAGTATATGAGAAATCTGTTTGAACCGATTTTGCTCACACTCTGACACGAACTGACAAGCCTACTGAATAATCTTGTTAAACCGATTTGAGATTGTTAGAAAATATTATCTTCTCAAACCGATTTGGGGACATCTACACCATTATATAATGATCACATCGGGCATTCATTCGAAGCATTCAGTAGAAGGAAGCAAAAAGGAAAAAAAGAAAAAAGAAAAAGTGGTTACATGAGAAATTGAGTTGCAATATGGCAGAGTGTTGTGTAAATATTCCTGTTTATTATAATAGAGAGATTATAAACACAGTAGATGGTGAACCTTTCATAAGTGACAATCAAGCATGGTTAGTTATCAGTCCACCTATTAGTTTGTTAGAGTTGTAGAGTAGAATACTGGAAGAGTTTGATGGAAACAACAAGCAAATTGCAAAAATATTTTACCGGATGCCGATAGATATTGGGCCAAACGGGATCCGATATAAGAGGTTTCGAATTTGGAAAGATGAGCACGTAAGTCATATGTTTTCTTATTTTCACTCATTTTCCGATGTTCGTAGAATTGATTTATTTGTCGAACTCCAAGATGGTCCTTTCAGCTCTAGTGGGTCAGATGTAGATACATCATCATTTGTGGCAGTACATCATGCATCTTGGTCTTTTGAAGTGTCCCGTAATCATGATCAGAGTTCACATCGAACAAATGAAGATTTGAATTCTATAAGCTTTGCACATCTTGCAAGGCAAGTCGAAGAACCATTACCATTAAATCCCTCACCATTAGCACTTTCTGGCCTAGTTGAGGATTTTGATTTTGATGTTGATCATGGGGGTATCCATGATGAGGAAGAAAAGGAGCTTGATCGTGCCGGAAATGATGATGAAGAAGAGGAGGATGAGGAGTTATTTCATGTTCAAAACTTGGATGAATAGTTTATGTCTCTACCCCGATCTCAGTCTCAGTCTCAAGAGCGCCCCAGTCATTATTCTACAGTTGATTTTGATGCAATATGGTCTGACATAGTTGGGTTTGCTTCAGGATTGGGTTTTGGAGGAGAAACTGATTTGGTAGTCGGACAGGTGTTCTGGAATAAAGAAGAAGTGCTATTTGCTGTTAAACATTAAAGCATTCGAAAAGGTGTCTAGTACAAAGTTTATGAGTCTGACCATATAAAGTTTCATTGCAAATGCATAAATTTTGGGGATGGCTGTAATTGGAGTATACGTGTGACACTTCTCACAAAATCGCGACTGTGGGAACTTAGGAAACTGAACGAACCACACATGTGTTCGTTTCCTGAGTCTTCGAATCAACATGCCCAGATGGATTATCATATTATCTGTGCCTATATTTATCCATTGGTGCAAGCGGATCTGACGATCGCCATCAAGTCACTGTAGGCATCAGTTGAGTCAAAGTTGAGGTTCAAGACAATATACAGGAAGGTGTGGCTGGCCAAACAGAAAGCGATTGCCATGATTTATAGTGATTGGGAGCAGTCGTATAACGAGCTTCCTAGATGGTTCAGTGGGTTACAGTCTTATATGTCAGGAACTATTGTGCAGCTACAGACTAGGCCATACTATATGGGTGATGTTGAACAACAGGATTCCATTATGTTCCACCATCTTTTCTAGACATATCCGCCGTGTATAGAAGCGTTTAAATATTGCAAGTGACTTATTTCAATTGATGATACTCACCTGTATGGCAAGTATGGCGGAACACTACTGATGGCAATTGCCCAAGATGTTAACTCAAACATTTTGCCAGTTACATTTCCCGTGGTGGAGGGGGAGATAAATGAAGTCTGGTCTTTTTTCTTGAGAAATCTCAGGCAGCATGTGATGCCACAAGCGGGCATTCTTGTAATATCTGATAGGCATCAAGCTATCAAAGCAGCTTTACATGCAGAAGGGAGTGGTTGGCATCCTCCGTCAGTGTATCACGTATACTGTGCTCGCCACATTGTGTCAAACTTTGCTATGAAATTCAAGAACAAAGATGCCAAGAAGTTGCTAATGAATGCTGCATATGCAAAGACGGAGTAAAATTTTTTGTATTGGTTTGGTGCATTGGGGCAGGTGGATCCAGTAATGTGCACGTGGGCTAGCAACATTTCGCTTGAGAAATGGGCGCAGTATGCTGATGAGGGCCGTCGATTCGGGCACATGACTACTAATTTGTCGGAGTGTATGAATGTTATCATGAAAGACGTCCGCAATCTTCCTATTACAGCAATAGTAAAGTCCATTTACTTTCGTCTTATTAAGGTTTTTGTGAAAAAGGAGACAGGGGCAAAGGCCCAACTTGAAAGTGGCCAAAATTTTTCATCTACTTTATTAAATGCAATTGAGCAAAGCAGGCGATAGTTCGGCAATATGAGTGCCACTCCAATGAACCGAGAGAGATCGATGTACTTGATCTTTGAGCGAGATGACATTGGCAGTCGTGGTCAACGAGAATTCAGGGTGGATTTAACCGGTCGATGGTGTGACTGTGGAGACTTTCAAAAGCTGCACTATCCCTGCCACCATGCCCTTGCTGCATGTGCTGATGCTCATAGAGACTGGACGTCTTTTGTTCATGAAGTCTACACCATGGAATTAGTGTTCAATGTTTACAAAATTGAGTTCTGTGCAATTGCTAACGAAGACATGTGGCCTCTGAACACAGGGCATACCTTAAGGCCAAATCTTGCATTGAAGCGAGTTCTGGAGGGTCATCTAGTTTCCATGCGGATTCAGAATGAAATGGAAGGTTGACCCAGGTTGCCCAAATCGTTGTGGCCTATGTCGGGGAACAGGCCACACCAGACGATCATGCCTACACGCTCCATCCTCTACCCAGCGTAACTAAATCCATTGCATATTATGTGTTATATTGAGTATATTCATCTTCCTTTTAAAAAGCATTAGTATGCATGAATTTATATATTGTGCTATGCTAGTTTGTATTTCTGATTTTGTATATTATCTAATTTCAGTTTGAAATGGTATAACATTAACTCTATTGTTATCTATCAGTGTATAATTGCAACCTCCATAATAACCAATAAATCAAAGTAAGACATGGATTGCAAAGGCATAATCACTAGTCAACTGAAGTACATAAAATAAAGTCCATAATAATCATAAGTACATAACCATAAGTACATAAAATAAAGTCCATAATAATAATAAGTACATAACTACAAGCTATGGCCTAATCACAGATCCCCTTGTCCGGTACGTCTAGGGGCTAAAAAGTGACTCCTTGTGTGACAACATCGGCGTCTAATCTTTCATACAAGTCTATGCTGTCCTTGTCCCTCAACATGATCCCGGACCGAGTCCTGATCCTGGTCTTGATCCTGCTCCTAATCCTGATCGTGGTCCTAGTCCTAGTCCTGTGTGACTCGAGCCTCCATCGCTCAATGAGTGCACTAATTAGTGCTCTGTCATGATAAAAAACGGGAACCATTTGTGCAACATACCAAAACCCTACTTGCCTCAAATATGGCTCCATTAAAGGATGTGGCTCCACTATCTTATTATAACGCCTACTTTTTATAATTCTCGTAGGCTGCAAAAATTAAAGAAATTGCCAATGTTAATAATTAATAAAATTCATATTATATAAAACTAATTAAATTTAAATTATACATCTCAAAATATTTATTCTATACAAACAAATTTCATAAATTCCTATAATCTAAACCAACCAAACAATAACATTTTCAGTATATCTTTAAAGCATTTGTCATCAATATTTTGGAAGAATGAATAGTCAATTCTTTAACTATTTTATTTTTTGATTCAAATTTAACAAATTAAGTACTACTCAGTCTAATACTATGAATCAATCCTGTTATGTTACGTTATTTATGTCACTTACTTCAATGCATTTATTTTATATCTATTTCTATTTTTTTATAGACCAATTCTCAATCAAGTTCTATGTTTAACTACTTTTAAACTTTTTTATTTAAAATTCATTATCCAAACAATATATTTCTTTTTTACCATTTAATAACCTTTTAATCAAAGAAACAGATTTCTTGATTCTTTACTTTTAAAAAATAAATATAAAGATTACTTTTAAAAACCGTTTTGAAAAACTAAAACATAAAAACAATCCCAAACAAACTCTAAATTTCACTAAGTCTTCTAATCTTAACTAGTTAAATACTAACGTGTAAAATTCTCCTATACTACAAGGCAAAGTGCAATCTATGTACTAACTACTTATTTATATAAAAAAATTATACTAAATATCTGATCACATGTTAAATTATGTTTAACTTTTACTCAAACATATTACAATATTTTAAACTTCCAAAGCCTACTGAACAATTAATATATTAAAAAATTTAAGCTAAATAAATTACATTCTTGACATAATAAAATGTATAAAATAATCTACTAACCTGGTGTTCTAATTTTCCTGCAATGTGATCAAGTGTATTTAAGCGATAAATATTTTCATCCTCCATCTTTTACTTCACTAATTTCACTCTCAGTGTATATCACAATAACAACCAAACAGATTATGCACACTCCCCTTCACTATAAAGCTTTAGCCGATCCCTCACAATGAAGCTTCAACTGATTTGAATGTATAGGGGTGTAGTGTCCAAAAATCGGTTTGAACCGATTATGGACTGTTCTTTTGCAGAATGGTGTCAGCCTACACCATAGTTTTCAGACTCGGAAGGGTGATCGACTCGGTCGAGGCACTGGGTCATTGGTTCAATCGGTGGGTCACTGGTCGAACCGGTTGAATCGGATTTATATAAAAAAAATATAAAAATTTAAATAAAATACAATAAAATGACAACTAATTAACAATTTAATACTCTTTGAGGGGTCCAAATATGAAAGCATAAATAAATAACATAAATTCTAAAATCTTATTCACATTTCATATTTACGAATCACAATTAACAAGTTCAAAACATAATTATACAAGCAAACTCACAAAGTTTTATATCACAAATTCATAAGTTATGACAATACAAATAAAGTTATTGTATTTTTCTATAAGTCAAATTAGGTTTTTTTATTTAAGGTTTTTGAAAAAGTTATCATTTAGAACAACAAAGCAAGAAAAAAGCAAAAAAATAAAAATGAAAATAGAAAAGCAAAAAAAAAAAACTCGACCAGTCCAACCCGGTTCAACCGGTCGAGTCACCGGTTTTGATATAAAACCGGCCAAGTCAAATCGGGTCCTACCAGTTTTGATGCGGGATCGATCCAAATACTAACTTGGACGGGTTTCATGACTGGTTCGACCGGTCCGAACCGGTTTTCAATACTATGACCTACACAATCTGTTGAAACTGATTTTGCTTGCTTTGCTTCAAAATCGGTTGAAGTAGATTTCCTTGAATAGTAACGCGCTAGGCTGCATTGCTTCAAAATCGGTTGGAGCAGATTTTCATCAACAGTATCGCAGCAGGTGGTAAATCGGTCCAAGTTGATTTGTGTATTTCTAGATTTGGAATTTCACACAAATCGATTTAACCCGATTTCTATATAACCCAAAATAAAATATATGTGTAATTTGTTTTCACTTTGGGACAAATATATAATATCAACATTATTTAATTATATATATGTAAAATTCTCTAGGGTAGAACCCCGTTTTAGTATCTTTATTTTTTTTTTTTGGTTTTTGTACACTGGAGGGCCAATAGGCCCAAGAAAAAAAGAGTCGAGAGGGAGAGGGAGACACACACGCAGAGTCGCAGACGCAGGCAGACAGCCCTCTACTCTCCGCTCTCCTATCGCCTCGCCTCGCCTCAGCTTGCTTCCTCCTACTTCACAGCCTCTTCGCCTCGCCTTACTGGCTGTCTTCAAGTTCTGTTCGGTTTTCTTTTCTACTCGGTAATGGATGTATGTATCTATGTATTTCGTCATATGCTGCTTCCAAATTCCTTTGCTATTGCTCCTCCGATTTTGTCTTGTTTCTTGTAATGCTGCAATTTTTTTAGGGGAATTGTGATTCCGCTACCAGCTATCTATGATTGCGCGGTTCGGTTGGTTTATGAGCGGAGTTAGTACCTTGGCCTCACTCCGTACTTAATCTGTTTGTGAAAATGCTAAACAAATATTAGCGGGTGTTACTCGTATGGGTGTCTAACTTCTATCATATCTGAATGCCGTGTAATGTAATTAGTTGTTGTTGTTTATCATCATAATCTTTATCTACTCTCTGTAAGTTAATAGGTTGCCCTATGCGCGGTTTCAATCTGTTTGCTTTTTGCTGGATAGTCCTGCAAATGCTCATTCTTGTCCATTTGAGTCAGTTTCATAGCCTTTGATCAAATATTCACTTTAATGTCGATTGACTTTTGATCCTAGTACTAGTCTGTCTGGTACTTTATTTTCATATGTTGTGGTTTGGCTTGAACTGGACCCCCCAGGGACACCCCTAGACTAGGCTCACCTGTGCCACAGGGAGTTGGGCTGACCTGACCTCATTTAAAATCTCTAACCAGAAATTTCAATGCAGTCATTTGCTTGGTGTTCGGAGTAGCCGTTAGGGAGGCAGAGGTGGGTGAAGCATGCATGGTTTCAGAGCAAGGGTTGCTCTGCACTCAATTTGTAAATCTAAGTGGCATCACCACCATGTATCACATCTTATCTATGCCATTTCTTGTCTTTTTTCTCTCCCCCTCTTTCACTCTTTTATTTCCTGACATTTCCTGTTGCCATAGGGAGCTGAAACCCTCACTGGGCAATTTGAGTTCGCTCGAAATCTCTCCACCACCACAAGAGGTAATTGCTCGCATGTTGATGACTACTTGTGATTTCTTGTTTCATAATATGATATTCTTATTTCGAAATTTCTGATCCTATCTTCTTAGTTCACTTTCCGCCTACTTGATAATTTCATTGTTTTATTTTATATGTTTGATTAATTTTGCTCATATTATGTGCACTTGTAATCTAAAAGTATGAATTCGTATATACATACTCTTATTATTATTAACTGATCAATCAATTACTTACACACAAAAAATGCAGGTCCCGATTTTACAGAACCTGTTACAGGATTGTCTAAACGGCCTATGCAAATGCAAATTGTTGAGGCACTTTGTTTGGGTGACAGAAGAAAAGCTTCTGACTTGCTTATGGATTTTGGTCGCAAAAGCCACTCATTAACGGCTGATGATTTTCTTGATATTTTTAAGCACTGTGCACAGTCTTCTGATCCATTGGTATGCTAAATATATAACTTGGAAGCCAAATATGTTTTTGTGGATTCCTGATATTGTTAATGAGTTCATTTTTGAAACCCTCTTTATTTTTTATGTTTGATAAATAAATACTTTACTATGCTGAAATTTAAAGCATGAATTGATAACAATGTGGTAAAAATTGTGATTCTAGCTGCAGTTCAATGATATCCTTAATGATTCTACAATTTGATCCGGTGTCTTTACAACTTGGCAGGGTGATTCTCATCAATATATTAATTACTATCTGCACTATTATCGCAAACTATAACTAATCCGAGTAGGCAGTGATGTCAAGAAATAATATTTACACTGTTCAGTTTAGTTACAATTAGCTACTACCAACTATGTGTTTTCCTGTCTCTAAGTAGGAAGCAGAAGAAATTAACTCAGTATTGTTTACATGAGCATATGCACTATCTCCGAAATTCTGACCGTGGGTTTTTGTTGAATCTCTTGTGGATGTGAAGTTTACACCTCTTTTTGTCTCGTTACAGTTTGTTATGGAGATTTGGAGATTAATGGAGTCAAAAGACATTAGCCCGAGTAATATGTGCTTCATTCTTATGACACGGGCCCTTTGTGAAGGGGGTTACTTTGAAGAGGTAAAGTATTAGTTTCACAAATACAAGAATTCAGTATATATTTCCTTTCTTTCCTCTGTTGATTTGTTGATGGGAGAGGGTAGGTAAGGGCTAAGGGGATCTTGGTAATAAAATAATTTATTAAATTTTCAGGGATTTTTATTTTAGAAAATAGTTTTTCTGAAATTATCATAGCATGTGTGTGTGTGTGTATTTGTGATAGCATTATATTGCATGTCAAGTGGTATATGAGGCAGTCATTAGTGAATCGCCTTAATTTTAGGTACAGTAATTTTATTTTTCTTTTTATCCTTTGTTCAGGCCTTTAATATGATGGATTTTCTTGGAGAAAGTCAATGCCTCTCTCCAGTTCTCCCTTTGTACAATAGTTTCTTAAGATCCTGCACAAAGAAACAGAGTATAATTCATGCAAGCAAATGTTTGGACTTGATGGAAAAGCAGATGGTAGGAAAGAATGAAGTCACATATGCAGAGCTTCTCAAGGTGTGCAGATAAAGTTCAAACATCATTCTATTATGTTGTTTTTGAGAAAAGAGTTGTTTACTTTTAACTGTTGAAGTTATGTATGATTCAATGTGAAATTGTGAATCACTTGATCTGGACTATGATGTGTGTTCTTCGAGTTCTAGTTGCAACATATTTCACTGGGATCAGTTCTTGACTGGTTTGCATTCCAGAATACGGCTAAATATTAGGTGAATATCCTGATGGTTTCTCATAGTTTTCAGTATTTATTATATATTTTCATATTCTTTTGTTATGGTTCTTATAATATCTTTGAATGATTTATCTAACAATGTTTTGCATCTAGAATGGTTAGAAATGCAACCAGTAATCACACAGCATTGAACCTACTCAAAGGAGATAGCTCTTTTGGCCTTTAAAAGCCTATTTTCATTGCCACAAAATTTATCAGGAAAGAAATTATATATTCATAGGAAGTGAAGGAAATGGATCTTGCATGTCTCCTCTCATTTTTGTCCTTATTAGCGACAATATATTTTTCTAGAGAAAGTGGTTTATGTTAGAAATAAGGAATATCTATTAATATCTCCATTATATCTTAGAATATTTCATATCATATCTTAGATTGATTTATATTTATTTCGGTTGATTATGTCATTATGATTAGATTTCATCTTTAATTTATAAATAGGATTATTACCTCGTTGTATTACAGTCACAACACAATATATCAAATATACTTTCATATTATTGAGTCTCTATTCTCTCCCTTTTCTTTCTCCACCATCTAAAATCCTCAATTTCAACAATTTAAAAATAGAACTTAAAGACAAAACACAATGTGGTTAATTTATTACTTTAACTTTTTTTCTGAAGCATGTTTTCAAGTGTTAGAATGTGTTGTTCTTTTTTTTCCTTTTTTTATATTTTCATTATTATATATATATATATATATATATATATATATATATATATATATATATATATATATATATATATACACACACATATATATATTTATGACAAGTGGTATTTGTCTTGACCCTGGTTCTCAGCTTGCAGTTTTGCAGAAAAACTTGCCTGCAGTCCATCTAATCTGGAAGGATTATATTAAACACTACAGCCTGAGCATCATTCCTCTGCGCAAATTCATTTGGTCATTTACAAGGTTAGGAGATTTAAAATCTGCATATAAAACACTACAACAAATGGTGTCATTAGCCACCAAAGGAAACATTTCTATTGCTAGAATGGCTGATGGGAGGTTGTATTCTACTAGATTGGACATCCCTGTCCCTTCAAATAGAGAGTTAGGCTTAAAAATATTGGACTTAAAGGAGAACAAACAACTGGGTTCTTGGATATGCCCTCCTTTTGAGTATTTTCCAGATAGTATTTATGCAAGTATAGAGCAGCAAATTATTCTTATGGGAAATAAAGAAGCTAATGGTGCTGAACTAGATGGGTTGGATGGACAACAACACTCATTGCATATCAAGGTTTTGAGGTGGTCCTTTAATGATGTTATACATGGGTGTGCTCAACAAAAAATTTCTGAGCTTGCAAGGAAGCTTATATTACAGGTAGACCATTCCACTAAGGTTGTATATGCTTTTTGCAATGGGTCATGTAATACAGGATCTGTAGACTCAACTATTTGATTTCCAAAGTTTCGTAAGCATGAAAGGTTCTCTACACAGTCACAGTCCTATTATGTCTTTACAAATTTGTTCAGACTTCGGATCTAGATTTCAATTATTGAAAGCACCATTTAGTTAGTTCTCAGTCACATATGAAAATCGGTGTTACTGTGTCTCATTAAATTCTTCCTTTCAAAATTCATTTAGCCTTAACTGTTTATGTTTATAAAATAATGCCTCTTAACATGTTGAAGGGCTCTTTTATCTAGATGCAAAATCTTGGTTTGCAACCATCCAGCCATACATATGATGGCTTTGTTAGAGCAGTTGTTTCTGAAAGAAGTTATAGGGATGGCATGGAACTGGTGAGTTCTATTACAATCATTGTGTTCATAGTCTCTTGTATTTAGTATCTTTTATTATTATTTTTGATTTATTCTTTGATCAGGCTGCTATACGAGGGAGTTCATTGAAATTTTAACCATTTAATTTTAGACCAAATAGATCCCCAGATCTAGTAAAATTGGAATTAAAAAGTGAGATCTTATGTGACACAAATAGCTTGTTTCGGTAAAACAATTTTTTCTTGGCCTTATATTAATTCATATCATATAATTTGCAGTTGAAAAAAATGCAGCAGAATAATTTAAAGCCATATGATTCAACTCTAGCAACACTTTCAGTCAGTTGCAGCAAGGCACTTCAACTGGATTTAGCTGAGGCTTTGTTGAATCAAATTGCATTATGTCTATATCTGCTTCCTTATAATGCTTTGCTGGCAGCATGTGATGCAATGGTGAGCTCAAATATGAAACTTCCAAAAATGTAATTGTGCTTCCCTTTTACTGGTTGCCATGCTAAAATTAGCTAAGCTACCTCAATTTTTTTCTTTCGAGAGTCCTCTTGTCAAAAATAGCCAATTCAGATCCTTAATGTTGAGAGAGAGAAAAGAAAGAGAAACCCAAAAATATGTGAATGAGTCAGTTCAGTACACAGTCATTGGGTGTCCTATTTATATTATTGAATAATATGGTATTACAACAACAAACATAAAAAGGAAATAAGGGAACTATTCTATCCTAGTCCCTACACATATTTCTACCTCTATTTCTCCTATATAGTTAACTTCGGATTTTTTTTATTTTTAGCATGGATAATGGAATAGTAGCCTTCGAACAATGCATGCTCATTTATTACTAGTATGTGGTTGCCTACCTTTTGTTTGGCTTGGTTTTGTTGCTTGAGAATTTAAGTTATTTGTTTCATCAATGGGCTGAATGGTAGAGCATCAATAAGGATGAGCAACAGAGTTTATAACTGAACTATCTCTGGCAAATTCCTGTTGTGTTGTCCTGTTAAGATTTGGTTTCTCTTACATATTGTGGAACCTGCAGTGTTCTATATTTGTATTTATCTGATCAAAATTTGCAGAATCAACCTGAACGTGCTGTGCGAGTGCTTGCCAAGATGAAGCAGATGAAACTTACACCTGATATCAGGACATATGAGCTTTTATTTTCATTGTTTGGAATTGTAAATGCCCCATATGAAGATGGTAACATGCTGTCACAGGCAGATGCTGCTAAAAGAATCAATGCTATAGAAAGGGATATGGCAGAAAATGGCATTCAGCACAGTCGTATTTCAATGAAAAACTTGGTAAGTTTATTCATGTTTCCTTTTTGAACATAACTTATGGATGATACAATTTTACAAGGATTTTCTTGTGCAAAAACATATGAAGAACTGATATATGTGATTGAAGGGTTCTTTTGACCTAGTAGTGAGTAACATGTCCTAGGAAGCACTTAGTGGTAATATATATATATAGTCCTATTGACTAGTGTGCTGATTTGTTAGACTACGCTTGTGTCATAACCATGCTTATTATTATTGTTAGGGTTTTTCTAACGAATGCCCTTAAGAAATCAATAGTGGTAAGAGTCTTTTGAGATTCCAACACAGTGGGTGCATTAAAATGCTTAAAACTTTGTACTTTTCATTCCTTAACGAGTGCTCTTAGAAAAGCCATTATTATTATGCTAACGAGTGTCCTAAGACCACTGGTTAAGGAATTAAGAAACAAGAAAGAAAAATTTTAATTGTTTCCAATGCATTCAATTCATTGAAAATTTAAAAACCTTACATTTTCAATCAAAACTTTCCTCCTTAATTAGTGCCCTTATAGCACTTATTAGCAAAACCCATATTATTATTGGCCTTTTCTGTTTAGTAATTAAGGGCGATGCAAACTTTGTTGTTAATATTAATTTATGAGTAAAACTTTTATGTTATTGCTCTCCAAGCTTACTTGGATTGAGAGGACAGGAATGGTATCTTATTCATTTATGCTGCTTATGACTTGGCTATGCCCTTGTTTTCAGTTGAAAGCTCTTGGAGAAGAAGGGATGATAAGAGCATTGGTCCAGTATTTACCTGTAGCAGAGAATCTTTTCTTTTACGGAAACCCTTCTTTGGGAACAGATATGTACAACACAGTGTTGCATTATCTTGTTGAGGCCAAAGAAGTAAGTGACACGTATGTCATTACTTTTCTATCATGACACTTGCTTTGTAAAGTAGGTATTTTATCATGCATTTGTGGCTGGAATGTCTGGCTTGAATGTGGTGTTTTCCACTTGAAATGCAGAGTCACATCGCAATTGAAATTTTCAAGAAAATGAAGAAATTTGGCTGCCCCACTGATTCTGCAACATACAATATAATGATTGACTGTTGTAGCATCCTAAGATGCTACAAATCCGCTTCTTTGCTGGTTGCAATGATGATACGGGAAGGGTTTTATCCAGTGACTTGCACATATACTGCTCTCATCAAGGTTCTTCCTGTTAAATCTCCAATAGTGCAGTCCAAATTATCATCAATTTAATTTGTTTTTATAACTTTGATGTTTCTAACTTGATACTGTCCTTGTTTGCATCAGATTTTGTTGGAAGATGAGAATTTTAATGAAGCCCTGAATCTTTTGGAACAAGCCAGATTATGTGGCATTCAACTTGATGTACTGTTGTTTAATACTTTTCTGGGACCTGCATGTTACAAGGTACTTTGTCTGTCGTATTTATATCATCTGTATAGAAGGAGGATTAAAGGTAGAAAAAAGAAAAGAAAATCATCTGTTTTGAACTTGTACATGTGGCATGTTATTTTTATTAAGAAGTGTGAAATGTTCGGTTTGATAACTAGATTTTTTGTTGGATATGGTTAAAATTTCTGTGCACACTGAGTGTTTGTCCTTGGTATTCAGGAAAATGAAGTTCATACACTGTTGAAAATGTCTTATCATTCTTGCTTTCTTCCACTGATGAAAGACAATTTAGAATGGTTCCTGATTTTTAATCTTAAAATTTCTTTGATGAATTAGGGAAGGATTGATATTATCGAGTTTATTGTGGAGTATATGCACCGAGAGAAAATTCTGCCTGATCCAGCAACATGTGGCCATGTCTTTTCCGCATATGTAAGCTCTGGTTTTCACAATACAGCAATTGAAGCATTGCAGGTCTTAAGTCTGCGTATGATGTCTGAAGATGGCAACGTACTTAGAGAGAACAAAAAATTTGTGGATGAATTCATCGTTGCTGAAGATTCAGATGCCGAGTCACAAATACTTAAATTATTTGAAGATTCGGAAGAGACACTTTCAGTAGGGTTATTGAATCTAAGATGGTGTGCGGTAGCTGGGTTCCCAATCTGCGAGTCAGCTGATCAAAGCCTATGGGCTAAGAAACTCGAATTACGATTCAATAAGAGGTTGCTGGTGCCTGGTTCCGTGAGAGGATAGCTTGGAGTCGATGATCTTTTATCAGTAAGCTCCAAGGGGTGTGTGATTATTGATAAGAATCCTTTTTGGCGATTGTAAAGTTATAGGGAGTGAGATATAATTGCTCGATAGTCAATTGGTCAATTATGGAAACAAGTTACTTGGTGATTTGAGCTGCTTTACATGAGATGAACAGGCTCTGCTATTGGAGGAATTTTGTTTTCTCGGAGGCCTCCAATATAAAGGGTTGTGGGGCTGTGAATTGGGGCTGTGTTGTCAACTGTAGCCATCATGGTTGCCTTAGCTGTAAGCTGTTGGGAAAGTTTTGGAGACAAGTTGCCAATTTTTTGGCAGATGCTAAGGTTTTCTTGAGCTCTGAATAATGTATTGGTATTTGTACATTAATTTTGCGGACACTATTTTAACGTTTTGAAAACCATGTATCTTTAATTGAATATTAAATATTTCTGTTACATTATTAAGCGATCTTCCTTTAGGGAATTGTAGGTCGACTCATTGGAGATTTCAATTATTTTATTAATAAATTTTTTAAAAAGGTTTTGCATCTATTATTTGTTATTTTTTTCATTGTCTAATAAAATAATTGAACTTTTCAGCTATCGAATATGTGATTTTTTATAATTTAAATATTCTAAAATGAGGGTGTCATTGGAAAGGAAAATAAAATGGGGTGACCTTTATATACATAAAGTTAGTAGTGAGGTTTTTTTATTTTATTAATTTAAAAACGAAACTCTTTATTTTACTCTTTTTATTTTAAAGGATCTGAATCAGATTTTTACATAAATTTATTAATAAAGCAATTAAAATTTGTGCAAAATTAATATTTAACCGTTGTAAATCAAATTAAACCTTTTATCAAACAAGAAATTGTCACGTTATGTGAGTTAAATATTTCACTTGACGTAACACCATATCAAAATTAAATCTTATTCCCGTACCATTAATTGTTGTCAACGTTTCATTTAACATTCATCTCATGTCTTCACGTAGGATTATTTGTCCTTTCCATTCATTAAAGAGATATAATATTCCCATCTGCAAGTCTTACAAAATCGACAAGCAAGCATGCATTGCTGTTTTCAAAAAATATTCCAGTCCAGGGTGTCAAAGTAGTTATATAAAAATGAAACGATACCACATCTCTTAGGCAGTATTTGGTTTATGTCCTAGGATAAAAATACAAAGATAGACGATCCTGTATCATGTTTGGTGGCAGGGACGGTATATGAGGATAGAAAAATTTTCTGTCCGAGAGACAAAAATTTTCAGTATTTCTGTCCCTCTAAAAAGTGGGGATAGTGGAGACAGGACACAAACAGAAATTTAACTCCTTTTTGGAGAAAGTGGGGAAAATGAGGATAATAATTTTTATGTCTTTGTCTCCATTATCCCTGTATTTCTGTCCTAGGACACTAATCAAATGCTAGCTTAGCGATCAACCTTATCATCTTGTAAGCATAATCGTAGATGTAAGTGTAACCCATCAGATGTACCAATTATCTGGAGACCCATTGTGCAGTGCTTCCGAAGAATGCAGCCTTCTCATTTTTGTATGCATCAGCATTCAGTTCATAGTCAATTAAACAGTAATGTACCAGTTAAATTATTCAAAGCCAGGCAGCAAGGACTCAGAAGGGTATAAACACCCATGTTAAAATTAATACCTAATTGTCTTATGGTAGGCAATGGTTAGAGGAGTTGCAAGCAAACGTTCATGCTTGAGTACCTTTCCATTCAAATAAAGAGAGTTCCATTTTAAGACACACATACCCTGAGAAAGAAAGAATTAAAATTTAACCCATATACTATAGAAGATGGATAACTTTGACAGATGAAAAAGATCAGATGGGATTAAGATCAATGTAACCGTGGAGGCAAGCCTTCATCTGGCTAGGATCTGAAACAGCCAGCAGGCGCTTTATGAATGTGTTCATTGCAAACGAAACACCCTCCCCACTCCCCAGCGCTATGGTCAATTCCTACGTGACTGAATAATAGGTTATTATGTCACATTGTTAACATATTTGAATAAAATATATTGCTTCCAATTCTAAAGTGTAGAGATTGAGAGGAATAGTTGAAAGCGAATGTCAAATCATGGTTATAGAAGCAACGTTTACGTTACAGAGAGCACCTAATCTATAAGACCAAGGCTAAGCTTGCTCTAAATATTAGTGCAATTTCATAATGTTTCAATAATAATTTATCAATTGCGGAAATCAATATGCAATTGCATAATAAATTTTGCATTGGCCAATCTGTGCAGAATTGATTCCAATAAAAAATGTTGTACCGACGAGGCTATTCAGCCACTTGAACTGGAATTCTAAATAGGTAAAGGTAGTAAATGAGACTATTGGAGAAATAGGTCCTCCAACCACGAAAAAAAAATTCCAATGATGCTTTTGAACCTCATAATCCCAAAAAGTGAAGGAAAAGAAATAATGTTACCATGTTATCTTGCATGTCAGGAAGAGAAGCTTAGCTTGTCCCCAAACTTTCTTGCAGCTCCAAACGAGATTTCTTCCATTTTCAGCTACCACCATATTTACCATCCCTGTTGAGGTGCTCTTTCAGCAAACAATTCTGGCTGCACGTTCTTTCCTACTCTTAGACAGAGTGCCATTGGAAGTTGCAGCGTTGGACTTGGAGGTGTCATTATATTGTTGGCGTTGGGGGAATTGAATGCTTGAGCTCTCAAAGTCAAAGTCAAAGTCAACATGCAGATGAAGATGAAGAACAACAAGTAAATGGTGGTATCAGCTGCTGCTTAATTCACTGTCCCCGAATACATCACACACACACCCAACCGAACCGATCCTATCCTGAAATTCAAAAAAGTACTACGTGTCTCGCTCGCTCGCTAGATCACACTCACTCACCTCAGTACTTGCTTAGTTGGCTTATCTCTATTGCTTTGCAAATACTAACAACAATAATTAATTCCTATATTATTATTACACTGTTTATGCTTCTGATTTCATGGCTGCCATCTTTTTCTAATCCTTGTTGTTTGGTTTGGATCCAACTCGGGCCACAGATAATATGGCTCCGCCCAACTCCGACAGCCCATCCCATCCCATCCCCTCCAACGAGTTGAGTACATCAATGGTCCGGTTCCATGCTTCTGCTTTCATTTTCATCCATGCTCAACGTCAACGGACGGTGAACCTAGACCAAATCAGCATCTGAACCAAACCCAATTGAGAAAATCGCTTTCTTAAAATCAGATTGCAAACTGAACCTGCGACCGTGAGGTTCCACAAGAATCAAAGTGGAACCAATTCTGTTGAAGGTCCACAAGACAAGAAGGAACAACAAATTAACCTTTCTGCTGTATGTGATGTGAGGCTCAAGTATACATGTGAAAATTGGGTTGGTACCACTACTTAATATCTAATGCTACTCTTGCTGTTACCCCTTCTAGGCATAGCCTCAGCTCATCTGTGAACAATTTCCAAAGTTTCCATCGAAGACCTTGTCCAGTTATGGGAAAAACTCGACGTCAACCTTTGCTGACCGTCGGTAACGTTTTGTAAGCTTTGCATTTATACAGATGATAGCTTCAAGACTAGTGATATTTTGAAGAAAAAAAAAAGTGATGATTTATTTAGACTTCTATTTTTTTAATTATTGAATATGATAAATATTAAGGATCACCATTATCATATTTATTATATTCAATGTTATAAAATAAATGTTTAGATAGAAATTTATTTTGGATATTAAAATATTATTATCCTTGTTTTAAACGTTGCTTTCTCTACTTAACACGCGTTATTTCTTTTCGTCTTATAGGCAACGTTTAAATGTGGCTTTTTTTGTTATAGGCAACACAAATAACCTTTGGCAACAATTATAAAGCGTTGCCTTCAAAGATAATAGTCAACGCGTTTTCATAGTAAGGCAACACTTTAATCACGTTGCCTCATTTTGGGCTATAGGCAACCCTAATGATGATTTAGAAAAAGTGTCGCCTTTTATTCTGATTAAACGCAACGCTTTACAAATTATAGGCAACACCGTTTAAACGTTGCTTTTGTCTTGCGCCTCTTTTCAGATGAAATGCGAACCAATCTAACCTTAGCTTACTCCTTTAACCCCCCCTTTTTACACCCTTTTTCCATATCTGGGGAACCATCCACAAAGATATTTCCTTGTAAAGTATACAGTTGGGAAAAACAAAACACTATGAAATGAATTAAGCGAAAATAAGATTTAGGAAACACCTATACACTTCTCTTCCAGCATCATATCGAAAGCAGTAGCTTTGTCTTTCTCTTCTGCAATTCCATGAATTCGAGAGAGGAACCGCTAGCCTTATCCTGATGATCTTCCCCCTGCTTGTTCTTGTTAGACTACTTCTGCTTTCCCACATCCCTTTGCTTTATGCCTGGGCTAGGCTACAAAACTCGTTGCAACAAGCACTAAGTACTTTTGAGTTCTTGAGCACGAAGGAAATATCCTTGATAAAGACTTGAAGGAGCTTTAATTTAGCACCCAGATGCCCATCTTGCAGCATGTGCTGACCATTATTATTCGCTGATTTCCCAAAGAAATCTGTATTCTGCTGTTACTCACTTCTTTAATTTTCATCTCACTACGAATGATAATAGTTTCTATAATTTTTTTTGAATATATCTTTCTCAGTGTGTATAGCATTCATCTTGAGCTTAATTACAGGCCACAATTAGGTTGGCCGCCTATTGTGCATGCTTCATTATACATACTAACTCACATTACTCAACCAACCAGCATGTGTGTGTCTACCGAGTATAAAAGTGCAATATGTAAAATAGTCGTATTTCACAAATTTATATATAATATTTATTATCAAAATATACAACATTCAGATTATACTACTTTAATTTGTTCTTCACAACTATTAATCTGACATTTTGTTTCTCCGAAGATCCTTTTATATTGAATCATAATTTATGATTTATCCCTGCATATGTAAAGCAAAGTAGGAGCCAAAAGAAACGCATAAATAATAGAATCCAACAAAACGAATGAATATACTACTAATTAATAGTTAATGCACTATTAAATTTTTAAAAAAATGTTAACGCCCTGCTACAAATGAGTGAGTTTCAATATATGTTACGTTCTAAAATTTTGATCATTGATGTTGAGCTATAATTTTGAGGTTAATATATAGATTGATATAAAGTCTAAATTCTTCTATAAATGTTCTTAATCCAAAGACTTTCACTGTCTTGGATTAGGGTGCTATCTTTTCACTCTAAATTTTTTATTACAAAAACAAATGGTATATAGAGTTTTTTTTTTTCGCTTTCAAATAAAACTTTTGTTGGTTTTTTCCTCCAATATTGTTATTATTACCTTTGATGACACATTTCTGTCCAATTTTATGTCAATTTAGATTATATTCTTTCTTAAATAATCTTAATGCACCTTTTACGTCAGTCTAGTTGTAAACAACCGATTTTATTCAATCTTTTTAACAATAAAACCCAACAGTTTGCACTTATTTTTTTTTTATTATTTCATTTATAGTTTCATTTCTTGCTTATTAAAAATGTAAAAATAAAAAAAATAATAATAAAAAAATGAAAAATAAATGGAGTTCACGGACTCTTTCATAGACATACATGTGAGTTAATAGTAAAATGGGGATAAGTGAAAGCATAAAAAATAAGGAACGGGAATGATGGTGTCGGGGGAAAAAGTTTTTGATTTCTCTTTCGATGAACAAATTGAGGGAGGAGGGCTGTTAAAAAAAAAATATACTAATAAATCACGGGTTCACAAGGAGGGAGGGGGGAGAATTTTTTCGGAACAATTTTTTTTTTACCCAAAAAAAGAAGAAAACACACGGATAGATTCATTCTAGCCAACGGAATCAATAGAAAACCAGCAATATCAGCAAAAGGATTGATGAGAAGAAGCGTATAGGTATAATCTTTTTTTTCAGTATCAAGACAATCGAAAAAAATTAAAAGGAAAGAAGAAGAGACAAAGGGGCCGCGGCGGGGGCATCACCATCACCGCCGCGACCTACACTACCCCATCCTTTACCATCTTCCTCCTCCACTTCACCATCAACATCATCACCGAACCACCGTGTCTCTGCCATGAACCTCCATAACCTTCATCACAAACCATCGACAGCAACTCCACAAACCATCGACAGCAACTCCACAAACCATCATCAACATTCTTCATCGTGGCCACTCTTCCCCAACCTCTATGAACTTCAACCCAGCACCTTTTCCTTGAGCCACCACTGAACCCCTCAGCCACCATCGTCAACATTCTTCATCGTGGCCTTCTTCCCCACCATGAGCATCATACACCGCGGCCAACCATCAAACCCACCTCCGCACACAAACCTCAAACTCAACCCCACTTCATCTCCACCTCCATCGCTCTCCGACGATGACCACCCTCAAGACCGCATCATCTTTTCCCTCCTCCACCACCACCATTAGCACCTTCTCCTCCCCCCATTCTCTGAAAACCAAAATCCCACTTTCTCTTCCCCCTGTCTCCTCACACAACCAGTCACACGTCTGGCCATCCAGCCACGTTGCTGCAACAGTCACGGCCCCTGACAACAGTGGAGAGGCTACCATCAGCGGCGCAGGCTCCTCCTTACAATGACCCCATCGACGACGTCCACAAGCACAGGAGTGATGGCTGTATTGGAAAAGAGCAGTGGCGGACATGGGCGCCCTTCTTCTCTTCGTGGTTTTGCAGATCTAGGCAGCCATTGGAGAACAAACCCCTTCCTCGTAGCGCGATCTTGTCCGCGGCGGAGCGCTCTTCTCCCCCTTATTCTCACTTTCTCTCTCTTGCCTCAATCCCTTTCAATCTCGTTCCTCTTCTCAGACTCCCTTTTCCTCTTGTTTCTTTTTTCTTTCTTAGGCAAGCGCGTGTGTGTTATGTGCGTGAGTGAACTTGTGAGACAGTGAGGTTGTGTTTGTACCGCGTGTGTTATTGTCAGTGTTAGTGCTAGTGTGCGTGTGTATTGGAAGAGAGTAGGAGAAGGGTAGAATTAGGTTGGTAAAATTTAATTAGGTTAAGTAAGTTCAATTAGTAAAATTAGGTATAAGGAAAATAAAAGTGTTTTGGTTTGTTTCATTTTATCTTAGTTTTAATAAATGTTGAAATTTGTTTGGATTTGTGTTCGTGTTTGTGTGATTAGTATTTATTTTAATTTTGGTTCTTGAATTCATTTACTAGGTTTGGGTTTGATTTTGATTCAAAATAAACTAAAGAGTTTTTATTTGATTCAAAAAAAATAATAAATACTCTTTTTTAATTTGTAATGTGTTCTTTCTTTTTTTTTCTTATTTTATTTTATTTGAAGGGAATTAAATAAAACAAAAAGAAAAAAATGACTTCATATTTACTTAATTTGTGGGTGTTTTAGTGCTGATGTTTCTTTTAATTAAAGAAAAATAAATAAAATATAGTAATTAAGACCCTCATTGGTTTATTTAATTATTTTATGTATTTTTGTATATTTTGTTTGACTGTATGATTATGTTTACGAATTAGTCTTATTTTGTTTAATATTAATTATTTATGTGTTTTGTTCAAATTATTTTTGTAATTGTGTTTTTTTTTAGTTTAATTATTTTATATGTTTAGGTGTTTTGTTTAAATTAATTGTGTAATGTTTTTTTATTTTATTTTATTTTATTTTATTTTTTTTTTTGCTAATTTCAGTTAAAAATATTAAAATGTTTTTTATGGATTTGGGTTTAAATAAACAATTGAATAAATTCGCTTTACAAAAACTTGAGTTAATTAACTTTTTTAAAAATGTGATTAATTTAAATACATCATTGATAATTCTAATGTCCCTAATATTTGGTAGCTTACGCAATTTGATATTCTAGTTCTTTTTCAAAATAGAGTTAATTTAACCGCGACATTACACTTCATGTTTAGAATATTTTAATGCATACTGATATTCTAAAATTCCCTTTCAAAATTAAATTTTCATAATATTATTTTGTTTGTAAATATTTTATTATTACTTTGTTTTTATTAATTTGATTTAATTATTACATTGTAAATATCTCTCTTTAAGAACAAAGTTAATTTGACCACACTGGCTTATTAATCTTTATGCTTAATATTTTAGCTGTGACAGCTTAATATTCTAAAATTATCTTCAATTAACTTTTCACCATTTAATTTATATATAAATGATTTTCCTATTTTTTTATGCTATTTATGTATTTTATTTTATTTATAAGTTCTTTTTTTTTTCTAATAATTTTATGACAAAATACTTTATTTAAATCGTGTTGTTATAGATAAAGAGTTAATTTATCCGTGATTATTGTTAACTCCTCGATATTTCTGGCCATTTCAATATGATACAAATTCAATGACTCGAAAATTCTCTCAAAATTTTTTTTTTCTTTTATGTTCTTTATAAAAAAAATAAAAATCAATCTTCTTCTTTTCTCTTATTTGTAAATATTTGTAATTTATATACTTATTTTCGATTTAAACTTGCTCATTTGTTTTAATTGTCTTGAAATAGAAAATAAATGTTTGAAAAAGGTTATTTATTTAGTTCATGACACTTAATTAAATGACTGGCCCAGGACGCGATTGCGTTGCCATGGGGATTAAATTCTTCGCTCTTCCCATACATAACCCACTCACGAACTCAAACTGGGTTCAAAGATCATTATTTTTAAAGATGGGTTTTTCCAATGTTTTTCCCGATTTTAAATAAACTCACACTCCATTTATTTTCGCCACTTTCTTCTTTTCGCCTCGTCACAAGGATCCCGCTATGACACTAGTGCAATTTAGATGAACTACTAACTTCTTCAGATGGTGATGTATAGTTCGAAATAATAGTGAAAGTCAACACAAATCTTAAACTACTAATACTAGCATTACCAAAAAAACATTGAAAACTACTAATACTAGGCCAACCTGCTTGATAATTAATCATTAGGTCACCCTCCTTCACTTTGGTCATAATCTATTGAAAAGTAAGAAACTAACGATAAGATCAAAGTAGATTTGTTTGATTTTTCCTATTTATATGAAAGTTGGACACTTGGACGTGATTTATGTATAAAAAAGTCAAGGTCAATACCTAATTAATGAATCTTTTTTATGTTAAATAAGGTAATGAATCAAATAAAATTGGACAAGATTTTAGGGGGAAAAAAGCCATTAGTTGTAACTAATTTTTTAGAAAGATTAATTAATTAATAAGCAAAGGTCTAAACCTAATAAAAAAGCATGAGGTATCTTATTCGGGTATAATACAACGAATCATAATGATACCAAAGTCGTAAGCCTAAAAATTAACCAATGACTACAAGCTTTAATAGAATGTTAGAATATAGATGATATGCACTATATATACTCGTAAACGAAAATGCTGAGTATATAAGTTCTCAGAACTAGATGTAGCATCATCAGATATTATAACATGACTGTGTAGAAAGAAAGATATTAGTTTTTTTTAAGCTCTTTCCTAAGGAATCCAATCTAAAGAGAAAACTTAAACAGGTAGGCTGTTCTATATTCTTTTCTTTCAAGCGATGCATATTGGTCATGAAGCTCTCCGATATTTGTAACGTGCAGATCTTTAGCTTAAAGAATAAATTAAAACCGGATCATCAATTAAAACTGGACAAGGACAAAAAATAAGTGGACAGCATTTGAAAAAACAAAAAGCCCAATGTTGTACCTAGTTGGTTCTTCAGTATAAAAAATGATGCAAGATTTTTCCCATTATCCAAGAGCATGAAACAAGCGTTGGGGAGCGTAAAACTTGTCTGTCTCAAATATCAACCTCCACCAGTACGCACACAATACCTGATTTAAATGAAGAATTGACAAATTTAAACTAATTTTATAAACCACAACTAAAATTAGTTAATAAATAAAGTAAAATCATTTTCATGGATGAAAGGACTGTGGGGTGTTGGACCTGTCCAGTTGTCTGTATCATTGACAATTTATTCCAAGTTAACTAAGAGAAGGCAGTTGGCAAACTAACGCTGTTACATTATAATAATTACCTTGTGAGTGGATGGGTTTATGTGGCCCAACAAATATGCTCTTTTGATTAACACAGACACAGAGAGAGCGCAGCAGAGCACAGTCAGCGTGTGTTTGTATCGTTTTTGTTTGTTAGAGAAAGCATAATGTGTGTGTGTGTGTGTGAGAGAGAGAGGCAGTCCACGTGCAAGGGAAAGATGCCCTGGTAAGGGGAAGAGGGATAAAAGGGGGGAAAGGAGTCATAATAGTATTTATTGTGTGAAAATCAAGAAACCTGTCCGCAAGGCAGTGAGTGAGTGCGTGAGGCAGCACTAATACTCATACGATACTAAGGGTAGAGGCTTTTTCAATTTTCATTTTTTCGTAACTGCTAAGTTGTGCCTGCCGGTGGCGGTGCAACAACATCATATTCCTCTCCATTCATTTACCTGATATGAAACTGAAACCCAGCACATAGATCTACACCTTTCTGCAACCACTCAATCACCTTTTTCCTGGTCTTAATCTTTATTTATTTTTTTAAATATAACGCTATCATTGTTCATTATTATTATTGAGGAAGAGGGAGAGGGAGCTGGCTCAATGTTGAAGTCATTCCTTCCTTCCTCTTCCCGGCTGGCACTGGAGCTGTTACGAATTATTTTAATTTTAATTACAACTGCTAAAATGCATAATCTATTAATTAATTAATCATTATATATTTTAATTATCTATCTATCTATCAAATATCAGTCAAACTGCTCTTTGTCCTAAGACGAAAGCTAAGAGCAAGTAATTGATTATTGAGAATCGAGTGAGAAAGCGGTGATCGAGCAAAGAGGGGGTGGCTAATGGCGCTTCAGCGGCGGCGCCACCACTATTACCAATCCATCCGCCTCATGATTCCGCTGATTACAGGAGTCGCCGCCGCTCTTCTCGTTCTCTTGTCTCTCCTTTCCATCTTAGCTCCCTCCCCCAATGACACCGATCATCTGCGCCAAGCGCGTCTCCACTCTCACTCCTCCTCAGTCAGTACTCTTTCTTTATCAAATTCATATTTCCTAATTCGATACTATTCATTATGCGATGCGAGTTGCTCACGCCTTTTTTAATTATTCTGTTGAATGGATTGTTGTGTAGATTGACGCTCCGCCGGATGGGGGGATTGCAACTCCCGTGTTCCGTGTTCCGGTTAGGGTTCTTCTTATGATTTTTGTCTGGCTAAGTAGCTGCTGATTAGTGTTTATTGGATCTTCTTAATTCAGTAGCTGCTTTTTTTTTGTTTTTGGTCTAATGAGCAGAGCAGCGGAGGAAAGATGGATCGGCACGTGTGGAGTTCTAGAAATTCGGAGCACTTCCGCGGGTGCAGCGATGCCAGCAGCAAGTTTCCAAGTGCGTATTTCGTTGCAATATTGATTAGACAGACATCACTTCCATAATCATCAAGCGGTCTCGCATACTAGTTTTCTTTTGAAAATTTGAAAACGTGTCCTTATCTCTATGAGCTCCTATTAAGTGCTACTCAGTTTCGATTGGATTCTCTCTCTCTCTCTCTCCATGTATAAACATGAAACAATTACAGATAACTGTGCTTTTATTATGGCAGAAGCTCAAGTGATTACCCAACCTAGTCGGTATTTGATGATTGCAACAAGTGGGGGCTTGAATCAACAGAGAACTGGGGTATTTTTTCTCTACACCTATCATTTTTATATTGAAGCAAGTATTTGATGTTTGGCTTTGGTTTTCATTAGAAAGGAATGTGTTTCTAATCATTTTAATTTTTGTATTTACAAAAACAAAATGTGAAATGAACTCAAAAGAAACAAAATCTGCATATGCCTCTCTTTAGAAGTGATTATGGAAATTAAGTTGGTGCAATATATGTTCGATGTTTTTGGTGCTTTCTGATTGCAAAATGCAAGGCATCAACATACTCAGCTGTCAATGACAACTTTTTCATTTCTGCAACTGCCAGATTACAGATGCTGTTGTTGCTGCACGCATCTTGAATGCTACTCTTGTTGTTCCAAAATTGGATCAAAAATCATTCTGGAAAGATTCTAGGTCAGTTATGGAAGGAACATTTGTTATCTGGCTTGTGTGTGCAGTTGTGCTGTTGAAATTTGAATGGGCCATCTGAGTATTGATGTGTTGTGCCGTTGTCAGCAATGAACTTCTTAGATTGAAAAATGATGTCAAGCTTTTCCTTTTGCAGTAACTTCTCAGAGATCTTTGATGTTAATTGGTTTATCTCATACCTGTCAAAAGATGTCAAAATCATCAAGCAACTCCCAAGAAGGGGTGGGAAAACATTATCTCCATACCACATGCGTGTTCCAAGGAAGTGTAATGAAAGATGTTATATAAATCGAATATTACCGGTGCTTCTGAAAAAGCATGTAAGTATTTTATGTCCTGTCTGAAACTACTTCTGGTGCCAGTCTATTGCATAACTTATTAAAATCTCTTTTTTACTGGAGCAAGTCATCTTCACCACTTATATGGACTGTTACTTGTTGCCTGGAAGATTTCATATGCTCAAATCTACATCCCCCTACCATTTTGTTAGCTTGATTAACTTGTGTTGCTGTTAACCCCTGGTCTCATCGGTCTAGGTTGACTTGGTCAAAGCAAAATGTAATTCTATGTTCTGGAATTTCAGAGATCCTCAATAAAAAAAGAGACAACGGACATGAGGATCAGTATGGTCTGATTTTGATGTACACTGTCTTGTTGGGAACTAATATGCATGTTACTTGTGTTTGGGAAGTTGCAATGCTACTCTAGTTTGCTTCTTTCATCTTTAATTCCAGTTGTAGCATGAAACACTGCCTTTGTCACACATTCTTGTCATAGATTATTTGTTAGTTTTTGTACCCGTATTGAATTTCTATATGATTTTGTATTTCTTCACCATATAATTACCTGAATCTTTTGGGTTTAAGTCGGTTTATATTTTTATGGAAGCCTAGTCAAATTTCTTTGCACTAAAGATCTAATCAATACTGAGTTCTGATTAACATTTTCTATCAGCGTTATATGTGGATAGTTATTTGGATATTTTATTTCCCATGAAAAGTGTTTAGTTTGCTTCATTTGTTGCAGGCTGTTCAGCTCAGCAAATTTGACTACAGGCTTGCAAACAGGTTGGATACAGAGTATCAGAAGCTGAGATGCAGAGTTAACTACCATGCTTTAAGGTTTACCAATCCAATACTAGCAATGGGTAAAAAATTAGTCCATCAAATGAGGATGAGGAGCAAGCACTATATTGCATTGCACCTAAGGTAGGCTAATTGATTTTTGGTCCTTTATAACTTGTTTATCTACCCAATTCAATTCACATATTTATCCATTAGATTTATCCATATGGTCATCCCCAAGACTCTAGTATCACATATGTATCCATATTTCTCTTATAAATCTTCACATCAAAGCTGGATCAATTTTCATGCTGCTTTACTACGTGCATATTTACATTTTTATGCACCATGATTTTGAAATGCATCATTGATCAGACAGGACTGCAAAGTTAAACTAGGGATGAATTAGACAAACCAGTCAATGGCGACTGCAAAGTTGCATGCCATTTTATGCACCATGATTTTCTAGAACACTTGCATTTGTGCATTACAAGAGAATTGCAACAAATTCAAGAACAAAATAATCATATCATTTATTGTTTTAGGCTACCACTTGTTCCCTGCCTTTATTGTTAGTAATCCATCCACCATTATCTCATTATCATTTTCTATTTTATCCAAGATTCTTCTTTTTCTTGGAATTTCCATTTTTAACTTTTCAAGTCTCATGATAATGAAAGCTTTGGCAATGGAATCTCTTCTTGGTTTGCTTGATTCTATTCACCCTTCAGTGGATAGCGACATTTGACTCCTCTTTTCCATGTTCCTATAAATCTTATTAAGCTGAAGCTTCAGCTAGGAAATATGCAAGTTAAGGATGAAAATTTGAATTTGACATAACTCCATTGGGTGGAAAATAAATAAACAGCTTCTTGTAGACACTACCAAACAATGTTATCTCAAGCTTAATTTTGATTGACATGTTTGCACTGCTGGAAGATTTTGTTTAATGCATTGTGGACAAGAAGTAATGACTTACATTTAAGATGCGATTAGCTAGTTGGAAGAACAATCGAGATAATTCTTAGTCTCACTGGATTTTTTTTTTGTAACAGATTTGAACCTGATATGCTTGCATTTTCTGGATGTGATTATGGTGGTGGACAGAGGGAGCAAAAGGAACTGGGCGCAATAAGGAGGAGGTGGAAGACACTGCATGTAAGGCTCATAAGTTTAATGTTATTACAAACCTCATTTCCTCTGAGATATAGGAAATGTCATCATGTCTTATTGAATGAATTTACTTATTCTTTGTGTGCTTGAGTGCACTGTGCACATGCAACCACATGGTAATGGTAATTGATATTACTTTCTGTTATAATCTGTAAGAACTGGTATCAGTTACAGTATTGAGAAAGCAAGAAATGATAGAAAAACCTCAGGAAGAGTAATACCAGTAAGTATTTCTGCTCCCCTTTGCTGTGTAGTGTATTATTAACAAGAACAAGAAAGGAAACAAGTGTATCTATCCAGGTATTCGAGAGACCTGTCCTTTCCTAATTTCCACTCTATTCCAACTCTCTGAGATGCTCCCCTCAGCACTCACCCTTCCCCATATTATTTCCCCCTTCTTCACATAGCAGAAAATGCAATCCATCCACCCCACCTCCACTAACCATGCCAGCTGGCAAAGTTAGTTACACGCCCCTCCATTCCCTAACTTGTCACTTGCCTTAACCCGTGTCAACCCCTCTCTCTGTTTGTTCTTTCTGCTGTAAACTTTAGCATAGGGTAAAACAATATTACGTGTGGTAACATTACAAGGACTAGGGATATTATCATCAATATTGTTATCAGCAATATTATTTGGGGTCCTAACATAATCACACTGGACTCTAGACCTAACTGGATGTTTTTAAATAAAATGAGTTTCAGGGTTTGGTTTAACGTGTGAAGAATCTTTCACCCTGTTAGTAGCAAAATGCTTTGAAAACATGCATAATGTTGTAAATAATGAGTACTATATTTGCATATGAAAGCTGATTAGGCAATTGGACTATTGAATAATGTTGAGCAATACTGAAATGCAGAAAAGCAATCCTGATAGGCAAAGGAGACAAGGGAAATGCCCATTAACCCCAGAAGAAGTTGGTCTTATGCTAAGAGCATTGGGGTATGGTTCTGATGTTCATATATACGTTGCATCAGGGGAAGTATATGGAGGGGAGGAAACATTGGCACCTCTCAAAGCGTTGTTTCCTAACTTTCATTCAAAAGATACCATTGCTACCAAAGAAGAATTAGCTCCATTTTCTTTGTTTTCTTCTCGCATGGCTGCACTTGACTTTATTGTTTGTGATGAAAGCGATGTATTTGTGACCAACAACAATGGTAACATGGCTAAAATTTTAGCTGGGCGAAGGTATGTCATATTTCATTTGTGTCTCTCTTCCGGATTCTGTTGATCAACGTTACCTGTACCTCCTGATTAACTTTCTGAGCACTTCCTTGTAGGAGATACTTTGGGCACAAACCAACCATTCGTCCAAATGCCAAAAAACTCTACCGATTGTTCTTGAACAGAAACAATTTGACTTGGGAAGTATTTGCTTCAAGTGTCCGTACTTTCCAGAAAGGCTTCATGGGGGAGCCGAAGGAGGTAAGGCCAGGTAGAGGTGGGTTTCATGAGAATCCATCTACCTGCATATGTGAAGATTCTGCGGCCAAAGTGGAGAAAAATCCTGAACCTAGGAAAATTGGGAGGGATAACTCAACCAAGAAATACGTAACGAATGATGACCAGGATGTCGATGATGATTCTGAATGGCCTGACATGGATGACGATGAAGATCATAATGATGACAAGGGCGTGTTCAACGAAACAATTTCGGACTATGAAACTCTGAACTCTGAGGATCCTGAGTTGGAGGAAATCCTTTCAGATTAGTGAAGGGCCCTGATTTGAGACTAATGTGCTTTTTTACTCTTCCATTGTGATTCTTTGCCTCCTCACGTTCCCTTCAGCGGCAGCTGCTTGAGCCAAAAGTTGCATATAAAATCACTGGAAACAATATAAACAAAACAAAAATAAAGAAAAGAACACCCAAATGTCTTGCTCAACACTTGTTGAAGAGTGGCTGAGTCAGAAATCTCGAATATTTAGTTACAGGAACATCTTGTTTATATCTAAGGGCATAGTTGCCTCAGTTTCATGGTGAAAGGAGTGTTTGGACGCCTATTCAAATCTGAAGAGGTCCAAGGTCAGATGTGAGCAATAACCAATAGAAGTGGAATTGGAGGAAATCTAGCGGACTTACGGCTGCAAACAAAATTTGATTTTGGTTGTCTTTTTATAGAAGTAGGAAAATCAATACGGTTGATAGGCGGTGTATATCTTCATTCAGGAAATTCATTGTAGGTAATAGACTCTGTATATCTTTACTCCTATCGTTGAGGTTGATTTAGTCAACTGTTTTTCGCCTGGAGCAGGGTGCAAACAAAAGTTTTTGCGGCAATAGTGATGGGTATTGTAATATGCTTTGAAAGCTGCGATTAATTCTTTTCTCCTAGTAGTGATGATGGTAAATAGATTCCGTTAGACTCCGACACTCTTTTTAGTTTTTATCCGTGTGTTTCTTCTATTGCTGCATGATATTTTGACCTTTATTCTGATATGATAGCTCCAGCGACAACGTACATAGCACCTTATATTATATTTATTGCAGTCACTGTTCTCCTACTACTGTCAACTAGGTTAAACCAATCAAATGAATCCAACTGAGATGTGATACTGATAGTTAATAAACACTGTCCATGACATGTAACACGAAAAATGAATCCAACTGGGAGGTGAAAATGTGATCCTGATAGGCTATAAACACCGTCCGTGACGCGTGTGCACAAAATAAGTAGCAATGTTGTTTTAACATTCACTTATTTTAAATACTTAAATATCCTATTCATAAAATACATGGGTTTATCATATTTTTTTTCTATCAATTTTTTCTCTCTTCATTACTTTTCTTACAGTACGTAGGTGTCTATATCTATTTGGGTGTTTACTCTTCTAACCATATGTATTATTATGTTACGACAAAATTTGACTACTCATACAGTTATTATCGTCAAACTCTCTATCCAATTTGACAAAATAATGACGATGTAAAACGCGATACACTAACAAAGGATGAAAATTTAAACTCTGAAAACAGTTCAAAGATGTTAACCTCGAGTCACGTTTGAGTTATTAATCTGCTGGTGAGAGAAAATGAACGAAGTAAGATTAAAAAGGAAGAGATTCAATCACATGCTATAAACGTGGTTATTGTTCGTGGTTACCCTGTGTTTTTTAATTACTCGTATATATAGCGGTTAGTATTAGTGAATGATGCCTTCTTATCATTTGCACGTGGGTGCCATTGTATATGATATGACTATGAGATACAAACTACTACCATCCCAAAATCCGAACGTGAATACATACGTTGAGCACTAGGGTTTCAGATATACAGCGGACACAAAATGGCTAGCAACTAATTCTTGTTTGTACTTGGTAGATGCTAATTCTAGCTACTACCACGGTTGATATTATAATACAATGTTGTGTGCGTCGTGTATGAAATGCTAGTTTTTCCAAGACTTAACGCTATAGTACGCTATAGTACATAGCTTAGCTAGTCTTGAAAGCCAACTTGCTAAACATGCTTATCGGTCCTGTCTAGTGTAGTTGCGACGCATGCACCATATAATTCTCGAATACGAAAAAAGAACCAGGGGAATTCTTTGACTTATTCTTCGCGAGTCATAATTGGTCAGCAAATTGAACTCAACGCCAATCAAGGTCCATAGGCGAATGGATACAAGATTAAACTACGAATATAATTCTTTCTGGTACTCAAGTGGCGATACAGGATAATTTAAGTCGTTGGAATTCCGTTTAATTAACAGCTAGTTGCACGCACATTGTTAATATATGTCCATTTATTGAAGGAGATTGGTCTGGTTTGTTGCTAGGTAATGAATTCAGTGTTGTTGCCTAGGTGGTATGTTATGGGAGTGACAAGTGTTCATATTTTTGGAGCTGTGTATTGCGTTTAATCACATTTATCACATTTTATAAATATGGTTAAATGCAACAAAAAAAAACGTTGCTAAACATTTCCTCTGCTCCCCTCATCTCCCACCATCACTTTCCCCTCCTCTTCTTCCTGCTCACCAGCAGCGCCCGGTTTATACTGACTTGACGGGGAATAACACCACTCCGTCACCACAAAATCCTCTCCACTATGCAAATCATAGTTATCTTTTTCTTCCCGTTAAGGTTATGTTCTTATAGCAGGAGCTATCACAACAGGAGAGAGAGGGAGAGTTTTCCTTCTTGCTGCTTCTCTTTGCACCTCCATTGCCGTTGGTGAAGAAGGATGAGGTTGTCATTGCTTTGCACAGCTTGCGAGGCAGGTTGAAGAGCTATTACCGCTAAATCCACAACTATTAGTAGAAGTCGGGTCGCTTGGGGATTTTGATTTTATTGTGGAGCTGTATTTACAAAGTGGAAGCAACTAAAAATCGGGTTAAATCGAAGTTGATTCTAATTGTTTCCTCAAACATTGTCAGAGCAATTCAAAAGTCGATTTAACTTGACTTCTATTACACAAAAGTCGATTTAAGTAGATTTCAGTGCAATATGGAAGTCGATTTAAGTAGATTTCAGTGCAATATGGAAGTCGATTTAAGTTGACTTGGCACAGACTGACACATTTATGGAAAATCGATTTAAATTGATTTTATACCATGTTCTGACAACTTTACATGATATGACATTCACTTGCGATGTGCTTATAACTAAAGTCGATTTGAACCGATTTCAAAGTGATTTTTACTGAAAATTTGAAATTGCAACGGGAATCATTTTCAATTGATTTCCATTCAAAAAAAGGGATGTATGATATTTTTTATTTTATTTACAGAAAAAAACCTCATTTTAAAGAGTTAATAGTATGAAAACGTCATTCTATTTGATATTCAACAAACGCAACGCAAATTTTTTATAGTCATCTATGTTGTTCTTATTTTTTTTGGGTCGACATGTTGTTCTCAACCTTTTTTTTTGGGTCTGTGTTGTTCTCAACTTGAGTCACTACTGGCGTGATGGACTGGTGGAAAAGCAAAAGAATCTTGTCACTCTTGGGTCCATAGATTTTGTCCTTGTGTTTGGAGCCAGTTTATCATCAATCCAATTAAGATCCATTAGCATATATTAGATCGCTAGATCCATTGCAGTTTGAAAACGGGGCTTTCGAAAAACTTGGACCTATATTGGGGACGCCAAGATAGAGAAGATCCACAAAAGAATAAATACAGACAAAACAAACCACAGGAATAAATATCATTCCCACAAAAAAAAAAAGTGGAAATTAGGAATTCTAGCAGTGGACCAAAAGAAAAATAAACAATTATTGATTTAGGGATAAGATAATTGGCATCACATATTATTACTGCTCCATTTTGGAGCACAGCGACATGCCATACGCTCTTGGTCACACCAATTAACATGATCAGAATTGCTTAATTTTTGACAGAAAAAACAATCGTTAAAAAGAGAGAAAAGTCAAAAGGAATGTAGATGAGGTCGATGATGCGCCAGTGCACTTTGAAGTATCACAAATCGATGAGAGGCAGTACAATTTCATTTGAAACGAAATTATGACAATATGGTGCAAAGTTATCGTTGTCTGTAAAAACGCCTAGTTCCCCACCATGATTACATAAACGAAAAATACGCTTAAACGACTTTATCCTATTACCAACGACCCGCAGAAAAGGCAAAATGTCTCTTCCACCATAGTAAACAAAAATCCAGCATCGAAAAACATTAATGCCGTTTATCATAGTAGAATTCTACGTAGATATTCATGCTGCTTACTTTTACTATATTTAGATTTAGATCTTAGTCCCCGACCTTGCTACTTCCTTTTTCTTTCTTTTTTTTTTTTGTGGTTTAGGGGGTGTTTGTAATTTTAGATTCTTTAGACTAGATTGATGATATACCTCTGCCTCTGTGTGTCTATTTTTGAGGCTTTGTCGTTTATTGATTATTGAACGAGGAAAAGAGGAGCTTGGCTTTCGTGGAATTAGGATATAGCACGGACTAGGGGCTTTACATTACATATAGGTATGGTTCTTAATACGTCTCCCAACTAAGGCTTGCATAACATTCCAACAGAATGCAGTGAGTTGGAATTCCACCCAACCCAAAATATTCTTTTGAGGAAGAGACAGATTTGATTTCCCATCAGGACAAAGGGTGTCTGATATAGATTTGTTCCCATTCCCACCCTCCTTTCTTACTCAACATCATAGATCATAATGCCTTCATGGTAACTTTTAAATCCCCTATTTGTCATTATAAGCAAATCACTTTGAACTTACCCATGTCAAATTATAACATTTGGATTCATTCATTCAGCTTCCGCATGATCAATCAAAAAGTTAAGACATTCTTTGCTTTCTGCTTTGCAGAATAATGATTAGTCTTCATGGCTAATTTGAAAATTAAAGAAAAATAACGGAATTATACTCCATAAGTTATAGGAGGCAACACATGGCTGGTATGTGGTTTTTCTCGTGTCATACCAAAAATCATTATCACTCACAAGGATATAGGCAAAAAGTTTCGACAGTTAGGATTTGCTTAAGTTTTAGGATTGCATAGGTTTTTTTTTTGGGTATGAGGTGAATTTTTTATTAGTATTCTAGGATGCTGTCAAATAGATGTATGTTCATATGATCTCTCAGACGAGCTAGCTATGCACAAGTAAAACCTTTTATTTGCTTATATAAATATATTTATCCAAAAACTTAGTAAAATTACCAGATGAAAAAGAAAAACTCAGTAAAAATTAGCAGTTTGGTACGGAAATAGATTATGAATAACTTAAAAATGTCACATCAATTAGAACATTTATACACTAGTATACATTCGATTTATAACTCTGAATTACACATTCCTATTTGTCTAATTGAATACTGTTTTACATCGTATTATTAATTACTTATCGAAAATTTTATAATATGGATGATATTCAATATATATATATATAAAGGTGAATTTACAGAGAGGTGTGCCTTGTGAGTTGCTACAGCTTACTACTATACTATAAACTTTTAGGTACAGAAGAGAATAAGGAAACAAAAAAAAAAGGACCACCAATGCAAAAATTCACCATGAAGAGAGACGTTGGATTGGCAGTACCCGCCACTTTTGGCACTTAATGGTAAATATAGAGGTCAGGTCCACTCATATCCTACCCTATTAATGTTCCTTAATGCCATTAATCAGCGATATGGTGATCTAATATATATCATTATATGAAGGCAAACGCCACAGATAAAATTCCACATAACGGAATATTACTTTCTCTGAATTCAAATTTCAGAAATCACAAAGTGTAACCCCTCTCACTAGCATCATATCATACTTTAAACTCATTATTCCAACCTTTTTCTTTTCATTTCATTTCAATAGAAACACATACAGCAGCACTAGCTTAATTTAGTTTAGATAGTGATGGGCTGCAACGCCTCCAGACTGGATGGCCTGGCGGCGGTGGCTCTCTGCCGCGACCGCTGCAACTTCCTTGACGAAGCACTCCGCCAGAGTTACGCGGTGGCGGATGCACACGTGGCACACATGGAGTCCCTCAGAACTCTTGGCCCAGCTCTCCACAGTTTCTTCCACCACTTTGAATTACCAGATTCCGATGACCACAAGCACAAACCATCACATGCGCAATTGAAGCCACCGCTTCATCACTCCTCTTCCTCCTCCTCCTCCTCCTCCTCCTCCTCCCACTCAGATTCTTCTTCACACAAGAATCTCGTGCATTCCGAATCAGAAGAGGCCGAAGAGGATACGGATACAGAGAAGGAATTATCCCAGTTTTTCAACCAAACTCGTTACGATTCCTCGCCACCACCTGATCATAATAGCGCCGCCAATTTCATGAATTACACGCTGCAGCCAGCTCTATACAGGGCGCCGTCACCGCCTCCGCCTCCTGCCAGCTCAGCATGGGATTTCCTCAACTTTTTTGAAACTTTTGACAAATACCAAGCGCCGTACAGTCCCAACCGTGACAACACTGATCAACTCAAGGAGAACGAGAAGAAGAAGAAGAAGAAGAAGAAAAAGGAAAAGAAGACCACTCATAGCAGTACTCACAATCACACTAATCACAATGACAAAGGTGATAATGGAAAAGGAGAAGCCAGGAAGAAGAAGAAGGATGATTCGAAGGAAAAGAGCCCATCAGCAGGTTCTTTGAAGAAACATGAACCGTTGGAGTCGTCGTCCGCGGTAGGTGGCTTGTCTGAGGCAATGAAGGAGATTCAGATTCTGTTTGAGAGAGCATCAGATTCGGGGAAACCAATTTTGGAAATGTTGGACGTTGGGAAGCTCCGTTACCATCGAAATATAGCCGTTAATCCAGGTACGCACGCGCGTGTCATCATGTCATGTGTTTGTTCTTCAATCTTCGCTATATATCACTATTCTTGAATTCAGTTTCAGATATGTATTCGTCATTGTAACCGATCTAGCTAGCTAGTTGAGACAAAAGTGAGATTGATTTATTTTTCATTTGTCTTTTTGGGTTTTCAGTTCCTTGCAAGCTGAAGCACGTGTTTACTAGTCCCTCAAAGCCCTTCACGGCGGTTAACTGCAGGGAATCGTCTTTGGCTGGTCGGAGAATGGGGTCCGGAGTTGAGATGGACAAGGGCCTCACTTACGGGAATTTTTGCTCTACTCTCCACAAGCTATGTATGTGGGAGAAGAAGCTCTATGATGAAGTCAAGGTATCACTATCATTCACCATATTAATTATATTGTATTGCATGCTGCTCTACTCTTCTCACACGATATATAACAATAGTAATAATAATAATAAGTATAAGAATAATTATAATTTTAATAATATTAAGAGTAGTGAAACAATTAATTTAGCAAAAGATTTTAATAATGAATTAAGAAAAAATACTTAAGTGCACTAAGAGCAAGAGATAGCATTTGCTCTAATTCATTTCTTAATTGATATATAAATTTTGTGGATCATTATTATCTCTCACATTTCTTACATTTTTAATACAATAGCTGATTTGTTAATCACTAAATGGATCAGAGCAAATATTTTGTCTTACTCTAAGAGCACCTAAGAATTTCTCATGAATTAATTAATAATAAATAATAGTAACAAATTTCAATAATGATAATAATTATAATAGTAAAGGAGAATCATATATTACAGTAATTCATTGCTAACTATTAATTTTCCATATGCAAAGCTTTATGTGGAAAAATAATTTGCATATGTTGTTTTGGTAGGTGATTTACACTTATATGAGATAACAAGTAAATTTACTTGTATATAATATTTATAGAATAAGTCACAGACAGATTCTATATTTTTTTATTTTCAAGATAGAGTCTGAATCTGCCTTTGACATATTCTGTATTAATTTTTATTTTATACCGTGATTTTCACAAATTATCTTTGAATTCAACTTTTCACCGAAAAAAAACTATACTGAAAAAAGACCCGCTTTATGTTAGCTTTCTTTATTTCATTGTTATTGACCACGAAACAATTTACATTAAATTCAATTGCGCAGTCTTTCTAGCTCTAGGGACTAACTAAAATTTATCATCTATCGTTATTTTGCGTGTAGCAAATACTAGTAGTTAATCTTGCAATGAACTGAACAAATAGGTGTGTATCTATCTTGTTTACCCAGGCTGAGGAGAAATTGCGCATGCTTCATGAGAAGAAGTGTAGGCAGTTGAGACGCATGAATAAAAAGGGTGCTGATGCTCAAAAGGTTGATTCTGTGGAGACTATGATTGGGGTTCTAGCTACAAAAATGAAAATTTCATTCCAAGTAGTTGACAAGATATCTAATACGATATGTGAGTTGAGGGAGAAGGAGTTATGGCCGCAGATCAACAGCTTCATTTTCAGGTATATATGTCATAGATCAAGTTTCTTGTCAGTTGTCACTAAATTATTCCCTGATTCTCTGAAACCTCTACAGTTGGTGGTTGGTATGGTACGTATGGACCACTATCTTAATTCTTAAAACCTTAAAAATGTACGTGTTGCTATGATTAAATTAAATACACGGCCACTATCTTAATTCTTAAAACCTTAAAAATGCACGTGTTGCTATGATTAAATTAAATACACGAGTTGAAAATTGTCCTAAGAATAGGTATTTTCACTTCTCATGACGTACTCTTGTTTTTTTTTTTTTTTAAAAGCATAAGGTGCTTATACTGTGCCAACAACCAGTAATAGAGATGACTAATGTGATGGGAACATGAAGATATAGGAATGACGGTAAGCAAAAGTGAAAAATAAGAGAGAAATTTCACTACTTCTTCGATAGGGAAAGCAATTTCCGCATTTCTTTACCCATGATTCAGCGTTGTTTTTATTTCACAAAGAGGCATATATGTTTCAAAATGAACTCTAAAGAAATAAATTAGAAAATGGAGAATTTAGATGCTAGAACGATGGAGAGGACTGGATTAGCGTTTGCTTTGAAGACAATTGAAATTGACAAAGTCCAAATCAAGAGTTTAAAGTATGGAACTGAGTTTCAATACATTTTAATTTTATATAATTGATCACGTTGGGTTATATTTTTATGTGATTTATAGTGTTAGATTATGATCTAAGGCAAGTTGAAAATAATTACTTTCCATTATACCAAACCATAATTTGGGTTGAGAAGTATGACGCACCAATTTTCATGAAAAATGATATTTTGACACCCACATGGGTGTAGAAGTAAGTGGTGAAACTCGTATGTATTATAAGTGAAGTGTTTGGGTATTTGAGAAAATGAGGGGTTAAAATAGTAAAACTCAATTTTCATTGATGAAGGCACAATGCTTGTACCTTTACCAGCAAAATCATCAGGTGACCATCTTAAGTGGTTTATTTATGTTGCAGTTTATTTATGTAAATAATTTACTATTAAGGCTAGCTGGACTGCACTCAGTAATTCGTCTATAATTTCTTGAAGGCATATCCAGCAGAACGTTTTTCTTTCTTTGGATTTTGCACCCTCTTTTCTCCTGCTAAATGCTAATAGTTATCCATTTTGTGTAAAAGGTTTCTTCGAATGTGGAAAGACATGCTAGAATGTTACAGAAGCCAGTATAAGGAAATTGCTGAAGCCAAAAGTTTCGATGCCTCCTTGTTCAACAGAAAGCTCAGTAATTCTCATCTTGATGCAGCTATAAAACTCAAATCTGAGATGCAGAACTGGAATCTAAGCTTCTCAGATTGGATCTACGCCCAAAAATCCCATGTGAAAGCCTTGAATGGTTGGCTAGTAAGATGTCTAATGCATGATCCTGAAGAAATAGCTGATGATTGTTCAGCAACCTTCTCCCCTGGCAGGATTGGTGCACCACCTGTGTTTGTGATCTGCACCAAATGGTCACGGGCAATGGATAATCTCTCAGAAAAGGATGTGATTGAAGCCGTGAATGGATTGATCCGCAGAGTGAATGAGCTTTTGGAAAAGCATATTTCAGAGCTTCAGCAAAAACTAACACTGGACAAGGAATTGGAGAGACAAGTGAAAATCTTGGAGAGGCAGGAACAAAAGATGCACAAAGTCGTTCAGGCTCGAGAGAGGAAGATGGGTTCCACTGATGCACTGTTAAGAGGGGATGCTGTGCATCATGGTGAAGTTGCTGGTACTAACGGCTTGCAATCAGGTCTACAACATGTATTTGGTGCCATGGAGAGGTTCACGGCCTCCATTGCTGCCGCATATGAAGAACTATGCCAACAAATTGAGCAAGACAACCATGTTTCGGGCGAACTCAATAACAACATTCATTAGTTTTGTTGCATTTACATTGGATGATTCGTTCATTCATTGATTCTTTGAAGGTTACACATATTTTATTCTAAGTTGGATGGGGATTTCATTTGAAGTTGCGCAACATTGTTGGAGGAAGAACCATATTTTCAATTTGCATGAGCTGTTCTGCCAATCTTTAATTTCACTTTGACGAAGTATAGTTAATCAATTCTTACAGTGTACATCTCTGCTTTTCTTATAGTACAAACAAGATTCTGTTGATTAAGTACACCAATAACATTAAGCAACATATAATTCAGCTTGCCCGTCAATGAATAGGCTCATGAACTCTTCACCATCCACGGTTTCTTTCTCAATGAGAAGTTGCGCAAGCTTGTGAAGGATGTCAATGTGGGTTGTTATGATTTGCTTTGCCCTAGAATAGGCTGTCTCTACGAGTTCCCTTACCTCTGCATCCACTACATCAGCAGTTGCCATCGAATAATCTTTTTGCGTTGACATCTGCAGTTAAAATTATATTTAATGGTCAAGGATCAAACCATGTCCAAGAATAATGCTTGCGGTGCATTGTGCATGAAAATGTGAACTATTGTGAGTCAAATATGGACATCAACGTATATTAGCTTAGTGTCAGACCCTACCTGTTGACCCAAGAATGGGTTTCCACCAGGTCCACCAATTGCAACTTGTCCAATCTTTTTGCTGAACCCAAATCTCTCAACCATCTGTCTTGCCACCCTTGAAACTTGCATAAAGTCATTTGATGCTCCGGTGGTGACATTTTCCTCCCCAAAAATTACCTCTTCGGCAACCCTGCATTGTGAAAGACAGAGAAGGAAATTGTAAAAACCAATTCAGATTTCAAAGTTTTGCACTTGACATCTATAGCCACTCCCTTAGAATTACACAGCAGTAGCCATGACAAACATTCTTTATAAAGTCAAACTGTAGCTAAATAGTTTATAACCATGGTTAGATTAAAATAGCCAGGGTTGTATACGAAAGCCATGGCCTAATTTCCGCTGACCTTCCACCTAGAGCAACTGCCATCTGATTTTCCAAGTAGCTTCTACTGTACAGTCCAGACTCGAGCCTCTCTTCGCTGGGAGCAAAAAATGTGAGACCACCAGCCTGGCCACGAGGGATGATTGATATCTTGGCTACAGGGTCATATTCAGGCATCAAAGCACCAACTAGAGCATGCCCAGCCTCTGAAATTAATAAGGGAAAAAATTGTTAACAATCCAAAAACGAACACCAGCAAAACTTACGTACACAGCGCATAACAAATACACACCGTGATAGGCCACTAGTTTCTTCTTCTCATCTGAGACAACAGCATTTTTCTTTTCTGGTCCAGCAATGATCCTTTCAAGGGCATCAGATATCTCGTCCTTGCTTATTTCCTTGAGGTCACGCCGGGCTGCGAGAATAGCTGCTTCATTCATCAGATTCTGCAGGTCAGCCCCGGTGAATCCTGGGGTTCTTCTTGCAATTTTCTCGAAGTCAACATCCTTTGCTAGTGCCTTTCCTCTGGAATGCACCTGACAGAGATAAAAAATTTATAAATTTAGCTACAGACCTACAATCTAATATGGATTCATTCGGAGTATGTATTATAGTAACATAATTAATCAAAGACTGCCCAATGTCATTCCAAACAAAAAGAAGAGGATCAAGAACCAATATCATTAGGGCATTCCCTTTATGAGGTGCCCCCCAATGAATTTGGTTGCAGAATCTAGTAATCAGTAGGGATGAGCACCACAAAAATGGAATTGAAACGTCCATAAGTAAATAGGAAGCAATTAACTAATCATATGGATTGAACTGCATACATTGTCACAACACTAAAACCTGCTGTTAGATGTATATCACAAGTCAAGTTCTTGAAGTATTAGCAATAAGTCCCAAATTCATCAACCCATTTAATCAAAGTATGCATTACAATAATACCAATTATCCAAGCATGCACTATATCATTCCAAAACAAGAGTGGAGTATCAATATCGCCAGTGCATTCCCTTTATGAAGTACACCTGAATGAATTGATCGCAGAAACAGATTGATCAACAAGAAGCTGCTCATTGCTCACCTGAAGGATCTTAACCCGGCCGGCAACATCAGGTCTGTCAACGGTAACCTGCCTGTCGAACCTGCCAGGCCTCAGCAGAGCAGAGTCAAGAACATCAGGCCTGTTAGTCGCAGCCAAAACAATGACACCGGAATTGCCAGAAAAGCCATCCATCTCAGTCAAGAGCTGGTTAATAGTCTGCTCCCTCTCATCATTCCCGCCTCCGAGACCCGCCCCTCTCTGCCTCCCAACAGCATCAATCTCATCAATGAACACAATGCAAGGCGCCTTCGACTTCGCCTTCTCGAACAAGTCCCTCACACGGGAAGCACCAACCCCAACAAACAACTCCACGAACTCCGAAGCCGCACACGAGAAGAAAGGCACCCCGGCCTCACCGGCAACCGCCCGAGCAAGAAGGGTCTTCCCGGTTCCCGGTGGCCCCACCAGAAGGCACCCTTTTGGGATCTTGGCACCCAGAGCAGTGTACTTGTCAGGATTCTTCAGAAAATCAACAACTTCCTGCAGTTCAAGCTTTGCTTGGTCAGCACCTGCCACGTCAGCGAAGGTCACACCGGTTTCTGGAACCTCCTGGAACTTGGACTTGGAGCGGCCAAAGTCCATGGGACCTCCGAGGCCGCCCGGCCCGCCAGGCCCGCCCTGGGCCCTGCGGAAGAGGAGGAAGAGGCCGGCGAAGGCGAGGAAGGGGAAGAGGAGGTTGCCGATGAAGTTGAAGAGGCCGTTGCCGGATTCGCCCTCGGAGACGGAGATGTCGACGCCATTCATGGCGAGGATGTCGATGAGGTCGGGGTCGTTGGGGACGATGACGGCGGCGCGGCGGCCGTCGACGGCGGTGAGCTGAAGGGCAGAGCCGTCCTTGCTGAACCTGACCCTCTCGACCTTGCCCTTCTTGACGGCGTTGAGGAACTCGCTGTAGCGCCATTGGGTGCCTTCGGGGAGGTCAGGAGAGGCCTGGGACTGGGGTTTTGGGGCGGTGAGGAGAAGGTTCTGAGAGAAAGGTGAAGAGTTCTGATCGGAGGAAGGGTTCTGTTGCTGAGCTTCGATGACTGGGGGAGGAGGAGAAGATGCGGGTGTGGGGTTGTCAAAGGCCAGGGCATGAGGGGTGAGGGAGGAGAATATCAGGGCGGATAGAGCTGCTTGGGAAGGGAGGGAATTCTTCCGTTGCTTTCGGTTGTTGCTGTTGGAGTTATCGTTGTGAGAGTTTAGGAACCTTGTCTTGAAGGAGAATGGCGGCGGTAGTGATGCTTTGGTTGTTTTGGGGGTTGGGGGAGATAGTAGGACTTTGGTTCCGAGCAAGTTTGAAGTTGACGAGAGCAAGGCACTGGCGGCGAAAGCCATGTCTGTTATTTGCTAATGAATGAATGACTGGCTGAGGAGAGAGGATTTGGGGAAAATCGGTGGGTGGCTCTACTCTTCTAGAATTTCTCTATCTCTCTCTCTCTCTCTCTCTATCCTCTATCTACTCTACTCTATTCTATCAAATTCCACGGCGATCCAGATTCCAGAACCCCCAAGGTAATTTCACTGCTATAGCTTATATGAACTGAACAGCAGTACGTCCGCGTAATGAGGTAAACTGATAGAGATATAGTGTGTGATAGTCTAATGTAACGTGCAAGCAACACTAGATTTCGTTTTAAAGAGGAAGGAGCAAGCGGCCTGTACCTTGAACCTATGCCATAATTTTGGGTTGTGATCTTGCTTAGTACACGTGGCCGATACTGCATCCGTTCATATAACTCGTGCAACATCTCTCACAAGAGAAAAAAAAATGAAAAATGAAAATATCATAAGGGATTTTACCCTTTTTTTGGGTCAAGATAACGGATTAGAAACACAAAAGATATGCCATCGGATAGCGGCCAAGTCCACAAGTTCATGTTCGCTGGTCTTGGTTGGGCTTCCTATTTGTGTTATCTGACCACAAAAATAGTCCAACCAGCCCACTTGGTTAAGTGGACAACAGTTTCAACAAGTCTACATAACAGAAGAGTCAGGAATCCTTTTCCATCACCTCACTAAGCCCAGCTTCTTCGACCAAACAGAAAGCTAAGCGCACTTCCGCTTCCTTACCATTGGCTGAACCTTGATTGGCTTTGTCATATTGCCTTGGACCATCGGTGCAACAATCAATATCATGAAATGAATTTAAAGAAGAAAAAAGAAAATGAACTTGTAATTGGCAGAATAAAAAGAGAATAATTAATAGTTAAAGTTCGTATGATAATAAGTAAATATCTTTATATCCAGTTAATTATTTGTTTGTTTATTTTTCATTTTTGGGTGATCATGCAGCGCAAAGGGATGCAACAAGATAAACGTGGGCATTTCCTAATGTAATCGAAAGTATATGAAAATTCTGACGCGGTGAACTGTTTACCTCTTCTTGCTGAGGCTAGGGAAAAAAAGGGGCAAATAAAAGGTGACTAAATTCCAGGGTGGTCGAGTGGTAACGACTCACCCTCCCTTAACCAAATGTTATGGGTTCAATTTTTGATTTTAGGTATGAAAAGTTAATTAAAAAATTCCAGGTGAGCTCTCTCACCCTTGGAGGTGTTTATCATGGGTAAAGATATTAATCTCACAACTATCGATTGTGGGGATACCGAGAAATTAAAAAAAAAAAAAGGTGACTAAGCTCGCCACCGTCCAACGCAGAACCGGTGAAGTATCAATCCTGGTGTGACGGCCGTCTAATTGGACCGCTCTAATTACCAGTGTGTTATACTAGTCCGACCGAAAAAAAAAAGGGCGGGGGGGTATTTTACCAGTTCTGACCTGAGCTAGCTGACTAACGTGGTTAGAAGACTAATCTATATATTCACTAATAATTAATTAATTAATAGCATTAAAAGACATAAATTTCATGCCTAAAATAAAAGATAAATGAACCAGCTGAATAACGTGGTACATACTGAATGGTTCGCTGCCAGATGCAACAAAAGGAAGAAATTCACTTATATATTTATGTTCCACCATTGTGGCAGTTCACTCTTGGTTTTCATGGAACCGGATAGGTAGAGGAAGAGGCAGAGTATAACAGAGTATTGGCAGGGTAGCGATCAATCATCAGCAACGCAACCATGGAGCACACAAGAGATAACAAGGGAATCGACCCAAGGAGCGGGTTCTGCAGCTCGAATTCAGTGTTCTACAGCAAGAGGAAGCCACCCCCACTCCCACAGAACCACTCCTTGGACGTCACCACCTTCATCTCCTCCCACGCCCACCACGGTAAAATCGCCTTCATCGACGCCGCCACCGGCCGCCACTTCACCTTCCACCAGCTCTGGCGTGCCGTGGATGCCGTAGCTGCCTCCCTCTCCGACATCGGCATCCGGAAAGGCAACGTCGTGCTCCTCCTCTCCCCAAACTCCATCTACTTCCCCGTGGTGTGCCTCGCCGCCATGTCCCTCGGCGCCATCATCACCACCACCAACCCCCTCAACACCAGCACCGAAATCCGCAAGCAGATCAACGACTCCAAGCCCGTCATCGCATTCACCACCCCTCCCCTCGCTCCCAAAATCGCCACAGCCTCGCCCAACGTCCCAATCATCCTCATGGAACCCGAAGACCACCCCAACAGCAACAGCACTTCGCCGGCCAAAATCCTCACCACGCTCACCCGCATGATGGAGAAAGAGCCCGGGTCAACCCGAGTCAGGGACCGAGTCTACCAGGACGACACGGCCACCCTGCTCTACTCCTCCGGCACGACGGGGCCCAGCAAGGGCGTGGTGTCCTCTCACCGGAACCTGATCTCGATGGTTCAGATCGTCCTTGGTCGTTTCAACATCGAGGAGGATCAGACCTTCATCTGCACCGTCCCAATGTTCCACATATACGGTATAATAACTAATAATTATCTATCTCACACCATATTGACATCGTTAACATTCATGATTGCTGTGAGTGACTTACAAGATGAACTCCCATGTACTTGATTACTATAACTACCAGTTTCAGTAGTGACTAACTGCGAAACGTAACGAGTTTAATTTCTAACTAATCTGTAACGGCTGGCTATACATGTGTGATAGGTCTGGCGGCGTTCGCGACGGGGCTTCCGGCGTCGGGCGCCACGATCGTGGTGCTGTCGAAGTTCGAGATGCACGACATGCTGTCGGCGATCGAGAGGTTCCGTGCGACGTACCTGCCGCTGGTGCCGCCCATTCTGGTGGCGATGCTCAACAACGCCGACGCCATAAAGAGCAAGTACGATTTGAGCTCCCTGCATTCGGCGCTATCGGGTGGAGCTCCGCTGAGCAAGGTATGTATATGTATATACATCAGGAGTGATCTCAGAAAAACTCATATCATATTTTTGGCTGTAACCATTTTATAACAAACTAACTGTAAACTGAATAAGCGGCGTTTGTGAGTGATACCAGGAGGTGATAGAGGGGTTTGTGGAGAAGTACCCGAAGGTGACGATTCTTCAGGGTTACGGGTTGACGGAGTCCACCGGAGTTGGTGCATCGACGGACTCCCTGGAGGAGAGCCGGAGGTACGGAACGGCTGGGCTTTTGTCGCCGGGAATGGAGGCGAAGGTCGTTGACACTGACTCTGGGAAGGCGCTTCCGGTTAGCCGGACCGGTGAGCTTTGGCTCAGGGGTCCCACCGTCATGAAAGGTTGGTCCTCCTGGTCAACTTTGTCTTTTGGAATTGTGATTGTTTTCTTGGGGTATATTTGGAAATTCGGAGTGGCCTTGATATTGATTGATTCTCTAGTGGATGGATTACTTTCCCTTTGATTGAGTTGTCTGGTGGATTCCAGCGCCTAGCACAAACTGATTTGTTTAATTATCACGTGTATTTTATTATGGAAATATCGCTTTATTTATTATTTTGTTTGGTACTGATATATTAATTTTTCCTATCCCCGAATATTTCTTCATCTAATTATTTTTCATTGATTGATTAGATGTTGACAAGCTGTTTTTACTCCTCAATTACCATCTCAGACTTTTTTTTCTTTTTCAAATTTTTGGTAATTTATATGATTGGAGATTGGACATTCAGAATAAGCATCAAGCTATATTTGATTTTGGAATTCAGGAGTTTCTGATAATTGATTTGAAATGCACTTCTATAATCGGCATGCGCTGGATACTTGTTTAGTCATTCACTATTTTGTTAAAGGCCTTATTCACCGTCCCTAAGACGAGGTCCAGAATGCACCGGTCTTTTTCCTTTTTTCTGCGTCTACTAATTGTGATTAGTTGGTTGTTTGAATCAAGAGAGATGAGTAAATAATTCTCAATTAAGAAAGAGTTTGATAGTTGCGTATTCGGACTGTATTATCGAAGAATCAATGGCATAGGTGTTTTTTAAGGTGATATAGAATGAAAAAGTCTAATCACAAAATAAAAAAGTCTAATTTTGCGATCAAACTTTATTATCGAAGAATAAATGGCACAGTTATGTTTATTGGAGAAGTTCCTTGGCCTTCCCAAGGAGAAGAAAATTCTACCCAAACAATATCCTCACATCATTCAATTCTATTAGTCCAACGTCGTACACGCCCTTTACAATTGATTAAATAACACCACTCTTCTTTTCAACTGGTAATGTTTGGTACGAGTTATATGTGGGAAAGAAATCTTTATGAATTTTACGTGTAAATTTTATTTGTAATTCATCATAAAAATTTCTGTCATTTATATATGCTTTGGGGCTTAATATTGAAGACATGGTGATGGCGCAGGCTATTTCAGTAACGAGGAAGCAACCACATCTACCCTTGATTCAGAGGGATGGTTAAGAACAGGGGATGTTTGCTACATTGATAGTGATGGATTCATATTTATCGTCGATAGGTTGAAAGAGCTCATTAAATACAAGGGATATCAGGTAACCAGATTCTGAATTTTATAGCTAGTTAATCCATCCCTTTTTGTTTAAAGTGGTAACCAGATTCTTGATTTGTGATGGCAAGTTTACAGCCTACAGACAGTAGCTTCCTGCTTATTCAACGAAACAGTTGGAGGATTTATACACGTATTGGGGACTTGAGTATTATATTTGTCAACCTTGGGATGGAGTCTAATTTATTTTCTTGTTATTTTAGGTCCCTCCAGCTGAACTAGAGGCATTGTTGCTGACTCATCCTGCTATTTTAGATGCTGCTGTCATACCGTAAGTGTTTCGTCTGCAATAGAGAGACTAAAAACCAACCAACGAATTACTATTGTGATTTAAGTTTACCAAATTTAGTAACTTTAACATGAAGAAGGGGAAGACCAGTGGTAATTCGTGTTCTGTTTTGTATATGATCAGGTTTCCAGATAAGGAGGCTGGGCAGTATCCAATGGCATATGTGGTAAGGAAGGCTGGAAGTAGCATACCAGAAAACGAAGTAATGGATTTTGTCGCAAAACAGGTTAGTCCCCAGTACCCTTTCTTTTTTCCTCCATCAAATGCTTGATTCCTGGATTTTAATCAGGTGTCGAAATTATATTGAAATGTCCGAATTATACGTCTCGAAGCAATTTCCAGTGTTAAGTATTCACTCACTAATCGACATCTAAAAATTTCTTCATTATTTTGTGGTACGTTGTGGATTGTATAATATGCAGGTGGCTCCATACAAAAGAATTCGAAGGGTGGCGTTTATATCTTCCATACCCAAAAATCCGTCTGGTAAAATCCTCAGGAAGGATCTAATCAAGCTTGCAACGTCTAAACTCTGAAGAGCTTTCAGTTTTTTTTTTAATGCTAGATTTATATTGGAGAGATGGTGTATCATTAATTTATGACTTTTTGGCTGCAATTTTATGGCTTCTGTTTTATATCATGGGTGTTCCCTAATACTCAAAATAGAATAAAATTGTACGTTCCAAATATTGTTTTTCTGAAGAGGAACTATAGTTTGTATGGACGTATCGAATGCTCTTTTTAGAAATTTCGTCCATCATTCCGTTTGGGATAAGATTTGTACACCAACACCAACTTTGATGTAGATTAAATGTTGTTTTCATATTGTTTCAAAACGTAAACATTCATTGTGTTTCAATTTTTTCAACTCAAATGAATTTTTCAGTTAATGTTATTAGTTTTAGTCGAAATATTATTTGAAGGATCAAGAGTTACACTATCAAGAGCTATACTCCAATAAGGAAAGAGACGATGGACCAAGCAGAAATATTGTCAAGATTAGCCAAAGCCTCAATTCCATCTTAAAGGTGGGAAAAGAAATGGAAATAAGCCCGATATCGAGATTTAATACCAGTAGACATTGACAATGGAAGGAGCATCCTTCGTTTACTTTTCCTGGCTAGGCGGGCTTGTTTGGTAATTTTCATGAACAATTGCATTAACACTGTCATGCAAACTAACATACAAGCAAGCCCAATGTGGCTAAACTGCAAAGAAACTGCTGAACCAATCTCAGGAAAACTAAGAGCCTGTTTGGCAAGTGTTTTAAAAAACTGTTTTCTATTTTTAAAAACAAAAACACAAAAAACTTGATTGGTTTGATGATTTCCGAAAACAAGTTTTAAAAATCAAAAAACAAAACTTACATTTTAAAAACAGAAAAACAAAAACAACTTTACAGTGTTTTTCAAAACTGTTTTCAAAACAAAGAAGAAGAAGAAGAAGGAAGAAGGAAGAAGGAGCTGCCACCACCACCAGCGCCGACGAGAGCACTGCCGGCTTCGCGACCGCGACGCAACCAGCACCGCTGCCGACCTCCACGACCAGCGCCGCTGCACTGCTAGCGACCTCCACGACCAGTGCCCCGACCTCCGCGACCAGCGCAGCGACCTCCGCCAGCAACCGCAAGCAAGTGTTACCTCCGCGGCCTCTTCCTTTCACGAACCGCGAGCTTCGCCGGCACTGTGAGCCCACCGCGAGCTCCAGGACGCGAGCCGCCGCCGCCACCTCTGGGACCTCCAGGACGTGATCCACCACCGCCGCCGCCTTTGCCTCCACCTCTACCCATCTCTTCTCTTTCTTTGATTCTCCCTCCCTCTCATTGTTGTGTTAATCTTGGTTAATTTCATTGTTAATATTGTAAATTGATTTCACTTATGATGTTTGTTGATCTTTGTTGTGGATGGTGGTTGTTGTTGATTTTTGTTGTTATCATCTTTACCAATCAAATTTTTGTTTTATCCATTTTAAAAGTTATTTTTTAAAAAAATTACCCAAACAAGTTTTCTTGTTTTTTGGTTTTTAAAAAATAAACTTAAAACTGTTTTAGAAAACAATTTTTAAAAGCAAAAACAAAAAAACACTTCCAAACAGCCCCTAAGACCCTCTTGATTTTTCAGGTTTTTAGATTTTGTGAAATAAATACTGAAAATTTTTAAAATGGTGCCTGTTTAATTTGAGTTTTCAATTTTCAGTTTTTATTTTTTTCAGATTTTGTAAAGGAAATACTGAAAACTATAAAATCCAGTTTTCAGTTTTCATTTCTAATTTCAGTATTTACTTTACAAGATCCTGAAAAATTGAAAATGGAAATTAAAAAATGGAAACTAAAATCAAATATGCTCGTGACAAACTCCAGTTTTCAGTATTTCCTTTATAAAATGCTGAACACTGAACAACTGAAAATGAAAACTGAAACTAAATATGCATTAATATAACAAGTTCCCATATTACAAAGATCACAACATCCACCCTGCATGAAGTGAAAGGGTAAACAAAATGAATGAGAATCATCATATTACATCATGCAGAAAACATTTAACAAAGAAAAAGCATTTCATCAAACTAAAAGACTACACATTGAGTTTGTAAGCACTTTAAAGCCAAATATTACATCAAGTAAGCACTTTAAAGCCAAATATTACATCAATGTCTCAGTGCCATCATTTTTAAAACCAAACCGGTGATCGACGCGGTCAAGGTGCTGGGTCATTGGGTCACTGGTTGAACCGGAATTAATTAAATAAATATAAAAAATATAGTTTAATGTCACCTGATATGTAATATATATAATAAATATAACATAGATATCAAAGAGTGGGGTTGGGACACTAATAAACATGCTTCCATTTGCAACCCATGGTAGGGGCTCGAATCCTCCCATTGGGATTTTTGCCAAAATTCCCAAATGCTTCCATGGTTGGTCTGGTTGCACGGACCGGTCAGGCGGTTGACTTGTCGGTTCAATGAAAATTGGCCGGTTGACCCCGATTTTGACCATGATTGGCTGATTCAATTGCAAGATCGGTTTGATGGCATAATCGAATTGGACTAGTAACTGATTCATCGATTTCTGGTTCGAATCGGCCAGTCTAGTCTAGCTTTTTAAAAAATGCTCAGCGCAACTACAACCAATAAAAATCTATTTAAGCAAATCAAGGCATTTGATCTAATTTGCATTTGTAATTGTTTAATATACTTTTCTTTTTATTTTTTCACAAAGATTCATTCATTAACAAACAAATACATAAGCCCGAGTACAAGTCATCAAGTAATTACTTGGGCACAATGCAGCAAATTCTATTCATCCCAGAGTCTTAAGCCTAGCCATTAGTCAATGACTACATTCAATATACTTACAAACACATAAATGAGCATGTTAGATCTCAAAACTATCTGAAACATCATAAATTATTATATTCTGGTTGTTGTTGTGTAGAAACAAGCATATCAATCTGTGCAAACTTTTTTTCTTCCAGATCCAACTTAAAGAGAAAGCTTAAATACATAGGTTGCTTTACATAAACTCTCTGAGATCTTTGTCCGATTAAATTATTTCTCTCTTCTTTGGATTAAAGTGTTACTCCACCAAGGTTATTGTTCCACATACCAACTCCAAAGGGGTGACTACACACGCAGATAAAATAAAGAAATAATAATAAAGTCTAAAAATACTACCACTAACATAGTTTGTTGATTTTACGATATAGTGTTCTGAAGCTGTCAAGAGCGTGAACAACTGCAGAAAACCAGATATAAATTTTACCGAACTGCTCATGATTCCAACACCGTTACTCATCATAATGAAATCAAACCAAAACTGGTTTAATAAAGATACGAGATGAAAGTAAAAAAAAAAAAAAGAAACAAGAATGAAAAACCATACAAGCCCAATAGTGGGATAAGCCGAAGCCCAATCAGCCAAGCCACTGATGCAATTTGGGAGTGTCCCAGTCTACCGAAAACACATGGAAGAGGGTAGTGAAGTAATTATACACTATCGTAGTAATAAATGGATCAAAAGTATGGGTTGGTTGAACGGGCCGAAGAAAGCGGCCCACAAGGACCCCAGACGACTCTCCGTGCCCCCAGCATCACGTATTCCACTTCTTTTTCCCTAAGAAAATCAAAAAGGTGAGTGAATGAATGAATGAATGCGTTGTTCCATACATACATCGATTTACACTAACTACATGGTGTTTAGTTTATAGGTTGGCATATGATATAGGCACGGCACGGCACGGGGCACCGCAGAGACAGACACCTTTCTTCTGTTCTCGTTGTTTCTGCCATCAATCAGTCAATCGAACGCCTCCTTCTCCGGTGAGCACTTTTTCCGCCTTCTCCACTTTACTTTTTTATTCATTCATTTTTACCAACAGTAACTCTCTAGAATCTTCTAGATCTTAGCCCCCCCTCTTTTTTTCTCTTATCTTTTCCTCTCCTTTTTCCCCTCTTAACTCCTTCGTCTCTCTTCCTCCCGTCAACATTAGCGGCCGGCGAGCGCAACTTCTCCTGCTCACTCTCCTTGGATAACCTTGAATCTGATTCTGTAACGAGTTTTATATTTCATTTCAAATGCAATTGTTGATGCTACCTGCTTTTTGCCCCGATTCCTATTTCAAATCTGTTCCCATATCTGGATATTATTTTTAGTGGGTGTATGATATGATATGATATGATGTGATGTTGATGATGTCATTTTATCTAGGCTATCAATATCTGCTCAACCTTCTTTTTCCGGCATTTCATGTGTATGCATAGAAATGATTTCACGAATTTCAAATATATGTTTTTGCATTCTTGCGCGGTTGCGTTTATTCATTGCCGATATAAAAACCTGTCCATTTCCGTGCCTTGGCTGGTTGCGTGGTCTGTTTTGATCGCTTGTGCAATAGGAGACAATTTATATTATTACGTTATGATTGTTGCTTGATGTTGTTCATGTTTGGATGCACATATGTTACTGGCCAAATGTTTGGATGTGCATTCACCTAGCTGATATATTGAATAAGGATGATGGACAGTCTCTTTTAAGAATGATGAGTTGTTTAGACAATTAAAAGGATGCATTGGATAATCAGATTTCATATTTGCATCAGTGATGTGGCTTCTTATTCACTGGATTTTGGAGGTTTCATTTCTGAATTTGAAGATTTACTGAGCTTTACTTTTACGCTGTCTACCCTATGCACACCGATGTATAAGATATGATGTGTCACTGGTCATACTTGACAACACTGGTCATACTTACATGGGGTTGGCTTGCGAGTTTTTGCTGCATCAACCTGTGTATGATGAAATGAAATATCTTGCTACATATTGCTAAATGGCTGGGATGTTCTGCCTTAGGTCATATTTTGATGCCTGAATGAAATATCATATGATTAATGTGGCCCTATATCTGTATTGTGTTGCAGTTGCTAGTATTTTCTTGGCGAGGATTAGTTCTTAAGAATTCCTTGGTCCAAGACTTTGTGCCTGAGCAAACAGCATGGCAGGTCAGGGCTCTAATGAAGGCTCCAGTTCTGGAAATATGTCGGCTGAGTACTCAGATTCAGCTTTTCAGCTCAATATCAAGACTCTCGATTCCAGGGTCTACAGTTTCCAAGTTGACAAAAATGTGAGAAATCTTCTTCATTTCTAGCAATTACAAATCCTTTCTTGTGCTAATATCTGTAGGTTAAATTGAACCATTATATCCTAACTCTAGAAGTGGTCTTCAAAATGATTTCAGATGTCTGTTTCGTCTTTAAAAGAAAAAATTGCAAAAGAAACTGGTGTTCCAGTTGGTCAGCAACGGTTGATTTTTAGAGGAAAAGTCTTAAAGGATGAGCATGTTCTTTCTGAGTATCGTATCCTTCCAATTGTTACTTTGATTTTTCATCAGAATCATGTTTAACAGACGTGGGCATTTTACAGTTTTGGGTAGTTTGTTTATCTTGCAGTACAACACATTATGCACAATTAGTATCTTCTCTTTATTCAACATCCTTATTAGTCTGGCTTTGAAAAAACGTGGATTGCATATTCGCATGCATGGCAGACAGGAATGATATGGCTTGAAGCAGATGTGAAATGGGTTAGTGTGTGAAAATTGTGGTGCTTATATATTTCTTTTATAACAAAATCCTTAACCATTTAAGATGTTGAGAATGGGCATACCTTGCATTTAGTCGAAAGGCAACCAAATCAGTCACAGGCTTCAGGTACTAGTGTGGGTGAGCCATCTGGTACTAATGGTAACCAAGGTATAACTTTAAGTTGCATTCATGTTGCTTTTTTCCCCTTCCCCTTCCTCAAGGTTTTTAATGGTTTCATGGTACTTTGCTTGCAATAAATTTTATTATTTGGAAGGAAATGATGTAGGCTCAGCGGCTCCTCGTAACCGTGTTGGGCAAATTTCACACAGTGTTGTTCTCGGAACTTTTAATGTGGGGGACCAAGGTGAAGGCATTGTTCCTGACCTTACTCGGGTGCGCCCTTTACATCTAACTTCTTAGTTCATATTTGTGGGTTTTATTCTATTCTGTTTTCAGATAGCTTTGCTTTGGAATTGCCTGAGAAATATGGCTGTATCATGTTTTCAGGTTATTGGTGCAGTTTTGAATTCTATTGGAATTGGTGGCCAAACTACAAGTAGTGTTCCTAATGCTACCCAGACTTCTTCGGTTAGTATCTCTTTTTGCTTGAAAGGAGTATTGCCATGGTTTTTCTATTATTTGTGTGATTTATTGGTTTGTTGTATACACATCTAATTTTGATATCCACAAATGACTTTGAATCAAGTTTACAACCTTTTTGTTGTATAGGTTTTTAATTTCCTTGTTTTATATGATTTTTCTCGCAAGTTGCAACATTACGAAGTTACTGTTGTTTAGATTCCTTCTTGTCTTATCCAGTTCGATTTCAACTTCATAGATCATGAGTCAACGACATGTTTAGTATATTTATATTAAGGTAGTCAATGGCGCTAAAAAGCACGCCCAAGGCGCTGAGGCAGGGCGAGAGTGAGCCCCAGCACCTTTGTTCTCTTCACATGCTGCACTTTACTGAGGCCAGTGCTTTTCTGTGATGCTTAACGCGGTCAATTGAGCGCCTCAGCGAAGTTTTCTGTTTTAAAATCTGTAGAGTGAATACAATTATTTTTATTGAGGTCCCAACCTCCCAATCCATTAAAATATTAGGGTCAATTAAAAACACTGTCACTTGACAGCGATCCTGTTAGTCACCACTTGAATTTTACAGATTGAAGCAAGAAGAAAAAAAAGATAGATCAGCAGCACTGTATTACTCTGTAAATTCAGCACCACTTGAATATCTGAATTACAAGGAAAATAAAACTTAAATGGGTCCACCACTGCTCATTCTGAGTCAACCAACTCAGCCCTTTTTGACCACTGCTTGGAGCATTTTCAGAGTAACGTTAGGCTTGCCATAGGAAAAGCGACATCTTTATTCTGATGAAATTTGGAAGTTTCAGTTATTTTAGGCTTATCATAAAAAGTGTTTTGCTTCCAAACTCTAACTCAAGCTTATTATCAGTGAATTATCAATTTTTATTAAGGATTTAATCTAGTGTTTAATTGCTACTGTAGTTTGTTTAATCTGAGATAAATTTATGCATAATAGTTATGTATTTTGTTGTTTTTCAATGCCTTTCTTCACTAAGGCATGCGCCTTTTGGCGCCTCTTACCTCAAGGCATTATAAAACCCTAGCAGCTTAAAGGTGCTTTTCGCCTTTGACTACCTCGATTTATACCAGGCAACTTTACAAAATTTTCATATATTTTCCAATTTGTTAAATCTCAAATCTCTTATGAGTAATTGTTTATCTATTTTTGGAATCTTACTTCTCCTTTTCTTTTTGGTTAAATATGGTAGTTCTTTATTTTTCCTTAGAATACTACCATAGTGGCTAATCCTCTTATATGCTATCATCAATTTAATTGTAAAAGAGAATTAGTTCACAGTGCAGACTTGTTCTTTGAAGTTGGTAAATGTTGTTTTGCTACATGCATCCTGCAACATCCTTTGAACTAATTAGGTTTTTATCTAAACTGGAGCCAAATATATCTGGTCAGGCTCCATCAAGGAATGAAGCTGAAGGAATGCATGCTGGGAATCCAAATGCAACCGGAAATCAAGCACAGTCTGGGCAGCCATCTCCTGGTCAGGCATTCCAAACTCTGCCTCAAGTTGTTCAGATTCCTGTGGCTGCGGGAGCCATTCCGATTCCTTCTCTCAATTCTGTAGGAACATAGTCTCTCTACTCTATTACCCTCTTAATCTTCAAATTTAATGCATTATTGATAACAATTAACTTTTCTCCCCCTTCATTTTCTTCATTTCAGCCAATTCCTGATTCATTGAACACACTCTCTGAATTTATAAATCACATGGAACAGACACTGTCCCAAAATGGTGATGATGCTGATACCCTTGATCTTTTATTGTAAATTGAAAGGACATGGAATTATTTACATTTGATTGTGCAGGGTATCAGGCAAATTTCTCTTCAACTAACCCTGGAGATCAACGAGTTGAATTGCCTTCCAATGCTCAAGGGTTGCCAACAGTTGAGGCATTAAGTTCCATCTTGCATCGTGCAGAACAGTTGCTTAATCATCAAGCTGTTGCTGCGCTATCTGTAATTAACACATCTCATTTACAAATATTCATCCTTTACCCTTAATGATATAAATATTTTTCTGCTATCTGCAATTTTAAGGTTTTTTTTTTTTTTTTTTTGCCAAGCACAAGCTTTACTGGGCTCATGCATTAAAGATTTATGTTAAAAAAGAAAAAGGATGGATGGGAATTACATATAGTTGTTCTAACTAGAGAGATAGAGTAGTTCTAACTAAGTCTAAATTTTTGAAAAATAAAACCGTGTCACTCTCTTTGTTCTGCAGTATCTTAGAAGCATAAATGTGGAATATATTTGTATATGTAGGTAACGAAATGGCATCAATATGACTGACATTTTGAGTATGCTTATTGTATTGGTAGATGAAAATGAAATTTTGTTTATGTGAACTGAATATAATTGGGAGCCTTGCTAGTTCCTATATTGGGTTCGTTATTCCCAATAAACATTTATCTAAGTAGTAAACCTTTACTTAGATGTCTTAAATTGCTCCTATTTAACACAAAATGTATGAACTAGCCTCTGTCTTTATCCTTTATCTTTTCTGATTATGTTTTAATTGTAATTTGTGATTCTAGCATATTGCAGGACGCTTGGAGCAAGAGGGAACATCTTCTGATTTAAGTATAAGGGGTCAAATACAGTCAGAGTCTGCTCAAATAGGACTTGCTATGCAGCATTTGGGTGCATTTCTACTTGAGCTTGGCCGAACAATGCTGACACTGCGTATGGGGCAGTCTTCTGTATGTTTTCATCCTTTTCTTTAGTGATTGGATTTTGCTTTATTATGTCAACATATTGATCAGGATAATATTCAAAATTCAGGCTGAATCTGTTGTTAATGCCGGACCTGCAGTTTATATTTCTCCATCAGGACCAAATCCTATAATGGTGCAGGTTTGTCATTTATTTTGGTCCATAATGTTTCATAAATGGTACTGCCAGACCAATTATTTAAGCATTAGCTGATTTTTCTATCAAGTTGATTAGCATGCAATTAATTAAATTCAAACTGGAAACTGGAATTCTGCACATGCCCCTAGTCTTTTTGCCTGTTTAATATTTGATGATTGCTTTACTGAACCCTATTCTATCTCGGTGGATTGGTTGAATCTTGTTTGTGTTGTAATTTCTGATTCTGATGATATTGTGCTATTTGCAGCCCTTTCCTCTTCAAACAAACTCACTCTTTGGTGGTCCTGTTCCTTCTTCAACTCCTCCAACAATGGGTGCCATCGGTATTGGAAGTGCTCCTAGGAATGTAAACATTCATATACATGCAGGTAAGTAAATCTAGTTGTGCTTTTTCTGATGAACAATACAACCTTTAACAACTCTGCCTTCTACCAGGTACCCCTCTTGCACCCATTGTTTCAGCAATTAATTCTAGGGCAAATAATGGAGAAGGGGCAAGAAGTGAACAACGTAATGAGCCTGGCTCTGATGATTTAGGTTCTGCACGGGTGTTACCTGTTAGAAATGTCATAGCAGCGGCTCTCCCATCTCACCCTCCTGGTCTTGGAGTTGCTAGTAGCATGCAAACTGGGTTAGGTGTTTCCACTTCACAGCCACCTTCTGATTCAGCTCCTTGGTCATCCGTTGTAGCTGAAACCAATTCCCTCATTAGAAACTTAGTACGTAATATGCAAGGAGATAACACAGTTCCGCCAGGTGGTTACCAATTTATTGTTTGAAATATATGAGAGTCACTAGCATTCAATTTTGAAAAATGTTTTGCATTCAATCAGGTCAAATGGAATCAACTAGTGGGGACTCGTCTGCTGCTTCTGAATCAAGACCTGCACAGGGAAATGAACAGCGAGATACCATGGAGATGAATGGCCTCAGGGCTACAAGTGCATCCACTGTTGACTGTGCCTCTGCAAGTGGTGTACATAAGGTAGTACTTCTGCCCATACCTAGTCATATATCTGTTTCCAGCCAGCATAGATTTTTATTGATTAATATCAACCTCTCAATCACATACCAGCCCCAAACTGAGGCAGTGCAAACCTGTAGTAATGTTGAGAGGGATGTTTCGGTTGACAAATGTGTTTCAAGTTCTTCTGGCCAAGGTTTACAAAGTTGTTCTAGTGGAGAAACAATAGTTAAATCAGAACTAGTAGAAGATGCTCCATCTGTAAGTGAAAGACAAGGTGTAACTGAACCTACCAAAGCTGCTCCTCTTGGATTGGGCTTGGGCATGAGTGGTTTGGAGCGTAAGGTAAGCTTATTGGTTATGTTTTGTGAATAAGAAGCCTTGAATATCCCGATTGTCTTGGCATGCTATGTATATGTATTTGTTTGCTGTGATGTAGAATGTTATTTGCATAGCATATAAAAGGCCGGTTTCTGTATCTTCTCTGTTGCCTCTTTGAAATTTTATTCATATAGTTCGTTTATTTGGAGTTATATTCTATTGCACTTGCTGCTGCAGTTCTCCCAAACCTTATACTGCTATCTATTTGAACACATTACATTATTTGGGATGTAATGTTATTTAAATAATCACATTATAAAAAAAATTTAATTTCTATGAATTGACAATGTAAGACAATTTTGCATTGTTAACCAATTGAACTTCACAAAGTAACAAATCGTAGAAAATAACTACCTACTTTTACAATCACCTATCATGATTGGTCATTTTGGTAAGATTCTATTGGCCGGCAATGTACAACTATTTTACACTATTAGTGCATAGAAATTAATCTCTTATAAAAAATAGAGAGCCTTATAAGTTAAAATCAGCGCAGGTGACACACAGGGCTTAAGATTGGATATTGTGTCTTGGTCAATGAAGAATATTTTACTACATACTGCTTGAAATTGGAAACATTTAGATCTAGTGTGTGGTTGTTTATTTGACGCAGGCTGAACTGATACCTTATTGATAAGGACTTAGAAGATGGATTTGGATTCTCTAAAGTGAGGATGGTTGTAAAGTGAGAAAGTAAGGGGAAAATGACCATTAGATCATTTGATTGGATTTATACACAATAATAGTTATTGATTCAATTGTGGTTAATCTTTCATTTTCTCACTTTACAAACACTTTCATTTTAGACCTTCCTAATCATAATTGCAATGTGGGAACATGTATTTAAAAGGATGAAAATTTTAAAGCAACATGTTGTAAATAAAATAGAACAGCAACAACCACCATGCCTTTCTCACTTGATGGAGTTGGCTGCATGGATCAAACACATGTTCAGAAAATGATGAAAAGAAAAAAGGACTATCAAATGTTGAACTGCAAGGAATGTGTTATGTAATTTTTGACGCATGGACAGTAGTGGGAATATAAACATGATGCATTTGAGTGTTTGCCCAGAATTTTGGTGGATCTGGTCGTAACTTCCAACCGCCGTTTTTTTTTTTTTTGGTATGAGCTGTAACTTCTACTTATCATATTCTTTTATTACATCACATGAATACTCTTCACTATCATCCTTCATATATTTGCTTAAATTTATTTGTAAACAAATTTATGTACAAAAACAGAGGCGAACTCGACTTCAACCTCCTCTAAGCAAAGGTGCTGATGATGGATCATCTAGTTCTTCTGTCAACCAAAGTCAGCAAACCCAACCAGATGGTCAACATATATTGCAATCTCTTGCGAGCCAAGGATCTGCTGCAAATTTGAGGAATGCTGATGAGCCATCCCAGGGGCCCTTGCCCTCCAGTGATCGGCAGATTGATATTGCTGGTTTGATGTCTCAGGTTTTACATAGCCCTGCATTGAATGGTTTGTTGGAAGGGGTTTCACAGCAAACTGGGGTTGACTCACCTGATGGCTTGAGGAATATGCTGCAGCAGTTCACCCAGAGCCCACAGATGATGAACACAGTCAATCAAATTGTCCAACAGGTTGGCAGTCAGGATATAGGAAATATGTTTGCTGGAACGGAAAGGGGGCAAGAGGGTGGTATTGACCTGTCAAGGATGTTTCAGCAAATGATGCCTATTGTATCTCGAGCCCTCGGTGGCGAAACTTCTCCATTATTCTCTGCTGCAGAACCTGACTTCCCTGAGCCCTACAGAGATGAAAATTTGGATAATACAAGTTTACAGGTTTGTATATATGTGCTAACAGAAAGTCATTGGCTGTACTACTGCACTTCCATGTTTTCTAATTTCTTTGGGCTATTGAGAAAAATAGATTACTTTCTGGCTACTTATTTTTGTTTAGATGAGAGTCCCTTCAGCTCCTTTTGGTTTTCTGGATGAAGTCTAGCAGGCAATTTTAGAGTGAAAATACTTGAGTATCGTTAACGTGTTGCTCCTTTGTGGCCTGTTTAATCCACCATCCCTTCAGGACTTGGCTTGAGTCGTTCAATGTTGTCTTCTATTTTTTTTGGTTTGGACATGAGTCCTTCGATGTTGTTGGCATGTTTTTTTACTTGGCTCATGCTGAGTTGGGCCAGGCCTGGTTGGCCCATTTTGACCCTTATGTTGCATGACATGGCTTGTATTTACACCTAAGCCCTTTTATGGAATTTTGTGAAATCCATCTAAACAGTGTTTAAAAATATTTTTAACTACGAAGAATAAGATTTAGCTAGCTTTTTGTAACTCAAAATAGATCACTTTTTCTGGGTTCTTCCCAAGCCGGGCCTCTTCCCTTCCTCTGCTAATACTGAAGTATTATTATCCACTTCTTTTCTAAGCTGAAATGCCGTGATAGTAGTTATATTATGAATGTATCCTTATCTTCTGCATATTCCAGCCCAACCTTCAAGAAGTGGCAGATAGGATTGAGCGCCAGAGTCCACCTACAAATGTTTTCCGTGCTGTAGCTGAAAATGCTGTGCGGGTATCTGATGGTGGAAGTGCTTCCAGTGATCTTCTGGAAGAGTTATGCAGTAATGAGAGTCTTGCGAGAGTAAGTATTCATCTGCGTTATATCTACTTTGTGCAGTGGAAGCTGCTTCTTGCAGAGCCTTAATAATAAAGCAAACAAAGCTTTTGTTTGGAAGTGTTTTGTGTGAACGATTCCAAATCTGACGTTCTTGGTTGTGCAGGAATATGTGGAGATGTTGCAGCATGATGTGAGACGGCGGCTCAATGGACATTCTGAGCTGGACAAGCCCTAATTTCAGCTTCTGTGGATATATGTATTTTCTGCTTCATTGCCTTTATTTCGTGTCACAACTCTCAACCTTCCTTAAATGTCTTTCTACAAAATGAGTTGGGTATCGTTGTGCTCTTAAATTATGATTAATTGGTCTGGATCATTTTGACAGACTTCCAGATCATTGTGTGACGATTGAATTTACACCACATGCCTCATTGTTGTTTCAATTAGAACATCGAGGCCTTCGATAGCCCCACTGTTAAACATTTATATCTTTTTTACTGTAAGATATTTTGGGATTAATTCGATGGTATATGATAGTTGAGCAATCACGTTGGTTTGTATGGTTCTCTTCTCTGGTTGGTTGGGTTCTGGGATTATTGTGTAAGGGCCCAGCTGAAAGGGATCCAGTAAAGAATGAACTTTGTAATGTGGGATTATCGATTTGGTGCTCGAATTCGACACTAGGTCACTGGAAATGGCAAATAGTACCCGCTTGATTTCGAAGAGCGGAATGACAGTATCTCTCCGTCATGGGTCCTTAATCGAAAAGATGAAAATGTTTTTGCAAATACATCTCACTGTGTTAAGAGATGTGAAAGTTTTACTAATGATTAGTGATAACCACCCTGGTCTTTTCCAGTTGCTGTTGCCTTGTTCAGAAGAGGTATCCATCTACCATGGGTCTTTGATTTGGCCCAAATGAAAATAAATAAAAATATATATAACACGGCGCTTAGAGTAGGTATCTTAGCGTTTTTTGTTAAAACTTAAAAGGCGTGTCAAAATGACATTTTATGATTTCATTGTACGTTATCTGAACTTGGGGGTTTTCTTTATTGAAATGAGATGGTAATGTAAAATTATTTAATAAAATAAAGAATTTAATTGTTATGCAATAGTGATGTAAAATTTTTTTACACAGTTATTTAATCATGTATTGTCATATAAGTCATGATAGTTGATTTTTACATCCACTACTTAAAAATTTATTCAAACTAAATATTTTGATTGGATAATAGTGTAAAATTATTTTACACTGTCACTGTATCAAAATTAAACTCTAAAATAAATATAAAACACGGGAGTTTCAAATTGTGGTTGAAAGAAAAATGTCCATTTATTCTTATTTAACTTTGAGAATTTAATAAAATAAATATAGAAAAACTAGGACTGGCCACTTATCTTTCTTTTTCCATCCTTAAATAATTATCTATTTAAAAAAATTATAGGAAAATAGTTGTCTATTTTAAAAATTTAAGTAGTATTAATTATTTTTTTAATAATGCTGCTATTAAATATTATTAGAGGAAGAGAGATATAGTGAAGAAGGAGAAAGAAAATTGAACTATTAAAAAGAAATAAGGGAATTAAGTAAATGAGTTTTAATTTTTCCTAACTTTGATTTTTTTTCAATCATCTTCTTAATTTCAATGTATATTTAAAACTGGACAATTATTCAAAAATGAAAGGAATATTTTTTACGTTGAATAATTTGAATCGGCAATCCTTTGTGAGTTTTAAGTTAAAACACGTGAGATTTGGGGCATTATTATGGATATGGGGCAGAGGAGTGTAATAAGAGTCACATTGGAATTGATAAAATTTACGGATAATATGGGATTTTTACTCACAAATCACTATAACACACAAATCGCTACACAGTGATTTGTGTATTTCCAAAACACACAAATCACTAGATAGCGATTTGTGAGTGAAATTTGATTGAAAAATAATTTTTTTTTTACTATATAAATCTCTTCTGCGCTCATTCACACACGATTTTCTTTTGTTAGAGCAGAGTATGTGAAAAAGAAAAATAGTGTGTGAAAAAGAGAGAAAAATGAATAGCAATGTTAAAGGGATTCATTTGTATAGTGAAGCTCCAAAAACAGTTGTGGATCCATTTGTATAGGAAATATAAAGGGATTCTATTTGTTGCAGTTGAACAAAATGGTACTTAGAATATAATTAGATAGGAACCATTAATAACTAGAGTTTTTTTTTCTGGATTACACATGCTAAAAAAATTACATAATAAGTCCATCAACAAAGGATACTTGTTTGATTGCAAAGCTATAAATACAACTACATAATAAGAAGTCCACACTTACAAAGATATATCATTTTTCTTTCCGCTTCCCTTTCCTTTTCCCCTTTCTCTTAACTTGCTGAAATGTTGATGGGCTATACCTATCAGGTGGCACTGGTTTTGTTTTCCTTAATTTTCAATCAACGAAATTAACTATTTCCCCCTAAGGCCTCGTCTTATTCTATCCCCATTGTCATTTTCATCACCTTTGCCTTTACGTTCACTCTCACCCTCACCCCTATTGCCCTCATCTTCGCCATCATCTCCCTCATCCTCACCCCCATATCCTCCACCCTCACCTTCAAGATCTAGCCTTTGACTCGATGTCTCGGTATCCTGAAAACTTTGGATCAACATCTCCACATCGGCATCAGTCATCGAAGCATAACTTTTAGATAATATATGTGCATGAGGACTCTGCGCAGGTGGTGGCATCTGTGGAATGTACATATGTTCAGGTGGTAGCATATTGAGATCGTACATTCCTCCATACCATGACATTTCTAGTCCACCGGTCCCGTAGTGAATAGATCTTCTCCTGTTAGACATTCTCTCACTAGATCTGGATCCACCATAATATCCAATCGGATCATGTGATAATCGGGGTGGATCTTGCACTATAGTTGTATATTGACCCTGTGAAAAGCAATGGATTGGGTTATTCCAATAGGCCGGAAGAGGGCACATGATGTGGTTTGGGGGGGGGGACTTGATCAGCTCCATGGGGAGTACGTAATCTGCTCCTTCGTGGGGCAGCACCTGATCTGCATCGTGCTCAGGGTGCTCGTTAGGGCACCTCTTCTCTTCTAGGGGGTACTAGACCGAACAATTGTAGAGGACCTATTGTATGGGAAGCATACCACGCCCGATACTTATTGGAAGGGTGATAATCAACAGGGAGCTCACCTTGTATCCTTCTGTTCATTCGATCATCTCACATTTCCATCCATCGTGCATATTTTACTCAATTACTTGTTTTCCTTCTTAAATCTTTGTTATGATATCCTGTTAAATTCGGGGGCTCGGTAGGAATTGTCTGTTGATATCCAAATTGTCGCATAATGCGATCAGCTAGGATACTATGCTCGGTGCCAACTGTGACATATTATGTTAATCAAGTACAACTTTAACAATAATAAATAAAAAATTAAATAAATTTTACCTCATTAAAAGTGGAAAATCCAGTGCATTTGGAATTGGAGCCAGAAATGAGAGTCGTTTCCATGCCCATACTTGTAATAACACCATGCAGCCACTGATATCAGTTGTTTTCTTATGGGATGCACGAGACAATGCCCGATATAGCACAGCTAGGCAAGCCGAACCCCAACTGTAGGACCTGACTTGCTTTAAATTCTCAAGCGGCTGAAGGTATTTTGTATGTACCTCAGAATTGCTCTTGTCTGGGATAATAAAATTGGTCAACAGTAAGAGTATGTAGCCTCGAGCATGGAATTGTATCTGTATCTCAGTCGTAATAAGAAGACGTGCAAGATGATACTTCAGCCAACTTAATTTAAGTGCCCCGCCATCAATATCTCGTGGTCCAAGCACACCGCCAAATAGATGATTACAATACCAAGGGAGTGTGTCAAAATTGTCTGTGTTCTATCTAGTAACAGCTTCACCATGGATAGAGAGTCCAAATTGAAGTGCAACATCTTCCATTATTATTGTGCACTCTCCACATGGGAGTTGAAATGTATGCTTTTCTGGTTGCCACTTTTCCACTAGAGCGCTAATTAGAGGTCAGTTCAATTCTATATCCACTAGTTACAAAACACAGTATAAATCGGCACATTGAATGTGGTGAACTATTGCTGGCCTCATTGCAGGAATAGACAAATGACGGGGGTGCAATATTCTATTTATCTGTTACAAATACATCTTTTAGGTACAATAATCATCATAACACTAATTAAACAATTGCAATATAAAATAATAAACTAATTACTAATCAAGTTAAAAAAATTTACATTTTCAACTACAATATTAGTTAAATTTTTTTGATTTTATCAAAAAAAAATATAGCTCTACAATTAGGATAAAAAATAAAAATAAATGTAGTGCTAAAAAAAATTAAAACTTTCCCAAATAGTTCCACATAATATAATTCTACAATTAATCCAAAAATTAGAAACAGTTCGAAAGCATTTGAGAAAAATATCGATAGATGGAATAATTATTGACTCATCAAATAATTCAACAAGAATAATAAAAATAAAGGTTAATAGAATAAAAAAATAACTTTCCTGTAATTTGTGCACAATATGAAGCCTTAGGTCCATTGTTTCATCTTTTCTAACCATTTTCTTATTCTGCTAAAAAATAATTCACTCTTGACTTTCTATAATTTCTAACACACTCCTCACTTCCCCTCTCACGATTCCTCCTTCTCTACTTATGCACATCCAGCTATTCTGTCCTTCTCTACTTATACACTCAACGTTCCCACACTCTTCATTACCACAAAAAAAGGTTCCCTCACTCTCCCATGCACTCACGGGCTTGGAACTTTAGTGGGTGGCACTTGAGTGTGATGCACTCATTACCCATCATTCACGGGCCATACACTTTAATGGGTAGCACATCATTGAGTGTGAAGCACTCATTGAGGGGGATGTGCATGACATGCATGCAATGTATCCATTTCACTTCCCTCATAAATCACTATATCACGATTTGAGTGAGGCCAAATCACCATGTAGAGAGTTGGCACTTGTCAGTCATGCATGCTTGCTTTTTAGTGTTTGTCATCATGCACAAATCGCTAACTTGCGATTTGAGTGCAATGAGGTTCTTTTGTCTCTAACAAATCGCTAATTGGCGATTTGGGTGTAAAAAATGCCATTACAGTCGAAATCTCATCTAAACCCCATATTACACCAAAACACCAATACAAATATCATTATAAAAAAAATTACCCACAGATTTTCTCCCTGATTGAAACTGTATACTTTGATTTAATCATTACTTGACAAAAGTTACAATATCTAATTTTCCAATTCATTTGATAAATGTATATACTATTGTGACTAAAGTCCAAGACATGGGAATTCGACCAAAAGAGTGTAGTTAAAAAGAGGATCATGCATTTGGGCATTGTCCATTTGTCTTACTTGTGTCTTTAATAAATAGAAAAAAACAATATAAGGCCATCTCCGTGTAGTGTGAGTGAAAGTGTGGGTGACTTGGTTGCAATGGGCATGAATCCCAAAACGACGTTGGGGCTAATAGCGAAGGCAATGATGAAGCAGAGGGAAAGCTTGGGTCAATTGTTGGGTATGATGGGAATCCTGGGGTTGAGCGTAAGGTGTTTGGGGCACAAGTATCGAATCCGCGACCTCGAAGAAGAAATAAGTGCCCTTAGAATGAAGCAGGTGTCCCTCATGCGCCGCACGAAGCGCACCAAGCATGCTCTCCTTCGCGAAGCTTCTCTCGACTCCACCGGCCTCTCCACTTTTCGCCTTCACACTCTCTTCTCCCAGTGATCGTCCATCCTAATAAGATAAAATCAATAACCCTTCCTTCCTTCCCCCTGTGAGTTTTTCCCTCTTTCTTTTCCTTTCTCCAATGGAAGCGTATTTGTCTCTTGATTAGTAATGTCTAATCAATCAATAACGAATGTGATACTAAAACTTTGAATCACGAACCATACTATTTCTTTTCCAGGACGGATGTTTTGTTTGTTGCTTCTAATAAATTTTTGGTATGTTTGCTTGTGTTCTCTGATCTGGTATCTAGCTTTTTAATCTTCGCGATATATAATTCTTTTGCTGAGAAGAGAATATTAACTAATTTTCGAAAATTGGAGTTTAAGTTTGTGGTTGATGGTCGCGAGTAAGATTACAATTCCTTAGATGATAAAATATTAGGTCAACTACACCTAAACAATTTATTTAAAGCAATGTGTAAATTATTATTGTCTATGCATTTTCTTTTGTGTATATATATATAATGTTTGTGCTTGGTTCATTCGTATATATTAAGCTTAAACTAAAGCCTGAGCTTGTTTGTTTAGTTAAGCTAACAACTATAGAATGGAGCATGCTTGATTAAGCATTGGGCAAGTCGAGCTCGAATAGTTCAAAAATTGCTCAACTCTTTTGTTGTGCTTTAAAACTGATGAATCCATCATACCTTAAATTTTGCATTATATGTCCGGTTAGAATGACTGAAAGTGGTGCTTTAGGGCTCTTAGCCAAGCTTCTCAACATGAAGGATTCTACCATCCTCCTTTAAAAGGAGTGGTGCGCCAATGCTTTGTTAAATTTCACCTGCCATAGTTTTGTGATTTGTATTACCAAGAGAAGACCATTTATTACAAACTCTATTGGGTCTAGTTTTTTTCATTATTGTCCTCACAATATTGCACCTTCTCAACAGATATACTTATGCCTTTCAACAGTAGACCTAATTCACTTTCCTGATATTAAGAACAAAGAGGCCTTAAAAACAGCGCAGCCCAAAAAATGCAATGACATTAAACCATATCAGAACCCAAACAGACCCATGCACACTATTGAACAATATCTCCAAGCAGGCTTGTGGCCAGGGACGGATCCACTTGTCAGAGGTTGGGGGATGTGCCCTAACAAAAATTTCAAAATTTATATATAAATATGAGTATATATTATTTTGCCCCCATTGTATTATTAGATTGACCCCACACTAAGAGAAAAAGTTATGTAAAACATTTTATTAGACTTATATATTGTTTTTGCCCTCATTATCTAAAATTCCTGGATCCGTCACTGCTTGTGGGCTGGATATTCAGCAGATAAGAATGATATATATTGAATAATGTTTATGGATCCATTTTGATCTTGACTATGGTTTGACACCTTCATTGCTTTTTTGGGTTGTCATGGTTTAAGGTCTACTCGTCCATATTGCTTTAGTGGGTTTCCTTTCAGGACATAGCAATTAAGAAGGGTAAGAGAATGACATTATAGTTCCCCCGGTTCGTTTGACATTGTGCTAGGGTAGCACGCCATGTAATTTAGAAGTTGCAGAGTTCATTAGACATCTATGAATACTTTGAATCCATTCTCATCGACCTATGTAACCAATTTACTTTGATTAATAGAATTGGCTACATTTGGTGGATATGAAGTTGAATCAAAGATACATCAGGATTCAAGCGTCCTCCTCCATGGCCTTAATAATTTTTCTTATATATATATATAGACACACACTCACACACTCTTTGATTTTGATGGTTTGGCCATTGACATGGATACCAGGAGGATACTATGGCATCTTGTGATCCATGTAGTCGATGTCATCTAGTGGGACAAGACTTAATTATTGTTGTTGCATATACTTGGTTGCTTCAATATTTACTAGTTCTCTCTGAGTCTCCATATTTTCTGAATTTGCTTCCATGTCTATCAAGGTTTTGCTTTTGTCTTGATTTTCTCTTGTAATTTATCCTTCTTTTGCCTTCTATTTTTATTTGCTCTGGCCTTGATCTTCTATGGTATACAATGCGAACTAATGAAATTGGATCAAGTTATATGCCTTTGGCTTGATAGGATTTGAAACAGGCAAATGCCTGTGGTGATTTTGTCTTTGGTCATTGCCTGTGATGATTAATTAGTGGTAGATGGATCATGTTATTGACTTTTGCGTGTACATCAGTAAAAATAGGAACCAATTATCCATGAGATTTTCTGTTCCAAAATGTTATTTTTTTGCTTCAATCTTTTGAGTGTAATATGCCCCATTGAATGCATTGGATTGAAGGTTCCTATCAACAAATCTACCTAACCATATGCTGGACCAATTATTATTAAATGTAATTTGGGCATTTGCATTCAAGTTTTAGAAACGCAATCAATTATATAATTTAACAGGTCCTATAATGTCACACGCAAGTGAGGCTAAGTCATTTGATCCAGGGACACCAGTCTCCGCATTTGTGACTATTTTAGTTCCTTTCATACAGCCACTACTATGACTACTGAATACTGACGTATAACAAGGCCACAAGTACATTACGCCTCTAATACGATACAGATTGCGAGTTGGCATTCTCAAAACTAGTGGATGGATGTTATTTCCAGTTAATAATACTAATAAAAAGAAAATTCAATTTATCATATATTTGTGAGAGAAAAAAGAGAATTGTTTTATTTCGTTCTCTTTACTATTAACTGCAGTGATTAAAATGCTTCAAATCTTGATATATTATGCACTTTTTTTCAAACAAATAGCATATTTATGCATTTTATATTTAGGCATAGTTATAATAAAAGTGTGTTTCATTAACTTTATATTCATATCCTAAACTCGTGGCTATTCGAGAATTTTTTTTTTACATTCAGTTTGTAAAAAACAACTGTATACCTTGCCGGTGATTGATAGAACGATTCAGTCATTCAATGCAGAAGTGGCAAAACAATAGCGTGTTCTCTCTCGACTGTAGCCATCCATATCTTCTAAAATATATATATTTTCTAATACATATCGGATAACTCTACATAATTCTAACTTGTATCCTCAAGTTTAAATCAAAATGATTTTATTATTTGAACATGTAATTTGATATATTTTTGTCATTTGATTTTGGTAGAGAATATTTTTCAGTGATTGTTTTAAATTTCATTTACTATTTAACAGGATATGTTCCTCGTTCCTTTTACGATGATTGTCATACATTGCATCGACAATTTGACATCCTTAAATAAATTTCATATTTCAAACAATAATTTTCTCAAATTTTCAGCAACTTGTGGTTCTCTTTTTGTACTGCTTGGTGAATAATTTTGTCCTGTTTTGTCCCCCCATCCCTTTCTACCATTTATTGTCCCTTTCAACTAAATTAAATTTGTTGAACATAAAGGATTAGAGAAGGTAGAATTTGTATTCAAACCGAAGTCATCAGAACTGAAAAGGAAAGGTGGAAGATTCTGGTACTACCGGCGGTATGGCGAAGCTTTATACGCTACCCTCTGAGGTATGCCCCAATCACCAAATTTGATACATGGAATATTTGACTGTAACAACGACGGGTAATTTTTTTATTTATCAAATACGAAAATATGAGTTATGCCCCAAAATACAATATTTTATTTAGCAATTAATTTTTTAGTATAATTAAGAAATGGTTTATAAACAGTATATTTTATCTCATTCATCAAAATAAATAAATAGAGGCTAATTTTCTTTTTTCAACTACAGAGTACTAATTGTTATCGAAAAGATTTATTTGTCGTATATAATGTTTTCAGAATAACTTTATTTTAGTTTATCGAAGGAAGACAACCTCATGACTGCTTTTTCGAATAATGATCATTGCCTCATTGTAGTATCTATTTGTCTGGTAGTTGGTCTTCTCTTCGTGGGTGGTTATTATCTGGATTTCATGTTCATTTTCTTTGTAAAATGTTAGTAACTATTATTTGATGTATTTCGCAAAAATAAATATGCATTGCCAGAAGCTTTGGTAGAGATTGGTTAATTTTCTTCAACTCTTGCATAGAGTTTCAATCTAATCCATGGTCCAACATTAATACGATAATAATTGCCCAAATCCACAGTCCCGACACACAAAGTATTGTCCATAGAATCCATGTGCTTTTCGGGAAAAAAATAGGAAAAAAGAAAAACTTAGAAGGGATCCAACTAGAGACGGCAAAGCAACCATTCCGGTATAAATATTTTTATAAACCTCACACAAATCAAGATAAAAAAAATATCAATGAGATAAGAAATAATTATTGAAGTAATAAGCTTACAAAATTTTTATCTCAACATTGATCAGATATGTAAAAAGGTTACAAATAAAATCCCTCTTCTGGTCAGTAAGTAGTACTAGTCTTTTTTATTTGCACCGCCAGGTGAACCATTACTGCCATATGCTTATTTTTCCAGTGCATGGCCTACTTGCAAAATGACAGATTTAGCTATAGAATAACCCCTTATAATATGTGAATAACCCCTTATAATATGTGCCATTTGCTGTAACGCTTGACTCAGGCAAACGATGCATGTGCATTCAAAACTTCAACGCATAGCCTTGTGTATGAGAAAGGATAGGAAGTAATAACTCGTACAAGTAAAACTTTCTCTTTCCTCTTTTTGTGATGTCCATGAATAATCGATGTTAGGCCTTACAAATCTTGCAAGTAGAGCTGGGTATACGGGCCGCGATCCGCGGACCAATCCGTTTAACTCGCAACCTACATAAAAATGGACTAGAAAATTTTTAGCCTATCAACTCGTAGGCTTTTTTGACCCGCTCTGCTTAGCCTGTGGGCTAAATGGGTTTGACCTGCAGATTTGCGGACTAGTCTGCCTAACTCACATAAAAATATAATATGCATTAGTCCACTTCTTAAGCCTAGTCCACGGACCTGATTATGAAGTCCAAGCACAAAAGGGGCGTTTACTGGCCCCAAAGTGGAAGATATTGTTGCCTTACATTACATTCCAAATCACTCTCTAAATCACAACACTAGCAGCATAGTAGTGGTGCATCTCTGATCTCTCTCCTTCTCAATCACTCTCCAAATCTCTCCTTCTCTGATCTCTGATCTCACTCGATGTCTCACCTATTCCAAATCACTCGGCTACTCCGGCGTCTCTTGTCTCCCAACTTGCAGGCGCGGCGATTGTAGGGACATAGCGAGTTGTAGGCGGCGACAATAGGGATGCGGCAAGCCACAGCAGGGACGCGGTCGGCCCCTGCGGCTTCATGGCGATGATGGGGGTGGTGGCTTTGAGGTTCCTGTTTCCCTTCGTGGTTGTTGTTTCCCTTCTCGATGATGGTGTTTCCCTTCACGGTTGTGACTTGTGATCTGATGGTGTTGTGCACTTGTGGTGATGAAATGGTTGGGCGCAAGGCCGTAAGGGTGGCTATGTGGTGAAGGAGGTGGTTAATGGTTATGGGAGGAGAAGGGAAAAAAAAGAAAAGTGTTGTTTGGGCTGGTCTGCGGGCTTAGCAAAAAAAGGTGAATAGGAAAAATGGTTACGCGGACTAGTCCGTTGGTCCGCAGACTTATGCGGAGCGGATGCGTACCATCCTAAAGTTTAGTCCATTTATGAGACGGACTGGTCTGGTCCGGCTCATTTAATCATGGTCTGTCACGGACTGGGCTAAACGGACCGGACCAGTCCGCATGCCCAGCTCTACCTGCAAGACTGCTGTCACCATTGCATGAAAGAGGAAAGGAAAACGCTGGCCAATCGCCGGTTATATTTGTTAGTGAGACCTAGACAACACACCATTTTGCTTGGATGCCAACTACAGTGCATATGGGAAAGGTGCATCTTCGTTTGATTTTAATTAATGGGTACGCATATTAAATTCCTGCTAAAAAATAAAAATTGTATATTTCTAGCGAATAATCAAGGACACTAGTTAAAAGAATTTCAAAATAGGAAATTTTGTATTGAAAAATGAGTTTTCTCAGTTTGTAATGCAGTGCATTAAAAACTCAAAAACTTGCTACTTTTATTTCCTTAACTGTTTTTAGGGCACTCATTAGAAAAATTCATAAAAATAAATGGAGCTCAAAAATGGATATGTCTAAGCATTACTAGTATTATATAGTTAAAATATGTTATTGCAACACAATAGTATGCGGTAAGTCTCAGCTTGCCTCTGGACTCTGAATGATTTTTCCTCACGAACAGATTGGCACTTGTAACTTTGTACGGAGCTCAGAAGCAAGTGTAAAATGAAGTAATCCAAGAGCAAGCCGCAAATAAAAGAAGACCAAAGGGTGATTACATCTGCATATATAATGCGATTAAAGAATGATTAAAAGTCAAATGAGGAGGGACCTTGGCGCTTAAATTCGTCACATGTGAGCCCGTGCCCTGCGTGTATGCCTTTAGCGTCACAAGTCACAACAAAACCACCATCGCAACCCACAGTTCCAAGCACAAAAACGCACCCATGTGGGCGACAATCACACATAGTCCAAAATTCTCAGGCTCAGCAAATTTCAGGGCCCACCACCGACACCCATTTCATTTCTCCACTTATGCTAACATAACGAAAAAATTTAAAACTTATTCTCGGAATCATTTTATTTCTCCTCACTTAATCGGTGTGAGAGACTAATTTTTTAGAGTGCGATAGCTATTCCCAAATCCCAATAATATATATTTTTTTACACACACAGACTGTGGAATCAAACTTAGAATCACATGCACAAGAGACTTAAGTTCCTTTTACTTAGACCTACGCATTATTTATTTATTTTTCATCTAAAGTACTGGTGTTTTATGACCAAAAAAAAGAAGTACTGGTATTTGAGAACGGTTAAACTTTAATTAATTTAGCTTAAGTTAAGTTGAATTATTATAAAGTCAATTTTTATTGTTTACAAGACTCAAATTTGAGATTGTTTTTTTAGATACATTGGTAATAATGGGCTTTGCACCTATGACATCATGTAAACTATTAAAATCCCTCACCATTAGCACACTTCTAATAACTTAATTTGAGATTTTATTTAAAAATAATAATTATTTAATATCTTAAATCAGCTAAAGATTAATGATTTATAATTATTTAAAAATAAGTATTAACTGATTTTTAAACTTTTAGAATTGCAATTTTCAAAAATTTTAATAATTCCTTAAGACGACGAGAGATAAAAATAAAAACACAATTCACGTTTCCTTCCGAATTCACTAAGTTTCGTTTCCCTCTCTTTTCATTTTACCCTTCATTCACGGCTATATTCAGTCATCCCTTCCTATTTCATCCTCTCCTCTGTGCCGCACAGCACTTATATGTGTGCCCATCCTAACCATTCCTTACGTCAATCTCCCTCTCTCTTCCCTTTTAACTCTCTCTTTCTCTCTCCGCCCCCCCCCCCCCCCCCCTCTCTATTGCTTCATTTCACCTCACTTCACTCCAACTAATAGAAGAATAGAATAGTGAGTGAGGTATTAATACTTATGCACCTAAAAATGTCGCTCAAGTTAGGGGTTGTTGGCGCCCTGTTGTTGTGTCTTAGCAGCGTTTCTCTGTTGGCCGTCACTTTTGCTGAAGATCCGTACAGGTTCTTCAACTGGAATGTCACATATGGCGACATTTATCCCCTTGGTGTTCGCCAACAGGTATATACATACATACAGACATATGTGTCTCCGTCTCACCTTCACCTTCATCCTTATAGTCACGGGATCTGATGAATCAATGTGATGAGTGTGACACATTCATATACTGAACTAAAGTACTAAACTAAATTTGTTCTGGATGTTCTTATTTTGTTTTGTGACATAGGGAATCCTTATCAATGGCCAATTCCCAGGTCCAGATATTCATTCTGTTACCAACGACAACCTCATCGTCAATGTCTTCAACAGCTTGGACGAGCCCTTTCTCCTCTCCTGGTCAGTACTACTCTCTCTCCCCATTTAGTTTATTTATTTATCCTACAATCATAACTACTTTCTAATTCGTATCTATAATAACCTAAGTAGTAAGTAAAACGCAAGTATGTAACTAGAGTCTATATTAATTTACTATTATTATTTGACTATGATTTTAGCTAAATTAAACTTTTCGTTTCCGTGAAGATAACTTGAGATGAGTATGTCTCATGAAATGTTGCGGTTGGTAGCACATTCGCTAGTGCATTTTGGATGTTTGTTAGGTCACATGACTTTGGCAAGCTATCTAGTGGAAACTTTCAAATGTCCATATTCCGTGTGCTGGGCCTGGATAAATTGGACAATTGAGCGAACACGGATCCAGATCTGACTAATATAATATCATTAAAAAAAAACTATACAGTAATTTGAATTTCATGTTAGAAATACATTTTTTAAGAAAAAAATTACACCGAAACGTGATAATGAGAAAAGAACGATCGTGATGAATTTATTGCTTATATATTAGATTAAATTAGAAGTGGTACGTGCATAATATTTGGAGGTGGAAACCTTTAGTGTATACTATCATCAGAAGCCTCAAAAATCATTATTCGGAGTAGATAATTGGCCAGTAGTGCATGCATTTCGGCTTTCTACTTGGGGGAAGAGATAGAGCAACAAAATCGGATTGCTTATAGAAGATTAAAAAAGTGTAAGAGGAACTCATCTATTATTGGGGCCCATTTACTTTATTTATGCTAGCCTGTTCTTCGCTGGAATGCATGGATGGATTATATCATATCACCTTGATTTAGTGATATAAATATATAACGACCTTTGCTTTTACGATTTGCCTTTTCCAAAATAATAATAATAATAAAGTAACACCCCGAGCCTTCCCATTGATTGAGTCGAAATGAAATAAGAAATTCTCTGATTTCGTTGATTCTAAAGTTGAGTTCATAATTGTAGAGGCGAACTTTAAGATTAGTTTTCTGCCGGATCCCAATAGTAAATCAATGCGCAATCATACAAGAACGATGAAAATTGACTATTGGAGGAAACATGACATGCATCTCTCGCTATTTGTTTTAATTGCCTCAAATTACATTAGCGGAAAGAGAGGAACTGCCTCAGTCCAGTTTCGTATAATTGTTCTTATGTTAATGCACTATGTAGTTTAAGCGGTAGTATTTTTCATGTTTTGCCAAAAAAGACGGAAAAAGCACAGCATGGAAATCGGTTGGTACATTTTCAAAATTAATTGAAAGCAAATAATATGTGAATATATGTTGCATTTTCGTAATTTGGATTACACGTAAAAACACAGGAACGGGGTCCAGCAGAGAAGGAACTCATATGAGGATGGAGTATTGGGAACAACATGCCCCATCCCACCGGGGAAGAACTTCACATACATACTTCAAGTGAAGGATCAGATTGGGAGCTTTTACTACTTCCCATCTCTTGCATTCCACAAAGCAGCTGGTGGCTTTGGGGGCATTAGGATCCTCAGCAGGCCAAGGATTCCAGTCCCCTTCCCTGATCCCGCCGGTGATTACACTGTCCTCATTGGAGATTGGTATAAGGCCAACCATACGGTAATCAATCATTTATTATTTGCCACTTCCAGCCAATAATTAATAGACATATATAGGGAGACATTAATAAAGTAAATTTGTTAGACCTTACGAATTAAGAAAAAATATTTCAATATTATTTTATACTGAGATATTAATTTTTAATTTCTTAAGTACTGAATATATCGTTAATGTGACAGATTAGAAAAGGAATGAGCATTTTCTTCGTTGTATTGACACTTTTGTTTCCAGTTTTTGTGTGCTGTTTTGCTTTAGAGAAATCAACATGGGGTATATAAACAACTAGGGCTTTTTTCTTTTTTGGTACAGAACAACTAGCACTTTCCTTGTTACATGCCGCAATCACAATTTGTCTGCCTTGGGACAGCTGGGTCTGGGTTACGTGTGGGCCAAGTGTTTGGCCCAAATCCCAATTAATATTCCATAGATCCATCTACACACAAGAGGGAGATAGGAATGATCCCTATCATGAACCAACTTTTGGAACCAAAAAAAAATAAAAAATCAAAAGCGAAGAACCAACTTTTTCTCCCCTTTTCTTAATCTTTTCGGCACATGATTTAGCACATGATTTTCAAAAAAAGCGGTACACATTTTCTAATTTGTTTGGCAGTTGCATTAAATGGGTGCTTTTGTTGATTATATATCAATTTTTTAGTCTAAATTTAATTTTAAGGACTAATTATATGGACCTAGCAGAAGAAGAACATAAGAGAAAGGAAATTAGGATGAAAAGCTTTTCAATTTAGCAGAAATATGTTTCTGTACAACATTTCCTAAATTCCTTAATTAATTTATTTGAGATTTTATACATACAGTGACTTTTTTCTCAATGAAATTTCATATTCGATAATTCTTAGAGAATTCGTTTGCACCCACTGTACTACAGGACTTGAAGGCCATACTTGATAGCGGTAGGAAGCTACCTTTCCCTGATGGGATCCTCATCAATGGTCGTGGGTCTAACGGAGCCTCTTTCAATGTGGAACAGGGTATGTGTCCCATCCAATACGAAAATCATTTATTCATTATTCAACCTTCTCATCTTGTTATTTCTCTGTCCTTAAATGCTAGTAGCTCGAGCTCACTTAATCCGAAAAAATCTGGATAAATCAATACATTGCTTAGGTGAATCCCTTCTTGCATGTGATGTTCAACCAAATAAAATAAAACTTTATGACCAAAAGAGAAAAAAAAAAAACAAATGGAATAAGACTTGTGTCTATTTGTTTAGCATTGAATATCTGTTTTTACTTATTCTTGACTAGGATAATCGTTGTTTAAATTATTAAAAGAAAATCGATCAAATATGTATGTAATATATAAGCACCAAGAGTCCAAGAGTAATTAACTAGCTTTGACATGAAATGATGTTCATTTTTTTCCCACGGCATGCAATGCAGGAAAGACATACAGGCTTAGAATATCAAATGTGGGGTTGGAGAATTCGCTCAACTTCCGCATCCAGAACCACAAAATGACGCTGGCGGAAGTGGAAGGAACACACACCCTTCAAACTACCTACTCATCTCTTGACGTCCACGTGGGACAATCTTATTCGGTTCTGGTAACAGCGGATCAACCTGCTCAGGACTATTATATCGTCGTATCCTCGAGATTCACTTCGACGGTCCTCACCACCACTGGAACTCTTCGCTACAGCAACTCTGCAGGCCCAGTTTCGGGCCCAATCCCTGGTGGACCTACCGTCCAAATTGACTGGTCCTTGAACCAGGCCCGCTCCATCAGGTATTTTATTAATTAATAATATTGCTTGGTCCTCCAAGAGTAAACCATCTGAAACTGATCCAATTATATGCACCTGAAATGAAAAAAAAATGACCATCCAAAACTGATCTATGGAGGAAAAAGACCGCCTAGGCAAGAAAAAGAAAAAATGGAAACACCTTTGCATTAATCGAAGATAAAAACACACAAATTACATGGAGTGAATCAGCAATTTAATCCCCAGAATGGTAATAATTTTCACTTTAATTTATTCTTTGAATTTAATTATGTGTAAAAGTTAATTTTTGAGCTGATAAAATTTGTTGCACCAAAAAACAAAATTATAAAACTTGTATCAAATTTAGTCTTTTTAGCGATTAGAGTGTGACCAAAAAACAAAAAAAACTTGATTTGAAGTTTGTATATTAGAAGAGAAATTCAGACACATAATTAAATTGAGTGACTAATGAAGGATAACAAGAAGGTAACATGAAGTGTACCTGATGACTGATGTTACGTACATACAATGCATGTATAAGTATAACTTGAATGTTGGATGATTTGATTTGATTTGATTTCAGGACTAACCTGACAGCAAGTGGACCAAGGCCAAACCCGCAAGGGTCATACCACTACGGTCTGATAAACCTGACCAGAACCATCATTCTCTCGAGTTCAGCTGGGCTAGTGAATGGGAAGCAAAGATACGCAATCAACAGCGTGTCTTACATTGCCCCCGACACCCCTCTCAAGCTAGCAGACTACTTCAAGATCCCTGGCGTTTTCCGCGTCGGAAGCATATCCGACAGACCCACCGGTGGTGGCATATACCTTGACACCTCTGTCTTGCAAACTGACTACAGAGCATTCGTCGAGATCGTCTTCCAAAACGACGAGGACCTCGTTCAGGCCTATCATCTTGATGGCTACTCTTTCTTCGTTGTTGGGTAATTAACCACCTACCATTTTGCATGATGCTTAACCATACTTTAAGATTGATTCTTAGATGTTTTAAAAGACAAAAAAAGATGGCGTTATATTATGGTTACATTACACTGTAAGAACTCAGCTATATTAGCCTCTTATACATTAAAACTTGAGTGAAAATGAAAAACAGTAATGAGCCACAAAAACATAAATAAAACACAGGATGCATTTTCCCCCCTTATTGTGTGGAAGCACTTGAACTTGAAAAATGCTAGACAATCATAAGCTTTTTAAATCAAGTTCCGTGATGAGCTACTATTGGTGACCTTTTTTATAGATAAATGAGTCTTACTCTTCCCACTAAATACCACTATAATTTTCTAATATATATGCAGTATGGATGGAGGGCAGTGGACAACTGCCAGCAGGAACCAGTACAATCTTCGAGATGCAGTTGCGCGCTGCACCACTCAGGTGAGAACAAGCTATGGTCATTCCTCACTGGCACTGTTGTCTCGTAGCCTAACTGTAAACTACACGTTGATGCCAAGATTAGGAATTTAGGACTTTAGGAGTTAGAAATTAATGATTGATTCAAATCTTGGATTGGTGCTGCAGGTATATCCCAAGTCATGGACTGCTATATATCTTGCGCTTGACAATGTGGGAATGTGGAACTTGAGGTCTGAATTTTGGGCACGGCAGTACCTTGGCCAACAGTTCTATATGCGAGTGTATACAACATCAACCTCACTCAGAGATGAGTATCCCATCCCCAAGAATGCACTTCTCTGTGGGAAGGCAAGCGGCAGACACACGCGACCCCTTTAATTTGAGCTAGCTAGCTAGCTACCAAGCACTTGATTGATTCTCCAAGGATCCCACACTCCGGCACGCACGAACTGCATTTCTAGTCTTACTTAGAGAATATGAAAAGTAGTTAACTTATCTGCTTCTTATTGTGATTTTATTGTTCGCTGCTTTCGGTGGTATATGCTATGCTGTCATGGAATGAAGAACTTGTATGATTTCAATATATATGACCCCAGCTCGGGGTCTCATTCTTTCCCACGAAAAAAAGAGAGATTCAATATTAGTCTATGTTTCATTCCCTTTGTAATTCTCGAAATTTAATAATATTTATTACAGAATATGGTCATGAGGAAGTTTGCATTTGGCATTTGGCACTTGGCAGAGTAAGGTGTATCGTTCATTTAGAATTGATTGTCTCCTCTTTACTTAATTGGTCCAAAATTAGTAGAGTACAATGCTCCATTTATAGATTTAATCCGTAGGAATGCAGAACTCTAATTTCAATTGATACATACCCGTTTTTCTTTTGTAACTTTTGACATTTGACAATCGGAACCGATGGAGGAGTTGGCAGCAGAGAAGACTCAGCCATTTTCTAATAATTTGAATTATACAGAACGTTTGATGGTTATGGGGCCTTCTCAACTACGATGTTATTTTTCACTGAAATTGAAAAATACCCATACTGTAACCAGTGTTATATTAATGCTCGAGTCATGAGTCACGATTTCTTGAAACAATGCATGTTGGCGAATGAAAAAAATCTGTTAGTTTACATTCCTCTAAGGTAATTTTGATACTTATATTCAAGAGAATAATTTTTTTAATTATTGGACGTGACCGACCTTAAAAGTTAAAATACAGAACACATTCCTTTCAACTAAATGTTTTATAATATATTTTTAAATATTAATATAAAAATGTTATCTCATCATATGATCATTATATAAAATTTATGTATTTATTTATGTAAACAAACAACTCTCATGTAATATATCACTATTTTTCCGAAAAAAAAAATCTCTTTCAAATTTCAATAGATTAGGTTAACCCCAATGGTAACCTGAGGTTGATATCAATCAACTTCGGGTCAAATTTAAATTCGAAGACCCAAATCTGTGAAATTAATTTCGGGTCGGGCCTTCTTGAGACTACTAAAGGAATGAAATTGTTTTGTTTTATCGCGAGAGTGAAAGCAGAAGCTGCGGTTATACGCATTGGAAAAGAAGGTACCCGCCGCGACTGCAAGCGAGGCGGAAAGTGGAGTGATGGAGCAGCAGCAAAATGAGGAAGAAGGTACCAATAGCATCACCGAACTTCACAAGGAAAACGAACAAGCCTCCTCCTGCCAGGATCTCAAAGACGTGCTCCATTCTCTGCCTTCCAACGCCCTCAAAGACTTGTTCTCCCTCGGCGTCAGTTCAATTTCTCAGATTCATTCACTTCCACTGCCATATCCTCCTATCTGCATTCATTTCAATTGCTACTACTTTGGACTGATATTCATTCTAAATAGATGATTGATGATGCTGCTAACTAATTGGAATATTAGCAGCTTATTATTAATTGCTAATTTCCTTTCTGTTTTAGTGTTTGTTACTGCCTATCTATCATGTTGTCGCTATTGCAACTGCAGGTATGTGTCCGCTGCGTCCTTCGTCTGTTCGGGATCAAAGGCAAGATCTATGCCTCCGTTCACGGTGGATCACCTGATTTGTTGGATAATAACTGTGGCTCCAAATGCTCTGAAAACTCAACTACTTCAAAGGAATTTAAACTCTGCAACCTCTGCTTAGGGATCCTGCAGTTCAGGTTTTACGACGGCAGAGAAAATTTGCTGGCGGAAAAGGATAGCGCTGATGACGTGGCTCTCCTCATCGCTGACGTGGTTAAACGAGACGGATACGAGTTCGACAGCTTCTCCCTCGAAATCTCCTTGCCTCCTCTTATCCTTCAAAATGAAGACTCTCTTTGGTGAGAGAGAGAATTCCTTGTTCTTGTTCACTTCATTCTGCATTTTAGTGATGGCTGCAAACAACATTCTCGTGTTCATTGTTTCTGTCTTCCTCGCCGCTCAAGTCCTTTTATCATTGCATAATCCGTAATGTATGTACATATAGCTGTTGGTTATGGCTAATTGTAGCTACTATAGTTAGTTTAGTTGGTACGAAATATATCAGTGACATAGAAAAGCACCATTGGTTTTGTGAGCTCGATTCGAATGATGTTTATATAAACCATGCAGTGAGTTCAATTGCGTTGTTCACTTGTTCTGAGTTTGTTTCTTTTTGAACAATTGTTTGTTTGGGAATTCTCTGTATTGTAAGATCAGCTATGCGGTTCACACTTTTCTTTTTAGAAACAAATGTTGTAATACCTTTATCTTTAGGAGGACCATTCACATCACTTGTTTTTAATGTTTTGTATGTACGTCTTGCAATATTTCGTGGCTGCCATTACAATATATATATATGGTTAATAAAGTAAACATCTGTATTTCTGGTATGTTTAGTATTGATAGGGCATGTCCTCTTGTTAAATTTGTGTAGGTCATATATGAAAACGAAATATGGATCTGAAGCTTGGTTCCAAGAGAAGCTACACGCTGGATGCATCTCTACGAAGGATGCCTTGAAATTTTCTCTAGTATATCCTCTCGAAAAACTTCTGGCAAGTAATTTTTTTTGCCAGATTTGTTTCATAAACTCTAGTGGAAGACTTAGATTTTGCATTTTTATAGAAATAGAACAATATTTTATTGTTGCCATTATTCATCACTCATAAAAATGAAGATCCTTTTTCTCTTAATTGATGTGTTTTTCGGCATTCTTTTACACAAATCACGTTTTGCTTTGCAGGACTGTAAATCAAGTATGTGCTCTTTTCGCATTCGTTTGACATACACTCAGGGTAAAGCATCAGAAGGGACCGAGAAATGTGCAGATAATGATGGGAGTTGCAAGAGAAGAAAGACGGGCAAGTCTAAGTTTATTACTACTCTCTGGATTATATATTCTTTGCTTTCTTTTTATGGAAATTCTGTGATTATCTGATTAACTTTGCATTTTGGAACCTTGATTTAAGCTGTGATTTATGACGTGCACAGTGTCATATGACCTTTTTCATTGTACGGTATTTTTTTATTTTTATTTTTAACAGATAGAGTGATAGACAGTGTCATGTCCATTTTTGCTTCACTTTAATTATTTTTCTGCTCCAAGCCTCCAACACATACTAAGGTTGTCTATAGGTCTGATATTGGTGTAGGCACTGTCATCTGCCAATGATTTCACAGCTCCTTGCATTGACTATTTGGATTTTGTTTTTACAGGTGAATCCAATTTAGTTGGAGAAAGGCATTTTAGCAGTTCGGTAGAAAATGAATCCTCTGACTGCTGTAAATTATTGCTAGAAATGGTAATTCTTGATTTTCATTTTTTGCTTGTGACTAAAATGTCTTGTGAATTTAAATTGCTCTGTTTTTTTGTACCAAAAATCCTTGCTGATTTCTATAGGTGGTCAACAACTGTGATGATGTTTGTTTTGCTGTCATAGTAAAAATGAAGTTCTGAGCCACTGTGTTTATCTGTTCATTGTCTATTTACATCATGTATGATTCTATTGCTAAATTTCTTTCCTTTCTTGGTATTTAGGCAAATGAACCTTGCCATTTTAGTTACTATTGCTACAGGACACCTTTCTATTTTGGTGGAAGATACCTGAAGGTAATGAATTTGTTATCCCCATTCCTCGCTATTTCGTTTAACGTACTGCAACTCTTAGATATATCAATTTCTTTGGCATTTTTTTTTTTTAAGAGAAGGCCGGAAAATGTCTAGTGATATCATTGGCTTATTCTAAAACAATGCCATCAAAGACACATCCGCATGTTAAGTGCCTACTTCTTTTGAGCCTATCCAAAGCATAGATGTTTTTCCTTCTAACCATGTTTTAAAATATGATAAACTTTCATTTCTTAAATCAAAAGCAGCTCTCTATAGTCTTACATGCTCAGATATGCTGAGATGTTTCTCCATGTTACTTGATGCGAACTGCAAATTTGCTTCCTTACTTTGAAATATATAGCTGAAATATACTGTAAATTGTGATTTTCTAGTTGACACAACAAGAGATTCTTCATATGTAGAATATATTTACTTTAGTTGGTCTAGATATATGCATATAACTCTGACTTGCAAAATGATGACTGACAATGATGACTGACTAAGGTTGAGCTTAGTTGGTGCAACTTCAAATTAATGCTGTTACTTTCATGCCAGTATTCACGGAACGTGAGTCAAACACGCTGGATCATAGAAGATGAAAGAATGGGGGAAGCATCGGTTGAGGTACTGTCTAGTGTCTACACTGGCAAATAGCTGTTGCCATTATTTCTTTCCTTTTAATGTTGGTTGTGAAAGGTGACTATTATGTGTACTTGCGTTGTAGGAAATAATTGGTGATAAGATCCTTCAAGCATGCCATGGTGACAACTTCAAGTTTCATGCTGCTGGCAGAGAAGATATTGATGTATTAAAGATTTGTGGTTCTTGTACCTTTCTAAAGTTTATTGGTGAATGAACTTATCTGATGTGGAACTATTCTTTTAGGTCCGAATGTTGGGCCCGGGCAGGCCATTTATTGTTGAGGTGCAAAACACACGGCATGTCCCAACCGAGCAGTTTGTAAATGACATTGAGAAAATGATAAATAACGTGGAAAATAAATTGGTAATGTTCTAGCTGAATTGGTGATGTTTATATGTCAGTTTATTTCATTATGAGTAAATATATAATATTGTATGTTCATGTAGGTTAGGGTGAAAAATCTGAAACTCGTCGGTAGTGAGGGCTGGAACCTTATGCGTGAAGGTGAAGCAGAAAAGCAGGTATAGCACTTAGCTTTAGGAAGCATTGTTTCATTTCATAGCTCATGGTTTACAGATTTGCTTCATCTAATGTTTTATCTGAATCATCCTTTTTGTTACAATCATAAAATTTTGTAGAAGCAATATGCTGCTTTAGTGTGGATTTCTCGACCTCTGAAGGATGAAGATTTGCAACATGTGCCTTCGCTAAAGGACTTGGTTAGTCTATATGCTGTGTACTAATTGTTATAAAATGATTTTTTGTTAGAAAAGATTAACATTAACAAGCAAAACTTATGTTGTTTTAGAAAACGAGAAAATATCACCAAAGATAAGATGTCCTTCTAAACGGAGAAACTAAAATAAAAAGTAATTTTAATCAAATATAGTCAAATTGATTATATTGGCCCATCGGTCACATAAGTTGGTATCAAAGTTGTGTTCATCCAAATTGCTAATGGAATAATAAGAGCCATGTATCAAGTCCAAATATTAGAGTAAGTTCCAGTGTTAAGCAAAATTTGCAGAGACTGGCTCGCAAATGAGAAATCGAAGCATGATATTTGATTACATATTCTTGACTCGTTTAAAGACTTTGTAGTTTGAGCACTGTTTATCTCACCTTGGCTCATGCTCATAGAACATTGGGATAATTTCTATAGAATTTGCTTATAATCAGTTTATTTATTTATAACTTTGAAATGAAAAAAAATTGTTTTGTGCAGAAAGTTTTGCAAAGGACCCCAATAAGGGTGCTACATCGTCGCAGTCCTCTAGAACGTGAAAAGATTATTCATTGGTATGTACTTTCCGTATATTGATATTCATATGCTATGTTCACTATCAAGGCAACATTCAGGCTAATAACTGATATTTTGCCTCCCCCTCTGTTTCTCAAATCCTAGGGTGAAAATAGAGACAATTGCTGGAAGTTCCCAATATTTTCTTCTGCATCTATGTACGCAGGTATTGTTTTACATTCGATCTTACAAGATTAGTTTCAGAATGACTGAGTTAGTGCTAAATTAAAGCTAGACGTAAGTTGTAGTTTTAACACCAGTAACTCTACAGCTCCATAAACTCCAAAGGCTTTTACATTTGATTACCAATGAATGGTTAAAAATTGACAATTAATATGTGTCAAGCTTGTTTAAGATAAGTACTAATGTCTTGAGATTTGAGTGGCTTAAACTAGAGAATGACTTAGCATGAGCTCGTATCCCCCTCACACCCCACCCCACCCCACCCATCCCAACCCCACCTTAATAATTACTAGTCGATGGGTACAGTGAAATGTGTAGTTATTAGAAGGTCGAATTTGATTGTGCAGGCCGGGACCTACATCAAGGAGTTTGTTCATGGGGATCTTGGACGAACACATCCTAGGTATGACAAACAAAACTCTCACCTTGTGGGAAACGGTAAAAATATGTATTCCCTCCATCCATTTCTGCCGTGGAAAGTTTTGCTGTTTAGTTGTTATGGCTTTCGTGTAGTGCTGCTTCCTGCATGTTTAAGAACCTGCTTCATTTTATAATTTTTGGTTTTGCAGCATCGGATCAATTTTGGGGTGTAGAGCTGAAATTTTGCAACTTGATGTCACAGACGTCAAAATGGAATGTTTCCTAACGTAATATGGTTATCTGATAATCCAGTTCTAAATCTCATTTGACTGACTTTGATGGTAGACACTATACAATCCTCGATAACTAGAAGATCGTCCCTGAGTTGTGCCTTTTCGCACGGCTATTTTCTTCTGCTGTGGTTTTGCATGGCTCTAGAGTTTTTCATCTCTCTGAGCAAAGTAGCTTTTCAACGGTTATCCGGTTGAGAAAGCTAGTGGAGTAAATTGTGAACGCCAATTTACAGTCCACACTGAAAAGGCACCCGGTTGAGATTGGTCTTGGTCATTATGGAAACTTTATTTGTCATGATGGACTCTGTAAATTAATTGAGTTTTAAACATTTTAACGTTCTTATTTTCACTTTATCCTTATATATTATTTTGACTAAAAAATAGTATTATTACACTCCTATTTCCTCTATTTTAAAAGCATACCTCTGCCCTCCCCTATGAAACTTAGATAAATTACACTTTAGCCTATTTTCAAATTTCATTTTCACGTGCTTATTTTTTCAGACTAAAATATCCTCTATTAGTTATACATTTGAACTTTTTTCTAAAATAAAAATTGACTTATAATCATATAAAATATTGAATTTTATAATTGTTATTATATTAAGAAAATAAATTATTAGTAGTAAAAATAATTGATAGTAACAATAATTTATAATAATTATTTTAAGCATAAAAATATTTAATATTTTTTATATGCAAATATTCTAAAATAAATAGTTAAAAAATATTAGAATTTTATTTTTTAAATAATTATTACAAATTATTTTTACTATCAATAATTTATTTTCTTCATATAGTAAAGTTTTAAAAAATTAAATTAAATAAATGTATATAAATAGCAATATTTTGTATCATTTTAAGTGATGTATATTTTAATTTGTAAGAATATAATATATATAACTGCTAATAAAGGGTTTTTTGGTTTAAAAATGATATAATAAGTAAGAAAATAAAAATTTTAAAATAAATTAAAGTATACCCTTTCTAAATTTTTTAGGGGGAGGAGTTTATATTCTAGAAATAAAGGGAAAGGGAGTATGATAAAATCTTTTCTCAAGAGGTGTTGTATTTTACTCTATTAGTTTTACATTATTTCAAAGGCCATCTTTTTGTTGTTTCAAATTTCAAATGGAACAGTATTATTTGTCACAATGTTTAACAAACATGCAGAATGCTCCTACAAAAATGTCTCAAAAAAATGGAACAAATAACAAAATTAGAAAACCTCACGCTATCATACTACTAGTTATAACAAAAGCAACTATTCCAAATGAACTGGTTTGATGATTCTTGGTTGAGTTTATGTTAAATTTTTCCTAGTGAATGGTGAGGGTCTTGTTTATAACATAGTTTAGCAAAGCATAAAAACTATTCATTAATTCTAAAATGGGAAGGATTTTGTTTATAATTCCATGGAATTTCTTTACTTTGGTTTTTGGAATCCTATCAAAATTAATTGAATGAGTGGAATTGATTTGATTTTAAAATTTAAATACAAATCAAATTAATTCACTTCCTATTTTAATCATTTTAACACAATATATTATATTTTAAGTATAAAAATTAATTTTCAAATCAATTCATTTTCATTTCCTATCTAATTGTTCCAAACACTAACCAGGCATTAGAATAGTACAGGAGGGGTATGCAAGAAGATGTGCTAATGGAATGATTAAGTTGGGTAGTTCTAATGATGATACTATTAGATTCCGACAAACTCTCCCTTTCACATTATCGACTCACCTTTGTTAGGATACATTAGGAAGTGGATATTTGTATGGTCAACGTTTGTTTATTTTCATCTACAACCAAAAAAAAGAAAAGTACAAGAGAAAATATTGATAATAAAATTGATCCGAGTGAAGAGGCGACTCAATCTTGATCTAACTTTCTATAGAACAATCAACTATATCACCTGTCGTAGCTGGCAAAATACAAATATGACAATACGCGATCTCTTCGGCCACCACTGTGACTGCCCCGTTCACTGGCATCGTCGGAGAAATCGTTCAATTCTCTGTCACCATACATACCTTATTTATCTCTGAGTAGGCTCTATTCAATCCAATGGGCGTCTAACATTTTAGCCATGAAACCGTACCGGTCAGCAGCTTCATCAATCTGACGGACGGCAACAAGAAAAAAAAAAAATTCTCAACTTTCGACAATCGAAAAAGGGAAAGAAAGCCAATAATAATAATAATAACAACAATAACAAAAAGAATCCGAATTTCATTACTATTTTCTGCATGGGACGCCCAGCTCCATGTCCAGCCTTGCATTCGATGCGACCAATTATGGGGTTCGTTTGGGGACTTTGCTCCTTGTCCGGACTAGTACTGAGGACATACTGCATGGTCTGATAGGTAAAACAGAAAATGAGAAACAAAATTGAAATACAAATTTACAATAATACGTGCTAAATGCAGTGACACCCGAAATTCTCGTCATGTAACATGCCATTTGTTGATTTAGCATTTGACCACTTGTTCTGCGGCTTTTTGCATACTAATAATATGGTAAATAAAAGTTTTAAGTTTCTCCCAACAAAAAATCCAAGTTAAGAGAAGCAAACTAACCGCCAGTAGCTTCAACGAGTGCAGTGGCACAACGCGATCATCATGATCAGCGGTCAACAGCATCGTTGATGGGTACTGAATTGACCGATCAGCATACTGCTTCCATTCCCGCGGGCTCCGGACATTGTGTAATGGTGAATACCTACAACACCATATTATACAAATTTGGTTCACAAAAAATTACTGAATAGCAATACGAAGAATGAAAGCATCAAACAAAAGACACTACTGACAAAAGTTACATATATTCTATTTTGCATAAAACATACAAATTCATCCTTAATAATGTCTCACAATAGGATAAACCTCACTCACTTGATAAGCCAATGAAACTCTTCCTCCTTGTCTGAACAACCAAACTCTGAGGTCCAAGCATGACCTGAATTGGATTACAAACCTGTATCAGTATGTGATACTAGCATACAAGTGTACTAATCTCGACCAAAAAAAAAAAAGTATACTAATATAGACAAAGTTGTTGGGTTTGTTGCCTGCCCCCAACAAAAGTTATGTTAAACACAAACAAAAGATGTAAACGAACCTATGGTAAACTTGTGGAACCGTAGCATGTCCATAACACCAACATGAGCCAGTGCACAACCAAAAAGATCAGGTCTCTGTTAGAAGAAAAGGGAAAAGGAATAGTAAATACGGCAAGCTCAATACAGGAGAAGATTGCAGAGATTGATACATCAACACTTAAAAGCAGCAAACAAAGATCCCTAGGTGCAACTACCAATTGATTGGCATATTGCACATAAAAAGAGGGGAAGATACGGCAAATATATAAATCAGACCTGATTTATGCAAGCACCAACAAGAAGTCCACCGTTGCTTCCACCTTCAATGCATAACTTTCTTGGTTGGGTGTAACCAGAAGATACAAGATACTCAGCTGCAGAGATGAAATCATCAAAGCAAGTTTGCTTTTTTGCAAGGGCTCCTGCTTTATGCCATTCCTCCCCATACTCTCCACCACCACGAATATTTGCTATGCAGAAAATTGCACCTAAATGTCTTGCGAGTACAATGCGGCTCACGCTGAAAGATGGTGTGAGACTGATGTTAAAACCACCGTATCCATATAGCAAACAAGGGTGTGAACTATCCAATACAATGTCCTTTCTGGCAACAATGAACATTGGGAACTTGGTACCATCTTTACTAGGCACAAATACCTGAAATGTGAAACAAACAAGTGAAACAATAAGAACAAAAATTCCAAGAGACAGCAATGCTCAATATCGAACAAGTAATGAAATGTGTAAGAGCCTAATTAATCTCGCAATCTTTAAAATAAGATAAAAATTCATTTACCTGATTGACATGAAACTCAGACCTATCAAAACCAGGAAGAACAATTTCACGAAATATCTTCATATCCGGAATCTGTGTTCCCAGCTCACACCGATATATGATAGTAGGAGTCAGAAAGCTCGTAAAGCCAAAGAAAATCACACTATCTTCGCGCCGAGCAGAAATTCCATGAACTGTGCCAATGTCAATTGGTAGCTGATGCTGCAAGGAACCTGTTTCTAAGTCCCTTACTTGCAGGACATACTTCACATCACTCAAGTAGCTCACAATCAGTTGGTTACCATTTACAGCACATGCTGACTCAAGTACATCCTTTTCAGACTCTTGGAGAACATCTGCCCAAGAATTTGGTTCCTTCAAATCTACTCGTACTAGTTTATATTTCGGAGCATCTTTATTTGTTAAAAATGTAAACACAGTGTCATCATTTGCAATGGCTTGATACCGTGCATCAAAATTATCAATAAGTTTCACAAATGGGAGGAGGGCATTTTCATTCCGAAAGCCTTCCAGCCCATTAGGAAGTTCAGACATATCACAGTAGTAAAGTTTGTTAACTGGATCACACCCTTCTTCAATAAAGAGAAGAACATACTGCACAATGAAAAGGAGAATAACTGTCAATTTCATAGGATATTTGAAATCATATACATATAATTACTTGCATGCCTTGTAAACACAAATACCCTAGACAAAGGACAATCAAATTATGCTAACTACCATGTCATGTCTGACTTCAAAGCCATGAATTTAATCATAGTTCCTACAGTAATAAGGTACCTACCTTCCCATCATCTGTAACAATTGCTCCAAACAAATATCTCGGGTTCTCTGGATCTCTCCAGCACAGAATATCTTCTGATTGATCTGTACCCAAAAAATGATAATAGAGCTCATGATAAAGGTTGGCGTTTGTCTCAGTCCCAGCATCTACTACTTCTCCCTCCCTACAATGCAAAGTTAGCGAAGTTATCAGTTAAATTTTTAAATCAAGGAAACATTAAACTTTTCCCACCATCTCCGCTATAAATAACTTAGTTAAAGAATCTCTAGAGATAACAATAACAAATGGCAATTGCAAATTAGATTGCTAATTTGAAAATTCAAACAAACGAAAAGAGCATGAGCATAAGGGATCACTTACTTGGGTGCTGGATAGCGGCTATAGAAGAAACCTTTGCTATCATGTGTCCAACTAATAGACGAAAACTTCACCTGAAGGACAACATTCACAGTCATCAATGGTTAATCTCTATTAAAAGAAATTGAACACAAGAAAATTTGTTATTTGTTTCAATTAAGACACACTGTGACCACTCACCCAGGATAAAGTATCAGGCTCAACATGCTTGCCCTCAATACGCATTAACTTGATTGTAACCCAATCACTACCACTGGAACTGAGGCCATAAGCCAAGAACTTAGCATCTTTGCTAACTGACAGCGTGTTGAGTGAGACAGTTCCATCTTCACTAAGTGCATTGGGATCAAGCAAAACCTCCGCTTCACCTTCCAAACCATCCTGAAATGCCACACAGACACAACCAAATCCGAAAAACCTCTGTTAAGCCATAAGAGATAATAACGTTGTACATTGATGTAATCACTAGTCAGTTAAGTCAGTTAACATTTTGTCAGTTAGTTACACAAAGCACCTCATGTACAAATACCACTCTTCATGTTAAATGAAATAAATTCAGATCATTCATGACAAACAAACTCTTCTATCATTCTTTGTCTCCCAACTCTTTTCATTCATGATTGAGTGTGTTGGTTGTACTAATACAAATAGCCTCAAAACCAATGAAAACAATCAATTTCAAGGACTCAATCCGTAATAACTAAGTAGCCAAAAGTTCAAAACCTGCACATAAAGCACGCTCTGAGGCTGAAGGCCAGTGTTGTGGAAGTAAAAGTACTTGTTGGCTCGCCGGAAAGGAGCACTGTAACGAGGATGGTCGAAGAGCTTGGTGAGCTTCTCACGAAGCTTGGGGCGTGCACCGCACTTCTCCAGCACCGAATCACTCAACTGAACCTGTTTCTGCACGAACTCTTTAACTTCTTCCGCATCAGGATTCTCAAGCCTAACCAAAAACAACAAAAATACCAAGCTCAACAAATTTGCAACGACGAAGAACAAATCTCATCACAATGGACAGTGTGTTTGGTTCTAGACTTCTAGCATTGAGCCCATAAAACAGGAGTTTGCAGTTACAAATCCGTTTAGTTTCACATATAGTTTTTCTTTTCTCTTTTTTTCCTTCAAACGAGATTCTGACTTTAGAATTGTCTCTCTGCGCAAAAGTTTTCGAGCCGTATTCGTGGATAATTTACTTTCAAAAGCATCGAAGACAGATCATTAACTTCTCAAAAAGTTGCCCTAAACTAAAATCTATCGTTAGTTTAAACTTTTAAGTATTCGCTGTCTAACTTACTCTAACTAATTGATCTAGCTTAAGCCGATTGATACACAAAGCTCTTGTTAGTTCTTTCGATGCAAAAATTCAAATCCGACAGCTAAAATCAATTTAAGCAAAATAAAAATGATAAAAAAACATCAAGTTTGTAAAAGCAGGACCAAATTAACAAGCTCGCAATGAATTAAATTTGATTGGAGTATAGTATACCATCTGTAAGGATCGGGAATGTTAATGCCGTGGAAGTTGTCAACGATGGAGTCGTCTCTGCGTGCAGTTGCATATTGGATAGGTTCGAGAGGTGCAGGGATTGAACCCATTCTGATGTGCTGTGAGAGAGATATTGAAGAGAGGAGTGGAATGTTAATGGGGATTGGAGAATGAGATTTGAATAATAATAAGCTAATGCTTGCGTGGAGACAAAGAACGACAGCGGGAAAGGCTTGTTTATGAGGGACACAAGGATTTTGATTTGAAAGAAGAGGCAAAGAGATTCGCGGGAGCGAGGGGTGTGTGTGTGCGCGCGCTAGTCACAATGTCGAGGGGGGTGGTAACAAGTGAGCACATGACATGACAATATCGTTACACCGATTTTATAGGCGGCTGTAGGCTGTTCCATTCGGAGTGTGCTTCTGGTCACAGGGATAATGTCACGCAGAATGTCGTCATTCTGACTCTAATATGTCCTCAATTGTGGCCTCATTCATTCATTTCACGCGTAAATGACAGGTCTACAAAAGGGTAAATGGAAGGAAAATATATACCCGATATTGCCACCAATTTTGAATCTCCATTCTGTGCTGTTTTAATCACACTTGAATGAGCGTATAATCAATCACACATATAACATTTTAGGGTTATAATATATGTTAAATACCACCAATACGTTGAATTTGATCTAAATATCTAATTGATAACAATTTGAATAATTTTATATTTTAAAAGATTTGAATAAATTTAAAAAAAAATCAGTGTTGTCAAAAACTAAAAATTTAGAGAAGATTTGAAAAAGAAAAAAATTTATAATAAATATTTATTAGAATCTTATTTATAATTAGAAGTTATTAATAATTAGGATTTTATATAAAATTTATTGATTGTATAAATTATAACAAATAATAGTTTAGAGAATTATTTAGATATGGGAAGAAATTATAATTGAGATAATAAAGATGGAGGATAGTATGAATGTTTGCATTAAATAAGATGGATTTGAAATTTATAACAGAAATTTAATTCAACCCAATCAATTTTTTTCAGAAAAATAATAAGAACGAGCGAATTCAAATTACTAATTTTTTTCAGATTTGATTAGCTTTCAAAATTGTTTTATCAGTTTTCATCTTTTATTTTATTCAGAATGAATTTAGAAACCTCTTAATTGAAATCGGTGGATTACTTGTGTGCCTAAATCATAGTGGTGCACTTGAGCAGCTCTCTAATATTTTCAACTTGTACAGCGTTCTACAAGAAGGATTTGGAAAATTTACGAGGCTACTGGAGTAGACCACTATGATTTCTTGGTTCAGAGGTAATCAATCAACTGTGTGTTTGGATACATGTTTGTGCATCTTAAAATATATTCTAAAGTTTCAATTGAGTCTTGAAAATAGTGCCATTTTATTTGGATAATTTTCATCAAAATCAATTCCTGATATTAGAATTGATTATCATAAAAGTTAAAATTTCTTATTTTTTATCAAAATAATTATGTTCAAATATATTGATTTATGAATATACTTAAAAAAAAAAGAGATATTTAATTTGAAATAAAGATAGTAGAAAAATAAATAAACATACATCATTTTACTTTAAAATTAATTTTAACTAAATCAATTATAATAAAATCATTTTTATCTAAAATCAATTCTATAGATGCTTAACCGAAAACACATCAATTTGGATTTTGACTCTTGATAAACTTCAACGTGTATCATGCACCAAACGAGAAATACTTAGATGTACCGAGAGTAAGAGATAACACTTATTCTGATCCATTTATTAATTGACACATAAATTTTTTATGGGTAATTATTATCCCTCATTTTTTCTATATTTTTAATATAATGGCTAACTCAATCACCAAATAAAATAAAACAAATATGTTATCTTTATCTGCACCAAACATACGTAACCTGCTACCTTGCAGAAGCTGCCAAACCCGACTCTCGTTCTCTCTATCTTTCAAGCAAACAAGATTTCTTTCATAACTACAAGTTAAACGCACCATTAATTATTAATTATACACTAACAGTTAAATTAGTGGAACTATGAAGGAATAATTAGTAGAATCTACGTTTATTGAGTAGAGACGCGTGTAAATATAAAGTATCAAACTTTGATTATCCAATAATCTCTCCTCCAAAATAGAGCTTAGGGTAAAGACACAAAAAGTGAGGATGCCTTCATTTTCATTTTGCAGAGTGAGGAGAGCGAAGGACCATTCCAACCCAACACAAAAAGTAAGGCATAAGCTGAAGCTAGCTAGCTTCATAGTTTTAAGTTACCACACATGTATAGTGCATAATATATAGGTAAATTAATCTCCTGTTGTTATTTTTTTTTTTCTTAAATCATCTCAATCTCTTCAGAAAACCAAACCAAAATGGGGCAGTTCTTCACCAAAACCCCGAAGAAGCAACAATAATAGAGTTCCAATCTCTTATCAATCTGATTCTTCACCACCCAATCATTACCAGCAACTTCCAAAGAGAACCCAACAACAACCACCCCCAGCACAAGTACCTCAACAACCTCATCATCATCCATAGCATGCTTCAAAATCAGACCCTACTCCTTCATCATCATCATCTTATGGTTCAGAAGCTGCATCATCAATCTTAGGCAAACCATATGTTGACATAAGGGCCCTTTACACCCTTGAGAAGGAATTGGTTAGGGTCAATTTGGTGTCACATATCTTTGCACTGAGAAGGCCACTGGGAGACAATATGCTTGCAAGTCCACTGCAAGGAGAAAGCTAACGAGAAAGAAAGAGATTGATGATGTCAAGGGGGAGATTGTGATCCTTCGGCAGCTAGCGGGACAACCGAACACAATTGAGTTCGAGGATGCTTATGAGGACAAGCAGCACTTGCATTTGGTGATAGGATCATTGGCAAGGGGGGTTTACTCTGAGCGTTTGGCTGCTTCTATCTTCAGGCAAATTGTGAATGTGGTTCATGTTTGTCATTTCATGGGAGTGATGCATGGGGACTTCAAGCCAGAGAATTTCTTGATGGTTATAGTATGGATCAAAACTCGCCCTTGAAAGCCACCGGTTTTGGATTGTCTGTCTTCATTGTGTGCGCTTTTACATTTGCTTGTGTCCTCAATTTCTCATCTTTGTTTTCACATTTTGTTTCTCTTTCTTTTCTCTTTCTTGACAAAATACTAGCTAACCATGAATTTTACCAGAATAGCATGGTATAATTGCTGATATTGGGATGAATTAGTGAACTATATCATCATTTCGTTTCATAACTATTAGGCTGTGTTAGGGGTAGAAATGTGTACACAGTAACTACAACATACTGTTGATTTCTTCTTTTTTTCAAATTAAAGTTTTAGTTCAATATGTGAATTGTATTATACTCCCTCCATCTTTAAATAATTATCAAGTTATAAATGCTTATTAGAATTAAAAAAATGATTGGTAAAACATTTAAATTAATAAAAATTTGGAATAGTTTACTAAATTGTCATCGTTTCTTTTTAATACTCTAATTTCCTCTCTACTTCTTTACTAATGAGTATAGTGACATTTAATAGAGGTATTATTGATAAAAAAAATAATTAATAATATTTAAACTTTGGAAATGGATAATTATTTTTAGATAAACTAAATTTTTTAAACGGATAATTATTCAAGGACAAAGAGAGTACTAAATGATGAGCATTTCTACAGATAAAGAGTATGAAGAAATGGTTGATAGTGCAGAGTATGTGGCTCCAGAGGTGTTGAAAAAATGACTACGGAAAAAGAGATAGATGCATGGAGTGCACGAGTCAATTTGTTTTGGTCGAAGAAATGATGTATCATTCATTCACTTAATAGGCTGCCAACTACCTGTAGGATAAAAAATTACAAGTTTAAGTATAGCTCACAGTTGGAGGAGGCCCATCTGCTAAACAAAAATGACAAATATATGCTAAGTGACACAACAACACTAACAATGCATGGGTGGCATCTTACAGTCCACTATCGACTTCTCTTGGAGTCTATATGACAGCACCATGCCATTATCAATCCATTGCAAAAGGACGCACATAGTTTAACATGCTCTGCAGAAACTCTCTGAATTTTCTCCTGTGAAAAATCATCCTTTGTAGAACTAGATTGAAACAATTGTTTTCTTCAAGCTTTGCAAGAACTTTGACAGTATAACCATATACCAAAGAGTCAATGTGTCATGGAACACATAAACAGCAAAGCAACAAAGACACAAAAATAGCAAAAACCCAGCAATAGAAACAGTAACTAATCTACACTAAACACAGCAACTAAAACAAAAACAACAATTAATCTACCCAAAAAAAAAACTTAAGAGCAAAGAAAACATGGAAAAAGGTCATTTACCTCTAGCCTAAACACTAGAAAATAAAACCCAACCAAAACCATCAACAGAGGCTGTAGATTATCACCTATCATAAGCACAATCTACGAATACAACTTGATATTTTAGCAACCGCGAGGTCTACAAAAGAATGAGCTATCCCACATCATCTCAAACAACTCTAAAACTGCTACTATCTCGGAAGATATACTAGATGAGAAATCACTCATACTCTCATGTAATAGGAATGTGGGGAAAAACAAAACTATTTAGCACGGGTCATTTTATACATTCTCCTTAGAGGGTCCCTCCATTTTGGGCTAGTTAGTGACATGCATACATGACTGTAGCAAAAAAAAGATAAAATAAAATACATAATCACTTAATGCTCTACAATCAATAGTGCATATTTGTGATAGTTAAATTCAATTGACACATAAATTTGATAGATGCAAGATTGTTTGATTAGTCACATTATTATTTGTTTAATGACATAATGTGTAGTACTATCAAAATGGGTTCTAGTCCACGAGCCAATCCAGCTTGGCCCACTAAAATGGTGGATTGTGCTGCTAAAATTACAGCTCATATAAAAGTGGATTGAAATGACTCGACTCACTTAGTCCGCTAGCCAAGCAGGTTTGAGCCAGGTTTTTGCAAGCCAACCTTTTTTTCCCGCTTAGCTCCACTTTCAATCTCTTGGTTTTAAGGAGGGCTCAAGTCACCACAAGGCGGGCTCTTTAAATGTTTTTTTTTTTTAATTTTGGAGAACTTACATAATAGTTTATTTCAATTTTTATCAAATAAATTTTTGAACCCATTTACTTATTCAATCATAACCCTAATTTCTCTTCTCTTCCCTCACTCACAGTTCACACACTGACACAAGGCCACTGCCTCTCTTCTCATTGCTTCGGATTCTTCTACCACTGGTCCACTACTACCTCTGTCAAGGCCTGCCTCCATGCGGTTTTGTTTCTGCTGCTAGGTTCTGCTTCACATTTGAGTTTTGTTTTTACTGCTAGGTTTTTCCTAGTCCTATGTATATTTTCTGTTTATCAATAATAATATTAGGTCTATTTTTTTATTTTACAGGTTTTATTGCTTTTTATTTACCTTGAAAAAGAATTTTAGATTATTTTGGATTTTCTAATATCTTTTTGGATTGTTTAATATTCTTCATGGTTGCAAATTTTTCTTTTAATTTTAGGTGGGCAGACCCAGATAACCTACCAGCTTGATTGGGTTGAGCTGGGTTGGCATTTTCCTAGTCCGCAACTAAAGTGGGTTGAGCTCGGTTGGCCTTTTCGACTTGCGGCCCGTGGTGGACCAACCCGGCCCACTCTGATAGCTCATTGTGGTCGAACAATTTTAGAAACCAAGAAAGGAATATTTGATGCTATTTTGGAAGGTAAGTTAGATCTGGAAAGTGCACCTTGGCCTGTTTCAGCCGCTGCAAAAGATTTTATCAAAAAAATGTTGACTTTTGACCCTAAGAAACGCATCACAGCCTCTGGTGCCCTTGGTAAGTATACCTATGTCATTTCATTAATCTTCACTGAATTACATTCTGATTTTTCTAGCATATATAGTTTGTGATCCAACACTCTAAAAATAACCCTGTCATCACCCCATTTCTCATATGAAAAATCATTTGCAGCCGCCTATGGAATTTTGAAAAATGGAACTGTAATGTGTACCTCTAAATAGTAATACAAGTATTGTTAATTCGATGCTCATGCTTAGTGTGAAGCTGTGTTTTTACGCAAACTAACTTGAATTATTAAGGTCATTCACATTAATGAATATGGACCAGAACACCCATGGATGAATTAAGCAAGCATCTGACGAGCCTATAGACAACGTGGTCTCAAGTAGGATGATAAAGCTCAGAGCAATGAACAAGATGAAGAAACTTGCTTTAAAGGTACCTGCCGTAACTTTCAGGTGGCATAAAATTTGAACCATCTATATGTTCAAATCACACGCAAAATGTAATTGGGCTTAGCCATGCTTTGTTCAAATTCCATGCAAAATGTAACAATTCACTTTACTACTCTTGCTTGCTACGATAGAAATGAAATGTACTAGATTGACTATGTTTATTATAGTTATAGAATTTAATTATTTCTGGATGTTGAAGGTCATAGCACAAAACCTTTCAGAGGAAGAAAGCTAGGGCTTAAAACAAATGTTCAACAACATGGATACTGATCGCAGCGGCACAATCACATTCAAAGAACTCAAATCAGGGTTGTCCAGATTGGGATCCAAGCTAAGTGAAGGTGAAATAAGGAAGCTAATGGATGCTGCAAGTTCTGTCACATGGGGAATTTATAACATAAATATTTATAAATGCCCTCCCCAACCCACAAAACCCCCAAACAAGAATATACACATAAATTAATTATGGAGCATATTTTTCCTTTTAATTTCCACGTGTTACGATGACAAAGATGGGACTATTGACTATTATGAATTCATTGCTGCCATTATGCACCTGCATCAACTTGAGAAGGAAGAGAATTTGTTCAAGGCTTTTCAATTTTTTGACAATAATAACAATGGGTCGGTATATATGCAGTTCATTAATTTGATCCTTGCACGGTATTATTATTATTTTATTCCTAACACGCAAGCCACATGTTGATTTAAGCAACCTGAATCACAATCACCGATTTAGATCTGAAAACAAAAGAGCGTTGATCTATATATCAATATGATTCCCCTCCGTTCTAATTTTCTGTTTCCATGACTTAATTTATTCAGTTACATAACAAGAGATGAGTTAAGACAAGCTTTGACTGAACATCAAATGGGAGACGAAGCAACTATAGATGAAGTCAACGACGATGTTGACTCTGACAAAGTATGTTAGATTATATAGTTATGTATACCCTATTAGGCTCTCAAAATGGCTTCCCATTCTTCTTTAATTACTATAAATTTCTTAGTTCTGTTCTCCATGTGAATTGTGATTTATAGTTGGGCTTCATTTTGCAGGATGGGAGAATTAATTACGAGCAGTTTGTGACTATGACGAGAAAGGGAACGCTGGACAAATGATAATGAAGAGAAAGAGAAACCATAGTAAGTTGAGTTGTATGATGTAGTTGGATCCTTCTTGCTGCCGGAGAACGCATCACTCTTAAATTTATGGCACTCGACACGTGAAAGGTCATGGATGTTCTCATGACATGACTAAACTACAAGACGTAATGGCAAAATTAAATAAATTTAATTTCCAATAACACTATTCCAAAAAACATATGCTATTACAAGTTTACTGCACCTGTCTTTTATTTACACTAGTCTTTTTATTATATAAAAATGCTGCAATTATTTCTCGTTAGTTTGTGATGTATCTTCTGCTGTTATAAGATCTTAGATCTAGTTATTGTGCCTGGTTCTGATTTTGAACGTGTTGTGTCAGTGGATATCGGGACAAATATATTCATCACATCACTCAACTACTATAACCACTCGTGGATCGGACCTCACAGAGTTAATAGGTCCGAAATGAAACTCAATCAAGACCTTTGTAAGCTAATTACTTTGAGTCTTCTGCCACCATCGATGATATCAGTGATGGACTTGAATGGGGTAACACACCACTAAATTGCCTCCAAAGTGAGAAAGAGTAAGACATTTAATTTTATATCAATAAAAAGCATTGTGCTCATAATTCACTAGTTTAGATTGTCTAAAGGCAGAAAATCCTTTGCTTTTAAATTTCAGAGAGACCACCATACCTAGGACGAATTTTTTGGGACTCGAGTAAATAGCCATTTTATAGAACAATATTAGCGAGGTTCATTTTTTCGTATATGACCTGCGGTTGTGTGTTTTACGTGTATATGGTCTCTTGAGGGGAAAATTTGGAATATGGCGCCGTTGAGAGAATCCGCCACAGGCAGATAAAAAATATTTTTTTAAAAAAAAATTTGAAAAAGTGAATCCGCCAAAGGCGAATTTAAAAAAAATATTTAAATTAAAAAGAATATGCCTTTGGTGGATTAACAAAGTGACAAATGGGTGATATTATCGTTGAATTAAAATATAATTTCTATATTGAATTCGCCTTTGGCAGATTCTTCAGTAAAAAAAATAATATTTTTAGAATCTGTCAAAGGCGAATTGAATATAAAATAATTTTTCATCCTCTATATAAACTTGTAGCTTTGAACACAGCAAACACATAAACACATCTATTGTAATGTGGAGAGGGTGCGGGTAGGAGAGGTAGCTCAACAGCTTGTTCTCAAAAAAAAAAAAGTGTTCAAAAAAGTGTGAGAATGAATAGTGCAATAAATATAATAGTTAATTTTAATGGTGAAGTTGTTGCAAATACTAATGAGGGTGTCATATTTGTATGTGAGAGGCGATTAAGTTTTTTTATTCCCTACACTTTCTCATATGTAGATCCGGAGAATGGACTATGTCAGTCCATAAATAGTGACACTCCAAAGAGAGTGGTGGCAATGAGATACAGGTGCCCTATCTCGATTTTTAGCGAGTTCAGACAATACCAAGCAGTTGCCATATGAGACGACAATGATATTCAACAAATGTTTAGGATACATCAGCAACATCAGCAAAACCTTCCGGCCATTGAGTTATATGTTGATTTTAAAATTCTTGCTCATAATGTAGAATGTGAACCAATCAAATTTGTAGACGAAAACACAAAGTTGGAAGCAATGGAGGAAGAGGAGGATGAAGATGACTATAGAAGTGGCGATGAATATGCTGATAATGATGCAGATCATGATATTAATAATGATGGCATATCAAACTTTGTAGGTAGGCAACATCTAAATGAAGAGCCGTCTTTCATGCGTGCTTTAGATTTGGAAGCTATGCAAGCATCAGAGTTTCCAGAGTATGCAAACATAGGTACGTAGCCTTAATTAAAAAAATTTATATTTTTTTATATTTTATATTTTTTTATGATTTAATTGGTTTAAGTTAATTTAGGTAATTTCTTTCATTTATTTTTTTTAGTGGTGACAATTAAAACTAATTTTTAAGTTGGTTAATTGTAGTGGATTTTTTAGCTAATTAGTTTTAGTAGAAATTTTTAGTTAATTAGTTTAAATTGATTTAGGCAATTTGTTTGATTTAGTTACCTTATTAGTTGTAATGATCAATAAAATGCACAATTTTTTTTTATTTAAGAATTTTTTAAATTGATTATTTAATTTATTTAATTTAGTTTTTTTAGTGGTGGAAATTAGAATCACAATTTCACTTCATGTAATGTTATTAAATTGATTTTTAAGTTAGTAATTTGTAGTGGATTTTTTTTTTGGTGCAATGTAGTGGATTTTTTATTTAATTAGTTTGAGTATAAATTCTTAGTTAATTAGTATAAGTTGATTTAGGTAATTTCTTTGATTTAGGTAATTTTTTAAATTGATTATTTAATTTATTTCATTTGGTTTTTTTAGTGGTGATAATTAAAATTTCATGTAAGTTATTAACTTAATTTTTAGTTGAAACTTTTAGTTAATTAGTTTAAATTGATTTAGGTAATTTCTTTCATTTAGTTACCTTTTTAGTTGACTATTTCCATTTATTTACGTGAATTTTTTCATAGGTGATTCTGTTGTAAATGGTGAATTATTTGTTGGGGTGATATTCAAGAATAGGGAGGCAACTATAGAAGCAATTAAGGCGTACAGCATACTGAGAGGAGTAGATTACAAAGTGTTTGAATCAGAACCAAAGACATTTTATTGTAAATGCACACATTATGATAGAGGTTGTGGATGGCTTCTTAGAGCAAGTTTGAGAAAACATAAAGGCTTTTGGGAAATCAAGAAATACAATGGGCCACACACATGCACTACCTCGAGGATTTCGCAGGACCATTCAAAGCTGGATTCTGACATTATTGCACAATTTATAAAGCCTATGGTACAATCTAACCCATCTCTTAAAGTTGAAACTGTGATTGCAGAGGTTTTTTCTCAATATGGGTACACAACAACCTACCGAAAAGCATGGGCGGCGAAGCAAAAGGCTATCGAAAAAGTTTTTGGCAATTGGGAACGCTCGTATGAGGAGTTACCACATTGGTGTGGAGCTATGTGTTTTGCTGTTCCAAGTTCAATTGTTCAATTTGATGTTGTAGAGGCATATAGTGGTGATGAGCTAGTGCTAAATTATCGACTGTTCCGCTGAGTATTTTGGAGTTTTGGTCCTAGCATTAGGGCATTTAGACACTGCAAGCCACTGATCCAAATAGATGGGATGTATTTGTATGGGAAATATAAAGGGACGTTACTGATTGCAGTTGCACAAGATGGCAATAAGAACATTTTGCCAATTGGTTTTGCTATTGTGGAAGGAGAAACTGCAGATGCATGGCAATTTTTCCTAAACCATCTTCGCAGATATGTAGTAACCCAAAACGGGGTTGGTGTTATTTCTGATCGTTATGAGTAAATTAAAGCAGCAATAGCTCAGAGCAATGGTCAGTGGGAACCTCCGAGAGCATTTCATAGGTATTGCATTAGGCATATTGTTGCTAATTTCTTAAGGAGATTCAAGGCACCCCACTTGCATAGAATTGTCGTGAGCATGGGTAAATTACACTTTCATTGCACTTATGTTTGTTAATTTAATTCCACGTGGATGTGGTTTTCATAACTTAATTTTAAAAACATTGATCTCTACAAGGTATTCAAGGAGTGAGAGTGAATTCAATAATCACTATGAGCGGTTGCGTAAACATAGCTCCCAATATACAGATTGGCTTGACGAAATTCCACGAAAAAAGTGTAATGCCCGGGGATTGCGAAATCGGGGAGTGATCGCCGGTGCAAGGAGGCACGGACAAGGAGCGGCTCCTGGCAGACTTCAAAAGCGGAGGGGTACATGAATGAACCGATTACACACCCGAATGAGAGGGATCCTGAGACTGTATAGGTATGGGACTATACAGTTAAGGAGGGCTTATATGAATTGATTTATACTACCTATACTAACAAGATGCATCTTCTTTTCGGTAGCCCAAACTGAAAGAACTCCATAGTTAAGCGTGCTTGACTTGGAGCAATTTTGGGATAGGTGACCTCCTGGGAAGTTTTCCTGGGAAGTGTGCGAGTGAGGACAAAGCATGCTGAAAAGACCCGTGTTGGTTTGTGGGGATAGTCGTCAATCCATAAAGCAGCAGGGGATGTTACAAAAAGTGGGTGCAGGCATTTGACGATGGATATCGATGGGGTTACATGACCACAAATCTTGTGGAGTGTATGAATTCTGTGTTGAAAGGGGCTCGCAATCTTCCAATCACAGCACTAATAAGAGTAACATATTTCTGATTGGCTGAGTTATTTGCTAAGAAAGGTGAGGCGGCATATGCATGGAAAAATGCCGGTCATGAATTCTCAGAAGCCGTCACGACACGACTACAAAAAATAAAGCTATCAGCCAAAAACATGATAATGACCAGCTTTGATAGGCAACATGAGTCTTTCCGTGTTAAAGAACAAATCAATCGGGAAGAATACAAGGTTGATTTGAAGCACGGATATTGTGATTGTGGTGATTTTCAGATTGATCGAATTCTTTGTCGTCATGTGATTGCCGCCTACGATAGCGGGAACATTGACTGGCAAGGGTATGTTGATGGTGTTTATAGAATAGCAAAAGTTTTCAAGGTGTACAAGAGACAGTTTGGGGTTGTAGGGCACCAAAGCACATGGCCCTAATATAGAGGTCCGGTGATTTGTCCTAATCCAGCTTCAAAGCGTAAGGCCAAAGGCCGCCCCAAGAGCACTCGCTTCCTTAATAAGATGGATGTGCGCGATATGCGAGGACCTCGATGTTGTGGTCTTTGTCGAGATGAAGGCCACAGTCGCAGCCGCTATCCACACACTCCTAGCCCAAGTTCATAGTTATGTCATTTGATCGTGTTTCATGGAGGCTATTATGTCATTTTATTCTATTTCATGGATATTAGTGTGTGATTTGTATTTTGTTTCTTGGATGTTATTTGGTCATTTTATGCTATTTCATGGATGTGATTGTGTCATTTTATTATGTTTTATAGACATTACTTATTGTGTTAATTTAATGTTTGTATCCAGGTTATTGTGTTTTTTTTATTTATTATAGTACATGTTATTTTCAAAGTCCATAAAATTATAGAAATGCATATTAGGAAGTCCATACATAAACACATAAAAACTAATATCCTAACAATTCCATCAACAAGAAAATAGAAATACAAACTAGAAAGTCCATACATAAATACATAACATGTTACAGAAAAAAAAAAAAGTAATGCACACTCAATTTCCCTTACAGCCTTTCCCCTTTCCATGTGGTGGTGGAGCTTGAAATGGCGAATAGCTTAGTCTTTTTGCTGCTTTCACACTTTCCCATGGCCGTAAAGCCTCATTTATAGTTCCTACAGTTTGCTTGGTAGCCTTTCCTAACACACTCATAATGCCACGTGATTGCCTTCTATGTTGACCACCTTGATCACCCATGCCCTCATCTCCAACACCCTGATCTCCCATGTCCCCATGACTGCTACTCTCATGTCCACCACCCTCATCTCCCATGTTCCCATGACTGCCATCCTCATATCCTATATCCTCATCGATGCCACTCTTATCTCTATCACCCTGATCACCCATATCCTCATCTATGGCTACATGTTCCCCACTTCCTACTGTTGCATGTTGGGTAGATGCAACAGTATCTTGAAAATTTTGCATTATCTCGGCATCTCTCCATTGTGCACCTAGGGATAACATATATGGAGTAGACATCCCAAATGTAATCATTTGTGGTTGGTATACATTAGTTAATTGACTAGCTGAATTTGTATTGAGATCAAGGACATCTTGTGTAGATGACTGACCCCAAAGATGGGCAAAATTGAATGCAGGACCACCAGGGAGATGAACAGACATTCTCCCGTTGGATGAGGACCCAGTAGACTTTTCAGGACCACCATCGTGACGGCCACTAACACCAATAAAATGTCATGGTGGATCTTGGATCTGTATTGCCTGCTGCATCAGTGGACACCAGGGGAATTGGCCATGAGGAAACTGTAATGCATTTGCATCCCAATAAAAAATGTTATCCTGTTGCAAAAATAAAGGTTGATGGCCGTGAGGAACTTCTGTTTGCATGGGCAATACTACATCTTCTCCTTAGGTAGGCACTTGAACTTCTTCATTGAGGGGTGGTTCATTTTGTTCTTGGACAGGTGGATGATCTGCTTCCTTAGGAGACAATCGTATAGCTCGGACATAAGCTAAATACCAAGACCAATACAAATTAGATGGCTGATAATCAACGGTTGGAGTTCCAATTAATACACGATTTGCACGCTATTCCCACATTGCCACCCAATGTTAATGTTTTCTTTCCCAATTGGTCGGTGGTAATCCCCTTAAGTCTCTATTGTGGAATCCTTGCAGATTAGGCTGGTCGGCAGGAATTTCTTGGTTGAATCCAAATTGTCTCATAACTCTATCAGTTGGGTGTAACTCCATCACCTCAAAACATAAAAGTGAAGTGACAGATGAGAACAATTGCCGCTTGACCCACACATTGTCTGGAATAAGGGCATCAATCTGAGGATGTACATATGGTTGTCATATAAACTGCATTAAAAAAAATATATCAGATGTGCAAATCATGATAACTATGGTAACCACAAAAAGATTGTATAATATTCCAAATGTTTACCTGGTGTCCAAAATTATCTATCAACAACCTTATATTGTGATGGTCCTTTAAATTAACGTTACGCGGATAACGTGGTCGTTTCCATCTACGAGACATTATCTTGATTAGATGTTAATTATCACTTTAACAAGAACAATATGGAAATTCAAGTAAACAATTGTTACCTCCGACATAGGGGAAAAATAACACATATTCGTAGTAGAATAACACATCCGTTGACTTCTTTGGCTCCTATGCGAGTAGCACGACAAAGCTCTCGAAAAAGAATAGCAAGGCAAGCTGAGCCCCAGCTATATGATCCAACTTGCTCCAAATCTTCCAGCAATTGCAAGCACTTTGCATGTACTTCCGCAGTACTCTTATCAGGCATAATACATTGGCCCAACAAGGACAGTATAAAAGCATGTGCAAGTTATTGAATCACCAAATCAGAATTGGCTTCCAGCGTTCCAATACTATTATTCAACCACCCTAAATTTATTACACCTCCACTAAAATCTAATGGACCCAGAGGAACACTCAATAGATATTGACATAAATCAGGGAGGGTTTTATAGCTAGTAACAGTAGGGCCAATCACAGGTCGACCATTTACCGGGAGTCCTAATATCATAACAACATCTTCTAGTGTGATGGTGCAATCGCTGCACGGAATGTGGAAAGTATGAGTTTCGGGCCTCCACCTTTCAATTAGTGTTGAGATAAGTTTCTGATTCACTGCTATGTCACTGATTTCAACAAAACGGAGCAAGCCAGCACGCTGCACGTAGGCTCGTATCTCATTTCTCATAAAAGGCAATTTTAAATGTCGAGCTCGCATATCTCTGGCTGTCTATTAAATTAAAAAATTAATTAATAAAAATTAATTTAATTACATTACATGAAATAAAATTGTAATTCTAATTACCACCACTAAAAATACTAAATGAAAGAAATTAAGTAATCAGCTAAATAATCAACTTAAAAAATTCATACAAAAAATAAAATTATGCGTTTTATCAATGACTACATCTAAAAGGATAACTAAATTAAAGAAATTACCTAAATCGGCTTAAATTAATTAACTAAAAACTCTCCTAACAAAATATCAATATATTAAACTAATCTTTTAATTAATTCAATTTTTGTGTCTCTTTGTCTGTTAAAGTTAAAATTAAATTAATCAACCTCGAATAAATGGATTTAAATAGAAATTTAAATTAATATATGCTCTAACAAAAAATATCAACTGAAAAACACTAAATTAATATCCTCCAACTAAAAAAAAAGATATATATTTAACTAATCTTTTAACTAATTCTATTTTGCTAAAAAAAAAAATTCAACTAAACAGATGTATTAAAAAATATAACAAATTTAGAGTACTATGTTTTTCATAAATCACACAATTTATACCCAACCAAACATACTGAAAAATATATAAAACATAAATTTCAATAACAAATTAAAAATACATTACATTCTGCTCTAACACTTCAACAGCAATGTGGCTATTTGAATTCATTGTGTTGTCAGGTTTCACCATTTTCCTCGATCAGCTATCTCTTAACTTTTTTTGAACTATCTCGGCTTCTTTTTTTTCCCTCACTTCTCTTATGTATGTTTTAGATCGTTTAAATCCTCCAACCCCTCTTTTACAGGCAGCAACCAATTTCATACTCTTGCTTAATAATACGCTTCCATCATTTCACTCTGATTCATTGAAAAAAATTTCAAACGCATGCTGATACACATGTATCACCGCCTTAGCGCATGCAGATGAATCGGGGATGCATGTGAGCTCGCCTCGGTAAGGAGTTGGAGCAGCGCCCTCCCCTGCCTTCCACGCGTCAGCTTCGGTTTCCTTCTCGGTGCAACCTAGCTTGTCTGCGGCAGTATCAGCAGACTGGAATCCGCCAAAGGCGGATCACGGAAACGACCTGCTTGTCTTTGTCGCGTCCTGGCAGCTGGTGAGATGCAGATGGAATCCACCAAAGGCGGACTGACTTTGGCAGAGTTGCAGAGATGCTGTCCGGTCCTTTTTTTATTTTTGAATCCGCCATTTAACACCATATTCCGATAAATCACGTGACAATCACATATTTAAATATAATACCTTATCACACACCATATGTAAATTATTTTTCCTATTAGCGAAGTTAAAGGATATTATTCTTACACAATCAGTTATTGGGAGAAGCAATTGTCTATTTTGTTTCTGCCAGAAAATATAGGATTTCCTTATTCAACAATGTATAATAGCAAATATAATGATAATGGAAATCTGAATAAGATCTGCCTTTTTCTATTCCTAGTTCCCACGAACACTCACAACGACAAAAGAGTGATGATTGAGTCAAAGAACGAAATGAAGTCACAACTGTCCCTTACAGCGCCTTACAGTTTATTATTTTAGAATGCAATTACTCATCCTCCTGCGTCTGCCTGAATGTGGATTATATTGTATATATAAGTAGTGCCCTTCTACTGTTACATTTATGATTACTCCTTTCAAATCTTTAGAAAGAAACTACTTGATCACTCAATATATATAGATGAGTGGGTTGCAACTCCTAGAATAATCGACTTAGGTTGCTAAATATTAAGTTTACATAAAATTGAAAGGCGATTCGGACTTTTCCCAATCAACAACATGTTTGGTTAGAGAAGTTTTTCACCTTTCGTTAGAAAAAACTGAATTGAGAATAAGTTATTTTTGTATTTTTACTTTTGATAAAAATATCTCACTTTCATAAAAACTAATTATAATATAATTAAAAAAATATTAATTTTTATTTTTCATCACACATAAATTCTTCTAAATTTATTCTTTTAACTTCTTTTCCAAATACAAGGATATGTTTTAGGGCGCGTGTGGAATATAAGGATGAATATATGTTTTAGGATGCGTGTCGTTTATAAATTCCCTCCCCATGCTCATGTCATAGCTTATAAATAGGTCTGCGTGAAAAGGCTGTTCATAAAGTGTTCATATAGTCTTGAAGATTCATCATTGCCTTCAAATTAAAGTTTAAACCCCGCGACCTCAGAGAATAACGCAGTAACCAATAATCACATCACGGTGAAACAAAATCCCAACGAAATGTATGCTGCTTCCATAAATATTAATGCTTATTTTTTTATTTTTCTTTTATTTTTTTACAAGTTACATTTCCTTTCATTACATTTTTCTCAATTTGTGGTCAAGCAGTACCTAAGAATACTTAAGTCAGGGAATGAAAAAGGGAACCAAAAAGTTATGATCTATTCATTTGTACCCTAGAGATTTTAACTTAAAAGAGACAAAAAAAAAGAAAAGAAAAACTAAAGAAAGAAAAGGAACACTGCTGATCTAATCTATCCCTTACTGCTGTTCTGATCAGTCGCAACGTAAGTTACAACATCATCTATCCATCCATGCTATAATAATGAAATTATACCCATAATTTACTGGGAATTTCTAGCATGAGTAATGTTATTTGTAATCATGCATTATGAAACACCGTATCCATACTCTTATCTACCATTAAATGAAATGTGAATCCCAAATTAAATAAAGTTCATACCTCATCCAATGATAAATAAAAATGTGTCAACACAATACTCCATAAATAATAATAAGTATAAATAACATTTCAACTGCTATCGTACACTTGATCCAAATTCAAAATGCATTTCCCTTTAGCTGTGAGCTACCCAGCAACACCCCACACGTTTGAGGGGCCACCCTCATATATACATATATAGGCAACAAAGCGACCCTACTGTCCCATATTTACACAATCCAACAAACCACATTTTCTATCCAACTCATAATGATCACGTCCATTAACTCATCTACTTTGACAAACCATTATGTCTTCAGAATTTCTCATCCCAACCCCAAAAAAAGAGATTCTATTTTTCTAGATACATCATTATTCTACACATTAGCCGCTTCCGTGAAAAAATTAGTGGGGACGATCGATCAAAGAAACTAGAAAGGCCTACACAACTAACGTATCATTCCGTGAATGGATAAGAGAAACAATCTCTCGCTTAAGAAAAGCAAACGTGCATTTGAATTAAGACAATTACTTTCTGGTTTCGGTTTTTATTTCATTTCCGTCTTCAATTTTCATTTTCAGGTTTGGCTATTTCTTTTACAAATTAAAATTCTGAAAGTTAAAAAACAAAAACCAAAAATTATGTTCTGAAATCAAATTCTACCTAATATGATTTCTCAAGACAAAGGGAGAATATAGAGAACCAACCAGGAGGCCATAATAGATGAACATTGTAGCTAAATATTTTGTAGACCCGGCGGCATTACCTCACGCGCCATGAAATAGGGTGCTTGGTGTTTGCATTGAACAAGTACAGTAGCGAGTGGGTTAATGTCAATCTTCAATCATGAGCCTACCAGAACATTCAGAGAGAGCTATTGGAGCGCGTAGAAGCTAAGCGTACTCTGCAATAGGGGAAGAGTACATTTGTAATGCTAATTAAGTCCCACATATGTGACCGATGCCGGGAGGGGTGTGTATGTATCATGTATGAACAGAAAAACCATACGAACACTTAAAAAAATAAATAAATAAACAAACCATACGAATACCAAAGCAACTTTTTCTTGTAGCATGAAAAAGGCAATACAGTGTCGCAGGCATGCACGAAGCCTACTCAAATCTCCTTTGTCAGTTGGTAATCCAATCTAATGATCAACATGATAAAGCTTATATCATAGCAGATCGAATATCATATCACCTTGAAATTAGATGAACGAATTAAAAGGGAAAGTAATAATTTCTGCACCTTTGTAAGGAAAAAAAATAAATCTTGCCACAAAATCTTTGGTCATGAAAAGAGGGAACCGAAGATTATTGCATTCTCCCATTATCCCACCACTATAGCGATGAAAGAAAGAAGCTTCTCATGAAACCCTAGACCCCAAATCTGGTGCTGTAAGTCCACACACACTATCCCAGAGGCAAATGAAATGAAAACTTTCACCATCAACACCTCAGTCAACGACTCTTGACAACACTTGAGAAAGGAAAGTACGGAAACCGTGAAATACGGTTTCCATTTTCCAACACCAGGGGAAGCCAGTAATAAGATTGAGTGAGGGCAAGCAAGCCCTAATACAAACAAAATATGAACAAAACCCTTCCCTTTATCCCCCGATTCCTTACCAACTTTTGCTGTAAGCAAACAACAAATGATCCTGCAAGAACACAAACATGAAGAGGGTAAAAAAATTAACACAATAGTCAAATAATAGCACCGTTGTATTACTCCTTCAGTATTAAAAAATAAAAAAAAAGCAATTGGCTTCACAAAGCAAACAACAGAAAACAGTAGTCTACAAGCATTAATTCATCACACTGACACCAAGTTAGTATATCAAAGATACAGACTGAAAATCAAATATGGAGTGGCCAAAAAAGAAAAAACCATTAGCAAGCTTAGAATAACATTTTAAAACTCCAAAAATCACAGCTTAAAAGTCCGAAAATGACAACCAAAATATAAAACCCTCGTACCTTTTGGATGTATGAGAGAAAAGACGGGGTGCAACAGCAACTGAGAGACAGATATCACGAGGGCTTTACAAAGAGAAGCCAACAGAGTTCAGTTGGCAGTATGTCCACCTCCTACGCATATATATTTCGTAACCAAAGAGAGAGATCCATTGATAGGAATAAGTAGAAATAGGTATATGCTCTGTGAGTAAGCTATTCCTATTGTGCTTTGATTATTAGCTTTGTGACTCATCTTGATATGTTTTCAATACTCACTTTAATAGAACTATCAATATGATGACAAAAAATAATAATAAATCATTAAGTGATGATCAGATTAGATCAGACTAAAGAGTAATAGAAGCACAGAAGAACTACTAATTCTGAGAAATAGCAAGGAGGTGGACAGAATGCCAATAATCTATGTAAGCGACTCTTTGCTAAACCCACATGAAGACAAAAAAGCAAGCTGGTCGCTGTGTTAGTCTCACTTGTCACTGTTGAAGCATGATGAAGCACTCGATCCAGGGACTTTCAGTAGAAAGATGTGGAGGGAGTTGGCAAAGGAAGAGGCCAGGGCAGGTAGAAACACTAGATGACTAGATGTAGATCGTGCCTTATTTGAAATGGGACGGAGCATGCCAATAAATAGAGATAGAGAGAGAACGAAGAAGAAGAAGAAGTGGGTGTCATTAATTATTATTTGTTTGACTAATTAATTAATTATATATATTATTATATGTTAAAAGGAAAAACAAAAAAGGAAAAGAGTAATAATATTTTAGTTACATTTTGTGGATATTATACCAGGACACTCACATATATTATTAAATTAGATATAAATTCTACTTAATTTAAATTTTATATTTTATTTAATAATAAATATAAATATATTGATATAGTATTCTATCAAATATAAATAAAAATAATATTTTTTAAATTAAAAAGAGGAGGAGAGGTAAGTTGTGCAATGCAGAACGCAGAAGATTTGGTAAAAGTAATGAGATTGGATGGTTCATTTTCCTGAGAAAGCATATTTGGAAGGATCAAAGGATCATCATAGTTATTCTTCCCGGCCCGCTAGCTAGCCAGCTAATTCCCTCCTCGTTCTTGATGAACTTACAGCACCAGCTTCTCCACCTTCTATCTATTTTATTCTAATCTAGTGATCCCTTCCTCTCCACTCCATCAATCTTTTCTCTTTTACTACGTACCCTACCTTCTCAGCCGAGCCGATTAATCTCTTTTGAAACCCTCGATTCTGATGCCCACAAAACCCACTTGCCATGTTTGGGGTTGGCTATCAATTGGCGGAGGAATGGTTCCTCTTTATCTTACAATTGAGTAGTTTTGTACTTTTATATTATTTTTTACTGAAAAATTATATTATTTTGTCATATACTAAATTGATGTCATCCTATTACAAATATATTTTTTTTTAACAATTTAATATTATTTTATATTATTATTATTATTATTATTACTACTATTCGATATGCTAAAATTTTTAAACTTTTTAAATTTGTATTAAAGACTAATGAAAAATATGAAAATTTTGATATTCAAACACTATTTATTATCATAAAAATATTATAAATAAATTTTTTTATTTGATGATAATATAACACCTTATAATAATATTCACTTTTGATGAAATTTTAAAAATATTTTGCTACAAAATTACCATCATGAAAAAAAAATTAAATCAATTACATAATAACTTTTTAAATGTAATTTTGTATTTAAAATCATAATTCATATCTTCCCTGTCATGATATCATTCAACTTATTTTTTTTTAAATTTCAATCATATATCTACTCTTAATCGTAATTTAGTGGTTTAGACTTTATGATAAAGGTGTAACTACACATGTTAAATCTCAATGTGCATAACAGTGGACGCCATAAAATCTACTGCTCTTTACCACATCGAAGTTCCAATATATAGAAGGCGAAACAAAATTCACTTCACAAACAGACTTTTTCTTCTAGGCCCCCACTTTTCTGATAGCATATAGCAGTTGTTGGTTGCTTCTCAAACTCACACACGGCAACAAGAAGGTAGTCAATGCAAGTTCGGATTAAATATTTTTCTCTAATAATTGTTTTCATAGAGTTATTTTGGAAGTTCTTTCATAAGTTTTGATGATAAATTTTTTTTTCTTTTTACATTGATGATAAATGTTTTAAATACAAAATATGTACCAATACAAATTAAATTTTAGTTTGCATGAATCGATAATATAAAATAATTTTATATTATTAGTTAATAAAGTTTCATTAAAATAATAAAGTATAATAGATAATTATAATAATGGGCAATAATTATTTTTTATAGCTTATTTTTTTATTATTATTTAATTATAATATTATTTTATATTATCAATGTAATTTTTTTATAAACTTATATTATCAATGTACATGGAAATTAAATTTCACAAAATGTGCTAATTCATGTGATCATGCGAAAGAGATAAACTGGAATAAAATAAGTCAAAGCGGCCAGTGAGATAAATCCGTTCGTATAGTTAAAGGCCCACCAAAAAAGAACAAATATAATCTCGACCTCGAATCTAAAATGGGGTAATGGCAGTTGAAAATTTTGTCCCAGTGCTTCAAAGGTCAATATGCATTGATGGAGCTACGACATTATTTGTGTGATGTTATGCTGTACCAATATTAGTGGTTTCTGATTAAAAAAAAACTAGATAAAGCTTCTTATGTGTATTTTATTTTATTTTATTTTTTAAATTAAATAACAATGTGTAGATTATTTTCTTAAGAAAAATGTAAAACATATTATCTTAATTTGTGGATCAAGTAAATTAGATAAAGAGGATATTATACAAATTTGGGGATGGCTATAAGCCTATAACTACTCCATTTTATCTATTATCACTCCCACTCAACTAGTATTTTATTGGATTGTCTAAGAATACCCCTCCTCATTCATAATTAAACTAATAACCTATTGCTCCTCCAATATTAATCAACGAAAATGAGGTGATACTAGGTCTTGAAATATTTCTTCAATGGTGATTGATTTGAACATAGACTTCACAATCTTTGCATCCCCTTGGCATTGTCAAATCTTCATCTTTATCATCAACAATGAAAAAGAAAAGGACAATTGTGGTTGAAGTCGACCATGTGTACGTATGCACGAATTTTATGTTGAGGAATTTCAATTGTGTGGAAAAAATTGATGTTTGATAGGAAGGGTTAGAAACAAGAAGAGGAAGAAGTGTACTGTGTTTGGATGAAGAGAAAAGAAAGTCAAAATTAATATTTTCAAAACATTTTGTTAATATTATATTAGTTTATTTACTTAATTCAGTTTTAAATATTTAATGTTGATTATTATATATATTTAGATATAAATATTGCATTACATTTTCATTTTTTATGGCATAATAATTATTCATTAATATAATAATAAGTATGTTAGATTACTGAATGATAGAATGACTATTTTGCACCAAGAAGGAATATCAACGAAACTTTAAAACTTTTATTAATAATTATTTTTAAATTCAAAATTTATTATGTCAAGAATAATTTCCATATCTTATTTTCCTTTCATATCATACTCATAGAATGGTAAAATGGAAAAGTACACCATTGTCCTCATAAGTATACCAAATTTAATTTGATTTACAAACTAATTTTAAGATTAAGAGAATATATAACTTTGTAACACAATTGTATTTTATATATAATTGGTTTTGAAAAAATAAATTTTATACGATATATGAGATAAGTAGTTAAAAAGTATGATTTCTTCATAAAATAAAAATCACAATAAGATCGTGAGATTGTGCTTGTTTGATTCTCATACGTCATAAAATTAAGTCGGTTAGCCAATCATATGCCAGAAAAAATATTCCAAGACTTGGTATTACCCCATTTTTGTTAATTAATATTAAAAAATAGATTATTAGTTTAATTATGAATGAGAAAGGATATTTTAGGACAATCTAATAAAATATCTATTGAATGGAAATGACAATAGTTAAAATAGAGCGGCTAAATTTTATTATTATTAATTTATAATTTTCTAAAGGTGCGCTGCGTTTTTCCAAGGGTTAAGATTGATAAAGCAGAAAATCTGTTCGGCGAATAAATAAGCCAAGGTAAGGTTTTATTATTATTATTTTTTAATCCCATCAAAGATAAGTATATAATCATGCTAGATGTCAATGGATGAAGAGCCTACGTGACTCCAAACATTTCGTTGAGAAATTTACAGTATCTTTGGTTGGAGTTTCATTTTCGCTTTTTCAGATTTTATGAAAAAAATATTAAAAATTAAAATTTATATTTCTTTAATTTAAATTTTTAATTTTTTATATTTTGTAAAAGAAATATTGAAAATTTTAAAAATTATAAATTTCAATTTTCAATTTTCAGTATTTCCTTCATAAAATCTATAAAACTGGAAAACTAAAAACTTAAACCAAATAGATCCTATGTTTTCAAAATTTTCAGTATTTTTTTTATAAAATCTGAAAAACTGAAAAACTGAAGATGAAAACTAAAAGCTTATACCAAACAAACTCTTATAATCCAATGTATTGTCCTAATTCAGCTGAAGAATCTTGAATCCAATGAAGTAGTAAATAATGACTTTGTAGCATATAGTTAAGGGTTCAATTTTTAAAAGTGTGTATGTAAAGAATTTTGTGGTTAAAGATAAGATCAATATATGTGAACTCTAGTGCTCTATACGCTTTAAGAAGATTAATTACTAATTTCAGTAATTGATATCCTTAGTTAAAAAGTAAATAAATAATAACTTTGCTAACAGGCCGGAGGTAATTCGACTGAATTCGAGTTTTAATCCAGGAATTTCATGCTGGTGAGTTATAAATGAGCCATTTTTACGATTAAATGCATAGAGTAAGAACTTTACCTCTGGGAGTTTTATTGGATTTCCTTAAAAATTGAAAAATATATGTAAATAAATAATAAAAATACGTTATATGGTTTTTTTTAATTAAAGAAATACATTACGAGGTTACACACAAAAAACATCTTCCTTTACGGTTTTTAATAAGGATATTTGTGGATGTTATGAAAGAATATATTTAAACGAAATTTGTGGGGTCCAAAGCTGTAGATGCAAATTCATTTCAACTCATTTCCTCAATCTATTATTAATTCTCATAACTCTAAAATAAAACTTAATGTTCTATATCACTGACCAATTAAAAAATCAAAATCCTCTCGTGTTTTCTCAATTGTCATGAAACAAAATTAATAATTTTTATAATAAAATTCACTATTATTTTTGAACATTTCTTTCATACCATAACGGCATGACGAGTAGTAGAAAATATAAGAGTATGCCTTTTTTTTCATAAATTAACAGTTCAAACAACCCAATGAAAAGTGAGCAAGTAACAAGGATCACAAAAAAACAACAATTACATCCGGAGAGCAAACAAGGTGAGCTCTTGCTCATAATACATACAGCAACAAAATCAAAACACCCAAAAAACTGGAAGACGCACAAAAAGGCTTATGGATCACAAAACGAAGAGGGAAGCATGTTACTAGCTCAGTATACCCAACGTATATTAGCCATGCATTAATCATGTAAAGAAGGTTGGCCATACCAAAATAATGGACCAAAGACCATGCATATATCATGAGTGGGCATATTAACCTTCTGTTAAGGGCTCCATCTTTGTACCTGCAGCAAGTGAGAAACTAAAAAACTTGGTTCATACGGGAACTCCTTGTGACACGCTTCTAAATACAACATTATCCTTATATCATGGCATTAGACTTAGGAGTTGTTACTTATAAATTAGCGGACATTTCTTAAATAGTTATAGCAAATGCGATCGAATCATGCAATAGCTAATTCATAATACTACTAAAAATAAAACAAGGAACAGAATATTTTGATGAAGAAAAGAAGTGGAGAAGGCTGTATGGAGCGTGCTGGTCAAAATTCATGAGAGAGAAGAATGAAAAATGTTGATTTTGTATCATTATGTAAAGATGTGTTATAAGTATTTTCTAACTCAATTATTATTTCTTTATAATAAAAATTATAATTTTATGTGGTTATTATTTAGTCCTAGCTAAGACAATGGTGTGGCTAATGCCTAACTACACACTTGTCTAGTTAGGTGGCAAACCTACATTGCAAGTTTCATATGGTATAAGAAACTGCACATCGATATTTTACCGAATGGGTAAAATACCATACCCGAATAATCAGATATTACTCGAAATTTTATTTTGGCTCCAAAATCTTTATTTTTAACCATTTATAATCTTAATCCTATCTTTTCTCAGTCTCGAACATCTTCTGGTTTTGGTTCTAGGGTATTGATTGTCGTGATGAGCCTACGGGGTCTGCAAGGTTACAATTCATTTTTTTTTAGACATTTTTATTATGACTAATTCTAACAAATTCGTAAAATTTGAATTAATAATATTCGAATAAAATTTTCAAAATAAATTTTGGGACATTACACTCCTTGCATCATGCTTACTCCAATATCCAAGTTTGGTTAGAATCATCTGTGACGTTCCTTCCTAATTGGGCATATGACTTTCAAAAACAATTATATTCCTTGTCCACCAAAGCATCCAGCAAATCACAACTAATAGACACACCCACAATTTCTTATCAAAGCCTCAAAAAGGACCCTAAGCCATGTATCATAAAACCTCACTGCACCAGTTGGGAGGCAAGCTTGAAGGTTTCATTGGTTCAAAAAATAATGCAAAATGAATGAAGATCTTCTATAGTAGAAAAAAGAGATGATCCAAAGTTTCATCCTCCTCCTCATAGAGAAGGTATACAATATTGAGTTGTGGCATGCAATTTAATCTCACCACCCAGTCCTTAGTGTTCAAATGGCCTTGGAGTATGAACCACATCATTATAAATGTATCTTTCCTTTTTTTGGCTAACATCACTCTATTAAGTTAAGGGTGAAATTACTTATTTTATCTTCTAGAGATGATCACCTTACTATAAATATTTCTCTAAGAGTGCATTTTAATATTTCTATAGGTTAATGTATTTTTTGAGAGGATTTCAAATGACTTGCTATGAAAATGGATATTAACATAAGAGAATTTCAAAATTCTAAATATTTTTATAAGAGATTTTCAAAACTTAAAAAATGTAGATTTTAAATTCCCTCAAAATAGAGAGAATTATGAAATTCCTTTCCATTAGTGCACTCTTACTCTCAATGTCTACTATCACTAATCACTCACTACATACAAACCATCAACTGGCCGTTGGCATTAGCTACCTGCCACCACCTCCTACCACTGATCGTCACTTACCTGTCATTGTTGCTCACCCACTGATTGTCGCCAACCCCCCATTGGTCACCGACCACTCGACTGCCTTGCACCGCCCTCCATTGGTCACTGGCTACAACCTCTAGTGTCTTGTTGCTGATTCCCAGTTGTTTGCCTATTGTCCTCCAAAGCTTGTCCGTCATTGCATATCATCAAGTGCTTGTCAATATCTGCTCTTAACCAAAGAGAATGTGATATAATTTCATCATGCAAACAAAATATTACGTAAATGAAGTCATAAAATTACCTTATCCAAACAAAATAATGTAAAAATGAAAGGAATTCAGAATTCCTTGTATTTTAAATTCCCTAAAATTCAAGAATACCCCATTCAAACACAGTCTAAGGGTAGATACTCACTTTGGTCGTTTACAAACATATTCGGACAACTTAATCCTGCAAAATTTAAAAGTCTATTATTAGTGCTTACATTTCAATTAAAAAGACAAATTAATCACTCTATATAGTACTTTTTTTTTCTTTTTTCCAATTATTTAGACTTACACAAAGATACTAATTTATCTGTTATTTAGAATTGTGAGAAACCAATACTAAATTTTTAAATCTTGAAAAGCTAATTTCTCCTCAATATATTTTTGAATAACTGGAATGAGTATTTAATCATATCTAAAAAGAAAAGTGATGATTTTCTAGTACCCGTTTCTTGTGTCATACTATAATATAGGTAGCCAAACACATATCAATCTCTTCAAATATGATTAATTCCACAATTTAATCTTGACATGTCCTTTTTCCATCGAATGCATTTCTCGATGATGTGGGCAAAGGTATACTATATGCAACCTTCCCTTTTATCATCCAAAATGCCACACTCATCACACCCACAAGCATAAAAGCCAAGCCCTTTGGAACAGTCACCACCTCCTATATATATACATATATTCATTGGTGATTACTCACGTGCTTATGACAGCCAATACCTATAGTGGCACCAAACATTTAACCACATTTTGAAAATATGGCTAAACAAAAAATAATGTGGCTAAACACTATTTCCTCTTCCTCGCTTTCTCAACTTCGGAATCTCTTCTTCTTCTTGTTCCTTTTTCAATGTCACACTCACACAAATAATTTTCATTGACTAAGTGACAATGAAGCTAAGCAAAATGACCCTAGACACTACAAAAAAAAATCAGTAATTAGTGACCGATTTAGCAACCGAAAAAAGAAGTAGTTAAAACCATGGTGGCTAAAAAATTAGTGACCTATTTAGTAACTAATTTTTCTATCCATGCGACCAATTTTGGGTGGTGATTTGGTGTGATATTAGCAACCGATAAATCGGTCACTAATGTGTAATCACAAAAAAAAAAAGAAAAAATTTAAATTTTTGAAATTTTGTTTTTAAAATTTAAATATATATCATTAAATAAGAAGTTACATATCTACACACAAACAAACAAACTTAGAAATTGCCAATATACTTTAACAAATAGTTAACATCACACAATAAAGTAGATTCAATCCAAATATTTCAAATTTTATAATAACATGAAGCCCTATAATCTAAATAAAAATAGAGCTATGTATTACAAACTCTTTGGACAATAAATTTTTCCCTTTCTCTTTGATTTTTTTTTTCAATTTTCAAACATCAAAGAATAGTATTCCCTTCGATTTTAAATAAGTATCTATATTTTAAATTTTATTTTGTTTAAAATAAGTGTTTATTTAAAAAATTTAGCTTGCATTAAATTTTTGTTTTTTGCTAATATTCTCATAAATGGGAAACAATAAGTGAGAAGAGATAATATAAGAATAATTTTATATGATTAATTAAATTCATTAAAATTTAAGATATCTTCAATAATTTCTTTAATTAAATACTTAATTAAAACTAAACACTTATTTAAAAACGGATTGAGTAATAAATTAAAGGCAGTAGTAGAAGATTTCGAGAGTTGATCTAGCAAACAAATGCAAAGACTGCAAGTGATGAGGATTGCTTTTTCTTGGTCTAAGATGCCTCCTCTCTGTTTCATTAGTCTGTGAGGTCCATACCAATTGGCTTGCTGAACTACTGTCAGAGTCATGATTAAATCACCGGGACAATGGGAGAAAAAAATTACGCAGGTATATATTACAATTTCTCAAAGAGGAATGATACAAAACCATCACTAGACTTGCATCATACATTTACACTAAGCTAAATGCAAAATTAGCGTATGTATATGTCACGGGATACGAAGGGACAATTTGGACAAGCAAAGAAAAGAAAATGATAAACAAAAATGAAAAAGCAACATTCCTTCAACATGTTCACTCTCTCTTTCTTGTTTCTCTTTCTCTCACCCACCAAACACTATAAGAAAAACGTGAGTTACTAACGGATTTTTTCCGTCGCTTTTTTTGACGGATTTATCGATGGAAAATGTCAAAAAAAAATTTTACGGATTTCAGTCATTACTATACGCGCTAATGTGAGGAAAATTTTGTAGGCGAGTTACCGATAGAAAAATCCATCGATAAATTTAATCTGGAAAATTTTTTTTTAAAAAAATAATTACCGACAGATAAATCCATAGATAAAATTAATTTATAAAAAATTAAAAAAGATAATTACTGATGGATTTTTCAGTTGGTAAAATTAATTTTGTAAAATTTTCCCAAAAAAATTACCGACGAATTTTTCTGCCGATAACTGCAATTAAATTTTATAACAGAAAAAAATTTGGAAAATAAGAGAAAAAAGTACCAACAAATTTTTCCGTTGGTAATCTTAACAATTCTATCGGTAACTTTGACACATTTTTCGCCGCCATTAGCTTGTTATCACTGGCAGATTTTTGCATCAGTAATTCAAAAATCCACCAGTAATCCTTTTAGATAACTTACCCGTTTATTCTTTCTTACTATAGTGTCTCTCATCTCTCTCATCGCATATCTCTCTCTTTCTGCGTCTAGCTCACCACGGAGCTTTGCACACTACCGCCTCGTCACTCGCCTCCGCTTCGCCGACCACCGCCTAGCACCCTTTCACTACCGGATCTGCATATGCTAGCCAGTGGTCTCCGCCTTCAAAGAGATATGCACATTGGCCGGTCTCCATCCCCGAGGTTGCTGTCCCAGCCACTGTCCTCTTCCCGTCGTTGTCCCAAGCCCGTCCCTGCTTCCTCTATTTGTTTGGAGCTGTCCCGAGGCTTTTCGGAGCTGTCTCGAAGCTGTCCACGCAAGCCGTTCATCTGTCTCCGCCACTAGCACAATCGCCGGTCTACGTCGCTAGCACAGTCGCCGATGTCCGCCCCTGTACACCGGTTTCTCTCTCTCTACCTCTCTCATGTTTTTTTTTTTATTAAAGAATACTTGTTCTCACACCCATATTTGTTATATCTGCTATTTTTGCTTTTTGTTTGCTATCTTGAAGGTGAGAGTGGTGGGGTTTGAGACTTTAAGTTATTTTCTTTCTTAACTTTAGTTTTTGATCTTCATAGTTTGATTAATGTATTTATTTTAAAGTTGCATCTGATTGTGGTTGTTTGTTTCTCTGTTTTCCTGTGAAAGGAGTTATTACTTAGACTTTGATGCTAGTAAAAGAGTTATGTTTATTGTTGAGTTATGTTAGAGTTAGTTCATACAATTTCAAAGCTTGCATTTACCGTGAGCTGGTTCAAACAATATGGCTACGCCAAGACTATGGTTCATTCTTTATGTGTTTTCTTGTTTGATTTTGTTTTCAAGTCCTCCTCAGTTTTACCTAATGTTGCTTACGCATTGTAGGATTCTAAAAAATAGCCATCTTTTAGGAGCTTATTGGGATAAAAGACAATCTTTCATCAACGTGAATTGTACTTATATGAAGAATACTATATGTTTTCACTGATTTTTCATCAATGTGAATTTTACTTAAATGATCATGTCTAAGGGGATCATTACACAAAGCAAAAGAAGGAAAGAAAGGAACAAGGTTAGCTTTCTTATACCCTTTTTAAATGCTTGATCTTAGACCCCATAAGATACTTTTCTTTATCTTTTGCTTTGATTTTTTTGTTGCCCTTTTCTGCTTCTGATTCTAAATGTGTCTGTGCACTTTTTCTTTGTATAGAAAACACATGCTCTTTTGAAGTTAATGGGCTAAGTAATTAGTGACTTCATTTTATTTGTTTTGAAGTTATTAGTATTTCTTTTGAAGTTATTAATCTAAGTAATTGATTTTGTTACAGAACATCAAATCCGGTTGGAGTATTTCTTTGGCGGAGCATATTATTCTTTGGTCTCTTTGAGAGTAAGTAATTATTTCTTCTCCTTATTCAATTGTATTTTTGTTAGGATAAAGACTTATGATTTCTAAGATAGAGTTGTAAGAAATTGGGATTGCATGACTAGGGGGAAGGGCGTAGAGGTCCTTCCTCGACTTGTTTGTATTGTTTTGCTATAGAGATTGATTGTATATGCGGAGATTGCAAGATATGCATGTTGTGATGTTATAACAGGGTGTGCTCTAGAACGGTTTTAGGATCTTTAAATGTTTCTTTGATTGTATTTTGAATTTTAATTTTATGGATTAATATATGTATGTCAGGAAATCAATTTCTTGGGATGTCTTTGTTTAAGGGGAGGTGCTGCTAATTTTTCTTTTAAATTTAAAGAGTTGAATCCTAATTTAAGAGGAAGTCCTGTTGAAATTTTATTAATTTAAGTACAATCTATTTACTTAAAAGAATCTCACTTTCAAAAGATGGTCTATTGAAAGATATTTGTAATTGAATAAGATTTTAATTTCTAAAACTTGAAATGAATTTGTTAGGTTAATTTATGATTAAATCGAAGAACTACCTGACGATGCTTTTTAACTGAATGATCCAGTCCCCTCTCAGGTAGTCGTTGATACAGGAACATTGCCAAGTTTACGTTCTGATTCGAGTGAGGTTGAGATAATTCACTCTTCCAGTGATCAATTAGTGAGTGAACATAACGAAAGCGATGGTACTAATGAGGAGGATGAGGAAGATGAGTTTGAGGATGATGAAGATAGTCCTCAACTTTTAGATTAAATGTGATGTGTCTAATCTCATACTTATTACATCTTATTTTAAATTATCATATTATTTGGTTTTTCATACATTATCGTTTCTTTTTCAGATATATATGGCACCTAAATTGAAAATAAGGGCAAGGGAAAGCGTGTCCCAAATTTTAGCCCTCCTACTCAGGCATTTACCATTGCCGCTCACATCTCCACTTTGATTCCTTTCATGCCACCACCCCGTGCTTGTCAGGAAAGACCTATGATACCCACTCCTGGGAATGTAATAGGAGAGGCGCCTTCACCTCCACCATCACTAAAATATCCTTTCCCCACCCCCATACACGACTCACAAGGGGCCGATAAAAGCGGGCCAGTTGGTGGCTCCATGGCAGGGCAGTTGGGACATGGGTCCACAGGGGATGAACGGGTGAAACTTGTACGTCTCGGTAAGAAAATGTTAGTAATTTAATTCTTCAATTCACGAATCTTTTTATAATAATTTGAACTATTTCTTGATATATAATAACATTGTTTTGCACTATTTGCTATGCAGTTGGGACCCAAACACACGGGTCATGCACGGGGTGACACACACCATCCAGAAATTGTACGAGCGACCGATTGAGTCCTTCGGCAAGCTAACGAAGGAGGAGAAGCTGCGCTGGTTTCTTGGCTGGAAGGTAAAATAAAATAATTAAAGTGAAATATGTGATTTACTTCAGAAATTGTTTCAATTACCTTTTTTTTTAACTTCCATGTGCAGAGCCACTTCATCATCCATCCCAAAGGTGAAGATTTCATGTTTTAGCTTTTCAAATCCAAAGCAGCTCATCAACTGCAAGACATGTACATTAAAATCTGGGAACAACGGGACAAAACGCCCAGGTGGATGACTTAGGCTAGCTTGGAATATTTGTGGCGATATTGGAGAAGTGAGAAATTTAAAGATAAGTCTTGGAAGGCTAAGGCAAGCAGAGCATCACAAAAGGGTGGATCTGTTCATTGTGGTGGTTCTGCTACTATATAATCTACGCGTCATTGGATGGTTTAGTCATTATTTTAAACATTTTTTAAATTCTTTTTGTTAAATTTATATTTTCACTTACTAATATTTTACGTGTTTCACTCAAATCGCAGAGTACTGAGCTGAAGAGGCCACCCACACAGAGTCAGTTGTTCAGAAAGACTCACACATGCAAGAAAGACAAGACATGGATCGATCCTCGCTCAGAGAAAGCTTAGGTATATTTGTTCTGAGCACTTATTGTTTCTATATATATTTAATTTATTATTTTAAATATTTGATAGTGGTTTAATTAATTTTATTTTGTTCTAGCATGACTATGAGCAGCGCTATCAGGAGGCTATGATGCAGCGGGAGGAAAGGATCGCAGCTGGTGAGGAGTGCCCACCGATTGATGAGGATTAGTTGTTGCAAGAGGTAGTCGGTGGTCCTTACAAGAACCGCATCTATGGTATGAGGTCATTTTATGCAAGTAGTTTGTCCACTTCCTCTATTACTGGGGCATCTACAAGCACTGAGTCCATTGCTGAAGATGATGAGGTCCGCGAGCAAGTTCACCTGCTCAACGCGGAACTTCATTGTATGCAAGAAAAGGATGCAGAGAGAGAGCGCCAGTACCAAGAAATGCAGGAAATGAAGAAGAAGGTGAGGGAGAAGGAAAATGCTATAGACTTGAAAATGAAGAAGATGAAGAAGCAGATGGTATCCTTATCCTTATGGAAGAAGTTAAAGACAAACTCATCGCACAACCAGACGCTGATGATGATGATGATGATGATGAGGGTGGTGGTGATAGTGATGCTGATGATGATGTTGCTGACTTCTCGTGATTTTAGTTATTATTTTTTTTCTTCTATGTTACATGTTTAATTTTTATATTTGGATTTATACACTTTCTGACGCTTCTATATATTTTGCATTTCGAAGTAAAATGTTTTATGTTTATTATTTATTGGAGATTTTATATAACTTTTCTTTATTAAATATAATTATAATTAGCTTTAAATGATCAAGTAATACAATAAGTAGCAAAAGGTCAGAAATTTTTTTTCATTACTGAAGGATTTTTCCATCGATAATTTATTCAAAAAAAAGATTTCCAACGGATTATTCCGTCGGTAACATGAACAAATAAAAAATAAAAATTTGCAACTATCGACGGATTTATCCGTCGATAAACAAAAAATATTTAAAAAATAATAATTATTGATGGATTTTTCCATCGGTAACATAAATAAACAAAAATATAAAATTCATAATTACCGACAGAAAAATCTGTCGATAAAAAAATTAAATATTATAATTACCGATGGAAAAATTAGTTGGAAACTAAAATTTTAAAAAAATGATTTTTTTAAAATTTCTGATTATCGACAGATTTTTCCGTCGATAATTGGTCCAAAATCCATCGAAAATAGAAAAAAGTGATGAAATTCTTGATGAAATTGTCAGAATATTATCGATGGATTTTCATGTCGGTAATTCTGCCGATAACAGTTTTTGACAAAAAAAAAATTTGTCGAATACTTATTACCGATTACATTATCTCCGATGGTCAAAATCCATCGAAAAATCCTTCGGAAGTTCATTTTTCCTTTGGTAATGATTAAAAATCCGTCGGTAACGGTATTTTTTCTAGTAGTGAAAGCTTTCATTTTCTCTCTCTTTATCACTTTCTCTCTCTAGTTCTTCATCATTCACAGGAGAAAGAATAAGAAAGAAAACCACAATCTGTTGGTAGTGCATAAAACTTATCCTCACACATGGAGGCTTAGCTCATTCCATTTGATTTTTCATGTGTCTGTAATTTATGTCCTAAGACATGGATGATTTTTTTCTTCAATTTTTTTAGCAACAAAATGAATTGAGAATAACTCTACTAGAAACTGAAATTTGTTATTATTGTTAAAAAATTATAAATGCGTGTTACGAAAATTTATAAACCAATATGTAAAAAGTTATAAACTATTGACAAAAAGTTGTAAATTAGTAGTAAAATATTGTAAGCCAATTAAGGACACATACTAAACAGGTTGTTGAAAACTGAAGTTAAAAAATTGTAAATACATGTTATGAAAAGTTGTAAACCATTACACAAAAAGTTATAAACCAATAGCAAAATATTGTAAACCAATTGAGGACACATACTAATTAAACAGGTTTCAGATTAAATGTAAAATTATATTACAAAAAGTTATAAACCAATTTACAAAAAGTTATAAACTAGCATGCAAAAAGTTGTAAATCGATTTATAATTAATCATGAACCTATTTAGAATTTGTTCTCAATTGGTTTTCAATTAATTGTAAACCGGTTTACAATCTTTTGTGCACTGATTTATAACTTTTTGCATACTAGTTTATATCTTTTTGTAATATAATTTTATATTTAATCTTGAACCTGTTTAGTATGTGTCTCCAATTGGTTTATAACTTTTTGCTATTGGTTTACAATTTTTTACATACTGATTTATAACTTTTCATAACACGCATTTATAATTTGTCAACTCGAGTTTTCAACAACCTGTTTATAACTTTTCATAACACGCATTTATAATTTTTCAACTCCAGTTTTCAATAACCTGTTTAGTATGTGTCCTCAATTGGTTTATAATATTTTAATATTGGTTTACAACTTTTTGTATAATGGTTTATAATTTTTTACATACTGATTTACAACTTTTCATAAGACACATTTACAATTTTTCAACCCCAATTCTCAACAATAACAGCAAATCTCAACTTTTAGCAGAGTCATTCTCAATTTATTTTGTTGCTGAAAAAACTAAAAGCAATAAAACCATCCATGTCTGAAGACATAAACTACAAACATATGAAAAATTAAATAAAGGATAAGTTTTTGTGTTGCCAACAAATCTTGATTCTCTTTCTCCTTCTTCTTCCTCTTGTGAATGATGAAGAACTAGAGAAAGAAACGTGATAAAGAGGGAGAAAATGAAAGTTTTGGTGGGTAAGAGAAAGAGAAACAAGAAAGAGAGAGTGAATAGACGTTGCTTTTTCTTTCTTTGCTTGCAGTTTCTTTTTCTTTGCTTGTCAAAATTGCTCCCCTTATCTCATTCAATCGCCATATGCCACTTTTGTCGGGTAGCGCGGTATAAGTACTAGATGTAGGTATTATGATGGTTGTATATCGTTCATCTTTTGTTACAGAGGCTTTGTAAAATATTACTAATTAGGGAAATTTTTTCAACTCATATTATATATTTATATAAATATAGTAGAGATATCAAATGATGACATTTTTGTATCAATATAATTTTAACACCTCATAATTAAATATTTACAATAAGCAAATTCTATTCAATTTATTTAAAATTTACTCCCTTATTTAAGAATTTATCAGCTTGATTGTAAATATATTTAAATATAAAGTAGTTGTTTTTTCAAAAGCATTACCTATTATGTTGAGACATAATGTGTAAATACTATTACTTAGAATTAAATTTATAGTTAGTGCTCATTTTAGTCCATAATTTTTCATTTGTAATTCGTTTTAATCCTTGATTTTTAAAATAAATCAAATTAGTCCTTGAAATTATAAAATGTGAATCAGATTAATTCCTGACATTACAAAATGTGAATCAAATTAATCCCTCATTCTATTTTTATTTAATATTTTATCAATAAAATGATGATGTGTAACGTTAAGTAATACTTTATTATATCATGTGTCATCTGAAGTATAATGAAATTTAAAATAACTTATTTTAATATCTAAAATTGTACAAAATGAGTCATTTTATAGCTTAGAATGAATATTTAAATAACTCATTTTATATAATTTTAGACATTAAAATAAGTCATTTTAAATTTTATTTTAATTTAGATGACATATGGTATAACAATGTATCACTCAATGTTATCTCTCATCATTTAATTGAAAAAATATTATATAAGAGTGGATTGAGTGATTAATATGACTTATATTTTGCAATATCGAGAACTAATTTGACTCATTTTAATAGTCAATGACCAAAATGACTTACAAGTGAAAAGTGAGGGACTAAAATGAGCACCAACTCTTAAATTTATTTCTTGAGAGATTGTACAGGAAAAAGTAATTTCGATAATTTTAGCTCCGACCTTTTACAATTACTTCAAGTGGTTGTATTCCTGCCAAAAAATATAAATGGTTAGCAACCCGAGGGATGTGGTTGAGTGGTAAAGACTCATCCTCCCTTAACGAAATGTCTGGAGTTCGATCCTTGACTTTGGATATGAAAAACTAATTAAAAAATTCCAGACCAACTCTCCCACCCTTTGAGGTATCTACTGTGGGCAAGGGATTAGTCTTATAGCTTCTGGCTGTGGGAATACCCTGATTTCAATCAAAAAAATATAAATGGTTAGCGATCATCCGATTTCTGATTTGGGTTAGATTCTCAATTTTATTTCTATTGATGAATAATTCATAAATATTTTTATAAATTCACAGTGAGTTTAAAAGCATTGTGTTATCCTTAATTGGGATAAATTTTTGTCTCACTTAAACTTTACTAATATACTAAAAATAGTATTACATATCCTCCATCTACAAGAAGGTTCATTGTCCAACAAGGACACACATACAGTTAAATATTAATCAATAAACTTCGTTTTGTTGTACAAATATATATTTTTTTCTCTTCCTTGAAACACTTTTTAAACAATCAAACACATTTTCTTTTTATTTTATCTTCTCTTTATACCTTTATTTTATTTCTTTTTTTTCTCTTCTTATTCAAATTTATCAATAATGAAAGTGTTTAAATAGATGTGACAAAGTGAAAATCAGAGTTATGACAAAAAGTGAAAACCAAATTTAGGTGAAAAATGTGCTAGCTAGCTAGTGACCTAAACCCAAAGCAATATATTCCTTTTGTTTTTACACCTATCCAATAGATAAAAAACGAGTAATGTTATTGAACCAGCAATTTCTTGTCTTGATGTCAAAAAGAACTGGGAGCAAATAATGACATGGACTAATAATAATAATAAAACTAAATACTCAAGTCTCTTAAATTTATAGTAGAGAATAAATTAATTATTTAAATTTAAAAAAATTTTATATTGGTCCCTTGAACTTCATAAATGGTGGATAAGTTAATTAGTCATTTCATCAAATTATCACCTAAGTTGTTAATAGAAATATTCATATATTCTGTTAACTTACATTTTGTGTACTGTTAATTTTTATGGTAAATCCTAACTTATCTCACTTCTCTGTTCTATGCATAACAAATGACAGCTTAAAGTCAAAATTTTTATTTTAAATAGAGAGTTATGGTGAAAGAGAAGATAAAAAAAAAGATCTAACTGATTTTATTTAGAGGAATTAGATAAATTAGATCTACCAAAAAAATTAACAATAAACATAAATAAGTTAATAATACATATAAATAAATTAATAGAATATAACTCAAATAACAATTTTATAAAAAAAATTAATTTATTTTAATTTATAAAATATAAAAAATTAATATAAAATTTTTTAAATTAAGAAACTAATTTACCTCTCCTATAAATTTGAACGGAAATTTTAGTGTAATAAGAACAATAAATATTGCCAGTGGCTAGGTTGCTACTATCCAGCAGCTATACACTGAATGTCAAAGCGAGTAGTAGGCTAAGTGATCGATTATGTTGTGTTTCTCTTTCTTTCTGTGATCAAATGACATGTCAAAGGCAAGACATTGTTAAGGACTTAAGGTGAACAAGGAACGAAAGGCCTGCCCAAAAGTTGTTTGATTTCTGAAAATTTGACTTAACTTTTATGCCCTTTAATGATTAACATTTCATAAAGGTTCATTTCCTTCGTTCCCTGCCTTCTGTGCAGGGTAGGCGTCATCTTTTGTTCTTCTTTTGCTTCATAAAAGTTCATTTTCTTTTTGAAAAGCTTTTCAAATGGTGCAATATTATGGTGAATTGGTGGGGACTAGATTTTTATTTGGCCAACTTGTAGAGCGACAGAAACGAAAAGGGTTAAAAAAGGAGAGTACCCTTTTTTTCCGCCAGTAATGATATTTCCGCACCGCACTAAACAACAATTAAAATATTTTATACGAAAGAAAAAAAAAAAAGAAAATTTTTTTCTCTAAATATTTTTGTTATCCCTCTCCGTGTCTCATCTCTCTTTCTAAGTCACCATCTTCCAAAAGTATTAGTTTTCTTTCTCACATTTCTCTTTTTCATTCGTCATTGTTCATAGGAAGAAGAAAAATAAGATAAAGCTATATTAGCAGCACACAAAATTAATCCTTATGCATAAAACCTTAACTCATTTCATTTGATTTTTTATATGTTTGTGATTTATATTTCAAGACATATATGATTATTTTTTTAATAATAAAATAAATTAAGAATAATTTTGCTAGAAGTTGAGATTTGTTGTTATTGTTAAAAATTGAAATTAAAAAGTTATAAAATGCATATTACAAAAAATTATAAATTATATTTATAAAATATGTAAACTAGTATTAAAAAAGTGTAAACCAATTGAGGATACGTACTAAATAGATTCAATTCAAGATAAAATATAAAATCACATCAGGAATATTGTAATTTACCTATTTTCGTAAATTTTTTAAATAGATCATTCTCAACTTTTTGTGTATCCGTGTCTGCCTTTACTTTAGTTACAATCTTCAAAAGCAAGAGGTGAAGGAGCGCAACCAGGAATTTAATTAACTTGATAAAGCCAAGATTAAGAACTGATATATACTCGAAGTTAAGAAACTTATACGTCAGTATAATAATTATCAATCTATTGAAAGGTTTAGATGTAGGGTAGGACGAGGCCCATGGATGCCACGCGAAGAACCACATCCCATGCACGATGGTGGAATTATATTTCGAGTTTGTTAATTACTTTTGAGGTTACGATGAACAGCTATACGTAACTTCTTACTATTTGGGTAATAAATTGGATATGAAAACAATATAAAGAGAATCGTGGATATATATATATATATATAACATATAAAGTACACTATATCAAAAAGTTGTCCAGGCACTGAGTAGTGGGTTCAGAAGAATGATTCAGTAGATATATAAAGAAAAGGCCTCGACATACGACTGATAATAAATTGGATATTGAGATGGTGAATCTCATGTGACTCTCTCTATAACTATGACAAAAGGACAAGCCCTGTGGCACAGATAACCAACATAAAAAAGTTGCAACAGCCATGAAGACCTAGGTTTCAAAAAAAAAATGATGAAGTCTATGACTATGCTATGATGTCGTTGTGGGTTGGGTCCCTTTCCTGGAGCAATTTTTCCCTTTCCTTTCCTGCTCCAACGCCATGTGACCCCCTTCTTTTTTTATTCTCAGTCTGCCTGTCTCTCTCCATATCTCGTTTGCTATGTAACGCCGTGTTGAAAAATAAAATAAAATTTATATTCATAATTTATAGGATATCATATTGATACATTCTTATCTATTATTGAATGGAGTATGGATATCACTTAGTTTAGAATCCCACTCACCTTCCCTAAAGTTTGTGAAAATATAATTTACACATTCTTTAGTTGTCCACCTTATACTTACACCGCCTCTGATTGTCAAATTTTAGGTATTTATATTATAGTTACATTTCTTATTCACACAATATCATTAGTAAACTTAACAAAATGATATTTTTATGGTATTAACTGTTTCTAATTAATAAAATTATAAAAGTATCCTTAAACTTAACAGAGTGGAGAAAAGTATTTTTATAATTTTATTAATTAATATTATAAAAATATCATTTTGTTAAGTTCACTAATGCTATTTTGTAAATGAGGAGTGTAACTGTAATATAAATACTTAAAATTTGACGAGTAGAGGGAGTATGAGTGTAAGATGGATAGCTAGAGGGGGTGTGAATTGTATTTTCACAAACCTCATAGCAGGTGAATGTAATTTACCTAAAAAGAAATTGATCAAAAGTGTTGGCAACAAAAAAAACCTCTATCATATGTGCCAAGGCACTCATTATTACATATCTACATTTCCAATACTTAATTCCTTTAATTCCCCCTACTATCAACAAAATCCTCCAACAATTGTAATTTATGTTTCCACTAGTTGTATATTCAAAGTTGTTCTTTAAAATGATCCGTTAATTTCTAGTATGTATGCACGATATTCATGAATGAGGAATGATATATCTTTATAATTAATATGTCAAAAGTGCTCTTAATTTGAATTTTCACTCATATACAGAATAATATTTAATTGTGATATAAATTACACCTCATGCCATTGTGATCGAGTGAGATTTTGAATTAGGATGGTATTTAGATTGATTGTTAGAAGGATATATCATCACCTTTGCCAATTAAACATAACTCATTACGTGGTTGTGATTTGTACATTAAATTTATATTTATTTGTTTTTCATTACTTTTGTTAGCTAGGATCATCCCCTCTTTAATGATGCAGTCATCTAATTCTGGCATACTAATCCCTTGAATTAGGCCTTCTTCACTAAGCAACTAGTGTCTTTGGCATTATTTTTCCACCGAAGATGCGGCTTTTGAGGCAATGCATACCTCATGCAGAAGTTAATGAATTCTCTTCCAGTTAAGTATTCGCCAGCTCACCAAGACCAGATCTCCTTATTGCTTCACATGCTCTATAGTTCGATGCAACATCCATGTCGGTTAGTGGTTCCTCAGATTTTGAAACCCGAAGCTAAGCCCTTATACTGTAGATACACGAGCGAGGAATTGGAAAACAATTACAGTGCAAAACATCTTCCCAACAAGTATGCTTCAACTATATATATATTACTCATTACTGATGCAAAGAGCATCTTATTGTCAATTATATATTACAGATAGATAGAGCAGCTTATTGTTATATAAGTAACAGACACAAGGAGCTGCTATTGCCTGTTGTTGCGTAGTACAGATACAGAGAGTACCTGGTTGAGTAGCTCATACATAAGTTACTAAGACAGTGACTTCCATAGCCTACTAGTTGACATAAGATTCCCTTCTCATTTCCGTGTGCACCCAATGCAGAGGAAAGGGTTTACTTCTTCCATACAGCATAGTTGTGGCCACAGGTTGCTAGTGCCCATTCCCTCCCAGATGGACACCATGAGCCATCACCAATCTTCATGCACAGTTTCTCCCCAATCATTGCAGAGTAAAGGTTTTGCTTGGCCTCCAGAATCCTGACAGATGATCTACTCTGAATACCTTGACTCTTGCGAATGTCAATCTGCAGTTCAGTTGAACACAAATTGGTTGGTTACTTCAATTTGTCTAAACAAAAATGAATTATTATATAGGTTACTAGTTAATTTAGTTACCAGCTTCACTATCTGATCACGAATGGAGTTGCCCCAGTCATAGAAGTGGTCATAAAACACTGTTGGCATCCCAGGATGAGTCAATATGTATGCATACCCCTGCAGTAACACTAAAGTCAATGTAGATAAAACCTTTTATAAAACATCAGTAACTAAACTCCATATGACCTAAAGTGCCAAGAGTAATGTTTGATGTACAATAAAATTGCACAACAAAAACACACCACACATTTTATCACCATTAGATATGATGAGTGGGTGGGATGAGTGAGGGTCGCACATTACATCCAATGGTGATAGGGTATATGGTGCACATTTGTTATGTAATTTTGTTATATACCAAATATTATTCAAAGTGTAATTATTTTGGAGGATATATGGCAGTAGGGGCAATTAGTACAGTTGGACCGGAAAGCATTACTCTAAATAGTCACAGATGCCAAAAAAATGTGTACCTCCATAATATGGTCTGAGGGGAACGGCCAATGAGCCTGCAGAGAGTGAAACAAAGCAGAAATTGTAGATTATTTGATAAAAATAACAATAAGTTATTGCCAAAAAAGGGAGTAAAGCAAAATGATGTCAAAGGAAAGGGCATCTTTTCATGCTTGTGCCAATAGAATTATTAAGGCAATAGAATTTAATTGTTAGAAGTCATCTCAATCGCATACAACTTTGAAGCAGCTTTTTTAATTAATCCATAACCTTTAGACTTCAGTCACCTCAACCGCCAAATGTTTCAATTTACATTGCAAAATTTATTTTCAAAAGCAAACTTCATTTTTACATAAACCTATTTCCCCATAATTGGGCCTGTCCTTTCAGAATGCCAATAAATGAAATAATCCACATAAATTTGGGTTGATTGTAGACTAAAAAAAATCGGGTTGATTAAGCACACCCATCCCCAGCATGCATTTAAGCATCTCATCCTAGAGTATCATTTAAGCAAATGGTTAAAAAGAAAAAATAAAGAAAAACACCAGGTACCTGAGTTGAGCCTGTATCGTGATTATCTATAAACGTGACTGATCTTGAAGGCCACCATCCCATCACACCTGGTGGCTTCCCTTGAGGATCACGCAGACGCCAAAATTCTCTCTTGACAGCTTCCTATAAAGAAGCCCATCAGCATGCACAAGAAAAGGAGTTTGAGATGAAAGTTGTGATTTTAAATGAATCCAAATTCTCCAACAGCCAACACTACAAACCTGAGTATCAGAGTTTGTAGTCTTGACAGCTAATAGAAACTAGAAAATGACTCATTGAATAGTAGCGAATGGAAAAAATAATGACACCCTCTATGAAAAAATAAGAAAGAGAAAAAAAAAAAAGGAATGAGGACAAACAAAAATCACGTTATTCGTTTTTTCAAAAGTTCACTTAAGACCTGGAGAATTCCCTTTGTTGTGAAGTCAAATGCAGTTGAAAGCTGTCCAGTGCCATCAATCCAGTTGATTATTCGCTGCCTGTGACTATCTGCAAAGTGGAAAATAAGTAAGCTAAATCCTAATTAAAGGCTAAATATAAGAGTACAAAGTGTAAATCCTCCTCTTAATTGTTTTTACAATTTTAAAAATATAATATTGATTGCAAATAAATAAACTCAACTTGAAACTTCTCAGTCAAATATGGTACAGTGATTTTTCGCCCCCCTCAATTCCAATGCATATTATACTAAAATTTCAGAATACTCAGATTTTAACCGCGTACCAATATATTTGACTAATGAAAGCATAAATGTAAGCACTGTACCTTGGTTATAGTCCAAAGTAGAACCCTTGTAGTTGCAAGAATCCCAGTACTCCCCAACACAGAACCATGGCTTTGCTGCTTCAATATATTCTTTCACATACTTAGGTGAAAAGCTATAAATGACACAATTGAAAGGTATAAATCACAAGCATAATGACAGCAAACCAAAACCAAAAAGAGGAAAAATTAAGAGTCAAATGGGATAACAAGTTTTACCCTTTTACAAAATCAAAACGAAAATCCTGAAAGCCTACGTTATGACGTAGCCATCTTAGCCATCCTATGATATCCTTTCTCACAAAATCTTGGGAATGGTCAATATTGGGAAACCCTTGGAAGATGGCCCCTGTGCTTTTATTACCCTGAAAATAAACAGCACATCATGCAGGATGCAAATCGGCATCAATGAAAGACTAGTGTGATGATGTAACAAATGTATTATGATACCAGTCCACCACTATCTGATGTTACAGCACGTTCATCCCAAGATAATGGAATTCCATCAAAACGGTTATACATGCCTCCACGTCCTTGGGTGGTGCCAACACGATGATTGATAACTATGTCAGCCATTGATCTGACTTTGTATTGCCTCATCTTCTGAAGCAAGGCTTTTAGTTGTTGCTCAGAGCCATATTTACTGTTAAGTGAGTAAAGGTTCTGTGGAGTATAACCTGCAAAAGTGGGGAGAGACAAGAACTTATCTCATTGCCTTCTCATGGTGGAAGACAAAGATTAAAAGCCATCACTACTAGGCCATATATAATTTTGTGACTAAGTCCTCAAAGGGTGTATACCTTCAGCTGAGAAGGAATGAGTTGGCGGTGGCAACCATACTGAAGTAAATCCAGCTTTAGCTATGTCTGGAACTTTGCTTTCTAAATTTGCCCACCAATTGTGTTTGTTAGACTCCCAGTTGAATCCCTGCAAAGCAAATTCCCTCTTATTTCAATTCTACTTTTTGTGGTGTTCTTGGCAATCCTAGTTACCAAAAAAATGAGAAGTGTTATGATATGCATGCATAAGTAACTAACCCAATTAGTTTTCCAAGATCATCACATCTTTCCAATTAAATACTTCAATAAACAAAGAAACGAAAAAATAAAACTCACGCTGATTAATTGGTTGTTTCACAATAGCACAACATTGTCTTGAAAAAAAAGCATGGTATGAGTAGGCAACTGATTAATGGCATGTTTGATGATTCCACATTTGAAAACCTCAAACCATAATTTGAACAGAAGTTGCAAGAGAGAGATTCTTGTCCAAAGTCCAAATCATGGATCGGAGAGTTTCTAAACGGGAAACCAAACATGCTATAAGCTTATAATATGCTGATGCCAGAGTCATCAAAATTAAATTTTACCTGAAAAAGTACTTCCTTTCCATCTCGCAAAATCGCAGCTGGTCATCATGTGCGTCAAGAAGGATTTGTTAGATCATCAAAAGAACCATTATTGAGTACTTGAAATATCATGTCAAATGCATTATACAACAGCTAAGCTTAATGCTAGATTACAGAGCAACATGGCAACTCTCTATGGTTTTGAAAAGAATAACGCATAGAAAACAAGTCCCCTGGTAAGAATTAAGGTATTCAATATTCGTTCATTCGTTTAGAATCCTAACCAACAACCTGAGTTGTTAATTGAATAATGGATGTCACAATTTGAACTAAAACTAAATCTAGAGTGCATTTTTCACACGCACACATACTGAGAAGATTAAGATCTGTTGAACCAACCACTGAAATCCCCAATTGTGATAATAATCAGGTTAACTACTTTTGAGTTTTGACAGTGAAAAGGGCGAAAAGAAGTATAAAGAACATACCGAGATCATTTTGCTGATTGGTTTGATCATTTCCCTGATAGTTAACCAATAACCATCAAAATAATGAGACAAATATAAAATAAAAAAGAAAAAGAAAAAAGGAGGCTCTTAGAGAGAAAGTGAGAAAGCAATGAAAGCATACACTGTCCCAGAAGCCCATGTTAACTCAAAAGATTTTGAGTTCTACTACTACTTGATGAAGGAGATAGCTGATCACCAACGCAGTGCAGTAACCTTCATCAATAATAACAGTAATAATAACAATAATTGAAGAAAAAAAAAAAAGAGTTGAGAGTATTATTAAGTTTGAATAATAAGAGTGAAAAGCATGAGTACGAGAAAGGGCGCAGAGTGAGTTGATATGTTTTGCACTTTGCTGTGCAGCGATGACTAGTTTGGGGAAGAGCGGTTGGAGTTAAGAGGTATTTATACGATAGCACTGGTAGAGAGAGAGAGAGAGAGAGAATATGATGATGATGATGTTGTTGAGTTGGTGGTGGAATCAGATAAATGCGTCCAAAAGATCAGGGAATATGGAATTTTGGAACAGAGGCGGGAGGGTAAGGCCGAATATAATAATAATAATCAGCCTCATTTATAAAATGATGATGATGAGAAGGACACAAAATTCGAATTCATATTCAATACATCAATATATCAATATCAATAAGAATAATAAACACTATACCAAAAAAAACAAGAATAATAAACAGAGAGTGGTGGCGGTGGCAGAGGAGTTACTTACCAGTTGGGCACCTTCAATAGTAATACTCTCAAATCTCAAAATTCTCAGCAGTCCTGTCCACGCATGCAAATGCAACACCGCTGCCAGCTTCTAGAAGTTGTAATGTAATGTGAATATGTAATGGCTTCTTCCTCTTATGTTCACTTTGTATGTTATGTAATGGCCTCACACTCTCCTCACATTAGAGTTAGAATCGCTACTAAGCTTGGGCATTAAGCCAGCTCAAGAGTGATTTGATTATGATATGATCGACAATGAAATGAATCAGTCCGCTTGCTTGTTGGTTCCTTGTTCACATTCCTGAATGAAAGTGAACCGAAAATGACGCCGTCAACTCTCCTCAACCCTCCTCCAACAGCCAGAACCGGCCCAATCTTGCCTTTTTTGGGTCATAATTTTGGAGCCCAGAAATAAAAATATGTTTTATGCTCTCTGGATAAAGAATTGCTTGACGTTGACCCACAATGTGAGCTTTTTTTTCCGTGAATGGTGTGGATTTGAGTCCTGTATCCACAATTTGCCCAATTGGGCTGGCTACTTTCTTGGGCTTCACTAAATTTGGATTTGGATTTGGAATTGGCAAAATTAATACATAGAGACCACCACCTCAACTCTTGTGAAAACGTGAATCCTGTATAAGCGTCGTCTTTGGGGGTTGTGGTGTGAGATCGAAGCTCCAACCGGGCAATTGGATGCGAGAGTGCTTGTATCTCGTTATGATTATGATATACAAATAAATCAACTCTTAAATTAATCTCAATAAAAATGTGATTATTAGAATTTAGAAAATAGAAAGAGGAACACGACACCAAGAACAAAAGGGTTCAATGATATCATGATAAGTGGATAAACTAATGTAGGACCATAAGTTATCTTCTGAGGCCTAACTCTTCAACTACGTCGGAAGGTATGATTCCTGGACCGAGTTTACTAACATTAGAGCATTATTATTTTTTTTTTACGTGAGTTTGATAACATCAGCATTAAAAAAACTATAAGGTCATATAGTTGTATTTGACAAATTTGAGTAAGCTGGCTATGATGTTATGCAAAGGTTTCTGGTTGTGGGAAGCGAGGCAAACAAAACAGGTGACTTCCCCTGGTCGGATTTGGAGTTTGGTTGGTAGCTGATGATGCAATCAAAGGATTAACAAATGAGATGTTTCTTCCTGCAGAAAATTTATGTGTTGTGGCTGTTGCTGAACCTGAACTAGTACTGTGCCTGTGAAGGATCACTGTTCATTTCTTTTATCTGGTTCTGGTTTTACTAGAAGCTAGGTCACTGTATTATGAATACCTATATAAATGATGTATATACTATATAGACGGGGGATGCAGAGAGTTGCAGCATCCGACCTTTGAATTCTAGGTGGAATCACGGCCGAAATGATAGTCTGAATGTTGAAGTCTACAATGAGGTATCTTAGTAGACTTAGGGAATCGAATGTCCCAGAAGCTGCCGTTCCTGGTTTTGAAGAAGAGCTTTGGTTGCACTTCTACCTCCTTCCCACTAGGTTATAAACGTATGTACCCTTGGTTCTGTCTATCTTCATCTATTTTGATTTAGAGAAGAGAAAGGGGAAAAAGAGCTGTTTGTCTGATTAGGAGGCGTTGTTTCCTGTTTTGACAAATTCTGGTAATAATTCTGGCTATTCAACATTACTCTTACTTGATAAATTGATGACATATTCATTATTGTGTGAAGACTTATTATTGCTGGTGTATGTCAATCTGATCTGATTTTGTAAGATATGCACTGGATATGAAGGTGGAGAAGGCCCAAGATGTTATCATGCATAAAAGGTTACTACATGTGGCATGCTCCCTTGCTACTACTGGTCCACCTGCAGTTGAAGTCTGTCTTGGGCAGGTGATGTATTATGCACTTGATTAGGCCTGAAAATATAAGGAACTTGTTATTGCTCGACAAAAATGAAATACAAGAATGGGAGGAAAAAAAATGGAAATACTAGCAATATTATTCGGTGGATCGCTAAAAAAGCATTTGCCATCACTTCTTGTTCTATGTTTATTGTTTATTAGACATTTCAAGTTCTATGTTGAGAAAATTGCTATCATCTGATTTCACTTATATGTATGAAACTAATGATTTATTCATTTCACTATGGAAAATTTTCTAGTACTTGAAACACTTGCAGATTTAGAAAATGATCTATTCGATAATGAGAACGATACCTTCACAGAAGAATATGAAGATGCATTTCTGATAACTCGAGTTGCTGATTTGTGAGCTTTTGAGAAATGTTTTCATTGTTAAGAACACAAATCATTCAAGAATAAGTTAAGTGGGACTAAATTGCAGTCATATGTTTCATAGAAAAAGTATACGGGCGAATTGAAGGGGAAAAATGATCACGACTCTAAATTTTCTGTAATATTAAATATATATTGTTGAACAGAAAAGAAAATGATGTTAGATTTTAGTGAGGTTCTTCTTTTTCTTTTTTTCTTTTTGTGGGGGCATAAAATGATAGGAATAGAAAGGTATATCAAGGAAGAAATAAACTGCATAAACAGTGATAATAGATATTTAATGTCGAGAGTAGTTCCCTCTAGGGTTTTAGACATGCCTAACGAATATTGCAAAGCTGCACAAAGGAACCCCCCAACAAGGATTTAGCAAAAATAAAGAATAAGCATGAGTCCAAAAATAAATTTTGATGCAAGACTTTGACAAAGAAGTTTTCAGATAATTGACTAGCAGATTCTCCTTCTATGTCCAAACGTGTGATCGAGAATAATCCTTTAACAAGCCACACAACACATTCAGGGTGATATTTCACCACAAGCAAAGTGAAAGCAAATAAAACTCTTGAGAGGAGTTTATATTCCACGCGAGCTTTGTCATTGAACGTCAGAATATTTGTGATAAAATACAACACATTTCTCATATAAGCATTTTCTCATATAAACATGCAATATAGTTCACCGTGATATTTAGCTAAACACATTGTCCCTAGTCTCATAGTGTCTATGCAGATAAGGGGTGAAAGAAATTTTCCGCTCCACCTTTCTCCGCACTCTATATATTCTATCACCACTTTGGAGCAGAGAAGCCGAATATTACATAACCATAATGCACAACCACATAACAATATACCAAAACTTATATTCTTCAACAAAAAGAGACCCTTGGCACTTTCTACGGAGTTCTATAGTTTGCATCCAAGAAGTGATCACATCATGGCTATATATTCCCCACTCTCAACCACCACTCCACTTTTGCTTGAATGTAAGCTGTACTTTTAAATACTCGTACTTTTTCCCTTCCTTATGTATGGCACCTAGGAAAAAGCTTAACAGGTAACCGGTGTTTTCTTGCTAAACAATAAACATAAACAATAACATAAAAGGAAGTAGTAGCGTGAGGTTCTGTTGCTTGATGAAACAAAATCGAAATTCAAATGGCTCATACAGAAGAAATAGTGGTTGATTTCCAAGAAAATAGCAGAGAAGAAACTTGTGCACTCAGTGTTGCTGAGTCTGCGCAGATGAGGAAGCAAACTATGCTGCAGAACCAGGAAAACGACCAACAAACCCCATATTCAGGAGATGATGTTCTCAGATGTCCTTCTTCCAATGCATCATTTAAACCATACTCAAGGAAGTCGCGGATGAGTAGAACAAGGTCCAGGGTAATAGATCCACCAGAGGAATCATGTGAATGTTGTTCTGAGTGGATGAGTCTTCTAGAGAATGATGATGATGATGATGATGACGATGGTCACAAGGTAGAAGCTACTGATGAGGGAATGTCACAAGCATGCAGGAGAATGATGCATAGTGCATTCACAGCACTTCAATGGGTCTGTCTTGCTTCAATAGTGGCAGCCTTGGCTTGTAACCTTTGGGTTTCACACCTAAAGAGGCTTACACTATGGGACTTAGCCCTATGGGAATGGGAGATAATGTTGTTAGTTCTGATTTGTGGGCATTTACTCATCAACTTGGCAACCAAGGGGGTCGTGTTTCTTGTTGAACGCAATTTCATACTGCAAAAAAGGGTGCTGTATTTTGTGTATGGGTTGAAGATTTCTCTGAAGAACAGCATGTGGTTGGGTTTGGTTTTACTAGTGTGCCACTTCATCTTGAGCAACAGGATGAAGAAGAAAGTCAACAACAAAACATTGTCCTATGTCACCAAGATCTTGGTATGTCTTTTTGTAGGCTCTCTTATTTGGCTCCTAAAAACCATCCTAGTTAAGGTCTTTGCTTTGTCCTTCCACGAGAAAACATTCTTCAAAAGGATACACGAGGCCTTATTCAATCACTATGTCATTGAAACGCTCTCTAGCCCTCGTTTGGTGGCACGGGATGCAGAAAAGGCACCCCTTTGTGGTCTTGGGGCTTCAGTGAAAAAGCAACTGCATAAGAACTCCACTGTTGAGAAAAGTTGTGAGTCTTCAAGGTCAAGGTCATTGTCTAGTGATAAGAAGCAAGGTGAGGAAATCCCACTTGACCAATTGCACAAGTTGAAGAGGAGGAACATATCTCCGTGTAATATGAAGAGGATGATTAACATCATCATGCATGGGGCCTTTACTAATCTGGATGAGAAAATACTGAATTCTGGTATTGATGAGGAGGAGCCTTTGCTGCAAATTAGATGCAAATGCAAAGCAAAAAAGGCTGCCAAGAAGATATTTCAGAATGTGGCGCGACCTGGATCACAGTATTTTCTCTGTCCATCCCAATTTAGAAACTCTGGTTACTGTTTTTTGACTGTACTATTGTTTTAGAATTCTTGATCTCTTCCAATTAGACTGCTTCATATTCTTTTCTGAGACCCTATGCTGATTCTTTATTGTTGTTACAATTGAACATCTTCAATAGATACATTTACCTAGAAGACCTGATGCAGTTCATGCGTAGAGATGAAGCTTTGAGGACAATGGATCAGTTGAGAGAAGCACCTAAAAACCAAAGAATTAGTTTGTCTACTCTCAGAGAGTGGATGGTAATGTGTTCCTCCTCCTTGGGCCTTCTGTTGTTGTTAGTTATTTGTTTCAATATACATGTCAAGTTTCAGTTAATTTTTTGCTTTACTTGTGGATACAACAGTTAACAATAATAATAATAACAAAAAAAGAACATTTGAATAAGTAGCTTTGTTCATTGGTCTTGAGATGTTTTGTTTGTTATATCATTTAGATGAATGCATTCAGAGAAAGGAGAACACTAGCATTCTCTCTCAAGGACACAAAAACTGCTGTAGGTGAACTCCACTGTATATTGAGAGTCCTTGTTGCAATTATTATTTTGATAGTGTGGCTCGTCATTCTTGAAACTCCAATCCTACACTTGGTTGCATTGATAAGCTCCCAGCTTCTGCTGGCAGTGTTTGTGTTTGGGAATACATGCAGGGCAGCATTTGAAGCAATGATCTTCTTATTTGTAATGCACCCTTTTGATGTTGGTGGTTGTTGTGAAGTGGATGGAGTACAGGTAATAAACTTAGGACATGTTTGGTTTACTTTTTCTAGTTTTTAGTTTTCATTTTTCAGTTTTTTCAGATTTTCCTTCACAAATTTGGAAAACCGAAAACTGGAAACTGAAAACTGTTTTCAGCAAACCAAATAGACCTTTAGAATTTCAAGTTCAACTTTTATCTTCTGACTATTTTCCTAACTTTGTTTATTTGGCTCTTATTTAGATGGTGGTAGAAGAGATGAATATACTAACTACAATATTCTTGAAGTGTGATAACCAAAAGGTTACATACGCAAACAACGTTCTAGCTACCAAACCCATCAGTAATTATCAACGGAGTCCACATATGGGAGATGTAGTAGATTTCTGTATCCACATCTCTACTCCACTTGATAAAGTTGCCACTATGAAAAGAAGAATTATAGAGTAAGTACTTGGATAGTGAACTTTTTTTACTTATTCTGCATCAATTAATTTATGTATTAGTTTCCTAATTACTCAAGACTCTAGTGCATGTTAACTTACTTATTTTATCTCCTTTTGTAAGTGTTTTCATGTGAATGTGACTCTTAAATAATGCCATCTGTTTCATTAATTAGCGTAGCTATGCAGTATATGATGAAATGGGCATTAACAACTGCTGAATTTGTAGGTATATTGAAAGGAAGAAAGAGCATTGGCATTCAGATGCAATGGTGATCATAAGGGATGTGGAGGACTTGAACAAACTGAACATGTCAGTGTGGCTGACACACAAAATGAACTATCAGGACATCAAAGAGAGATGGATTAGGAGAGCACAATTGATCGAAGAGATGATCAAAGTGCTCAAGGAACTTGATGTTGAGTACCGTCTGCTCCCTCTTGATGTGAATGTCCGAAATCAATTCCCTATGCATTCAACTAGTGGCAACTCTCTCTGATGGTCTCATTGTAATTGCAAATCCACCCACTTAATGTAAGGCTCACACTTACGTCCACACCATAGTCTAGACTTTCTTACTTTGATCACTATAAGATCATTAACAAAATGAAACGGGGAATAATTAAATTCTATTCAACGAATAGTTCTGGGAGATATGGCAAATGATACAAACAATGTTTTTGAGCCATGTGATAGCTTATACTAATAGCTCTATAACATATTTCCTTGGGAGATAATTTGTCATATATGGCTTTGTCTGCCCAAATTTAATATGTATTAAGCTCTTAATGTTATTTACTCAAGAGTGGGCCATTTTTTTTTAACACGTTATCCCTCCCCGCACTCATCCAATTTTATTTATCAAATTATGTAATAATTTTTTTTATTGTTTATATAATATATTGCAATAAAGTCCACATTGACTATTATTGAGAAAAAAAATAGAAATTTTTTTTGTTGTCTTCCTAGTGGTTGAAGGTAGGTGTTACGACCCGATTTGGAAACGTGACTGACGCATGGAGAGTCTTATTCCCATGTAAACATCATGATAACCTAATTACACTAAATGCATGCACTAACGTGATTTTCATTCTTAAAACATACTTAAGTCTGACATTTCATCTGATTATCTCTTGAACACATAATGTTCGAATTTGTAATTAGAAATGTCATCACATACATTGCTTTAGAAGCACCTTAAGCCAGTTCTTTCCTAAGAACTAAATCATAAATACATGTTTGGCTCACTATATAAATCTTTAATTATAATCTGCATTTCAAATTCAAGCTTAAATTCTAAAAACTTATAGTGCGATACACATATTCTAAAAATAACTATAATATCTTAAAATAGGATGCATAATTTAGATCATGCCTGCATATCTATTGGAATACTCTAACTCTAATATAACCTAGCTAAGTCTTAGTGCAATGTAAAACTCATCACTGGACAGCTACTAGCTACTGGATTAGTGACTATACAACAACTGAACCTGCAACTGTGAGGAGGAAGGGAGAAGTATGAGTAATCAGACTTAGTGAGTGGATCCTCATCTACAATCCACATGGGACGTTTAAGGAATATACATAAATATAACATACATATAGCGAGCATAAATCATTTGATATTTATATACATAATTAGCTAGGAAAACACTTTTCATTCTACAGGTTCATAAACAACATTTCTAAATTCAAAATCTGTCATGAAATCATTTTAACTGATGGTGTAGTAAATTCTCGAGAAATATTACTTTGAACATGATAAATATGTACATAATAATAATAATAATAATAATAATAGTCATCATCATCATCTCTTAATTTCTAATTTGATCTCTATGGGTACTTCTCAAGGCCCCGAATATGCACACCTAAGTAGGTTCTAATCTCTGAATATGCTAGAAGCGAGATTGTCCTCTAGTGGATAACTTGGTACCAAAGCTAACGATCTTTCATAGCTATTAACTCACTGTCTATTTCTTTTTCTCTATTGTCTAAATTAATTTGGACAAAATCCATTTAAATCTGAAACTCTTAAACTCTAAAAGCTTTGGATTTATATAACTCTAACAATCTGACTTTAACATAACTGTAGCTGTGAAATCATGTCCAATGGATCAACCACTTGCAGGCATTCCAATTTCAAGTCCACAAAATATATATCTAACAAATGCTATAAATTATACTGAATTTCATACTTCTGAGTATCATAAAAACTGAAATTCTAGAGTCATATCATAAGCTAATATCTTTTCATAAACTTGATATCTCTAATATCATACTTCAAAACTAAAAGAGATTTATATTCATGATAGCTCTGAAATCAAAATAGCATATTTATTTGTAAAGCTAACTCATACTCTTGTCTAACATTTTCCAATATAACTTAACTTGATAGTCTGAAAGCTTTCCAAAATCCCTTAAAATGTAGCAACATCATAAAACCATAAAATGCATTGACAACTTTAGAAAACTTGCTAAAGTAGATATTTTCCAGTAAATATTTTCTTAAACACATAAAATATTTTCATAGCATACACCATATCAATCATGGTCTCATAGTTTTCTGAAAACACATTTTTCATGCTATAATAAAAAAGATCACAATCTTTACTAGCTGGGCATCACTAGGAAATTCATATCTATGTCATAATTTCATTTCAAATTGTCATGCTTAATAATCATCATGCATAACATACTCATAATAACTAAAATAAGCTAATGAGTTTGAATCTACTCACTTAGAGGGGAGGAACTAATGACGTCAACACCAAGAGAGCTCCATGGAGCGGGAGTGGCACCAATATCTACTAATACCCACGGATAGCAGGAAGGGTGCTCTATGAAGGCCCTCAACTCCAATTTGGCCACATCCATCGCTAAGTTGCCATATAGATTGCTACCACTACAGAGTCGGGTAGGTCGCCGGTGTGTACCTCCTCCACAACAACCCTATTTGCAGTAGCGATAGCAATCACTTGATGTGAATGTCGATGACTGTTGCGAAGAATATGGCAATTCTAGGTGGAAGATGGCAATCTTGGTAGGAGGAAAAATGGGGTAGGGGAGGGAAAAGGAAGGGAAAGGCAGTGCTATGTCCAATGGATGAACAAAGAAGAAAGGCTTAGGACTTTTCAAGAGTGAATTGGGCTCTATCTTTTTATTTGACTCAGTACACATACATTATGGCCATCATCATATGGTGCTTCATGTTTGCCAAATGAAAATAAATTGTCATCAATAATTTTTTTTTGGGAATCTAGAAAAACTCAATGGTAAGAGAAAGAGTAATGTCTGGTGTATAATAAAATTGCACAACAAATATACACCATACACTTTATCACCATTGGATGTGATGGGTGAGTAGGATGAGTGTAAATCACACATCATATTCAATGATGATAAAGTGTGTAGTGTATATTTATTGTACAATTTTATTCTAAACCAAATATTATTCGAAAGAGAAATATGCATGTTGATTGATGAAAGAGGATAGCAATTATGTGCATAGATAAATGAGAACCATAAAAGTTCATTGGTCAACCTTTATTAAAATCGAAAAGTGTAATTCATTTATGTTTTGAAAACCAAAATATGCTAGCTGTAACGACCGGTGACGAAGTCAATGAGTGATTGTCGGTGCAAAAAAGCATGGACAATGAGCGGCTCGTGGCAGACTTCTAAGCGGAGGGGTACATGAATGAACCGATTACACACCCGAATAAGAGGGATTCAGAGACTATGAAGGTATGCGACTATACAATTAAGAAGGGCTTATATGAATTGATTTGTACTACCTACACAAACAAGATGCATCTTCTTTTCGGTAGCCCATCACTAAAGAACTCCATAGTTAAGCATGCTTGACTTTGAGTAATTTTGTGATGGGTAACCTCATAGAAAGTTTTTGCAATAAGCGTGTGAGTGAGGACAAAGCACGCTGAAAAGATCTGTGTTGATTTGTGGAGACAGTCGTTAATCCATAAAGCAGCAAAAGATGTCTCAAATGGTATCAGAGCCTGTACCTCTCCTAGTAAGGTGTGGTTTGGGGAAGAACCAAGCAGGAGTTGGTGAGCATGTAACGCCCAGTGATGAAGTCGGGGAGTGATCGCCAATGCAAGAAGGCATAGACAAGGAGTGGCTCCTGGTAGACTTCTAAGCAGAGGGGTATACGAATGAACCGATTGCACATCCGAATAAGAGGGATCTTAAGACTGTGTAGGTATAAGACTATATAGTTAAAAAGGACTTATATAAATTGATTTATACTGCCTATACCAACAAGATGCATCTTTTTTCGGTAATCCATCACTAAAGAACTCTACAATTAAGCATGTTTGACTTGGAGCAATTTTGGAATGAGTGACCTCTTAGAAAATTTTTCTAGGAAGCATGTGAATGAGGACAAAGCACGCTGAAAGGATTTGTGTTGGTTTATGGAGGATATTTATCAATCCATAAAGTAGCAGAGGATGTTACACTGGCTGCATAAACGTAGGAATCAATTGGGTATGCTTTAATGGAAGATACAAAATAAGAATAAGTAAATATAGAAATATATAAAAACAAAACATTAAATATTAAATCTATACTCTAAAGTTGGAAAGTCAAAATAAGGATATTGTAATGAGTGAACGCTTGCAAAATATTTTGGACAAGAGAATTGAATTGCTACATGTTTAATTATGAATGGGACGATTATCCCTCTTTTACAAAAATAAGGGCATTATCCTTATCACTTAATCTTTCCATTCACCAGTTCCTGAAACACAAATATTAATAATTTATTTGATAAAAGTAAAAAAAAAAATACTATTGTCTAACTTTCGTAAAAGGATAAATAATCATAAAAAAGGTTTAAAAGAGAATTGAAGGAATATATGTTTTTTCAAAAAGACATGAAGGATATATATTTTGAAACTTTAAAATACTCCTCACGACCTAGGAGAATTGCCAAATTACAAATAGCAGAATTAGAGTATATTTGATTTTAGTTTTAATTTTTAATTTTTTAGATTTTATAAAAAAAGCAGTAGAAATTATAAAAATTATAAATTTTTATTTTTATTTTTATTTCTAACTTTAATTTTTTTTCTTATAAAATTCTATTGAAAAATTAAAAATAAAAACTGAACCATTAAGTTTTGTCGGTAAATAAAAGAAGTAAAGATCATTGATGAGGCATCTTTAATTTGCCGATAGTGTTGGGATGGGACCAATGAACATCGACTGTTCCTTGTCCTTTTCCTTTTTTCCTATTGAATGGGGAAGGAATCAGATAAAGCGGCAGAAAACAAACCAACAAACAGAAAAAGAAAAGAAGCACAAAGGGAAGCCAAACCTACCTAGCTAGCCACCTACTTGCAGGGACTGGATAAAACATGGCGGCGACGCCGGTGAAAGTGTACGGACCAAGCCTGTCGACCGCCGTGTCCAGGGTGCTGGCCTGTCTCCTCGAGAAAGATGTCCAGTTCCAGCTCATTCCTGTCGACATGTCCAAAGGCGAACATAAGAAGCCCGAATTTCTCGCCATTCAGGTCTTAATCTTACAATTATTATTACATTTCACTTCTTCACTTCCAACATAAATACATTTTCTTCTTCCTAGCCTAGTGTACATTTTATATCTGTTTAGATTCTCTAGCTAAGCTAACACTACCCTCCTCATTTCATGTCACAGCCCTTTGGCCAAGTGCCTGCTTTTCAGGACAACGATATCTCCCTCTTCGGTAGCTTCATCCACCACCCACTTCTTACCAAATAAGTATTAATTTTTAAATTTTCCTGCGAATATAAAATATATATATATATATATTAGATAAACTTCAATGGTAGAGAAATTAAACAATATTTGATAAAGTTATTCTATCACTTAATATTTTCCTTTTTTTCCCTATTATTCTTTGTATTTATTTATATCCCTCGCTTAATAAGAGTATAATAAGAAAATTAATTATTTCTTTTTAAATTTTCTGTAATGACAGATAACTGTAGAAGAAATAATTTTAAAAGATGACACTTATCTAACACTAAAAGGACTATAACTTCTGTGTATGGTTCTGCTGCAACAAATTTAGTTGTATGCTTTTACTTTTGAATTTGATCCAAATGAATTGCGACTTAATTAATATTCGAGTGCTATCAACATGAAAAATTATTACTGAAACAATTTAATTAGTGGGTTGGCTTGGCTAAGAATCAGCTTAAGCTTAGTAACAGTCAAGCGGATTTGAGAGTTCAAATAGTTCATACCAAAGTTACATAAACTTATCGCACCAAAAAAAAAAGTTATATAAACTTATAATGCAAAACTTGCTGAATTTCTATGATGTTGGTATGTTTGGATGGTGGTTGTCAAAAACAAAAAAAAAAAAATCAGAGTCAAGAGCTATATGCCGGTACGTGTGTGAGAAATATGGGGAGAAAGGTAACAAGGGACTGTACGGAACAAACCCATTGGCGAAGGCCTCAATAGATCAGTGGGTCGAGGCGGAAGGGCAGAGCTTCAACCCCCCCACGTCAGCGCTGGTGTTCCCGCTGGCATTCGCGCCCAGGATGAAGATCGCGCAAGACGAAGGAGTGATCAAGCAGAACGAGGAGAAGCTTGCCAAGGTGCTCGATGTGTACGAGAGGAGGCTCGGAGAGACGCGTTTCTTGGCTGGGGATGAGTTCTCTCTGGCTGACCTCTCCCACCTTCCCAACATGAACTACCTGATCACTGCCACCGACAGAGGACACCGCTTCACTGACAGAAACAACATTTCCAGGTGGTGGAATGAGATTTCCAACAGAGACTGCTGGACCAAGGTCGTTGATATGCACAAGAAAAGTGCTTGACTTCACTTCACACACATTCCATCCCTGCTTTTGCCTCTTTCCACGTGTTCAATGTTGTTTTTCATCGTTTTTTTATTTTTTATTTTTTTTATTTCTGCCAGTACTAACGGTTAAATGCTTTGCTTGTTTTAGTCTTTGCCAAAATTTCAATTGCGTTGAAATTGGTGACGAACTCGATCCATTAGATTAGATTATCTGAGTTTTTTTGGATACATAGATTATCTGAGTTATGAAAATAAAAATGTGGAGATGAGTTTGGTCGGAATTATTATACTGAGCTCAAAGCCTGAAATTTGGCTTCAACTTGTGTGTCCCTTATTCATAAAAACAGAAAAAAAAAAACTTGTGTCCCTTCAAACTTTATATAATTATTTTTCTAGTGCCCTTGCTTGAAAAAACAAATTAAAAAGAAATTAGGTGCCCCTCATGGTATGAAAAATAAAAGAAAAATTCCCAACATCCTTCACAATTTCCCACATAACAAGACTATGCCATCGTGATCTTGAGCTTATTTTACAGAAATTTTGTTTTTTTTACTCACACTTTGTGCGACACACATCCACTATTGAATTGGACGTAGATTTCACTTAATTTGGGTCTCATACCGTATTTAGTGGTGAATATGAGTGTATTAGTATAATGTCCCATAAAATATAAGTTAAAATAATATTACTCTTTATTGCATGCCCCTTGTCCTAGCGAAGGGAACAACCATAGTTGTCATTTGCCTTGCAGCTTCAGAGGCAGGGAAACGATGAATAGTAGCTACCGTTGTTGCTAAGGCATTCCAAGGCCCAAACTGCGAAAGCCCATATTGTTCGGTGGGAAAGTTTGGGATCAAGAATTATTGATATCTGCTGACCCCCCCAAAAAAAAAGCTCCCTGAACTCATTGATAATATACAAGCCCCACTAATGTTTTGGGGGATTAGCTGTACGCTTTGAATTGCGGATAGGAGAGATGATACAATAAGGACACGGGGGCATATCGAAGTTAAAAACTTGTAGACATCCATTAATTATCGGAAATATATCTGTGTATTGATATGAAAAGAAAATAAAATATTTGATACCTGAAGTCATAATTTGGTAGATTTATTTTTCTATAAATATAGAATATTTTATAGAAATAATAAAAATATAAATTGATCTTTTATTGTGTTTGAAAATAAAAAGAAAAAAGGATTGGATATGACATATATATAAGTAAAAATTTAATAAAAATAATAAATTATTTAAAATATTATTTATAAAAGATTTATCTATATTTTATTTTCTTATAAACTCAAAAGATTATACATTATTTCCTTTTTATAACCTTCTTTATATTTTATTTTTGTATGTTAGATTAAAAAAATATATATTTTAAATTAAATATATAACTTGTGTCATTGATGTATCATTGGTATGTCATACAAGATTTGACATGGACATATGTTTGACACGTAGATACGGCATCCAAATAGTGTGTCTGTATTTCATAGGTTGTATGTATGTTTGCTTGTGTATAGGTTTTATCTACTTTGACAGAAGAAGAAAAAACACTTATGTATAGATTTTTTCTTAGTGGGACAAGATTTAGTAGATGTTAGATGTTGTTGATGTGGTATCGATTGTTAAGGTTAAGTGTGAGAGGTGAAGTCCCACATTGGTTGATAATGGATTAAATGAGTAGTATATAATGTGGGAGGATCAGCATTCATTACCAAAGCTTTTGGGCCAAGATGTGACGTCCAGTATTATAGTCTTTACCTCAATTTATTGGTTGTCTTGCTCCTGTTGAGCTTCTCCGCCTAACAGGTATCGAGCCGAGTTGGGCTCGGTTCCCGGAAATGCATGAGCTGCGGGTGGCAGGTGCTGGGAAATTGTTGAAGTTAAGTGTGAGAGGTGAAGTTCCACATTAATTGAGAGGATCCACTCATTTTTGGGTCAGTGGCGTCAGGCCGAGCATTATAATACTCTCACTTAACCTATTAGTTGTGCCTTCTCCTGTTGGGCTTCGCCGCCCAGTTTTCCCTTCATTCTATTCTTCATTGAGTCTGTAATTGTGGATAGGGAGTTAATTCACTGAATACGATCCTCAAATGTTACTCGATATTCAAATATTTTATATGTGATTTTTTTAAGGGGTTTTGATTGGGAAAATAAAACCTTTTTGTGGCCCAGACAAATTGCATTGGTTGAGTGGAGGAAATATCCTACTAGTTAGCTGTGCTGTGTTAACTTGTAACAAAGAAGAGCCGTGCAAAAAAAGAGAAAAAAAGAAAAACAAAACAAAAAGAAGCCATTATTTGGTTAAGTTCGAGGATGAGTTCATAATTGGTATGCTACCAGAGGCTTAATTGCTTGCTTGCTTCCTTCTTCTGCCACAGTTGTCACAGCTGTCATATCCACCTCACAATCCAAGCAAATATCCAAGCCATGTCACCGGATAACATCCAAACCCACCAATCGCAACAATCCTCATTAGATAACACACTTCCACTCCAAAGGCACTATCCACCTCATTCCATCATCCAAACCACACATTCCTCTACCCTTTTGAACCACACAAAAACTATCTCATACCCGCCCTAACCATTTCGAGCTATAAAAAATCATCCCTTGTGTGTTTCCCCCTTGGCCTTCTTCCAACCTATATCACAAACAAAGATATTCACTACAATCTTCATTCAATAAGACATGGCCACGGTTACTTCTGCTGCAGTTGCCACCATTCCATCATTCACAGGCTTGAAGGCAACTGGCACAAACGCAGGCAAAGTTGTTGGTGCCGCAGCCAAGGTTTCAGCCACCCCATTGCCAAGGCTCAGCGTTAAGGCCTCACTCAAGGACGTTGGAGTCGCTGTTGTGGCCACTGCTGCAAGCGCAGTGCTGGCCAGCAATGCCATGGCCATTGAGGTCTTGCTTGGGAGCGATGACGGGGGTCTTGCTTTTGTTCCCAGCGATTTCTCAGTGAGCGCTGGGGAGAAGATCGTGTTCAAGAACAATGCTGGCTTCCCACACAACGTTGTGTTCGACGAGGACGAGATTCCTGGCGGCGTTGATGCATCCAAGATCTCCATGGCCGAGGAGGACTTACTCAATGGTCCTGGCGAGACCTACAGCGTTACCTTGAGTGAGAAGGGAACCTACAGTTTCTATTGTTCCCCACACCAAGGAGCTGGCATGACCGGAAAAGTCACTGTTAATTAGATGTCTGAAGAATAAGGAGTAAGGACCATCCATGTGTTTGAACAAATATTTCTAGTTTTGTTTTTTCCCCACTTCTAGCAGAGTCGGATTGACGTTGCTGTTAACATGCGAATGGAGTTGTATGACACAAACCAATATAATGCCCTGTTGTAATATTCATTTAATTTACTCCTACATTTTGTACCTCAGACAAGTTTTTTTTTCTGCAATGCCATGCCATGCCATTCCTATCTTTCCATTAATTGACATTCAACTAATCATATATAGGCTAGGGACCTAAGTAGGCCTTGCCTGCACTGAGATGCAAGACTTGGTGGCTTGGTTTTGAAAATTTCTCCCTCAAGACATCATCGTGATATAGATATTCATATCATCCTCTTCGATGAGCAAATTGAGAAAGTTTGGGTGTGCTTAATTTCAGAAAGCAGATTTTAGCTTTTATTTCCTGTTTTCAGTTAATTTTGCTATTTTTTTTATGATCTTGAATTATGGTACAAACCTGACCACGTAGATGCCCCTTTTTCATATTCCCCATGTATGATTGCGCTGATATGTATGCTCCCATTGCTATCTTAGTATCTCTTGAACCAGCCGAAAATCGTTCATTGATATTAGCAGACCCAATGATCACGTACTGATCATCCAATATCATTCCCTTAGAGTGTACATAAATCAAAAACTGTTGGAACATTTGTGAGGCAGAAACCTGAGGATCATTACATTTACAGAAACGTCTCAAAACTAATTCCCTCAACACAAAATAAGATATTAATCTTCAGACTTCTGAAACAGAATAATTCATTTTCTTTCAAAAGATACGAGGAAGTATGTTTTCAGCATATAACAAAACAAATGAACCACAGGGAGCGCAAACACCAAACAATAGGTTCACAATCCTTTTTTTTTTTTTAAGGTTTACAAAATGGATTTCATCTATACTGACTGCGCATATAGATGAAATCCTTTGAAAATTTAAAGAATTCTTCAGGTGATTAAAAAAATCTAGCAAATACTATGTATATTCCAACACATATCATACACTATATATTATGAATAGGGGAGCAGCATGGTATAGTAGGTCCAATTATATACACTGCCGAGTACTAGTAGTGTAGTGGGCCTATTGAACCAGTTGTAACTTTAAGAAGAGGAAACACGAGCCCGAGAGAAAGAGAAATTTCTTTTGTTGAGGTTTAGGAAATCTACATTCCAAGCCGATGAAGGGATTGTCTTACATGCGACTTCTTATATGGGGAGGGTTGAGTTTGAGCCCATATAGTCTCTAAATCACAGTCCTCCAAAAATAGAATGAAAGGTTGAGACTAACTAGTAGTAAAAATAATATTTATATTGTGAGATTGAAAATAGTTTTTTTTTTTACAATTATTTTACCCATTTACCTTTGGATTGTTAGCTCCTCCTCTTGGCCAAATCCTCCTCCTCCTTCTTGGCTCATCAACCTTCTCTGCCTTTGTTGCCTTCCCCACTTTGAACAAAAACCACCATCTCACCTCACTCAACACAACACATATATAACGGCAAACAGTTTTTCTAATGATTGGAATTAGAAGCAAAACCATATGAACCAACATCCATTTTCATTTTTTGATTTTTTTTCGGTCCTATGGAACCAACATCTGTTGGAAGATGATAACTTTCCAATTTCCATGAACTCGTGAAGCTTTCTCAAAATTGCATCTCAGTAAACTTGTAAGCCTAGAGTGACCATGGAACGGAGATGTAAGATTTACATTGAAAGATTTTAGCTTGGAATCTTTAGGGAAAAGGGGTGTTCACGGTGTTCAAATATCAAGGACTGTCAAGAACAAACGTGTGTTCATCTTCTTCAGAGGAATTTTTCTTTAATAATTTTTTATGGTTAACTATCATCCCCAAAGTGGTGATGATGCCAAATACAAAGATAACAAAAGTCCAGTATCCAACAGATGAACATAAATAAGCCAAATTATAAACCCCTGATTCTACTCCTTCCAATATTTTCCGCTATGAAAGTCAATCTCATGTATTATTCCTATCTCTGCATTAGTGGTAAAATAAAGAATCATATCGCTTTGAAGTATCTTAGCGATAAGATAGTCTCTTTGACCAAAAAAAAAAAGATTGCCTCCTGAGGATAGTTATGCCTTAGCATTGAAAATCTCAAGTGCATCATGTTACTCCTATAACTCTTATAACCCCCAAGAGCTCACAATGTCATCACATCTATAACAATCCTCCTCTTACTTGAACAATACACCATCAAAGCAAGAGGGTTCGTATTATGATACGATAAATAGTTCCCAGCTTAGTAAGAGGGATCAGGCAGGGAAGGTGGGGAAGGGGTGCACATGGGAGAGAATGGTAGGGGAGGGTGGCACCGAAGAGAGAGAGATTCAGCGATTGAGTTGAGTAGACGGTCAAACATATAATTGAAATTCATATTTTCATTATAATAACGTATAAGGCCACATGGTCCCAAACCAGTATGTCTTCATGGCAGAATTTGCCTCATCTTACATATCAGGTTGATTGGAAAGCGTTTAAGTTATAGAATTGAATTGAATTTCATCAAGAATTGAATTCAATTTTATGTTTGAAATGAGTTAGTAAATTAAGAAATTGAACTGAATTCCTTGATTTGGAATGTATCTAAAAATGAATTGATTTATTTATTTTTACCATTTTGTCCTAATTAATAAAACTTATTCTACTGCAACATAACCACCAACATCCCAAAGAAGCCTCTATCCCCAGAAATCTCTCAACACATCAGAAGCCATCGTGCTAAGAGACACAAGAAGCTTTTAACCTCTCAACACATGAGAATCCAACTCCACATCAAAATTCTTACCCAAATCCCCATCAATCACATCCCCTCTATCATCGGCATCGAAGATTGAAGAAACCCCAAAGCAAAGCAAAACAAAGCATAGAGAGTTGAGAGAAAGTGATTTGCAGATTCTTGGGCAGATTGAAGAGGGTGAGAACCAACGATATCGCTCTTGACCCCTTGGAGTCCGAATCGAAGCACATCATTTTGGATCCCTTCGATTTCGTGTGCTATGCTCTTTGGCAATTCTTCCATCACTCTTGACCTTTCTTGTCTTCGCTCAACGGTGAAGGGTATTTTGGGTTGATGAATTTTTGAACTAAATTCCAGTAGCAAATTAGAGATTTTTGCTCTAATTTAGTTTTGGGGTGTTTCAAAGGAATTCAATTCTTTGCCATTAGTTAGTTCCAAATTATGGAATTGAATTCTAATTCTTGAGATAATTGAAATCCAAGGGTTTTCAAACACCCTGTACATGGCTGGGATTTTAGAGTAATCTGAGTTCACTACATGGCAACAACAATTTTTTTCGATGCAAGCAAGAGAACAACAATTGTAGATATGTAGTGTAAAGTTTGTAACACAAAAATATTTAAATGATTTGCTCAAAACAAATAAAAATTATATTTGTCTATCTCAATTAAATTCTAAAAGCCTTCAAATTTTTTCGATAGATTGAAAAAAAGAAAAATCAACTTTTGAAATGATTGTAATAATATATCTCTTAGGCCTGTAATTAAATAATAACAATATAGGAAACTTTATATACACTAGTGACTCCATAGGCACGTCACATTTTTTATTGGTATTGGTTCATGAAGATGAAAAGAGAAATATGGGGATAACTGTTGAGTTGCCTTTTTTATTTTTTTTTTTGGGAATTATTATAACATAACATGTCCAAATATCAAATACAAAAAGAGTAAAAGAAATGAATATTTCACACACTCAAATAATGTATTTTCCAAAGTTATATAACATGTTTTCTTCAAATGTCATTCCAACCATACTTAATAGTACTTGGATTTAATTAGGAGGCCAAAAAGTGATCGAATATCTGGAACGTTCTTTATTCTACCGTAGTATGTGGAAAGGAATTAATTAAAGGTCACATTCTCATTCAATCAATAAAAGGTTAGTTCTCATCATACAACTAAAAATAACTGAAAACATTCCATCAAATTGGATATCTGATTTATCTCCATGGGATTGTTTTTAGAGGTGCTTAAACAATCATGCATAGCGTAGCTACTACCACTGAAAAAAAAATCCAGAAGAACAAAAAAAAATGCAAATGCTCATGATTTAGTAATGTTGTATTATCTCCTTAAGCCGACATGTATTTTGGATCATGGCAGAGCAAACAGTGATGATAATCTTGCATGGGTGACTGACAGTCATATGTTGCAGTTGAGGAGCACTGTCAATGATGTAGTGGTGCATAGGGGTGTTGGTGAGAGGTTGGATGGGATAAAAGCAGTCGGAGAAGATAGAAAGGAATGGAAGGGTGATTTGATAATATCCTAGGAAAATGGATGGATTATTAAATGCTCCCAAACTTAAAGGGACCAAATTATGCTCTTCCACTTAATCACGGTGACTAGATATTTGATTTCTCGTCTCTTTGTCTGGACAATGGATGAAGCAAAGCGAAATAATGTCCTTTAGTACATGGGCCCACAAAATGAAACAACGTCTTCTTGCAATAGTCCCGTAGCTTTTGTTGTTGTTCTCAATTTATTATTATTAGGACATCAAAAAACCTACCTGTTTACCTGGCCATTCATCAAATGTTCCAAAACTAAAAGGGGCCAAATTATCCTCCACCATATAATTACGGTGACTAGATATTTGATCTCTCGTCTCTTTCTTGGGACAATTGATGAAGCAAAACGAAATAATGTCCTCTGGTACCTGGCCCCATGAAAACAACATCAAAGAACTTGCCAGTTCACTCAACCATTTAATAGGAGAAAAATGGAAAATCGAAATTGCCTCTCATTCTAAATACATACTCATATGAAATCCTTCATTTTTAGCTTATATTGCAGTTTTGTGTCATATACTATTTCATTCACACTCGAAGGTACATCTTGTGGATAATTTATGTAGAGTCCAGCCAATGGGCCCCACCATGTCAATTGAGAGAAAAGAAAGAGAGAGATGGTCGAAAAAAATTGAAAAGGAAGAGGTTGAAATGTCAAATGCATGTAGACAGAAAACAATGAAAAATTTTCAGTGACATTTTGGTGCAACGCATGAAGAAAATTTTCTTTTGGTGCCTCAACGCACCGATCGTATTTAGACTATGCATTGCTTCTATAAATAGAAGGGATCATTCAGCTGAACAGCATCAATGAAAAATAAGAGCTACATAGTAAAAGAAAAATACACAAAGAGTGGGTTATTTTTTTGAGAGTGAGAGGAAAAAATAAAGAGTATGAGATAAATCCCAGAGAGTGCAGGGTGCGGATAAATATACTGGGAATAGTTTTGGGTATCATTTATATTATTTCTTGGTACTACAAAAGTGTAATATTTGAATAGGAGGATTCTCACTAGAATACATTATATTTACCTTTTGGGTTAGAGAGTATGGAAAGAATATTTTGTAATTATTTTAAATATAGTGAAATATTTTTCGAAGCCTATCTCATGGTTTTTCCTCTGATATTTGGGAGATTCCATGTTAAAAATTTGATGTGCAGATTTTTTATTGGCATGAATAGTGACATGGGTCCTACTTTAGTGAATAGTGACATAGATAGTACTATTTATGAGAATAGTGATGCGACTCCATTGTTGAGTACTGTTCACGTAAATAATGAACAGTGATAAACGGGTCTCACCATGAATTGCTATTTACACTGATATTTATTTTTGTTGTGCTATACTGATTGGTAGATTTAATTTTATTAGATTTGTTTTGGTGTTTATTTCCATACATTGATATCATTTAATTACATTGTGAATCAGTTTTTGAGCCCAACAGGTGATATCAGAGCTCCAAGTTGAGCTCAAGATTGTGCAATGTAAATTAAATGGAGGAGAATATGGATATCATGATCAGGCTGATAGTTGTAAATTACTCCATTTGGAAGCCAAAAATGGAGGGTATTCTTCTCTACAAGGACTTGTATGATCCTGTGGAGAAGAGAGATGCAAAGCCGACAAATATGGCAATATAAGATTGGAAAAGGATGCACCGGAAGGCTATTGAATTAATTAGGCAGTCGGTGGATATTTGCGTATTCCACCATATGGTCACAGAGATGAATACCCATACTTTATGGGAGAATAGGAGAGAAAGATTGCACAAAATGAAGTTTTCATGATTAGGAAGTTGGTGAATCTCAAGTACAAAGATGGAAGGTCTGTTGCTAAGCACTTGAGTGACTTTCAAGATATGATGAATCAGTTAAGCACCATGCAGATAATGCTGAATGGTGAGTTATAAGCATTATTTCTTTTGAATTTTTTGCCGGATAGCTAGGAGAGCTTGGAAGTTTCACTAAGCAACTCTACTTCAAGTGAAAATTGTCTTTAATCCAAGTCAAAGACAGTATGTTCAATGAAGAAACCAGAAGAAAAGACTTAATAGAAGTAGATAATTCCTAGGCCCCTGTCACAAAAAATAGGAGAGAAGTAAAAGCAGGGGACAGTCCAAAAAACCAAAGGATTCATCATGATCCCAGCCAAGAAAAAGGTTCAAATATTACCATTGCGACGTAGAAGGGCACATCAAAAGGAATTGTAAGGTTTGGAAGACCACAGGTAATAAATATCAGAGAAGTCAAGACATGGCAGATAACGAAAATACTATAACCCCTATAACAAATAAGGAAGTAGTGTTACTCTCTTTTATATATGAAGAGTATTATATTGCAGATTCATGTGTTGAATGGGTCGTTGACTCAGCGACTTCTTATCATGTCACTCCCAATAAGGAATTTCTTACTGTGCATAAAAAATAATACTTTGGAAAAGTAAGGATGGGTAATACTTGTAACTCTGACATTGTGGGAGTTGGTGATGTGTGCATTCAAAAAATATAGGATGTACGCTGACATTAAAGAACGTGCGACATGTGCTGGATTTATGCCTGAACTTGATCTCTGTGCATGCTTTGGATCTAGCTGGATACCATAGTAATTTTGGTGATGGAAAATGGAATCTTTCCAGAGGTTTAACAGTGATTGCTAGAGGAGTGTTGTGCAACACTTTGTACAAGACTCAAGTTAAGCAGATCGAAGGGTTGAATGCAGTCAAGGATGATGCTCCGCTAAATTTATGGCACAAACGATTGGCTCATACGAGTGAAAAAAGATTGCAGATTTTGGCAAGAAAATCCTTCATTCCTTATGTCAAAGATACAAAGTTAAATCCGTGTTATCATTGTTTATTTGGCAAGCAACATAGAGTGTTTTTCAGCAAAAGATTGAAGCTGGAGAAGAATATTTTGGATATGGTTTACTCTGATATATGCGATCCCATGGAGGTGGAGACTCTGGGTGGTAGCAGATATCTTGTGATGGTCATTGATGATGCTTTACAGAAAATGTGGGTATATTTTCTAAAGAAGAAGGACCAGGAGTTTCAATACTTCAAGAGGTTCCATGCCATGGTGGAGAGAGAAATAGAAAAATCTATAAAGCATCTTTGCAGTGACAATGGGGGAGAATACACTTCCCATGAATTTAAGAACTATTGCTCTGAACATGGCATTAGGCATGAGAAGACGGTTCCTGGCACCCCACAATATAATGGTGTGGCTGAAAGAATCAACAGATCCATTATGGAGAAAGTTATATGTATGTTGAGAATAGCCAAGCTGCCTAATCCATTCTGCGGTGAAGCTGTTGAAACGGCGTATAAGTTGCTCTTATTTGAAGGTGTTTGGATGCAAAACGTTTGCTCACGTACATAAGAAGCAGAGACAGAAGCTTGATGATAGAGCCATTCCTTGCATATTTATGGGCTACAGAGATAAGGAATTTGGCTACAAGTTATGGGATCTAGAAAAGAAGGGGATTATAAGAAGCAGAGATGTAGTGTTTCATGAGCAAGAAGCTATGTCAAATTCTGCTATTCCAAAGAAAGCAGCTGAATCTGGTGGTAAGGTTGATTTTACATGCATGAGTTTCTCTTCCTAAAGAAAATGCCACAAAAGGGGGAGAGGTTCAAGATTGTGGGTTGATGATGAGCCAGCAATTGATAATGCTGGAGATGGAGGAGGTGTTGAGCAAAGGGAGCAAGTTCATACACTACAGCTTAAAAGATTTATTAGAATGCGATATCTATTCAACAAGTATCCTAAGTCAGAGTATGTCATTCTCATTGATAAGGGGGAGCCAAAGAGTTGTGAAGAAGTTCAGACTTATAAGGATAAAGTTCAGTGGATCAAAGCCATGTAAGAAGAGATAGATTCCTTGCAAAAGAACGATACTTATGACTTGGTAAAACTCCCTAAAGGCAAGAAAGTCTTGAAGAATAAATAGGTGTTCAAGCTGAAGAAAGATAGCAACAAGCTAATGCAGTATAAGGCTTGCTTGGTTTTGAAAAGCTTTGGTCAAAAGCGAGAATAGTAAAGAGCAATAAGCGGGTCCCATCATGAATTACTATTCACCCTGATATTTATTTTCGCTGCACTACACTGATTAGTAGATTTAATTATGTTAGATTTATTTTGGTGTTCATTTTCATACATTGGCATCATTTAATTACACTGTAAATCAGTCTCTGAGCCCAACAATTTAGTCTCGTAAATGTTTTGGATTATTTGATAATCCACCCATTTTTACCATTGGATCAAATTTCATTGAAATCTCAAAGCTGAAAAATGTTGTGATTATTAATTAAAATTAGTTTTAAAATTACATAACGATCTCTCACCCATCCTTATTTGTCACCGTTTACGATTTTACTCTTCATACCATCGGTGGTGGCCATGGGCATAGCTGAACTCCTAGCAAAATCCAAAACAGCGTGCAATACATCATCTTCTCCATGTATCTTGACTAATATTTTACAACGGAAGAATCTTTTAGAATGAAGGAGTGTTTCAACTTCCTTTGATTACTATTCTCTCATTTGTCATATCACCAATGGTATCGAAAATCATCCTTCGATCCACTTGCTGCAGACCAAAAATTGAATAATAATAATAATAATAATAATAAAGTGTGCAACAAGTGGACTTCAAAGGAAAAGACAAGGGTTTTGAGTTGTGGATCAAGTTGTAAACTTGCTACTCATAGAGAAAAGGAAAGAGAAATTAAAAAAAAAATTCTTCTTTATTTAGTCATGGATGCAGGTGTTGCTAGACAGACCCATAGGAAAAAAGATTCTACCATGTTAAGCATCCCACATGTGGAACATCCACTGTGAGCTACTGGTAAGGCTGTCATCATGCTGTCGTTTGCAAAGTTATCTAGTGCGTAACTTGCCCTGTTGAGCAGTGGTGTGGACAATGAAGATAGGGCAGTAGTGGACAGCAAAGGTAGAGTCCATTGCCGGTAGCAAAGGCGGGCCCAGTGGCAGTGACACTGAATGGGATAACTTGGTGTCTCAGAGAGAGAAAGATGGGTAAAAGAGAAGAAGGGCAATTGGTTGGCGAAGGAATTAAAAATCAAAAAATGGTTAATTAAATAATTTTGAAATAATTAAGTAAGGATCGTCTCAAGATCCAAATTATTGGAGGGACCAAATTATTCTTCACCCATCATAAGATTGAATTTGCCTTGCACCTCTTGTTTGTAATTATGAGCATAGTTTTCAAATTCGGGCCGGTAATCAACTTGGTCGGGGCATTAGGTCACTGGTTCAATCGGTAGATAACTGATTGAACTAGTTGAATCAGATTTATAAAAAAAAATATAAAAATTTAAATAAAATACATTAAAATAATAACTAATTAACAATTTGATACTCTTTAAAGGGTCCAAATACAAAAATATAAATAAATAACATAAATTCTTAAATATCGTTCACATTTCACAATCACGAATCACAATTGACAAATTTAAAATATAATTACACAAGCAAACTCACAAAGCTTTATATCACAAACTCACAAGCCATGACAATACAAACAAAGTTATTACATTTTCTATAAGTCAAACTAGATTTTTTTTTAAGTTTTAAAAAAAGACATCATTTAGAAAAAATAATAGAAAAAAGAAAAAAAAATCGGTCCAATCTGGTTAGATTCAACCGGCGAGTCAAATAAGGTCGCACTAGTTGGTCCAAGTTGATTTTTAATACTATGATTTTGAGTGTTCTACTCAAATGGAGAGCCTTTTTTTTCTAATGTGGCACAATAAGATTGGAAAGCATTGATACATCCAATCATGTCAAAGTAATTTTACAAGGCGAAAAGTAATTTGGAGAGCCGGGGCATGAGCCCAAAAATATTTAAAGGTGGAGGACAATTAACCGGGAATCGGTCTGGTGACCGGTCCGGTTAGCATAAAAAACCGGGAGAAGTCAAAACCGGTCAAGAACTAGTCAAAACGGGGAAAATCGGACCGGTCAGACCGGTTTTTTTTTTTTTACAATTTTTTTTTTCTAAAACTTAAATATTGATATCTTATGGTAGTCATAAAGCAAAAATAAAAAAATAGAACCAAAGAAGGACATTAATAAAAATTATTGGGTTGTTATTCTCCTCTTTTCATTATTTGTAAACTGCTCACCATAAACCTCACTGATTACTAACAAATATTGTTTTCAAATGCTTTGTGATCGTACTGTGAGGTTGAGACTAGAGAAATTTTATATGGATTATGTTTATTTTTATATATATATGAATATTTTTTTATTGATTATGTTAATATTAATTATCTAATATATTTATTTATATTCTAATTAATTATATGTATATATTTATATATATTTTTATTCCATTCCGGTTGAACCCCAGTTAAATCGATTGGACCTCTAAACCTTTAAATCAATACATTAACCGGTTCGATACTTTGTTCGATTTTCTATTCCTCGATAAATACAACTATTCGTCGATGTCAGACCAAAAAAAACCTATTCGCAGATGAGGTCTACCAAAAAGACATGAGACAAGTAAAATAAAATTTTTGTATCCTTTTTCCCACTCCTTTAAATCCCGTTTCTTTTGCTGATGTAGCACAGCTTTGACCCTTTCTTCATGCTAATTTGCAGGAAGTACTGCACTAGGAAATGACGCGGAGGAAAATTTGCATTTTTGTTTTTGTCCAACGAAAAAACTTGATTTCCAGTTACAAAGATCTTTCTTTCTCCAATCAGATTGGCCTAGTAAATTATCTATAGATGTGGACAGAAATAAAGCATGCTACAAAAAATCAGTGCTGAGATGATTTTTGTTTTTGATAAGTGAGATGATTTATTTTAACCACTTAACTTGGATTCGCTGGGCTTGATTGATTTTTATTTGTCTGAATCGAATTCCACATATCAAATCGAAAACAAGATCGATTGTGATGGATATTTGGGTACACCACAGTTTTCACCCATGACTTCTATTCGAGGTTTCAGCTTCACTTTACCTTCATATACACCTTATATTCCTCAATCATTAATACCCATCGAAACGAAAATGAATTGAATAAACAAACAAAACAAAAAACACAAATAGACTTAGGAACGTGTGGACAATATGTACCACATTCCAAGCGAGGGGATATGATTTTTCATCAATGGCATAGCATGACCCTCTTCCTACTACTTCAGTGCTTATTCCCTTGCTCTTTCCCAACCACTGCCTGCGTTATCCTTCTTCAATTCCTTCGTCGCTCTTAACTCCTCGCAATTGTAGCAACCCCTCCTCCACACTTAATTTCTGACCCATATGCATATGGCTACTATCACCAATAATTTCATATTCAAATCCCCCACTACTATATCGGTCTCTCTTCATCCCACCCAACCTAAGCTCCTTCCTCCACACTCCCATCGTTATTCCCTGCCTTTTCTCACATCGCAATATTCTTCTTCATCAATAGCACTTGGAGCTTCTCGGCATGCCCGGCTCATCACAAGAGCCACGGCGGCCCCTGGTGCCAAGAAAGCACCAAGCGACGAAAGAGTTCAGAAGGTTCATAGCATTGAAGAGTTCGATGAAGCGCTTCAAGCAGCTAAAAACAGGCTAGTGGTGGTGGAATACGCTGCGAGGGACAGCTTCGAGAGCAGCAAGATATACCCTTTCATGGTGGACCTTAGCAGGACCTGCAGCGATGTGGAGTTCCTTCTGGTGATGGGTGACGAATCGGAGAAGACGAGGGAACTGTGCAAAAGAGAGAAGGTGGAGAAGGTGCCTCACTTCAGCTTCTACAAGAGCATGGAGAAAATCCACGAAGAGGAAGGTATATTGCCATAAGTTACCCATCTTTCTCCAAAGGATTAATGTATTAGGCCGAGGCATATAAATACTTGTGCACTCTGTTTGAGCTTACCGACAAGTTTATTTTGTTTAAAAAGATGAGACAACCGAGATTGGCTTTTAGGAAATTTAATTAAAGATAATCTATAGTAGAGCATCGCTAGACAGCCCCCGAAAAAATCTTGCCTTCAAAATCTGCCAATACAAGTGGAAATACAACTGCCGTACATATGACAAATTTCTGTTGGTTGAACAAAAATAAAAGTTTAATTTTGCTGTGGTCACGATCAAATTTCTTTATTTGAATGGTTTTTTAAATAATGAGAATAAAAATTAAGGTAGTTGAAAAAATTTAAAGTATTTCAACTATATTTTATTACATAATTCAGGCCACAGGTTTATGGCATTTTTTCTTGATGTGAGCTATTTTCCTCTATACTTTTAGCATGTTTGGATGTATATATGTTAGAATGACCTAATTTACTTCATTCTCCACTTGTACAAAATATATGTACTGGTTGGATTGACCGACCTAGCTAGTAATTAAGCATAGCTTAGATATGACAAATGAAATGATTTGGCTTAAACCAAATTTAATCATTTGCTAGCTCGTATAATTGATGAGCTATTAGGCCTCTATAAAACACGTTAGTCAGAATAGGACTTGACATTTTCCAAGTTAGCCTACATATGGCAACAAAAACAGTGAAATTGGTCGCAGGTTGATACACAGCACTAATGTGTTTTGATGATGGATCGATGGATCATGTGTTAACAACTAACAGGTATTGGTCCGGATCAGCTAGTTGGGGATGTGTTATACTACGGGGACAGCCATTCGGGGGTGGTGCAGGTGCACAGCAGGGAGGACGTGGAGAAGCTGATAGGGGATCACAAGGAGGACCACAAGCTGATCGTGCTCGATGTGGGCCTCAAGCACTGCGGCCCTTGCGTGAAGGTTTACCCGACGGTGGTCAAGCTGTCGAGGCAAATGGCTGATTCGGTGGTGTTCGCCAGGATGAACGGGGACGAGAATGACAGCTGCATGCAGTTCTTGAGGGACATGGACGTTGTCGAGGTTCCTACCTTTCTTTTCATTCGGGATGGTAAGATTCAAGGAAGGTACGTGGGTTCAGGCAAAGGAGAGCTCATTGGAGAAATTCTCAGGTACCAAGGGGTGCGTGTCACTTATTAGTTAATAATGACAATTTCTTGTGTATACACACACACATGCTGTACACAAGTTAACATGTGTTGAGTAGTCAATCCATGATTCAATGTGGAACAATCATATCAATATCTATGTTCCGATTAATAGGTTAATTAATTAAGTTCGAAGAAACATTCAGACAAAGGCAACTGATATAAGAGTTCATACTTTTTCTTTTTTTCTTTTTTTGCTTTCAATTTAGAGACACTCATGTTACAGAAGCCTTATTTGCTCCTTTTTCTGTGTGTTTCATTTAGGATATAGCACTTCAACTTTGTACTTGTAGATTATTGTTGTTATCGCATTTCCTTCCTTTTTCGTTTTCTGTGTTGTCATTCATCACTTTTACTGGATTATTGTTGTTTATTTTAGTTGAGGTGATTGATTAGTAGTAATTCCTACCTGTATGATAACAAACTCAAGGAATATTAAATCATTCTAATTTTGCAGAGCGTGAATTGAATTGAATTTCATATTTTGGAAATAACTTAAGTGAAGAAATTGAATTCGCATAGAAATTAAAATTCAATAAAACTAAGGAATTGAAATAAAATCCAAATAAGTGTGATTTGATGTGAGAATTGAATTCTAACAAATCCAAAATAATTTTATTTGAATATAATGTTTTATTCTTAATCTATTAATGAAAGATAAAATAGTAAAAATAATTAAATTCATTCATTTTTAGATCTATTTTAAATCAATAAATTAAATTAAATTCTTTAATTTATTGACTAATTTTAAATATAAGAATTCAATTTAATTCCACCTCAATAAAATTTTTCCAACACCCTGTTAACTATTGTCAACCGAGTAATTTGCCATGATTTTCAGCATTCAATGAAACATTTTGCTCTCGGACTGAGGAAGACCGTTATTTTTTGACCGGGGGTGATCTGAAGGGAAGACCTGTTGAAATCGGGGGCTGCATCTTGTAGATACTAGTAATTAGCACTTATGTTGGGCTTTGTATATTTTTGGGCCTCTTCTGCTTCAATGCTGAGCACTATTAGGTTGGGCCTACGGTAGTAGGAGGATACCGGATTTGTGCAATTCAAATTTTTGGTCATTTCACGACCAGTTTTTGCGATCAATCAATTTGGATACCATAGATCACACAGTTTTGACCCGAAAAAGAAAAAAGGGAAGTTAAAGACAAAGTTGGGAGAAGCCCAATCCAAAAATTGTGGGCCCTACCTCATGACTGAAAGTGCTGTTTTGGTTTTTGGGATATCTATTGCCGAATGCAATGACTAATATTATAGGTCCATTTAAAAGGGTGGATGTTAGTCATGTGACTGAAAGTGGTTGATCTCCGAAAATTGCGATTCACGGTTCAAAGGAATGATGATAATAAACATGGTTTTTTTCAGGTTACCTCTGAACATAAACATAAAGATTCATCTAACCAATAACGACAAAAGTTAAGGAGTTAAAAAAAAGAAAGATGTGCACTAAAAATATGAGATTTTATGTTTTTAAATAATAAAATCCACACAAAAGTTGTCTTTTATAGTATCCATAAGCAATGGAAGCAAAACCCTAAACATAAGTCATGGTAATTTTAGAAAACAGAAACATAAAACTACCCTTTTTCCCGATAATTATTAAAGATCAAACCCAAACATAGGGGAGCTACAACCAAAAGTGACAAAACATGACCCAAGCAAGACAGCCGATCACAAAGCACCCAAAAAAGGAAAAAAATTCTTCACTCCTAACTCGAGACCACGCTCTAACTTGTACCTATACTACCAACTTGGATCTGATCTATGTCATCGTCAAGTGCATTGATGGGACTTGGTTAGTATTTTTTGATTCACTATGATATTCAACGAAGGCCCCGTATTAAAATTGGCTACTGCTCATTTGTTTGTTGGACTTGGCCATGGAGGAACAAAAGTCCACACTTGAAGCATGTGATTTTCATAAATGTAGATCATGGATTTTCCTTCCTAATGCCTACGGTAGTTTGTAGCATTAAGCCGTACATATTTGCTGGCGCCTGGTTGTCGTGAATGTCCGGTTGCTCATTGCCCATGGCGTTTGTACCGCAAGGCGGTTCAATTAATGTCATACTTCCAAAACATGATCCAATTGCTGGATTTAAAAAAATAAATAAATAAACTTTTGGTTTTCGCAAAGAATAATCAACTTTTTATCAGGAAAAATCTATGAAATCGTACTCTGCGACAATATGGAATTGCGATCCCATCTTATTTTGGAGGATTAGGAATAGCATTTCATATTTAATTCATCAGCAACCATAGGAATTATCTAGTTCCAGAAATTGAATTCAGAATGCAGTTCATTCCTTCACGCCAAACATAAAAGTTATATATCTTGCAAATGGATACAGTGAGAGTATGCGTTTTATATGAGAATGGAAAGAATCAATTCAGGGCCTTGGACCTTATATCAATAATCAAAATCAAAACATGAAATCATATGATTTTCTTAAGTGATCATATAATTTTTGGATAACTTTCAATCCTAATCATCTATGTATAGTTATACGAATCAAATTTATTTATCTCACTCTCATGTAAAGTCACTTCTTTCACTAGACACATTTTCTTATATCTTACTCTTTTTTTATTAATTTTACAGATAAACAAAAAAAAAACACATTTTGATAAATTTGAAATTCAAAATCCCATTCATATGTACCCTAATTACTTACCAGTGCATGGGTAAGTTATTCCTTTTTATTTATTTATTTTTACTTTCGAGAGTTGGAAAAGTACGTTGTTGATGATGATCACCTGATTTACTTCTTATGGAATGTTTAGTTAGCAGGTAAAAATAGGATATAAGTTTTTATAGATAAACTTTATATGTAAAATTATATATAATTTTTATTCATGAAAAATTTATCCTTTTTTTCTTACTTATCAACTAAACATGTCCTAATGGAAACCAAGTTTATGACGTGATCAACATTTCAAAAAATTCTGAAGTGACCTGGAAACTACCTTCGAGTCAAGACTAATGTCATCCGCAGTGTCGCGAATTTGTAATTAAATACGGCAGCTAGCTCGGGAAGGGTCCAGACCAACCATAAAATAGGCATCAACTTTATGACAATCTGTAAATTGGACTGACTTGAACAACTTATAAGTACGATTCATCAAAATTTAAACATGAAATTCAAGTCGACCAAAATAATTTTGGGACAAACCAAGCCATTGAATTGAGCCGGGTCATAACAATCATGCTTTGTATACTATATATTATCCATGATAATTCGTATATACTTTGTGAGTTTTTAAGGTGATAATCAATTAATCGTAATCAATCATAATCCTTAATGTTGTTCTAAATAGATGCTATTTATTCATTACATAAAAGTTAAATATACCCAAACTGGATTTTCTTAAACGGTGAGAAATCCTATGATTTAATTATTTAATCAGAACAGTATTTCTTTTCCGCCCGATATAGAAAGGCTTTTAAAACGTGCGAAAAGAAATCATAACAGTTTTGGTATTTTTCATTTTCGTACCCTATACATGAAAATCTTGAATTTTCTCATTTGGAAAATTTAATAATTCAATGAATTTTTTTAGGTAGATTAATAATTCAATGAAGTTTTTTTTTGTTACAATAATTCAATGAAGTTGACTGAAAGCATTCCTTATTTTAGTGCATTTCACAAGAAACACCCAAAAATTCATGTGCGTCTCACCAACCCCTTGTTGCTTTCAAATTAGCGTAAAATTTTGACAAAACAACAATACTACACGTAGATAACATTATTTATTAATTTATTGTTTACTTATACATTTTCTTAATTTTCACATATCTATGATTTAATTTTGCCTCATAAAAATAGGAGTTGAGGTGTATATATATATCTATATAATGGGGATTAAATGGGTGTCTCAATTAAATATCTATTTTTAAGTGTTAAAATAATTTTTTTGTTAAGATTATGTGCTTTTATCTTCCAAAGTGTAGCCGTAATTTAGATTAGTGAAATCTAATACATACGTGAAAAGTGATATGCGGATAACATTTTCCTTTGATCAATTTTGCTATTATTGATGGCACCTTGGATCCATGAACTAATCAAGCACTTCCTTTTGAGCAACCATGGATGAGTCCCAAAGGATCTTAATTAATTTTCGAACGATTAATTAAAACTCTATTATTATTTCTTTCCAATGTATTGAAAATTTTCTGAGTCATTGTCTCATAAAATAAGTGGTGGTAGTTGTGCATGCCTATCGTGCTCAGTCACCAAGAACAAAGAACAACAACAATACTCGTTCGTAGCTAAATCTATATACTACGACTAATTAATATTATCTGCAAACTGCAGTTCTTCAGCATCAAAGTAATCCAACGGAAAAAAGAAAAGAAAGAAGAAAATAGAAAAGAGCAAATTTACAATTTTAACTAACGAGTAATTAACAACAAAAGAATATTATTCGATCAATTCATTTAGCCGTAAGAACTGGATTCAACTGAAGAGGCCTAGGTGGTGCCATGGTTCTTCTCTTCCACAGATTAATCTCTTTGCGTGGCTGCAAATTAGCCACACCTCCACCACTCACAAAACCACCATTTTTATTACCACCGCCTCTACCACCAATAGGTGCAGAGAAAGGGATTATAACCTCTTCTTCCTCTTCCTCTTCTTCTGCATCACTGCCATCGGCTCTATCATCCTCGGAATAGCAATCCCTGTGGTTCGTTTCCTCAGGCGCAACCTGAGCCTTCCAATCAAAGTTAGCAAAAGTCTCACGCCCACTCGCAAACCGCCTCATGTAACCGATCGGTGGCGCGTTATCCGAAACCCCATCATCATCATTGCTATTATCCTTCCCTTCACCACCAACCAATGAAGTTGAAGAAGCACAAGATTTTCTCACCCCAGTTTTGGGCTTCCCTGTCTGGAAGAACTTCCTCTGAAACTTCTTCTTCTTCTTGTTCTTTTCCTCTGTTGTTGTGTCTTTGAGAGTAGCAGGTGTGGTGTCGTATTTGGCTATAGGGAGTGACATGCTCTTGGCGTTTTGTTTTTTGATCTGTTTCTTCTTGTGTTTGATCTGTCCTATGCACGAGACTTTTGGTGAAGTGGGTTCGTGGGTGTCGATGCCAGCACCGTCTTTGGGTTTTCTTCTGGCTTCATCTGGGATCATTATAGGGCCAGAGAAACCCTTGTAGTTGTTCCCATGCGGTTTGAGCCTGGTGGTGGTTGCTGAAGAAGCTGCGTTCTCCGATGATCTCACCTTGTGGTGATCCCTACCGGGACTGAATGGTGGGTTCTGAAATGTCACCGCCATTGCTGCAGCTGCTTTTGGTATTATCTTCAAGATCTTGCTCCTCAGCTTCGAAGCAGAAGAAGAAGACGGCGGTTTGGTGTTGTTCTCCATGATTTGTTGCGAGAGATCAGATGAGGTTGTTGGGAACTTGATGTCCCTCTATGTTCTCCTCAGGGGGACGATCTTATTTATATACGCTAACTCAATTTATCATATGTCGTTGAAGAGAGGTTAATTTTAACAAGTATTTTATGTGGATATATATATATTATATATATATATATATATATATATATATACACAGAAGGATATCTTATCGACTTATATATTAAAGGAGTGTAAATTTATTTTAATTTAAGTATGATCTATATTATATTTAATAATAAATAAAAAGATAATATTATTTTAATATCTAACTAGGTATGTTAGATGTGATGTATCTTAATAAATTTTAGGTTTCAAAATAATATTTTTTAAATAAAATGTGGTAGATGATGGTATGTGTATCCGATGTTATATTGCTATGATGTAATTGAAAGGTGAAACTATGTGACATATGAACAGAGGGCTACATATGACATTGACGTTTGCATAATATTTGACTTTGTCAATAAAGGTGGGAGACAGGTTTGGTCAAATAAAATCTCTTTGCTCAGCACAGTGAACATAAACTACAAAACGACGAGTCACAGACACGAAACAACCAGCGGCTTTCGTTTGATAACAAATACAAAACGGGCTGCGGCGATGACGCAGGGCAATAGTTTTCTGATTTTTATTCTCTTTTTACTTCTTTCTTGAACGGCTATAGTTTTCTTCTTTGTTGCTGCGCAAGCATATTAGTTTAGCTTTTTTTTTTGGGGTGAGCTATTTTAGAATTCTTTGAATGTTGAAGATTTTTCTCATTTTTGAACACCGACTATTTTAATGTGCCGTTTCTCTGCACTATATTTCGTCCCTGTCCGTCTGACCTGTTAAGCCTTGATCTTTTTTTTGGGACATTTATCTCTCTTTTTCTTTTTGTACACTGTTAAGACTTGAACTAATCATTACGTATACGCTCCAAAAGGAAAATATCAAAATCGCGACAAACAAAACGTTTTAGTGAAATAAGACAACCCTGGCAATCACTTCTTAGTGTTAATATCCTAAAAGAAAAAGTGTGAAATGAGACTTTAACCTGTTGGAGGGTTCATATATGTAATTTTGCTGTTGTCGTTGGGAGTTGGGACTTGTGACAATTGCAGGCTGTCCCAGTATTTTATTATAGTTCTCTAAAATTACAAGGGGCTCTTTCACGTTTGTGCGATTAATATCCAAGAAATTCGCAGACAGAAAAATATAATATATTTGCTTAATTGCAACTATATATGATGTATATATGAACCAGATATTTTTAGAATAACAAATGGTGTGAATCTAAGAGATCTCCTTTAAATTATTTAAAATTTTCACCCTTAATAACAATTTTGCAATATCGCTAATTTATGGCCATAAATTCACTCTAAAATCTTAACTACTAATATGTGAAGTGAATTAAAAAAACTACTTATTCGGAAAATGTGATTAAATTAATTAATATTGTACACGAATAAATTAAATTCGTTACGTACGCTACTCTCTTCATTGGTCGTCCTTTTAGCCGACCCTAAATTATATTCAATTTGGTCAAAAGCACTACTAGTCTATTACTTATGACATGTTGTTTGCTAATATGCTTTTTTATTCCGAGAGCTAGAGGGATATTATGTTGAAAAGCTTGTTAAATGTGAGAAAAAATATTGCAGAGGAAGGAACACATTTTTTATTGAATAAATTACTACATAACAGTTAACAATTGTTTATCTTCCATCGAATATAAAACCAAGAAACGTGCGTAGCGAATAAATTACTATACAACAATTGTTTATCTTCTATAGAATATAAAACCAAAATACAAAAAAAAAAAGCGTCAATAATAGTGGATATATGATGATGCTGTGATTAATGCATTGACTAAGCTACACAAGGAAAAGGACCCTGCCGGCTCGTTACGAGATGCAAAAAGGGAAAACAAGGAGGATGCGAGAATAAACTTCCACTTGATTCTCGTTGCCGTGTTTGCTAGTGGCTATGAGCGTTACTATGTCACATTTTTTTTTTTCTCTTAGATGTATTTTTCGAATTTGATAGTATGTCTTCCCGAACTTCGTGCTATTAAGCTCCATATATTCTTTGGATTCAATTATCACAAAAGGAAAAAATACTAATATAATTAAGATGCCCAAACCAAACTCGTTTCCTTGTAGACGCCGCAGATCTGCGGCACGAGACTGAAATTCAATACGTTAGTCGTAAATAACCATTCTCGATTTCTCGCATTATAATAATTCGTGGTTCATTCATTGTTTATACTCCTGGCTAGGAATAGGAAAGGGGGGTAATTGGAGCACGTGTGTCTCCTCGGAAGTCGTATTAATCCGTATGAGTTGAATTTCAGCATTCTTAAATTCTTATCCCACGATAGTGGATGATGGATTTCCATTCCACGTGGCTCTTGCAACTTGGAACTTTTGAAAGTTTGAATTGACAGTGTGAATATTTGTTTATCCAAAAGATGTTACTCCGTAATTTGACTGCCACCTTCTACGATTCAATGCTTATCTATCTACGTACATTTATAGTATACAATATAGTTAACAGTAAATGTTGATTATAGTCTTAGCTTTCTATTATTTTAATTCATAAATTTTAAAATAAATTAAACTAACTTTTAATATTATAAAATATGAGTTATATTTGTCTCTCAATTCACTTTTATTTAATAATTTATTAATTAAATAATAATATGTAATATTAAGTGATACTTTACACACCTCACATCATCGAAAACAGAATTAAGTTTAAAATTATTTGTTTTAATATATAAAATTATAAAATATGAGTCATTTAGATCTACTTTATAGGTTATAAAATAACTTATTTTATATAAATTTAGACATAAAAATAAGTTATTTTAAATTCCATTATATCTCAATTAAATCATGGTATGTCAATATGTATTACTTAATATTGCACATCATCATTTTATTGACAAAATGTTATATAAAAATGGAATGAAAGGTTAATTTCACTTCTATTTTGTAATGTCAGTGACTAATTTAATTCATTTTAAAAATCTGAAAATAAAATGACTCACAAGTGTAAAATTAAAAACTAAAATGATTATTATATTTGTTTAATTTGAATACTTTCATATTATTTTTATTTTACATGTATTCTATATTTTGCTGAGTTTTGTAAAAATGCGCTTGATGAACTTTTTCTTCTTCTCCAATTCGATATTCGTAAATGAAGCTTACTGGATTTCTAAACCCAACAATTGCAAGCTTACCCGTTAGAAAAATAAACTAAATTGCAGTGTTCTACAAGAAAAAATAAGAGAAATTTACATCATCATCCACCGGTATAAGAGAAGCTTACACATTATTTCCTTCGTGCATTGGTGTATAACTAAAGATTGCGTAAGAATGTAACTCGAGCAAGTATCTTCGGGACGACAATGTAAAATGGTCGTTTTGGTCAGCATCTTTCCATAATATTCTTCTTTTTTTTTAATTTTATTTTAATGAATGAGCCAGGGCACCAAACAATTAGGCTTTAAAATGGGCTATACATAACGGGCCTATCTCAACCAATAAAACAAGAGGATTCTCATTGACGGTTTTCCCTCTCAAAATTTAGATCCCCATAATTTTATACCATGCACAGTAATTTTTTTATTTTTTTCCTTTTCGTTGTTGTTACTATTTTGTTAATTTTAATTATTTTTAATATTTACTTTTATTTATTTCTTAAAAAAGTTGGTTGTCCCAACTTCTACTATGTGTGCAGTATTTTTTCCCTTAATTGTTGTGCTTTTTTGGTAATTTTAAATATTTTTAATAATTTTTTATTTATTTTGTAAAGAGTTAGATTTATACAAATTCCTTTTTATGTACATCTATATACAGTATATTTTTAATTTTAATTTGTTAATTATGTTCTCTTAAAGTTTAATTATCTTCCAAATTTATTTTGTAATATTGTTGTATTTTTATTAAATTTACTTTGGTATTATTTTTTTATTTTGTTATGAGTTTAATTAATTATGACTTGTAAACTTTTTAATTTGTTCTTTTAATTTTTTATTTTTTATTTAATTATTTTACCGGAAATAATGTTATTTTTAGTTTTTGATATTTAATATTTTAATTTTTAGTTTTTATTTTTTAGTAAATAGTGCTATTTTTTTCTTTTTTTTTACCCAATTCAATTTGTCTGAACTGTATTGCGTAAATTTCTTTTTAAAAATTTTAGTGTGTCTGAATTATATGTAATAAATAGTAAAAAAAAATTTTCTTTTTTTAAGGTGCAATTATTTAAATTTTTAATTTATAAAATATTTACCATTTTATAATTTTTTATTTTTTAAATAAATGAATAGTATTTTTTAAAATATTTTTTTCTATTTTTTTAAATACAATTTAGGGTTTCGAATTGTATACATTAAACAGTATTTTTTCTTTTTCTTTTCTTTTTTTTAAAGAATAACTAAAAATAAAAAAAAATAAAAAGAAAAAAAATAAAAAAAGAAAATTTTAATTTATAAAATATTTACTATTTTATAATTTTTTATTTTTTAAAATAAATGAATAGTATTTTTTTAAAATATTTTTTTTTAAACGTAATTTGGGGTATCAAATTGTATATGTTAAACAATATTTTTTTTCTTTTTTTAAACAATAACTAAAAAAAAATTAAAAAAAAAATATTGTACATTACACATAATTCGATGGATAGCATATGCTTTGATTGTCGAATATAGAGGAGTAGGTATCATAAAACAATACAGGTAAAGTTCTGACCACAAAAACACAACAAAATAAAAAAAAACTAGCAAACAAGGATCAAACGAGTACAAGCAACGGCCTGTAACGCCGGTAGCATTGCTTCGTTCTTGTTTGCAGTAAGTCGTGTTTGTTGTGTTTGTGTCGTCTATCATCTCAGCTGAGTAAAGCTTCGACAAACAAAAAAAAAGGCTGAATATTTGAGGGGTATGGTATCAAGGTAGATTCACAAGAGTAGGGTAACCTCTCTTCTTTAATTTGTTTTAAGAATCACCAAACAAGTCCTTTATAGCTAAATCCCCTTCTGTCTTTCGCTTCTCTTCAAATTTTGTGGCTTATTTTCTTTCCCTCTCACTCAATTTCTTTTCCTGCGGCGGTTATGGGCTGTGACTCCAATCACTGTTTTTCCTGTTTCACGAGCCTTTTACGTTTTCACGATTCATAGTTTGCTTTTTCTTTTTCCCGCTTTCGCATGTACAATGTAACTAGTTCCATTTCGGATGCTTGAGTTGAAACTTGAAAGCACACCACGTGTTTGCGAAATAGTGTAAATGAGCTGCATTTAATTTGTGGTGCTTTGTTGGACTCTGATTTCAATTCGAAAGAAACTTTTTCCCTTTGAGTTATTGGTACATGCATATGAAGCTGAAACTTGGATAGTGGTTACCGTGGATTGGTTTTCATTATGTAATATTTTTGCACCTGTTTTCTTCTATTTTCTGAAAATGGCTGCATGGATTCATTTGGACTTTGTTAACGTGTTTAGGGAGAGGTGTTGGATAGTTTAGTTTCTTCATGGATCTGCAGGATTTCCTTGTCCGCGCTCGAGTCTTGAAGCTCTACAGGCAGGCATTGAGGGTTGCAGGTCGAGCCCCCACTTCTGCTAGAGGTGATTATTCTTATTTGGGTCATGATTGTTGTGCCATTTTATATTTAGTTTTATAGTGGAAGATACTCGTGATTCATGAGTATATATTTCTGAACCATTACTTGAAGCTGACAAAATTGATAGGATAGTTTCAAAGTAAATCCTCTTATTAATTGGTTCCTAAAATTGTAAGCGTCGATCAAAATAGTCTTGAATTTGAGTTAGTCCCTTACATTGTCTTATCACATGTCCAATTAGCCCTTGGCATTATACTTAAATTGGTCAGATTAGTCCCTATCATGTTAACACGGGGATTACAGTTTCATAACTAAATAATGAGTGAATTTTAAATGTCCGAGACTGTCTTAGCAACTCTTACAATTTCAGGAACTAATTTGACATCTTACTCAATAGTTTTGCTTCACATTCTCATAACTTCAGTGACACATTCTATGCGTGAGTGTACTGTGATCATGCAAGAGCATTGACCCTTGAGGCATGCCATTTGTTGGGCTATATGGTATGAACAATTAGCACAAGAGTGTTCTAATGTCAGAAAAATTTATATGTGAATGCTTGCGTGAGATAATTTTACATGTGTACATGATTACATTTATGAATGTGGATCGTTTGTATGAATTAGTCTCCTCATCAGATTTCCAGGTTGGTTTTTGTTTACACAGAATATCAAATGATGGTGTTAAATATTTTTTTGCCAGTCCCTTGACACATGTAAAAAGTTTTATGACTTAGTTTGAGATCCAATGGACTGTGACAGCTGAACTGAAGCAGACAATTAGACAAGAGATGGAAAATAATCGAAACTGTAAAGACAAGCAAAGGATCCGTTTCCTGATTAGTGAAGGATTGGATAGACTGAAACGACTGGATGAAATGCTTGATATGCAAGGTCACCACTGATGGACTGAATATGCCTAGGTACCTAATAAAATCTCTCCCCCTCCCGGAACTTTTATAAGACGATGCTTTAATGTATATTAACTAGGAATTGGCAGTTCCAAGACGTAGGGAAAAAAAAGAGAGAGAGAAAAAAGGGAAGAATACTTGTAGAAAGCTTTGTTTCCTGGTTTCTATACCAATATTAGGTGTTCATGTGGTGGTATGTGGTGCTATATTCTGGCTACTTCTTCTATTTCTAAGTCTAACAGGTTTTAATTACCATTATTTCATAGTGACCTGAATTCCCTTGGCCTGAAGAATCATGAGTTAACATTATGAACCGAGAAGTTTGTGAAAGCTGAACTGCTCCGCCATAGCAGTCACAAAGGGTGGACTGAAGGACGACACAAGTTGAAAATTGATTTTCATTCTTTTGGTTTTTTCTTAGTTTTGAGTGTGAATATTGGACCTTCAAGTTCCAACTGTCTTCTATAAGACATTGTTAATTTGTTTAGTAGCAAAACGAAGCATTATAATTGTGCAATTCATCCAAGTGATGGCCACATTCATTTCACCTTCAGTTTAAAAAATGCAATCACATCCTCTCTGTTGGCATTTGGCACAAGTTGACAAGAGATGAATGGTGACCACTGCCTGATATCTAGTTTTGAAGTATTTTTTCTGTTCGCATAAGCCGATAACGAGAAGTCGAGAACATATAATATTTCAAGACATGATAAAAATGTAAATTAAGATTGAGATGATGGGATATAGAAAAGTATTCAATTATCAAAAGCAAATAGTTAAATTCGTCCAAAGTAATTTCAAGACATGATCTATAAGGACTAAGAGATGCTGTGAAAGGAAAATATTCAACTCAAATGCAAATAGTGTAATTCGTCCAAAGGAATGTTCATATTCATTTAACCTTTTGGTTAAATGTTATTGTACTCCTTCTATTCTCCTAATAACTCCTGAGCTGATGACAAGAGATGCTGCATTGATCAGTTGTCTTAGATTGATTCTGATTTTCGCAGCTTCTTTCCTTCTTTTCTCACACGCTGACAACCAAAACATATCAAATGTTGAGGCGACAAGAAATGAAAATAGGATTAAGAATAATATAATAAATAATGAGTTTTGCACCAAAAAAAAAATTCTAAGTTTTAATATTTAGATTCCGTGTCTCATGGAAAGTAAGGACCTATTTAGTTTGGGTTTTCAGTTTTTAATTTTAGTTTTTTAGTTTTTTAGATTTTGTAAAAAAAATACTGAAAATTTTAAAAATTATAAATTTTAGTTTTCATTTTTAGTTTTCAGTATTTTCTTTACAAAATCCTAAAAACTGAATATTAAAAAATAAAAATTGAAATTAAACAGGTCTTAAGATTCTATTTGGTTTTAATTTTTATTTTGTGTTTTTCTATTTTTAAAAATTTGTGAGAGTATAGAGAGAACAAAAAATAAAAACTGAAAAGAGAATTTTTTTTTGTTATTATTTTTACTGCTTTTAGTATTTTCTTAACATAATTTTAAAAATAGAAAATAAAAATAATTTCCAAACAAGCCATAAGAGTGTCAAAATTCTTTTATATTATTTTCAATTTTGTTGTACTTGTTTAAGAATCCTCACCTATGGAAAGTCAAAGAATCGAGACATATATATATATATATATATATATATATATATATATATATATATATATATATATATATATATATATAAAGCAAGGATCATTAAACTCATACAAGGTATCGAGAACTTACTAATTTTATTTGAGTTCCATTAGAAGTCTGAAAAGAAGAGTTTATATACAAGCTAACTCGGATTTATGTGATGGGATGGTAACCTTATAAAAGTTAAGAATTTACTTGAGACTGTAACAACTATGACATGCATGAAGCTTTCAATTATTAGTAAAAAATATTGTGGGAAGGAAATCTTCTAAAAAAAATTGATTTAATTTCACTTTCATTGCATCTAGCTCAGAGGTAAGTCAGCAAACGATGGAAATAAGAAATTGGAAAAAAAAAAAAACCCTATTCTTAGGCACAGCATGAGTTGATGGGCCATTAACAGGAGGACTAACAGCTTGAACAGTAATTCTATCTCCATGGCCACTGCCTATTTTGGTGTTTGCATTGTCTACTTGACTTTGATTCTTTTTCGATGGAATGCTTTCAGAAAACAATTCATTAAAAATATCACGAGGTAGCAAATGTTTTGCCTCGTCTAGACTCAAAGCAATGTCAATCATGGAATCCATGGTAACGAAAGCAATGAAAGAAATGAAAGTCTAAATTAGAAGACTCCACACAAAACAATATATAAAGCAAAAAAGAAGTAAAGTTCGTGATGACCTTCGTATATTGGTAGTATTAATAGTTTCAAATAAGATAGATGATAAGATGATGCAATAGATATAGATGAAAACATGAGATTTGAAAAATCCAAATTAAACTTCATTTTAAAACTAGTTTTAACCTAAATTAGCTTTGATAAAACTCGGTTTTAAAATTTTGTTGCCGAATACCATTTATCTAAAACCTTAGATATTTGAATGTTATTTAGTTGGTTTGAGTGAATATAATAATCGTTTGAAGGTTATCTTTTTTAGTGTATATAATTATCTCCGGGCCTCTTCAAAAGTTTGTTGAAGATAATACCATTTTATCATTTCTCAAAAGAACTTCAAGGTTGTAAGATAAACCAGTCTGTTATAAGCTTTCGGAGATAACCATTTTATCTTTTGAAAGTTTTTCAACCACCCTGTGTTAATATCCTTCAATAATTTGTAGTTCTTAAAGCTCTATATCCGAATTTAAAGAAAATAAAATGTAATTTGAAATTAAATTTAAAAGATTACTCTTACCTCGTGATCAATATTATCAACTTTTTGTTCAATGTATTATTTCATAGCGGCAATATATACAATTAGCAGATACTCTTTGTGCTATCAGGTAACAAAGAAGAAAATCTTACCTGCCTTATCATCGGGAGATATGATAATTGCAATGTGACTTGGTTTTGAATTCCAATATTCAAATTCTTATCAATGGTTACATAGCAAAAATATAGCTTTGACCTATAATTCATCTTAATTATCATAATATCATTAAATTATCTTTTTATAGTTATCATAATATAAATATCAAAATGCTTAGATAGAAATCTAGTGGCCTTATCACTCTTATGATTCAAACTCAGAAAACTTTCGCAACATTCTTTGATCTGATGGCTTCTCCTCGCACGCAGCACCAACAATTGATTCAACTGAAGGATTTGATGCCATTACGTCCATGGAAGACACCGCCACCACCACTCTCTAAAATCAAAGGAGGGCAATACGTGAAGCTCAAGGAACCGATTTATAAGGATGGAGTCCGAGTTTATTGGCTGCCCAAAGTTGTAGAGAAAGAAGCTGAAGACTCAGAATTCGAAATTCCATATGCAGGAGTTTTTGAATTTGTTGATAGATATGTTGTCAAAGTTATAAAAAGGTGTATAGATAAGGTTCTTGGGCAGGTCTTTAATTAGCCTACAAAGGTCTGGATTAATTTTCATTAGCTTCGGACATCCGGTTCATCGGTGGTTAGTAGTTTCAATGATAGATATGTTGAATATGTCACATACTTCAAATCAGTCAACATCCTCGCATTTTATTAGATATGACTTGACAATATTTTCAAATATTTAATTATATTTTACATGTTTTTAATTTGATTTATATTGCATGTCTGTATCGTATTTGTACCGTACCGGATATTCATACTAGTATCCGCACAACTTAGATTTTTGTCCGGATATCCACCGACACAATATGTCAAAACTATAGATCTAAGGTCTTAGAACAACAAAAGATAAAACGCAAACCAATGAGAAATAGCAGCAGCAATTAAATTTGCAGCTTAAGTGCGTCTAGGAATAGTTTTATCGGAAATTTATTTATTTCTGCAGGTACATCTTGTTGTTTCTTCGTGAGAAATGAGAACATCTATGCAAAGTCTTACGGGTCGAGTGCCATAACATTTTACATAAAAGGTACACACACCGATTAATTCAAGAGTGATTCACTCGCAAGCAAAATCCAATTACATCACACAACTCATCATGATTTCTCGCTCTTTCCCTTCTTTATCACTTGTCCAGGGTCCCGTTTCTCATCATTGTCACAAACTCCTCGTAATTAATTCTCCCATCCTGAAAAATCAAGCCCAGCCATAAGTCACAATTCAATGGAGAACAGAAGTAAGTAATAATAATAACAACAATAATAATAGTAAAGAAGATAGGGAAGCCATTACGAGAGCCTAATAGAGAATAACTATATGATGTTTAACATACTTTGTCAATGTCAACATCATCGATGACTTCATCAATAGTTGCTTCATCTCCCATTTTATATTCAGTCAAAGCTTGTCTAAGCTCATCTCTTGTTATGTAACTGAACAAATTCAGGGAGACAGAACTTATCGGGTAAGATGAAAGAAGAATCAAATTTATAAACATACCAAAATTTGATGTTTATTTATAATACATTACTTGTATGCATTACAAATAATAAATGTAGATAAGGATCAAATTAGTGAACTGGATATGTATATACTGACCCGCTGTTATCCTTGTCAAAGTATTGAAAAGCCTTAAACAAATTCTCTTCCTTCTCAAGTTTATGCCGATGCATAGTGGCAGTAATGAATTCATAATAGTCGATGGTTCCGCTCTTGTCAACGTCAGCCTGAGAAAACACGTGGAAAAAGGAAATGCATGTACCATCATTTCATTTGTATATTCTCACTTGATGAAGAGATCATCCTTATCCATGAATATTTATTTATTTATGTTCTAAATTCCGCAGTAGATTGAACTTACAGCATCCATTAGCTGCCTTATTTCAGTTTCAGAAAGCTTGGATCCCAATCTGGACAATCCAGATTTGAGTTCTTCAAATGTGATTGTTCCACTGCGATCTGTATCCATATTGTTGAACATTTGTTTCAGGCCCTTGATGTCTTCCTCTGAAAGGTTTTGTGCTATGACCTTCCATATAAAAAAATAATAGAAATGTTGTATCACATTATTTTTGACACCACACGAGTGAGCTAATATAATAAAAAAATGAAAAACAAAACTAATGACTGCTTTGTAATGTTTATTATATTACAAGACGTCCTTGATTTATTGTCTGCGAGGGATGTTCAAATAAGAGCTATCCGAAATAAAGAATTCTATTATTAGATAGATAATGAGTATAGTGCATTTTATTTTTGTCATAGAATGCAAGAGCAAGGTGATTTGTACACTAAAATGTTCACCTTCCCAATTTCCATTTAGTCAACCAAGAACACCCAAGACTAGTGATGTTTTGTGTGGAATTTGAACTTATTATATATGGTTCAAACTTTATGCACAACTGAAAATTAGAGGTACCTTTAAAGCAAGTTTCTTCATCTTGTTCATTGCTCTGAATTGTTTCATCCTGCTTAAAACCGCGCTGTCTATAGGCTTGTCAGATGCTTCCCCCCCTTCCTTCATCCATGGGTGTTCTGGTTCATTTTCATTAATGTGAATGACCTTAACAATTCGAGTTAATCTGTATAAAAAACAAGCTTAAGACTAAGCATGAGCATTGATTAATTGTGATTTTTCATTTGAGAAATGGGATGATGGCAAGATCAACTACTTTTAAAGTTTGGATCACGGACTACATAACAAAAACCAGAATGTAAAAGGTGAAAATGCAATTACATACATACTTACCAAGTGCACCAGCAGCTGTGATGCGTTTCCTAGGGTCATAAGCCAACATTTTCCTGACCAAATCTTTTGCAGCTGCTGAAATAGAAGGCCATGGTGCGCTTTCCAGATCTAACTTACCTTCCAAAATAGTATCAAATATGCCTTTCTCGGTTTCTACAATTGTCCAACACATGATGTCATTAAACCAACAAAAATATGGAGCAAGTGATTGACATAATGTGTAAGCTATTAAGTGTATAATTTTGCAAATTATTCATCAACTGAATTTAGCTAGTAAAAATACCTTCTAGTGACTATTGAGCATTAAATGATTATTTATTTATTTATTTTTTTCAATTTTTTTGGGTGCAGTGTGAACTGAAACAGAGTCATGCATGCTACTAACCAGCCCAAAATGGAGGCACCCCACATAGGAGAATGTATAAAATGACTCCTGCACTCCACACGTCTATCTCCTTTCCATAGTTCCGTTTTAGCACCTCTGGAGCCACATAGTATGCACTACCAACAATTTCCTTATACACTTTACCTGTAGAAATGCACATTATTTAGTACAGTACAATTCAAAAATTGACCTAAGACTTTGAAAAAGAAAATTGATAGCACTAATTTGTTTTTGGGTCAAGGGGGAAATTGTTGCATCCGTCATCAACCTCAAAATTAAGTAGTGTTAAGCCAGAAATTTTGCTCCCATGAGGTAATTGTCACTATCAGAACATAATAATAATTACAGGAGAAACACCTTTTCTAGGGCATATGCATGCATATGCCTGTTGCAGCTAGTGTATACAAAAATTTCAAGGACAGATTTTGTTTCAGCAACGAAGATTGGCTAGCATTCGTTAACCACGTCCCAAAAGTTTACAATATCTTGTTGTAGTGGAATTTGAATCACATGATGGTCCACTAAATTGTCGGTTTCAAATCCATCAATCCTGTACACATGAGTGACTTGCTCTTTTTATGTTATGGGAAACCGTTTACTTGGTTGACTTTGTCCTTACCGTATTGGAGGTCGTTTACTTGGTTGACTCCATGTTTCTATAACGATAATTGACTGGGTCATATTGCTGTGTCAAGTCTTTTCACTAAAGCTTCATCATCTAGAAAAATTCTTGAGTAGGCTATTGTTTGTCCTTTCATCCATTGGTTACTTGATACGTCATTTGTCGGGTCCATCTTTATTTTCTTAATCACACACCCTTCTAAACTTTAACTATCACAAAATTGATATAGCAACCAACAAATGAATTAGAACAAGAGCAATCACTGGCTCCGTGAACACAGAAGAATTTCTTAAGAAACTAAGTAATGTTATTGTATGCGACTGCTGAAATTATCTAACTCAATTTTGTTTCCTTTTTTTAATACTCCAACACAACTGAAAAGATTGCTGAAGCTACCTAACTCAATTTTTTTTTTCTTTTTAATACTCCAACACAAATGAGAAGCAGTGGTTGGAAAATTATAATTGGATGAAATAAACTGATATAGTCTATCAATTCACCCAAACGTAAATAACCACACCATCTCATCCTAGTGAAATTTATGCCTCTAGCATTTTTTTCAAGATAAAGAAAGAGCAACCAAATGCAGAAACGAAGAATGCAAAAGCGGACAAGATTGAAGAGAAGACACGCTTCCTCCCAAAACTAACCTTCTTCAATGAAGACAGAGAGTCCAAAATCTGTGACTTTCAAGGGTGAGTTGTTATCCTTACTAACCATCAAGAAATTCTCTGGCTTGAAGTCCCTATGCATCACCCCCATGAAATGGCAAACATGAACCACATTCACAATTTGCCTGAATATAGAAGCAGCCTCACGCTCAGAGTAAGCCCCCTTGGCAATGATCCTATCAAAGAGCTCACGACCCCTACACAGCTCCATCACCACATGCACGTGCTGCTTGTCCTCATAAGCACCCTTGAAGTCAACTATGTTTGGTTGTCCCGATAGGTGCTGAAGGATCATAATCTCCCTCTTGACATCATCAATTTCCTTCTTTCTCGTTAGCTTTCTCCTTGCAATGGACTTGCAAGCATATTGTATCCCTGTGGCCTTCTCAGTGCAAAGATATGTGACACCAAATTGGCCCCTGCCCAGTTCCTTGTCAAGGGTGTAAAGGGCCTTTATGTCAACATATGGTTTGCCTAAGATCGATGATGCAGCTTCAGAACTATAAGATGATGATGATGATGGAGTAGGGTCTGATTTTGAAGCATGGTATGGATGATGAGGTTGTTGTGGCACTTGTGGTGGTGGTGGTTGTTGGGTTCTCTTTGGAAGTTGCTCGTAATGATGGGGTGGTGAAAAATCAGACTGATAAGAAATTGGAACTTCACCGTTGCCGCTTCGGGTTTTGGTGAAGCAGTGCCCCATTTTGGATTTTTTCTGTTTGGGGAGATTATGAGATAATTAAAAACAACAACAACAGGAGATTAATTTACCTATATGTTATGACATGTGTGGTAACTAAACTATGATGCTAGCTAGTTTCAGCTTATGCTTTGCTTTTTCTGTTGGGTTGGAATGGTCCTTATAATTCACTCTCCTCCACCCTCAGCAAAATGAAAGAAAAAGAAGGCATCATTCCTCACTTTTTGCATCTTTACGCTTTGCTGGAGAGAGAGAGAGAGAGAGAGAGAGAGAGGGAGAACCAGAAACGGTTTCGTGCATTCAGTGGTAATAAAGATTCTCGATTGTATGTATGTTAATGTTGCTGTGGTGTATGTTGTTAGATTTATATACATAGATATGCGTTTCATTCATGTGAGAACGTTTTGTTTTATTTCAATTATATTGGCCGCTTCCGTGAATCGCACTCCAGGCCCAGGCCCAGGCCCAGGCCCATGAGAACAAAAGCTAATTAGATATCAATGCGGTTTCTGATTTTTGTAGTGGCTACTTGCTAGTCAATTGCAAACACGCAAGTGACATGACACAAACCATATGTTTATTAATATATTTCTACTCGTTTTGGTTTCGCAAACAAAAAGAGACTCAACTTTATTCTAGCTAGCTCGAAATATTCGAATAGCAATCAGTTCTGAAGATATTATTCGAGCAAAGAGAAAAGCATATAGATTTCTCGCAAATAATTCTTAGGAAAGAAATCATTAAACATATTTAATTAGTGTCACGTTTTTCCAAAAAGTGTATCTTGAACTTTTCTTTTAATATAAAATAACTACTTGATAATTTAAAAGCGTGTGATTGTTGTGTTATCTAAGAAAGTATTCCACTAATATTTTTATCTTAATTATAAAATATTTATATTTTATTACAAATTTAATTATTTAAAATCTTTTAAATATATTATACAAAGGATTCAGCATATCTCTTTTTCTAGTTTGACATTGTATATTCAGTTAAAAAGTCCAACTTTGCAGGTCTTGGCTTAATATGAAGGTCAATGTGATTAGGATTCAAGAATCCCCCATGTTTTGGGCAGAAGAATCCCTTACTCTTCAGGGCCCCCTTTTTTTTTATCATTGTACAAGACTGGCTCAAAGTCTTCAAAGCTCAAAGGGGGAAGAGCTTATTCTTTTGATTAAAAACAAAACGGAGACGGCCTTATTCTTCAGGACCTATTGAATTAAGAATGTGAAGATGGGCTTAGCACCTTGCATTCGGGTTAGGAAGCTCCTCTATTTTTCTTTTGGGTCATCGAAGCTCCTTTGCTTTGTGTTCTCACTTGATGACCACATGGACGTCATTAAATAAGATTTTTTATCCTTTGGGTTTAGAAAGGACTTTATAAGTGAGCCCACACAAAATAAAAAGGATTTTAAAATTTTCACCAAAAATGTATTGGATCAGGCCTTGGTTGATGAAACCACATATCAAACAATAAAAAGATTCGAATAAAAAAAAAAAAAAACTACGTCGACCATAAAAGAAAAGATAAGAGTTAAAATTAGGCTTAACATAGCCTATCTTGGCCTAAGTATAGTAGGTGAACTGGGATAGAGGAAAAGATAGAAGCATCAGTAATTCTTAAATGTTCTCATAGTTAAAATAACATATATATATATATATATATATATATATATGAATCTGTTTATTCCAAGAATAAGTATGCTACACTTAATTCATTAAATATTTTCTTATAAATAATATATTTCATCAATTCAACTATTAAATTACGTGATATTATTTTTTAATTTGAGTTAAGTCAGTCACTATAAAAATAAAATTCTTCTTTAGAAAGCATTTTTTAATTATAAGGCTCAAATTCATTATCTCAGTCGAAACATAAATAAGTATCAAACTATTTAAACTAAATATTAGTTAAAGCATGTTAACTATATATTTTGAATCATGGTGGTAGTTAGTAAAAGTCCTTCTTAAAATAACTATTCATTGCAAGTAAAGTTACTATCGCTGTCATATTCCGCTTCAATTGCTACTGACGATTCTCTAGTTACATATCTAATGTAAGGCTAGCGTGATACAAACTAGAGTTTTTCTTATTATATTATATGACCACTTGAAAACTTACAAGAAACAAAAAAAAAGGATTAGGCAAATAATAACTAAGTGAAGTAAAACAAAAGCATGGAAAGCAATGTAAATGAAAGACATTGATCAGCAAGAAACTACAGTATTCAACTAAGTAACAAACTAACCTTCCTCAATGAAGACGGAGAGGCCAAAATCCGTGGCTTTGAGTGCAGCATTGTGATCCTTGGAGGTGAGCAAGAAGTTCTCAGGCTTGAGGTCTCTATGCATGATCCCCATGAAATGGCACACGTGCACCACGTTCACGATCTGCCTCATCATCCTGGCCGCTTCACGCTCCGAGTAGCTCCCTTTATCAATGATCCTATCAAACAGCTCCCCGCCGCTGCACAGCTCCATCACGACGTACACGTTCTCCCTGTCCTCATGAGCACCCTTGAACTCCACTATGTTCGGTTGCCCCGATAGGTGCTGAAGTATCATAATCTCCCTTCTAACATCTTCAATCTCTTGCTTTTTCAATAGCTTCCCTCTAGATATGGACTTGCACGCATACCTATATATACATACATGTTGCATGGATATATGATATAGCTAGCTACGTACCATTATATCGAGAATATATATATAAAATAAGATATCATAGCTAAATAAGATAACTTTGTATAAAATAAAGGCTTGTGAAGTGATGGATAATGGCACATTAACAAATATAGTAAGCTTCCGGCGTAAAACTTTCTTCCTTTTACTCATACCATCAAAATTAAACTTACAGTAATACCCATCCAATACTTACAGGGTTACTTATGCATGAAAATATATCATTAATAAAATGTTATAATCATATAACAAAAACTATCGATAAAATGTTTTGGAGTATTTGTGTGTCGTACTCTCTTCCCGTGGTCTTCTCAACACATAGGTATGTGACACCGGATTGGCCTCTTCCAAGTTCTTTCTTCATCTCGTAGATCCTGTATATGTCAACGTAGGGTCTCCCTAGGATTGGTCCTATTTGTGATGATTGATGAGGCTTTGGTGATGTTGAGGATGGAATACGTTGTTGTTGGGTTCTATTACTAGGTTGTTGGTAGGTTTGCGTAGGGGAGTAGGGAACATCTTCAATGGGAATTTCACGCGACTTGGTACAACAAAACGCCTTGAAGAGCCCCAGTCCCATATTATTCTCAGGTGCGGCTGGTTTTGATTTAATTTGGAGGGAGGGAATTTGAACTTATTGGTTTCTTTTGATTTGCATGCTATCTTCAACATCTTTGGACCTTATATATATGTATATGCATGATTAAGTTGTTTGGGTTCAATAATGGTTTTGTACTTCTTTTTCTTTGGGTGCTTTTCTTCTTCCCTTGGATTAGTTGCAAGAATATAATAACCCCTTAAGGTTGTATTTGTGCAGCTTTACGCTCTTGAAGAGAACTGATTCCAATACTCTTCCCTTGGTATTGGACTATTGGCATGAGAAGGGGAGAGACTTGGACCTCATTAAAAGCTTTCAGGGAGTTTGGAATGCCATGAACGCTTCGCATCTATATATGGCTTCTTATCCTTGAGTATTTGTTTATCATGACCCTATGAAAAGAAATGCTAGAGAATAAGTATTTCTGATAAGGTTTGTTTGTCTGAAATATACATATGTTTATTAGATAAAGTGCAAATTATCCAACAATCAAGAAACATTTAAGATATGTAATTAAGATTCAATTTTGATACTCAAAGTAAAAGTTTTATTATTCACCTAAAAGTTAATAACTTATCAGTCTAGCTACTACATTTTAACAAATTAATTTTTCTATCTAGTATTTTGACAAATTCACATAGTAGTAAAAGATGCTTTCAACAGCGCCTGAATCCCTTTCCTTTGACATGGGCGTTGTTTACAATGAGTCAAAACAGCACTCCTGGCTAAAGCAAGAATTTGGATGAAGGCAATAGATATTACTTTTTCAATTTTTCGTTAGTATATAAAATTATAAATGAGGGCAGGGCCCAAGGTAATAGATATTTTTTTGATTGAACACTTTAATAGATAAATTAAAGATGGCCTAAAAGGTCAAGAAACCACTTGAGCTATGATATCCGCACATTATTTTCCTTCTATAATGACATAAAGAACAATAAAAAAAATGTATTACTTACAGATTGTAAATAAAGCATAACCTAAATACTGCTGTAGATATTAATCTGCAAACTAGTTTTAATGAAATCAAAAACTGCATTTGAAAAAGTTAAACAGTGTAGACAACAGATACAAAATTTCATCAATCACATCTGCCGCAAAACCTTATCAGCAGCTGCAATTGTCATTTCGATGTCACCAGAAGTATGAGCCAAGCTAGTGAACCCAGCCTCAAATTGTGAAGGTGCAAAATACACACCTTCCTCCAACATACCCCAGTAGAACCTAGCAAACTTGGCTGCATCACTCCTCCTAGCATCTGCAAAATTGTTGACAGGCCCTTCTGTGAAGAAGAAACCAAACATCCCATTTATGTGCCCACCACACATTGCATGCCCTGCCCTCTTCCCAGTTTCAAGAATACCTTGAACAAGTTCACCAGTGATCTCATCCAAATACTCATAAGTTCCTGGCTCTTTAATTAGCTTAAGAGTCTCTATACCTGCAGCCATAGCCAAAGGGTTCCCACTCAATGTCCCAGCCTGGTACATTGGTCCTGCAGGTGCCACCATTTCCATAATATCCCTCCTTCCCCCATATGCACCAACTGGAAGACCACCACCAATTATTTTTCCTAAAGTTGTTAAATCAGGAACTATGCCAAAATATTCTTGTGCTCCACCATACGCCAAACGGAATCCAGTCATAACTTCATCAAATATGAGGAGAGAACTGTTCTCCTTGGTGATGTTGTTTATGCCATTGAGAAACTCATGTTTGGGGACAATGAAACCAGAGTTTCCTACAACGGGTTCAAGGATAACTGCTGCAATCTCTCCTCTGTGATCATCAAATAGTTTCTCAATAGCTGATAAGTCATTGTATGGGGCAGTAAGGGTGTCAGAAATGGCTGCTTTAGGAACACCAGGGGAGTCTGGAAGTCCTAAAGTGGCGACTCCACTACCTGCCTTGACAAGCAAGGCATCAGCATGGCCATGGTAACAGCCCTCAAACTTGATGATCTTGGCCTTCCCTGTGAAAGTGCGGGCAAGGCGGAGCACCCCCATGCATGCTTCTGTGCCTGAGTTAACGAATCGAACCATTTCTATGCTTGGAACAGCAGATATCACCATTTCAGCTAAAGTATTTTCAAGCAGACAAGGTGCCCCAAAGCTGGTTCCTTTTTTCATTGTTTCAGCCAGAGCTGCAAGTACCTGAGGAAAAATGTAAATCAAATATTAATAAGCATACCAATATTGCCTATAAATCTAAGAGAGATGAAATGAAGCATCAAGGACTAACAGGATCTTGTTTTGACATATAACAAGTAGTTCTATAGCCCACTTCCGATTCTTTTTCTTATGAATTTCCAATGCCTCCTCTGATTAATAGGACCTGAATCATAGTTATTGAGAATGTAGTGGCACCAAAATGATGTTGATATGAAAGAATCTCAACTCTCTCTTCCTTTTTTTTGGGTAAAAAGGAATCTCATCTTTAATAAGTAAAAATAAGGACAACAGGCTCAGGTTAAGCTCCAAATATCCACTGGAGACAATAAAGGCCAAAAGCAGAACCTCAAGTAACACAACAATTCATCTGAGATCTTAGAACAACAAAAGATACAGTGTAAACCATAAAGAAGTAGCCACAACGCTTCATTGGAAAGGAATGTAAATAACCTTATCATGAGCATGACCAATTATTGCCGGCCCCCAAGAACCTACATAATCAATATATTCGTTGCCATCGATGTCCCACATGCGAGATCCCTTAACTGAATCCATCACAATTGGTTGTCCGCCAACGGATTTAAAGGCCCGAACAGGGGAATTGACACCTCCAGGCATCAAATCCTGAATAGAAGAATGGAAACATTTTCCCAAATTAAAAGAGTCCTATCAAAAAAGAAAATAAACTGGAATTGTAGCATAACTGTTTTAAGCGAAACAAGAAACTAAGTTTGGCCAAAAGAAAAGGCCAAGTTATGAAATCAACTGTTTCCAAGCAACATCCCATTCACTTTCTTTTCAAAACAAAGAAATGGGAACATGGAGTATTCATCTGATCTTACATGAATAGCATTATGTGTGTCAAATTTTCTAAAGTCTAGCAGAGGTCTAAGCAAAGAAATCTATAGATGCCCAATTCAATGTGGTTTTGACTTTTGAGTGTCCTTACTACTCAATTTAAAGTTAATATATACACTGACCTAAACAAGACTTGAATTAAGAACATCAAACTTTTAATAAAGTCAAAAAAAAAAAAGGCTGGTTCAGAGAATTATGTGCAGACTCCAGAGTTTAATCACAAAACCAGTTAAAAGAATGTCAAATATTAAATGAGTAAGCTGGCCTTCCCCAACAGCTTAATGTCAAAAGCCTGGTTCAAAGAGAGAAGTATTCAAGTGAAAGTGGTGATTTTAGAATCCATTATCCGCTGGAGTAACTTCAAACATACATATTAACTATCACTTTCTCTAGCCTACAAACAATACCCCATACACTGGTTGCAATCACATTCAACTTTCAGGTGCAGAACCCAGTGGCATATTCACAATCTAAAAGAGAGACAACTAACATTGAATCGTAAACCTAATTATTCTGAGTCTTGCCACTCAAAAAATCATAATTTGTCGGGAGAATTTAATGCCATGAACTAGCCATATTTTTACAGCAATGTTATCTGGACATTGGTTTTTTAGAGACCATTCAAATATACCAGGAACCAATATTTCATTTGTATAAAGGGTTTCAGTTATCTTACTAGTAAATCTAATGAAAAGATATCACATGTATTTTTAGTTATCTTATCACATCCATCATATTTGCCATAAAATTTTACTAAAATCATCCGCTATTATTTAAACATCGATCTCTAGTGTCCAAAGTGTTATCTAAATCATAGGTTCAAGAAAACATTTGAAATATTTTTAATTCATTGGTTTGGCCAAGCCAAACTTATCGTCATATGGAGCAATCACGATTAATTCTCAGATTAAACTACCAAACATAAATCGCATTACCTCAAAATCAATTTTACAAAAATCAATTCTATCTATAATCAATTCTACAAACATAGAACCAAACACATACAACGTTCACCACAAATGTCGTGACTCGTGTAAGGCAAACTTCACAATATTAACGCACGATCAGTTGTACCTTACCAAGTTGAAGTGAAAAAACCACGTTCTCGTCGGTAAACATATTATCATTATATATATATATATAAAAGAACCAAAATGGCGATTGAATGAGCATATATATATATATATATACCATGGCGGCAGTGAAAGCTTCTTGGGACTTGGCAAGAGAGAAATTATTGTTAGTTGCGTTGTTGGCGGCGTTGACTGACACTTGCATTCTAACACTGGAAGGACCCCATGACAATCGCGTCCTTGATGAGCTCCGAAAACTAGATGAGTTCGCACACGCTTGCGCAATACTAGACCAAACAGATGCACAAGCAGCCATGTATCAATGTTATGCCTTCTCTTCTCCGTTCTTCCCCTTCTCTGTCTATGCTCTAACTTCTAATCGTAGGGTGCAGGGAAAGAAAGGAAGAAAGAAGAATAATAAAAAAAGACAGAGAGTCGGTGAAAATGAAATTCGCCATTGCCACCTTGGAGAATATTTTTCATATAATATATACAGTATACTATAGTAGTAGTCGACCTAACGCGTAATAAATGGCTGTCCACGTAGGCTGTAGTAAGTAAATTGGGCCAATCTACAGATGGAGTTGGGTTGGGCTCACACAATGGAATAAAGTCAAATTAAAATAAGGATGACCCAAAATATATATGCAGGCTAATGCCGGCCCGACTATGTAATTAGACAACTGATTCTTCTTGGCTCATTCGGCCTTGCATATTACACCATCTTTTTTTTTTTAATTTTTCACGTAATTTCGCAATAAGATTGATCAAGTAAAATTCTTTCTAAAGTGAAGGTTCTAGAATTCGAACCTTTATACATCTCAGCTAAGATCGCAGTCCAATTTTTCTGAAAGTAGTCTCCCATATGTGTATACATATTAATATATTATACTTATAATTCGACAAAAAAGATTAAAAGAAAAAAAATTGGAACTTAAGTTGGTTCGAAATTAAGTTGAGCCAGTTTGCATCTATTTTAATCAAATCATCTCTAGACTAATCAAAAAGTGTGCAAATTGGATCTAAACATCATCTAATTACAACATTAAAAAGAATGTTATATTGTTATGTCGAAATAACAATATCATTGTTAAATTGCCCCTGACGGCATCGATGGGACAAGTTGACGAAAGACCGAATACCCGATTCTTACCCCTTTTCTTAATTTTCCATTCGAGAAAAGCAGGTGACATTAACCATAATCACATCAAAAACACCTATGATTTGGATGCATCAAACTACTAAAGGTATTGACCGAGGGGAAGAGATAAGTCTAATGGGCCCATAATAAATAGGAATCACACCAAGAAACCCACTTAACTTGGCCAGATTCCCAGATCCTATACCACCAAGCCATTTCACAAATCTTTTACCAAAGAATTACCAACTTTTGAATCAATTATGAAGCTGATCTCAACAAATATGACTAGGTAATTTCAAGGCTGTAAGCATCTTATCACTTTATCCTATAGTTATTTATTCAGTACTGCTAGTTACACAAAAGAAATCATCACAAATTATTCATAAGTTTCAAATTAATGGTTGAGAATTTTTTTAAAAAAAGATTATCATTTCATTGAAAGCGATAAAAAAATCTTTGAAACATTTAGTTCAGTATCTACTGAATATCTCTGTTAAGTCATGAGTTTGTCTGTGTGAATTTGTTTTTCAGATAGTTGTTAGTCGATTTAGGCTAAATAATAGTCACGTATGAACTAAAACAAAACAACGGTGAGCTCACGTAAATCTCGTTTGCAAATACTACCTTTTGATGAGTTATCGAAATAGGCATGAGGCACCTCTAACAATCCAACAAGCCTAAAATCTAAGCAACAACAGAAAAGCCAATGTTAAATGCAGATGCCACAGATCTGGAGCGCATGCAAGTGTAAACTCACACACTTTGTTTTTGGTCATAATAAGCATCATTGTACTAGCTACCTAAATATATGATTTATCAATATTTTCAAATTTTATTATTTAATATTATAAAGATATTTTATACTATTAATACATCAAAATTCAACCATATCTATATTAGGGGAGTTACTTAAGTGAAAGTGATGATTTATTATAAAAATGAGAGGAATGGATTTTAACTGTTAAGCCTTACATAAATAATCAAGATTAAAATATAAAGTCATATGATTTTTTTAAATAAGCATATAAATATTAATTATTATTAGTTAATTAATTTTTAATCTTAAGCATTTATATATGATCATATGATCCAATTTTACTTCTTTCACTATCACCACTTTCATGTGATATATCACTGCATATTAGTATTGCATTTTACCTAGCTAATTGTTTAACTCAGCCTTATCTCATGTCGCTCTTATGTTTATGACATACCTTAGAAATGTATTTACTTATATAAGTTATTAAAAATTAGTTAGTTATTGCCAAAAAAAATATATAGTTAGTCAATTCGGGATGGTCTCACCGTGAGCAACTTCAATAGTTTACAAAAATGTCATAAAGTAAGACTAATAAAAATTTGAGATATTTTTAAAATCTATTTCTTCTTTTAGACAGTAGAAAATGTTTGCGAATTCATCTTTATTTAATTTTGAAAATAAAAAGTACTCTATACCACAAGGTATTTTTTTTACATCTTTTAATAATATTATGGTTTGGACCACTACATAGTACCTACTAGTACTACTACAAAAGGGAACATAACTTCCCTTAAAAAAAGGGGGGGAACGATTACACATAGAAGCTATATATTCTAATAGGAACATGACAAAGTGAATTGAGCCTCTGCCATATTCTGTTTGCTTTTGTGTGCATAGCTGGATGTCATCATCTTTATCCACATACATCAATTAACTACTAATTATCTCGTTCGATAGTGGGGAGGATCAGTGATTAGTGGATTCGTTGAAAACTTTTTCAATGTGGCAGAACATGATTATTTTTTAATATGACTTGTGTTTGAAAGTATCGTGATCAGACAGAAAAATGAAATAAAAGAGAAAGTATCATTTTTTATTGAAAAAACTGCCAAAGTGGTTCTTCGAAGGTTAAGGTATAAGTACGTATATTAGTGCTTAGAATATTTTTATTCAATAAGCAAAGAGATTGGTAAATTAAAAAGTGGGGATTAATTATCATTCAACTATTTAACAATGCCTATATATAGTGAAGATTATTCATTCAAAGGTAATTAATTTTTTACTTTTACACTTTAATAATTTTTTCACTTTAGAGGAGTAAAATTATTTTTTTAAGAGTTCTCCTTGTCTTGTATTTTAAGTAAATTAAAATAAATTAATTCAACCAAATTAGTCATAAACAAATAAATCAACGTTATATATTTGGATAAAATCAAGAAATATATTAATTTATCTATAAAAATTTAATTTATCAAAACACCTAAAGGTCATTGTGATGACTCTTTGAAGCAACATGGTGATACTTTATACTGTTTTTTTTTCATGTTAAAATGTTCACAGAAGGTATTTTTGTCAAAGGCGTATCTAAATGTTGAAATGCTGATGAAAGATTACAAATATGAATGAAGTCTGAAATATTTTTGTGGACAAAATTCAATCCTACCCGCTAAACTTACGTCCATTATGAATTCTGGACAATATAATAGACCGATGTTAGGAGGCAGTATATGTTCAATCGATTGTGATCAGATTGTCAGACATTTTATATTTACTTCTTTTTCTATTCATGGCATACCGTATATGGTTTAATAATGTCATGGGTAATTTTGCTAATAGGTAGGACAAAAAAGACAATATTTTCTTATTCATTAAACCCACCCATCAAAATATACATGGAAGAAGTTTATTGGAGACAAAACAAAACAAAAGCATTTAAGAAAGTAACCATCACTTTGAATGTGAGATATTTTCAAATGGTCCTCATTAATTTATTATAGCTATGATTGGTATGTAGTCACGCTTTTTATTTTTTTGGAGAGATTTGTAGTCACGCTTCATTCAACCGAATTTCTAAGGAGGAAAAATCTTAGATTCGTGTGTAGCGCATCACATCGGGTTGGTAACTAGTATTTTCCATGAGTTCCAAACCAGTCTACTTAATGCTATTATGGTAAGGATAGTATTTTAAAGGATATCCGTGCCCAGTGACCATTTCATGTACGAAATTTTTAATATTTAACTAAAGTACGAAGAAAATAGAAAGACTGCATGAACCACCAGTTGCCACAGATGCGCATTTTGGGGCCCATAAATTTGGCCATTTCGCAAAGGCTGATATCTGTTCACACAATGACGTGGCAGCACCATTCCATGCAATGAGTGAACTTGGCTTCATCAACCATCACAATAACACACCAACCCCAACCCCCAATGCCCAATAATTATGGGTGTAATTAATTACCCTTGTTCTATTGTATTGGCATATTGCCCTTTACCAAAAAAAAATATTACCCTTTATTTTGCCCATTGACACTGCTACCACTTCAACTCCCTCGCTTTTGCCCATACTTTAGCGATGCAGCTAAATTTTTTTTTTTTTGGTCCTCGTATTCCATGAGAACACACACTTTCCGTACGATATAACTGAATTGAGTTACTAAAAATCACTTGCAGCTGGCATCGAGTTGTTGCCAGGAAGAATCAAAATCGCTTTGTGTGACACACTTTTTCTCCCCTCTCCCTCTCTATGCGTGCGTAGGAAATAAACAATGGAAAGAGAAGAACGGAAAAAAGCACATCTATCACATGAAGTCATGACTCATGAACCGTTGAATTCACGACCGTACCCATCCATCCCCACTTGCTCGCTTCAACGAACTCTGAAAACGTAACGTGGCCCGTGGATTAATTTACGTTGTTAGCGTGAAAACCCCGCTCCCTCCCTCTTTTCAGTTATTATTGCCTCTCCTTTCATTCCCTCTTCACACGCACACGCCACACGCACATTCATTCAATTCAAAAGTCTCTAATCTCTCATTCAACACTAATAGTAGTTGGTTAGAATGTATTTGTTAGCATAATTTGATATGGTTGTTTGAATAAGTAAATAAATATGAATTTAATTTTAATATACTAATCTCAATAAAAAAAAGTTGTTACATATATCATCAAGCACTCAAATTCTATTTTTATAACATTACTTCCCGTTCAAGTGAAAAAAATGTGAAAGGTAAATCCGGAATTGGTGCTGACATAAATAAAAATTAGCGAATAAATTTATCTTAAAAATAAAAATAAGCATACTTTTCAAAATAAAAATGTCAATTATATCAATCTTTTTCAACGAAAAAATATTTGATCCTCTAAAAATATCGCCCATTGGTCACATTGACGGAGTAATTTGATTATAGACTACTAGCAGCGGTTTTTACAATGTTCTCATAATCATAGAGCTAAGCAATAATTATTATATGAAAGTGTATATTCATTCTAAGCTAAAGATATACTCTTAAAAAAGAAGGAAAATTCCGGAAAGCTTGAGAAAGAAACAAGCATGTCCTGTCACCGAAATTCTAATCAGCAAACAAATCAATAACTACACTCACAAAACGGAAATCCAAAGAATAATTAATAATAATGATAAAAAAAGTATCGATGAGCGGCCACTCGCCACCGCAGGCTCCGCCGCTCCTCCCGGCACTCCTATGTCGGAAAATAAGCAGACGTTCTTCTTTTTTTTTTCTCTCTACGCCAAACAACACAACACAAATAGGCAAATGCAATTAAACTGTACACTAGTAACCAACCACAATAATGATTACATCACGATAACAACGTTTACTAACTCTTCCCCGCCACATGATCTCTTTACTTGTTTCTTTCCATTTCTATTTTTCATTTTTTTGCGATTAACGATGGCACTGGCAGTGAAGGGAGGGGAGGGAAAGTGATAAAAGAACCTTGGGTACGTAACCTGGAACTTGCCTTCATCACTGAGTGAGTGAGTCAGTCAGCAGGGGTTGCTCTCAGTTTCAGCGGGATTGAGAATCTGAGGGTCGAGTTTGGCTCTGCAAAGGGGGCACATGGGGTGGGTGGAGAGCCACGTGTCGGCGCAGTCGAGGTGGAAGGCGTGGTTGCAACCGGGAACCAGCCTGGCGGGCTGCTCCCCGGAGATCTCGTCGAGGCAGACGGCGCACTCGGTCGCCAACACAAGGTCGTTGCCGGTTATCTTGGGAAGCTTGTCGAGGTCGGAAGGGGAGAGGCCCTTGCCGGAGAGGGGCTTAGCCGGCGGTGAGGAAGGAGTGGGGTTTGGGTGGTGAGTGGTGGCGTACCAGAGAAGGCAGATGTAGACAATGAAGACGGCGCTCATTCCCAGGCACGGCAGGAACAGCGCCAAAAGGACCGAGTCCAGCATCTCCAGCGTGTGCGTCTGCTGTGGGGTGGGTGTTGGACTGGGGATCGATTTAATTGATAAGTTAATTAGGATTTAGAAGAATGAATGGAAGGAAAGAAGGGAATTATTATTATATTAATCAATGTGGCGGTGGATGGTTGGCAGAGAAGGGGGTGATGAAGAGTGGGAGGTGCAGAGAAGCATGTCTGTCTGTCTGCTGTGACTTGTGATCGTGAGTTGGATCAGAATACAAATAATGAGAGAGGCTGAGAAAGAGAGAGATCAGGGTGGTCTTGTTGTTGTTGTTGGGTTGAGGGGGTAAGGAAATAAATAATACGTAATAGTAGTCAGTAATAATCAACCAAGTAACGATCGAGTGCCTAGGGATTCAGAGGGCAGAGCAGAACACAACAGGGGAAAGCTGTGACCGTGAGGGTTGTGAGTGACAGTATGCGATGAGATGACTGATCATGAGAAATGCCTTATTTCCTTTCCGCCTCTGCTTAATTGCTTGCTTGCTTTCCTTATATATGTGCTGTGTAGGTGCTTAAGTGAACGGTGTGGGTTTACTTGCACATTTGTTAAAGAAAGACTAGTGTATGAGCACAGTTCTAAGGGTTTTTTTTTTAATTAGGAGAAAGGTTAAGGATATCTTACAATAATGCTTAAAAATATCAAAAATAGTAGTGTTTAAACTTTTTAATCCATCTTCTACCTCGAAGACATCAAATTTTATCTTTCAATGTTAAATTTCTACTTGTAACTCTTAATATAAGGAAATTGATTAGATAAATCTTTATTAAATAAATGGTTGCTATTTGATTATGATTCTACTACTTTAAAAATTATTTTTTTAAAGTTTTGCTACTGAATATCCTATGAATAATGGTTAAGCATGCCTAAAAGATAAAATTTTAAAAAATTTTAATGAATCTCATTAATTGAAAAAATAAATTCTCATCTTCCTAATATGAAATTTTTCTTTTTAAATTCTTTAATCAATGCCCTAAGATATTGATTAGATAAATTTCTTTCTCAATTTACTCTTTAGGAAAAAAAATTCTTTACAACCCTGAGGAGTTAATTTGGACCCACCGGGTTGTGAGAGCATAATATGATATAGTTATTGATTAAGTAAAGTGTTACTTTGATTGTTGAAATTGTAAGCTTGTTTCACTTTAGTCCCTGAAATTTCAAAATTAACTATTTAGTCTCTGAAATTGCATTCCGTAGGTCACATGAGTCCTAGACCAAACAACCATCAGTCAACTGTTATATTTTACTGACGTGGCATGCCATGTAGCATGATGATGTGACATCATATCAACATAGGTTCAGATTAGTCCTTGAAATTTTAAATGTGTCAAAATAATCCCTGAAATTTTTTAAAATGTGTCCAAAAAGTCTTAAATCCTAATTTCTCCTCTTTTGGTTCATAAAATCTAAATTCTTGGTAATTCTTAAATCCACTTATTTCTCTCTCATTTTCACACCTTACTTAAATAATTCAAATTTTTAGATATCCTAGATATAGTTAAGAGCTTGTTTAGTCTAAATTTGAGACCCTCTATGTTTAACTAACATAATTAATTTATTAGGTATTACAATACATTTCTTAGAATAATAGTAAAAGACTCAAATTTCTCCTTGCTCTAACTAACCCCCCTTCCCCCAGCAATCATCTCAAATTATACCCTTTGACATTTTTTTAATGCGGTTTTCAAGCTTGGATTTTTTATTGAGATCTATCAAAGTATTACAAAATTATAAAAAAATATACATTCTTTCATCCATTCCCTTTTAAATTCCTCTTCCTATGAATTTTTTATTAAGTTTGAACCGTGTAAATTACAGTTCCATGAGAGTGAGTTATTAAAAAATAAAAAGATTTTTCAACCATTTATAATATGCTTTTTATTATGAAGATCGTAGCAAGAGTCTTTATGTTAGAACTTAACTAGTGGTGGCACTAGATTAACTCATGATTACCACTTAGTTAATGGGCATGGAAACCTCCTCTTTCAACTCATTCAGTGCTATCAGTAATTATTGATACCTTAGGAACTTGTATCCGTAATTCACCTACTAATTATAAACAAAAAAAAAAGTTATTCAGACATCCAACTCATGTTTTAATAACATCAAATTGTATACTTAAATATCTTAAATATAATAAGAGTTTGATTAGTTCAAATTTGAGACCTCCATGTTTAACTAACGTAATTAATTTATTAGCTATTATATTGCATTTCTTGGAATAATATTTTAATACGTATTTTATTACAAGGAATGTAATATAATAGTTAATAAATTAATTATGTTAGTTAAACATGGAGGGTCTCAAACTTGAACTAATCAAGCTTTTAATAATATTTAGGATATTTAAAATTTTGAATTATTTAAATAAAGTGTGAAAATGAGAAAGAAATAAGTGAATTTTAAAATCATCAAGGATTTAGATTTTATAAACCAAAAGAGGAGAAATTTAGGATTTGGGATTTGAGATTTTTTTGACATATTTTAGAAAATTTTAGAGACTATTTTGACACATTTAAAATTTGAGAGACTAATCTGAATCTATTTTAATCTGATGTTATGTCAGCATGTCATGTCATCATGCCATGTGGGATCAGAATACCACATCAGTAAAATATAATGATTGACTAACAGTTGTTTGATAAAGGATTAACATTACTTATGGAATGCAATTTCAGGAACTAAAGAGTTAATTTCTAAATTTTAGAGACTAAAGTGAAATAAGCTCATAATTCCAAGAATCAAAGTAACATTTTACTCACTATTGATTATATAGTGTAGTTATTGACCATTGAACAGGTAAATAAATTGTACTACTACTTTATTTTCATTCAATGATCACTTTTTGACCGTTTCTACCAATATATAGCATTATATAGCATTGCTCTAAATTTCTTGCCATAATGGGTTTATTTTTTATTTTAAAATTATATTAATTACAATAAAATTTGAATTTGAAATTCAAAATTTTATACATATTACTAAAATTCGTTACCACTAAATAAATTATAATGGCTTAATGAGTTTTGTATTTGGATCTACTAAGAAAATATTGCACACATGAATTTGATTATTTGGGGCTACATTATATTTGATTATTTTATTTACAGCAATGTTATACAATAAAGAGTCACCCAAGAAAGAGATAAGATAATAGAAGTCGCCCAAGATAGTTTAAAAAGAGTGAACAAAAAAAAGTATAGAGGAGAGAGTCCTTTTTATAGACCGACAAAATTTCAACCGTTGTGATGATGATGGGCACATTTATATAAGATTAGAAGAGATAGTAATTTTTTTTATGTTTACTTGTTTAAGTTATTTTATTTTTATATTTTAATTTATGTTTATTGTTTAATTAATAATTTGTTTTACTTTTTGGTAGCTTTGTATTTCAACATTATTTAATGAAATTTAGTTCAAATTTGTTATGTGTATAGTTTTATTTGGTGTAAATTAGTTTGTTTGCTTTAGTTTAGTTTAAATTTAGTGTTGGTTGTTTATTGTAGTTTATCGATCTAGTATTTATAACCTTGCCATTTTAGTGAACGAGTATATAGCAACTTTCAGTCATGTTCCCGATTGATATCACACTTTTCTGCAATCGATATCACACTTGGTTAAGGCAAAAACAATTTCTCTGCAACCGATATCACACCAAGGTAGAGGGGTCTAGCATAGAACATAAGTTGGACCACCCTTGGGTGATTTATATTCTATGCTAATCGCTTCATCTTAGTATGACTTATGCACTGCTAGTGTCTATATTTTGTATATTAGTTGTTTTGGATTGCATGACTTATGTATAAAAATTAATTCACACCATCTTTGTACAACTTATATATAAAAAAAGAGGTCATATTTGAAGTTTCCACTAAAATAGGACATATATCAAGTTTATCATTTTTTTATTTTACATCCGCAAAAAAATTCACATTATATTTTATTGTTTTATTTACAGCAATGTTATAAAATAAGAAAGAATAGTCGATTAAATGTAAAAATAACAAATAATTGAATAAAATAAATAATACAGAATATTTAATTCTTTAGTATATTTTTGGTCAATAATATGTTTTTATTTTAAGAAATAAATCATGATTCTCTATTTTTGTTGACAAAATATTGAAATCAGTCTCTAAAAATATATTAGGGGACAAATAAGTTCTTTAAAAATTAAAAGTCCCAAATTGATCTTTCATATTTTAAAAAAGGGACAAATGGATCTCCACATAGATACAAAGGGACTAATTTACCCCTTTTTTTTCAGTATATGGAATTGACTAGAGAAATGAATTTACCCCTTTTTTTAGAGATGTGAGTGATCAATTTTTAACCTTTAAATTCTTAGGGATTAATTTATTTTCTAATATGTTTCTGATGGACCTATATGGATATTTATTTTTTTCTGAAAAAAGACCTCTTATATAGTTATTTCTTTATTTATTTTTACGTTTGGTCAATAGTAATTTTTCTTTTCATTTTTCCTTTTACATTCGTGACCTCTTTTGGTTGTGGTCTATGAATGACAGACGATAGCCCACACACATCATGAAAGTGTCATTGGGTCTTGGGGCAATGATGTCTTTCCGCGGCGGTGTGAGTGTTTATTCGGTGTTACACACAGGGAAAGGAGAATATCTGCAACCGATTGTGAAATTTCTTTAGATTTTTATTTTTTTTGGAGCATTCTTTAGATTTATTTATAAGTTAATAAAGGAACAAGACCTGTGGCCATGGGGTCACCGGATGTGTTTGTTGCGTCCCATGCTCCCACCTTAAGGGCAAAGGGCCCTTTTGTTTGTATTTCCTCCGGAGCCGTGCTACGGATCCATTTCTGATTTCTCTTTGGACTGATACTTAAGTTGGTGTCCTTCCTTCAACTTTACCTAAATAATAATGTTATGTGTACCCGTGTTATATAAGAAGATATCCTATTGATTATTATTGAATATAGTATAAATCTCATTCAACTATAACTTCATTCTATCTAATGGTGAATGAGATATAAATCGATAACATACCTATGTATTATGATTATAGTATACTAATATAAGTGGATATCTAGGTAAAATAATATGCTGCATATTTAGGTGAGAGTATGTTGTAATTTGGTATTCTCATATAATAGTCAAATAATAATAAAACTCCTGCCAAATCACAATTCCTCTTTGTATTTTCTTCGAAATTAAAAAATATTAAGAATTTGATTTTAATTCATCATTAGTATTAAAAAGCCGATACTCTCATCTAATATATAAATGTAATATATTCAATGAACTTGATAATAGTGATCAATGATAGAAATTCCCTTTTTTCCCCAAAAAGGCAAACGGTTAAATTTTAAGTAGGTAAAAAGTGACGCATAAGATTGACAACACCATAAATTAAGATCATAAACACTTTGCGGTCCTCAAATTAAAAGAAAACACGAGTTCAAATTTCATGGAATCCATTGTTATGAAAATATTACATAATTCTCGTGCTGTTCTTGTCAAATAAGGATCTGTTTTGTAAGTAGTTGAAAAAGCACAATTTTTAAAAATATTGCATGGTTTTACCAAAATCATAATACATATTCAATTCACAAATAATGTCAAAAATTATATTTAATAATAATATTTTAAAATCGTCAATAGGAGCTAGGTGACTATCATGACTTCATTCATGCATATATTGTCAAAAATATTGCATGACTTCACTCGTGGGTTATCATTACTTATGTTCGATTATTAGAAGTTTAAGTTCCAATTTAATTTGGGGTAGAAAAAAAATATATAATTTGGGAGATAAGATTAGAGTTTGGGCACCAGATGTTAAAACTTTACAGCATGATTGAGTCCCACTACACACTTTGAAGGAAAAAAAAAAAAACCACCACATGCCTTTGATCAACTTATACTGAAATAAATATTCTTAATATTGTAAATTTATTTTTAAAAAATATTTATATGATTTTCAATGGAATAATATTTTTTCTGTGATCATTATACTAAAAATTTGCATGAGTCCACATAAAAAGACAAATTCCTTGTGAATCAACTATTAATGGTAAATTTGTGATATTACTTCGGGATTTGATTATTAATGGTGTGTATGAAAAGGGTTTTGTAGTCAAAGAAAAAATTCATATCGGTGAATTATATGCCCTGAGGGGATTAATTAGTGATTCTAGTATGGATATCTTTAAGTTTATCTAAAAAGATTGTGATATTATTTATCAAATATGTATATAGTTCATATTTTTCCCTACAAAGAAAGGTTTAAGTTTGATTTTGCTTGCTATTTGATGAAAAATGAATAATCAAAGAGAAAAAACAAAGGAAGCGGATCAATGAGGGATCTAGAAAACTTCACATAATTTTTATGTTAATGTGGGGTCAAACTTAATTTAATTATGGGGAAAAATATACATATATATATATATATATAGATAGAATAATTATCTATGATCTAAATTCTTAAAATAATTATCTACTGTAATTTTTTTTGATTGCATTTTTGGAAAACCACCATAGGAAAAATGCCACTATGAACCAATTATGTTTGTGGTTCATAGGGAAAATTATGTTTTCATTTGTCAGTGCAGTTCATACTGGCATTTTCCTTATGTTGGCTTTCCAAAAACACAATTTGTTTGATAAAAAAATAAACAAGAATGCGGATGTTAAAAACCTCTGCAAAATAGATAATTGTTTCGAGAACTTAGATAGATAATTGTTGTGTCTGCTTCCGTTGTATTGATTATATATGGCTTTTTTCCCCCATTTTTTTATTCTCATTTTGTATGTGGCAATGGTGTTTAGTTCGACTAATTATGTTTGATTTTGGTTGATAGTGACATTTTTCCTGTAATGACTTTTTGAAATCACAACATTATTTAAAAAAAATTCTAACACAATTGCAGAGGTTAAAAATAGGCCACAAAGAGGTAAAAGCTAATGCAAAATATTAGAAATCTACTTATACATGACCAATTTCAGGTAGATAAAAATTGTTAGAAATCTAGCTATTGCCAACTGATTTCACTAAGAAATAACGGGAAACATTACAAGATTTTTGCGAAACATATACATATTTACAGGTGAAATTTTTGCTAATTACAGACAAATTTTAATATTACAGATGGATTTACAAACGACAACGAGTCGTTTTGTTATTTTCGCATCTATAAACGATATAGACGAATTACTCTAAATCTATCTGTAATGTATAGAAGGCTTTATACACAAATTTATCTATCTGTATATAATACAGATGGATTTATGTCACGACCCAACCTGGGCACATGACCGGCACGTGAGGAATCCTCATTCCCACATAAGCCTCATGATCTCTGAGTCCTTCTATATGCATAATTTAATATAAAATCCTTTTTCCAAATCATAAATTCATCTCTAACATATATATATCTAACTCTTTGAAAAAACAAAACATCATAAATACCTTCATAATCAAGCTCTAATATATATATTTCTGATATAAAACACACGAGTTGCTCTTAATACAAAACAAACCGTAGAACTCATAACCATGAAAATACAAAATATTCATGATAAAAACATGTCAATCTATCTCTATGATCCAGGACCCTGCCCGTCATGCACACTGGAGCACTCTATCTCCAAACAGAATACCAAAAGTACTTCACTCACAAAGTGAAGCTCACCAACTGGGAAATCTCTACTGCGGGGGAGGAGATGGAAGAGAAGAACCCGCAGTGTCTACTACACCTGTAATGGAGGAAGGGAGAGGGGTGAGTTTCATCTAAAACTCAGTGAGTAAGTCCTCACCCATAATCCTCTCATGGGACAGCCAATGGAAATAAATAATATATATATATATATATACATATATATATATATATATATATATACATATATATATATATATTCATCAATCCAGTTAATGTAATAACTCTCAAGTTCATATTCATAGGAACAACAAATAGTTCTAAAATCATTACTCTGTAGAAATCATAAACCATAGTATGCTAATAAAGAAACAGGAATCCCTAGTTATGCCCAATTCATGTGACATAACAAATCTCTGGTTATGCATAGCATAACAAAGTCTCTAATCTCTGGGGCACCTAAATAGGTCTCTTTTGTTATTTCTCTGGCCCTAAGGCTACTTGGTATACCAAAGTTAACGGAATAACTGCCGTTAACTCACAGTCTGTTTCTCTATAGCTACTATCCAGTTCAATCAGAAATCTAAATATTTTCTCTATATCTCATAAGTCTTCTACCCTAGAGTTCACAAGCTTTAGCATATAAATTAGCAGTTCTGAAATTCATAAAATTATTTAAATATGAAAACTCTTGAAACTCGAAAAGTTCTGGTCTCATATAACTCTAACAATCTAACTTTAGCATAACTGTGACCGTGAAATCATGCCCAAAGGATCACCCATTTGTAGGCATTCTGATTTCAAGCCTACAGAATATGTATCTGGCAATTGTTACAAATCATCTTGAATTCCATACTTCTGAGAATCATAAAAACACTTATTTTCTCTAAAACTCTATCATATACATATTCTTTGCTATGGAAATCATCATAATGTTCCATAAATTTTTAAATATATACTCTAGCTCTTTGATAAAAATCACTTTAACAATAATGGTCCCATGAGTTTTCAGAAAAACATATATATCTTATGCTATAATTTACTGAAATTAATTCTAATGATCAACATAAGGATCATAGGATCTGAACCCACTCACCGTTTAAAGCCGGGAGTATGTGGGCCCCACCAACTTAACCTGAAGAGCTTGGAATGACACCAACAACTGCCATGGAGCTACCATAACTCTAGATTAACATCTAAAAATCTCTAGAGAGCTCTATTCTAACTCTACTAAAATTGGGGAAACACCCCCACTTGATAAAAATGAGAAAAATAATCGATCCAAATCCAAGATCATGGAGAAATAAAGACATAATATAATAACATGAACTTACCTTGAAGCTTGGAACGATGGATTGGAGTGAATTTGAGAGAAAGAGAAAAAAATGGAGGAGAAGGGCTTCTGATCGTCGAAATTGGGGGAGGAAGAGAGTGGGGAAGGATTTATACTCTCAATAAGTGAAACGACGTCGTTCTATACTGTTTCTGGTCTACTGACACCGCTATAGTGGTATATGTAACATTCCCAATTTTTCTTAATATAGCATTACATTATTATAGCTTTTTATTAAATAGCTCGAGGATCTATTTTTAGCAAGAAATATTCAGGGGAAATCATAGATTATAGAAAGAATGTAACTTCTTATTATAAAATTACAAAAAATGTCATTGATGATAAAGATAACAAGAACCTTAGAAAAGTTTAGAAAGTATCAAAAAAAAATTAAAGAAAAAATTATAAATATATTTCTAAAAATAATTTTGATGATAAATATCAATATTTGGTAAATTTGTATAATATTAATATTATTACACAAAAATAACTTAATTTAGTATGTAAAGTAAGTTTCGAAAAATCCTAGAAAAAAATTCTAAGTCTTATAAATTTTTTTTAACTAATTTATGATATTAGATAAAGAGGACCACGAAATGAGATTTTTCATTAGACCATAGATAGTATTAAAAATCACTTTAATATTTATTTAACTAATTTTGACTTAAATAAAGCTTAAAATATCTAATTAACTACTTAAAGCTTTAAGATAATTTTTATAAATCTTGATTAATCTCAATAATATTCTTACATGACACCTAGAATTGTCTAGAAATCAGTCTCATCAAAAAATAATAATATTTATAATAATATATATTTGAAAGTGAAAGATATTTCCAAAGCTAACAATTTTTGACTAAGACTTTCAAAAATGGTGAGCTTGTTTTCTTATCACGTTGGACAGCTCAAAACTCACTTGGAAGGCTGTAAAATTTTTTTACATATTTTATTTATAGATAATTAGATATTAATTAATTTAAAAATGGACTAAACTAAGGTAAAAATACATAAAATATATTAAAAATTATACAAAAAATTTATAAAAATTATAGATAATGTATAAATAAGGTAAATATATGTTATTCATAATAGATTAGAAAAAAATAATTTTCGTGATTATTTTATGAATTATTTAGTATATATAACTTTAAGATAAAAAAATGTAAAATTTGTTATTTTCATATGTTAATCATTCAAGACAACTTGCCAACCTTTACAACTTTATTAGAGATAAGATTCAGACATATGAGCTGTTAAAGAAAAAGATAATAATAATTTAATGATAGTTAAATAAATTATTAGTTAATTAATTTCTAATAAAACTAGTAATAGTCTAAAATACCAAATAAAATATAAATGATAATAAAAATTTGTATGAATTTCGTGAATTCATGTATTGCATCTCTAATAACCTTATGATGATATTTGGTTAAAAAAAAATAATAAAATTATTTACTAATTAATTAACTTAATTAAGATCGACTAGTTTAAGTAAATTTACCTTATTTTGAATAATTGATTATTAAATTATATGTAAATATATTAAAATTTAATAAATGTCTTTAAATAATGTCACTAACATTTTAGTATGTCTTTAAATGATAATTGAGAATTTATTAAATTATTTAATGTTAACTTTAATATTTAATTAATTAAACTAATTAAACATGACAAATAAATTATGAAATTATTAATATTTTAATCATAGCCTTTCTCTATAAATAGCACACTTTTAAACACAACTCCACACTTCATTGTTCAACCTAAAATCCATCAAAAATTGTAGTCACCATTTCTCTCTTCATTTCCTTTATTTTTCACAAAAATAGTTACAAAATTTTAGCAAAAACACCTCTAAACCATAATCTCTTCTTATCATCATCCAACACCAACACTTCACAACCCTATATATGAATTTTAGCCCTTAGAAAAGGCTTAGAGAAATTGAAGAAGTTGCTGATTTAGCCTTGGTGTAGCTACGTTTCTAAAGCTCCGAGAATAAGTAGGGGTTTTCTTTCACTTCTAAGCTTCATGTATGATTTTCTTGTATGATGTTGTGCTATATGATATTCAAAACTTATGTTTATTGGTTTTAATATCTTTGAATGACTTGAAAGCGGTGACATAAAATACTTAAACTATGTGTATATGATACATATTTATTATCTACTTATGTGATTGAAAATTATGATTAAAGATCATTCTTAAATTTTGATTATGCTTTCTTCAAATATCTAAATATTGTGTAAATTCATTTTAATGTGTTAAAACATGTATTTTCAATTAATAAAGCCTTGAGCATAAGTTGTGGTATTTTAAGGTGATATAACTTGATTTTGATCTCATTATGTATTGATTGTAAAATATTTTTGATTTATAAAAAGTGTTTTATTTAATTCATTATAATGAATGAATTCTAAACCTTTGAGCATGTAGTATTTAGCTTGGTTTATGTGTTATGTTTCTTCTGGGACCATTAAGACTTAATAAAATATAAAAAGACACAAATATATATATATATATATATATATATATATATTAATCATGACCTTTACTAGGAACTTATAAATCTATAAACATTTTATGGATTATTATGAATCTTTAAGACTCACTTGAACTTGATTTAGACAGGTATGATCATTATATTTGGACTCAAACTATGGACCTTGAACTATTGACCTTGAATTATGGACACTGGACTATAGACCTTGAACTATAAATATTTGACATGATTATACATTTATTAACATAAGGAAATATTATTTACAAAGATTTTAAGTTATGGTTCCATTAGGAATATAGCATGTAAATTAGCTAGTTTATTGCTTGAAGTGGTTTTTCTAATGGGTATAATTTTGTTTATATTTTATTTAATATTTCTTGAAAGATTCGATTGCTCTTTTACTTTGCTCTATGATCATATTTTTATATAAATGAAAAATATTTTTACCATATATATATTTTCTAAAGATAGATTTAAAATAATTTTTGTATGTACATAGACCTATGGAATTAGTAAAGTTATTATATGAATATTTGAAATTAAATTATTGCATGATTAAAACTAAAATAAGCATATTTTATTATAAAGAAAGTAAGTTTATTATAATAGTGTGATTTGGTGCTTCATTGATAATTACAGAGAAAAATGGGTTTTATTAATATTTTAAGAATCCTATGTTGTTTGGATTTATGTGAAAATATGGAAAATCTTATGGTCTATATGTGAATATCAAAGAAATTGTGAAAACTTCATGTAATTTTCATAGTTTATGAATTCTATACGCACTATGTAAAAGGGATACATGAATAAGTGATACTTTGGGTCCCGCCTGGTAGCGGATAAAGACTTAGTAAACACTTAGTCTTGCAGTTGTTAAATGACACCTCGGGCCCCGCCATGTTAGCGGACAAGGACTTGGTGTATATTGTAGTGATGTCTCGGGCCCCGCTGTGTTAGCGGATAAGGACTTGGCATTCACTGATCTGACTAGGGGACGCCCTAGTAATGAAAGCTCTCACAGATCCAATATGAAGCAAACCTTGCAGACTATAACCATTAAAAGGAAACGTGATATTAAATAAAAAGGGAGTTTTACACTTACACTTCTTCTACTGTATTTTATTATGATTGATATTATACACTTCCATCTTGCTTGACAATAGTAGAATATAATTTGAACTAATATGAAAGATTGCATTTTGTTGCACTCCTGCGTTATTCTTAGCCTTTTTGGGATGAAGTAGGACTCCCCTGGAAACATCACCCTATTGGGAGACTTCTCTCAGCCCTTTTCTTTGATGTTTCCAGATAGCATGAATCGTCATCAGCAATGAAATGGATGTAGCCTTAGACTTAACTTCTAAATAATCAGATTCTATCATGTGTGCTAGATAGAATATTTACTATATGTTACCACACTTGGAATATGTCATATTACTGTATTGAAGTTTTCTTTATGTATCTTGAATATTTAATGTGTACTGTACCCTATGAATTGATGTTGGCAATTAAGTATGTTTTATATATAGATTATAGTTGTCTAAACTGTGGGAATTAGTGATTAATAAATAATAGTATTAAGATAGATTTTTTGTCGTTTAAAAATTATCCTTAGGTCACTGGATGTAAGTGTATCACTATGAATGTGTAGTTTGGAAAGGTTCTGGCTAAGGAAAGACTTGGTATTTAAACGTGTCCGTTGTGACCAACCTCTCTTTTCTGGGAGCCTACCAGGTACATGAATTGCAGTTGATATACATTACTCCGGTATACGACCATAAATAATAAACATTCATAGAAAAAAAAAATTCTACAAATGTATGATGTCTAAAATAATTATTTAAGGTCAAATAATTTACATTTTAGGAGAGTGTTACAGTATATGACATCTATAGCGGTACCCAGACCCTAAAATTACCCTGCTGTACAAATTGTGACCGCTATAGCGGTACCTTAGACCGTTGCACTACTTGAACATTTTCTGGTGACCGCTATAGCGGTGACAGCAACTCCTAACAACTCCCAACTTCTGTGTTTTTCAGTAATTCCAGCATCTGGGTTGTTCCAACACTCTCTTATTTACATTTACTAATATCCTCATTTATTTTACTCTCCATTAACTTTAAAACATAAATGTAAATAAGGAAATACCCCCCATTTGAATTCAAATAAAATATCACAAAAATCAAAACTCCATCAAATCAGAATCCAAATTTTGGGTTTTAGTTCAAATCCGAGAATTTCTGAGATTTTCTAAACTTGTGGGTTAACAACGAAACATTTGTAGGTTTCATAAAATTCATTAAAAATCACTCTTCAACTTGTTTTCCCTCAAGGAACAATTACCGAGACTTTTGATCCCAAGAATATGGTTCTATCATATAGCCCTCCAAGGAGGTGTAGGATCCAGACTTAGTAAAATTCAGGACTCGACGGTGGTTCCCAGGGAATCCTTGAGGCCATACAGAACCTTACTGCTGACCCGTGTACCTCGAGTATCACAATTTATTTGTCTATAATTGGATAAAAAAAACTCTTTCAAAATTATCCCGCTATAGACGGAAGTCTATAATTTTACAAATTGCTCTAAATTGTCAAATATCCAATGTTTCAAATGTGCTCCAAAATCCTAAACAATTGAAATTTATTTCAATTAGTAATACTAAAAACATTGAGCAATGTAAAGCACAAAAAAAGGCAAAAAATTAAAAAAATAAAACCAAGTAAAAGGTAGAGAACATTATCATGAACACAATGATGTAAACTGTTTGCAAAATGGAGGTTCAAATCACAACGGCTGCCAAAAAATTGGCGGTGGCACTAGAGAAAGAGGTAGATGAAAGAGGAATGAAAATGCAAATGGGGAAAAAGAAGGAGGGATATTGCACTTTCGAGTCCTACTTCACACATTACAAATGGATTTTCCTATCTGTAACTCATAATATTACAAGTCCTATTTGTAACGCATTAAAATGGATTTTGAAGGGAAAAGGTGGGGAGGGAAGGACTTATAATGTAAAATTATATTACATGTCCTCCCTTTCCCTCCAAAGCCAAACTCACAAAGATATTCTTTTACAAACAAAAAAATTGGTCTGTACAAGTCTGAACTAAAACAATGTGTTTCATTTAAAGTATTATAGACAATTTTTTAATTTGTAAAGTGCACATAAGATACGCGCTTCAAAATTTAAATTACAGATGAATTTTGCTATCTGTAATGACTTGAATTTTTTAAATAAAAAATAAATAAAAAACCAGCTATAAATCTGCCTTATCATTTTTTTAAAAAAGCTACCCCTTTATTTTTTGTCTATAACAATTACGCACTATGTCGTGTGAGTTTATGCCAACAATTACAAACGGATTTACATATCTTGGCAAAAAAAAAAATGTTTTCTCTACGTTTGCATTCACCCATCTGTAAATCTGTCTGTATTATAAACATAAAATGCCCATCTATTAAATTCATTTGTATTCTGTGAGTTTCTAATAGTGGAAAACTTGTCTATCTTAATTGATTTCTATGTGTTTCAATACTTGGAAATCTACTCCTACTTAACTAATTTCATCTATATAAAAAAAAAATTGGATGTTCAAAATTAATCTTCACAAAATAAAAATTTGGTGTTTAGAGGGTTTTTTAATTTATAAGAGTAAAAAAGCCTTTAAACACTTCTTCAATTTTATTTTATTTTTTTAAGTAGTAATTCGATAGATGCAGATGCAATGGGTTGGATCAAGCTTAGGCATATTAAGCTGTTTTGAAGTGGAGAAATATAAGTTACTACATTTTATATTTCTTCAAAATACAAATTTATCAAAATTACTTTTAATATTTTTTATAACTTTAAATTTGATTTCCTGATAATATAAATAAGGCAATTACTTCATGGTGCACCGTGTGAGATATACTCATTATATTCACAGGGTCTATTCTATTGACGTATCAAATTGTTGTTGTGTATTGTAATACTTTCACAATTTAGTCATACTTCATAAATGTCACTAAATATGTTTAAAAAATATCACATTCTATCTACATGATATATACTTCAAAAAAATTTCTCTGATTAATAAAAAAAATCTTTAATTTACGAATCATGAAGATGGATTTTGATCACATTTAAAATACAATAGACTACACTTTTTAATTTTAAAAATGATGAAATTTCATCTATCTATTACATTTAGAAAAATCATTTAATTTCAGGACAACACAGATAAATTTTTTTATTTTTAAAATGTATTTAACCATGATTTTGAAATCTAGCTAGTTAAAATGAAAATTACAATAGCACACCGTATTTTTTTCATATTCCCGCTTCTCTAAATTTTGGCCATGGATTATCAATTGCACCAAAATGTTGCTTTTAGTGCACCTCAACTCTGAAGTTGGGTGTCGTGTAGCATTGGCCAATTCCAAATAAATTTTATATTATTATTTAATAATATCAATAAATATAATTAATTTTCATATATTTATTATTTAAAAAGTGATAATAATAAAAAAATTATTAAAATTTTCATTGTAAATTTTTTATATTAATTAAAAATATTATAATTTATAATATATTGATAATAAAAAATAAATTATACTATTAATCAATTAAATTTTGTTAAAATAATAAATAATTAAAAAATAACTATTCACTATCACAACTGAATAATATTTATGTACATAAAAAAAAATTATAAATTACATTATCTTTCCTTTTATATTTAATTTAATGTTTATTTTAGTCTTTTATTTTATATTTATAAATAATTTCAATTCTTTATTTTTAAAATAAGTTAAATTAGTCTCTATCATTATAAAATATGATTCATATTAATTTCTCAATTAATTTTTAAAATTAATTTAATTTATTTTAAAAATTAAAGATTAAACTGACTTATTAATATAAAATCATAAATTAAATTAAATATTAACTCGTTTATATTTACTTACCAAAAATATCTCACCTTTTATATATTTTCGAACCTTGAGTTATGCGGTATGAGTCAGCGTCGTGTCAGTTTTTGACTTTGAAGGCTAACTTTTTGGTAGTATTACATAATTTCGAGCTTTCAGTCTCAAAAGCCACGAAACCATTGCCAATAGGGTGAATGGAGGGTGGTCAGGTTCGAGTGACGTTTCTCTTTCAGCGGTGCTTTCTCGAATGGCAATTATTGGGCATTTTGATTTTATTTCGTTGCGTGGGGATAAAAGCTTTCGTATTTTTTTTCCTTTCATTCTATAATTATTATACGGATCGTGTAATGTACATCGTATATTTTTAAGTGACATCAAATTAACACACAGAATAAGAAAAATTTCATTATCTCAGTAATTATACAAAAGTATATGAGATTAAGTATCAAATCATAGCTTTAATTATTTGGTTAACATGTATTCTTAGAAACAAAACACATTCACATCAAAGTTTAATTAAAACAAATATTTACCAGACTGAAAAATTAGCTAATTAAGAATGCTAGCACAAGCAAGAGTTTTCCAAAAATAATATAACAACCGATCGCACAAAGTTACCATATTTAAAGATACCAAAGAATTGTTCGCATTTTAAAAATGGTATGTGATTACATGGATATATGACAATTTTTCTTAATTATAATTTTAGTTTGATATGGCAAAATGAAGTGCTGAGATGTTTGTATTACATTTCCTTCATTTCTTGAGTAGCTCATCTCATCTACTGTAAGTGTATCGATATGCTTTCTTTCTTCTTCCATTTTTTTTTGGGGTCATCAGTTCTGTCTTGGACTGTGGCTCCCTTATATTGAGGGTCTGAGGGCCCCGCCGAGCCACCTGATTATCATTAAAAAAAAATGATGCCCAAAAAAAAAGAGAACAATATTATACACCAAAAATGAAACACTAGGAAGGGCCATTATAAAGTGGAGAAAGAAAGCACTATATTCTTTCAAAACAACAATTTTTATTTTCTAAAATATGAGTTTTTTAAATTGTATATAAAAATGTGCATTGACTAATGAGGTGAGTACTTGTGAGGATGTCAAAATTAATTCATAATATTATTATGTTAATTACAAATTAATCAAAACAAATAAGGAAAACAAAATCATAGCCATTTAAAGTTAATAAATAATTTATTTTTTGAGTATCACATACCTTATAGCATATAATCGTCACAAAAAAAAAACTTGTAGTATATAATTGGTAGCATTTTTCAAATAGTTCCCACTCCCAGCATCATATAGTACATAATGGCGCTGTCTAATGTTAGATGCATAGACGATGATTAATAACAAATTGGCAATGACTTTTGTTTCAACATTAAAGTTTAAACCCACTCTTAGTACATATCGTGCGTGGATATAGAAAGTAAGAAAAGCAATACTGCAATTCATATATGTCCCCACAGTGTTTCTTGAACTGGGATGCTTTTCCAACATGTTTACGGCATATTCTTCTCCAGCCGCAAGATATTGCCTTTCATTAACTTCTATGTATCAACTTCCATTAATGGCTGATCTTGTCAGACATTGATGCTTTAATTATTCCACAGTTTAAGATATAATTATTCCACTATCTTTAAATATTCAGTTATTTGACGTACTGAAAAAGAGATACTCGGTCAGTTGGGGGAACTCCTCTTTACTTTTACTATACTTACATAACCAACCGCAATCAAATACATCCAAAGTGTTATGGTGCTTAGCGTAAAGCATATCAACAGTTATCTGGTAGGCAGATATTTTCTTTGTTCTATGCATAAGGCTTCTTTTTAATGAACATGAGTTCCACGCTTGCAAGTTGCAACCATGCATGCATCCATCTCGCTCGTTCGTTTACTTTGTAGTATGCACTCGTGTGGGTAATTTTTTGCGACCCTTTGAAACCATTCAAATGTCACGTGAATTGAAGTGCTTAGTACGTTGCTTTAGTAGGCGCATTTATCTCACCTATTAGCTAGTGGATTCCTTTTAGCCAAATGGTAGCTCCACTTGCCACGGAATGGACTAAGGGCCATTTCATTCCATTCATTGTTGCCGAGGATTTTCAATGAAACTGTGTGCAAGTATTAAAAAGAAAAAAAAAACTGTGGATTTGTTGCTGCTTTTTGACTCTTGATTTGACTAACCAATTGAAATCAATTTGGATTGGAGTTTGAAACTAGAAAGCATTTTTATGGACAGTATTATTGCTTGAACTGGTAATACATTTTTGAAACTCTTTCGAAATGATTTAGCGGCGCGTTGATTTGGAAAAGAGTTGTCTAAATCTAAAGCATATGACATATAATCTAAAACATTATGTGTGATCTTATTGGAGATGATGAATGGGCCGGGTGCCATTTGATGGGACTGAAACTATTGAGATTGCAAATTATATCCTTTCATGAACCAGAGTTGGAGCAAGAACTATTATATGGAGATAATGCTTAGTTTATTTTTTATTTTAGCATTAGTATTTGATGAGATTATTTCAGATACTTTTTCCCCATGCAGTTAAGATTTTGAATTATTTAAAATGACATATTTAATAAATCTTTAAATAATTTTACATTTATTTTTCATGTCTTTATTTTATATATATATGTACACATGCACTGTATGATGTCACATTCGTATTTTAATTTTTAATTTATTAGAACATGCCATATTCTTTCACTATATTCGTATCATATCAGATACTCATATATGTATTTGTGCAATATAAGTAATTACACTAAACTCTAAGAGACATCACACTAATTCATCCTAATTTTTTTATTAAAGAAATCCATTTCATTGGATAAACATAAATAAATATGACATATCCATATATTACAATGCAAATTTATGGAATGTTAAAATAATTTTTGAAGTGTTAAAATAATATATATTTTTTTTATAGAAAAGCCAACCGCTCAATCTTCTAAATAGTTAGGCAAATGCATTAACCTAATAACAGCAACCTTGTCCACAGATTAACCACAAACTAAGCCTCCTAAAGCACTCTAGCTCATTATAATTTTTGTTGATTTTCTTTTTGGTTCGAAGACATCAAGTGTTATCAACCCAACACATGTGACCAAAGGAGGGGCTCTTGACCCCTTCTTGGACTCTTGGCCCGGATATCCTTGCTCCTTCTAGTTCTTTTTGGTGGTTTATTCTGGTCCCAAAAAAGGTAGTAATAGTGGTGCTAAGTTACATTGAACTATTTTTCAGGCCATTACCAAACCCTGACCCAAAAGAAGGGCCATCAGCATACCTAATACTTCAACTGTCCCCTCACCTCGTTTACTGTGACTTGCAGTGTAGTACGGTTCATTCAATATATTGTCAGTAGCGAAAGCGAGTGGAGAGAAATGGAAGCCTTATGTCTGTGATCTGATAACTAAATAAAAATTGAGGAATTAATGCGAAGTGAAGGTGAATGAATCACTACTGAGTGAGCTCAAGCTAAGAAAGAAAGATGCGGATTGTGTCGGTGACGCAGCAACAGGCAGCTCTGTTGTTGTTACTATTGTTGCTGGGTTGCTGGTCGGTTTTGAAGGGCGGTGCGGGTGGTAGTATCATTCCTCCCGCGAAACTGGATGGGTTCGTGTATGGTCCTTGTGACTGGGATGCCGTCGTGATCGAAGCCTTTTATGATCCGTTGTGCCCAGGTAGCAGAGACTCATGGCCCCCGCTTAAACAAGCTCTACGCTACTACGGTTCTTCTGTCTCCCTCCTCCTTCACCTCCTCCCTCTCCCGTTAGTATACTATCCTACAACTTACGCTTTTTCGAAAACTTTAATTACATGAAATTGAATTCTTTTCCTTAGTTTAGAATGAGTGTCTGAATTAATTTCATTATTCTTACTATTTTATCTTGATTAAAAGTAAAATATTATATTTAAATAAGATTATTTTAATTTTTTATTTATTGGAATTCAATTCACACGATAAATGTTGGGTCTGATTTCAAATTCATGGTTTTGATAGATTTCAATTTTCATTAGATTTTAATTCATTAAATTATATTCCTTCATTCCTTACTAGAATTGAATCCTAAGTGTTTTCTGAATATCCTGATAATCTCGCCCATTAATTAATCGATTAGTCCTTAGATTAGTTACTTCATCTTTGTTCTAGGAATAAGAGAGAATGAATTTTGTTACATTTTCGCATAATTGACATCTTTCCCCCACCATTTGTAATATCTGAATAATGTCTTGAAATTACTTTTGGGTCTTTAGATAATTTTATATTCAAATAACAAAACTATTTGAATAACAAAATTATCATTTAATCCTGTTGAAAAGAATATTGTGCAAGATTATAGTTTTAAAACATCAGTGTCACTTGCCATTCCAGTTGTGAGGATAATCCTAATAATTTTTATTTTTATCTTTTTTTCTGTTCTGGAAATTTGCAGCTACCATGACAATGCTTTTCTTGCATCTCGTGCTCTGCACGTTGTGAATGCGCTGAATGCATCTGCAACATTCCCCATGCTTGAGTGGTTCTTCGATCATCAAGTTAGTCAGTGTTTCTTCCTTCCTGCAAAATGCATTCATGCATTTTGTGTGATGATTCAAAATAATGGCAGCCATTGGCTTTAAGCTTTTGCCATTGCACTTGAATTAGATCTTATTTGAGTATGTTTTTAATTTTCACGTGATGGTACCATAGGATTTCAGAAGGGAGGGTTGATTTAAGTCCTTGGTCACTTAAAGGTTAAGCTATTGCAGAATGCTGATCTCTTTAGCTAAAGTATGTCATGCTTGAAACCTGATTGAATCACAAATATATCACAATTCTGCTATTTTATAAATTTCTTGTGAATGAATGAAGAGTGGATGTTGTTCCTTTCATTTTTTATATGGTAAAGGTTTTGTGATTTCTTTCCATTTTTATCCAGCACCACGTTTTAATATATAAATTGTTTGATTTAAATAAGGAAAATGCTAGACAACTAGAATTTTATATTCAGAAAAATGTGTCATGATTGTTAGCCTTTAGATTAATCAGTAGATCATATGACTTTAGTTCATCCAACAATTACCATGATTTCTATCAAAGATCTATATATATTTTTCTGGATGTGTAGCAGTGAAGAAAGCCATGTCACGACCTGTAAACAGATATTCCTATGATATGTAGTTGTTCACTTCGATGGCATTGTGATTCATCTCTGTTGTGCTTATAAGTGAAAGAACAGTGCTACATGCGCTTAAATCACCTCACATCTGCACAATTTTCACCAAATGTTCACACCAGGTCCCTCCTTTTTCTACACACTTCGATTTTGCCACCTATGCAAATGTGAGAGACGCGAGAGAGAGATATCTAACAAACATTTTCTAAAGAAAATTGGAGGCGGAATTACTGATAAATTTGATGTACGTATATCATTTAACAGGAGAAATTCAATGGAGCTCAAACACAGCACTTGTCTAGGGCTTCGGTTGAAGATGAGATAGTAAAGTCAGCAACTGAAGTAGTTGGGAGCTCCTATTACAATTCCATTAAGAATGGCTTCAATGACAGAAAAACCAATATTCTAACCACAATTTCGTTTACGGTAGGACGACATACTTATTAGTTTGCATTCAGTTTAAAACAATTTGGTATAACATAATTTGCATTTGAACTTTGAATTATAGAATGAACGACTTTATATATTGATTCATTGATCTAAGATTTAAACTTTACAAATAACGTTCACATTTCAATCGAAATCATGTTTCATGTTTTATTAATACCATGTTTTTTTGAAAATGCAGTATGCTGCATCAAGAGGGGTGTATGGAACTCCTTTTTTCTATGTCAATGGATTCTTGTTGCCAGCAGAGACTGGAGCTGCTGTTGACTACCTCACCTGGAGGAGGGTCATTGACCCATTGATTGCTGCAAAAAGCATAAAAAAAGAAGAGTCGCTCCACTTCACAATGTGAATAATATGGCCTTAATATGGAGTTTAGTTTGTGTTTGCGTATATATAAGTTTGTCCTTGCAGAAGTAGCTCTTTGAAAAGTGGGGGGCATCTGAATGTGCATTTTGCCTCTATTGTATATGGGATATTAGTTTTGAAGCCTTTTGCATTATTTCTGTATTTCATTCTGATCATGTTGGCTTGCAGAATATTTTGTCTAATTTCAAAAGCAGTATTCAAATCTTGAACATCATATAGACATTGAGCATGAACAAATTTTTCGTTTTGGTCGTGTTGAACGCGAACAATTGAATCCTATGATTTATCAAATTTGACATGGACCTTCCTAGATGGATTGGGCAAAAGGATGAAACTAATTATGTTTAAGTGCCCAAAAATTATTATTAAGAAATACCTTAACTCGTTTTTATATATGTGTTAATTATTTACTTTTGTCATGGAGATGGACTTAGGAGGAATAGGGATAACAAGAGCCAAACTCGATTCCATTCAAGACACCATAATGTGGTATTTCAAACGGGGAATTTCTGCAGAGCCATTGGCTTAATTATAACTTTTCTTGAACGGTCTATATTATATATTTTCCTTACTTTTTCTTTTTTGTCTATGTTTTCCTTGCATTTTCATTTTGTGCTATTATCTCTCAAGCTTTGGAAATATTCAGACGAGTCCTACTAACATGCTGCTTATTCCGCTTTTCTTTTTGGGCCAATGGAGTTTGGTCCGTTCTTGAGTCAGACTTCTTGGTCTGTTAAATTTTTGTTTTGGGTCAATAGTCCTTTATGGTATTTTTATATCAGCTTGTTGGCAATGGTCAGTGATGGGTTGGGCCCAACCCAATCCAGGCCCGTCGTGATGCTTTGGATATTCTTTCAGTGAGCGTAAAGGAGGAGTTGGTTAGGGCAGTTTGGAGAGGGTTGGTAGTATATAAAGTGAAAGACAGGAGAGTAACAAGGTTAGGGCGTAATAGAAGATACAAGCCGTAGAAGAGGGCTCGCTCGCTCGCTCGCGCTTTTGTGTTTGGGGGGAAGGGAAAGGGAAGGAAAGGAATACTCTATCCATCCATCCTTAACCAAAGAGATTCCAGGTAACTCTCTCAGATCGAATATCTTCCATTTTTTTTTTTTAAGTATTTCCTCTCTTTCTCTCTTTGTTAATAGCTTCCACTTCTAGCGAGAGTTCCTTCGGTTTTTGTGCTCTTGTTCTAGAACCTTCCATGTAGTAGGACTGTGGATTTTTTTTTTTTTTTGCATTTTTTGTGTGTGTTTAGGTGGTGTGATATTATTGTTGTTGAAGCATGCGTTTTTTGTTTTGTTGTGTGTTGTGTGGCACACGTGAGATAGATGGATCGGTACCAGAAGGTGGAGAAGCCAAGGGCAGAAACGCCAATTGATGAAAACGAGATCCGGATTACAAGCCAGGGAAGGATGCGCAACTACATTACCTATGCTATGACCTTGCTTCAGGTTCCTTTTTCTCTGTTTATTTGTTTATTTCCATTTTATTTATTTATTTGTTTGTTTGCGTGCCTTGCCGTTTGTAGCTTTATTTATTGTGGACTAGTTGATTGTAGAAACTCTTGAGCTAAGGTTTTTGATGTTTTTGTTTGGTAGTGTTGTAATTATTATACTTTTGATGCTGAAACACTGAACGTGGGCCCTGTTTGAAGTAGTGGAAAGCTTGTGTGGGATGTGTGTATGTGTGTGTTGTGTATATATATATTTTTAAAAATTTCTGAGTCTGGATTGAGTGCATGTTTGGTAATAACTTAATTTTGTGAAATAATATATTTTTGTTTGAAAGCGGCCTTAGGACGCTTATGATTACAAGCTGTTTCGAAAAATAAACTATTCTGAATGCACCTTAAAGTGCATGTCTGGTAATAACTTAATTGTGCAAAATAATCGGTGTGTTTTTTGGTTTCAAAAGTAGTCTCAGGATGAATAGGCTGTTTTGAACACAAAATAAATTAATCCTAGCATGCCTTAAGTGCATGTTTGGTAGCAGCTTAATTGAGTGAAATAATTGGTATTTTTTTAATTTTTTCTTTTCAAAGGCGCTTGCAGGACACGTTTGACTACCAGCTGTTTTGAACATGGGAATTTTATCCACACACACATTAGGTGCATGTTTGGTAATAGCTTAATTGTGTGAAATAGTCGCTATTTTTTTTTAATTTTCAAAGGTGGTTCCAGAACAACTTTTATTATAAGCTACTGTTATTTGTGAAACTAGAATAAGTTTATCGAAACACACTCTTTAGATATAGAGTCTTTGCTTTCAGGCTCACTTTATCTTGTTTACTTCTTCACAGGAAAAAGGTTCAAATGAAATCGTTTTCAAAGCAATGGGGAGAGCTATCAACAAAACTGTAACAATTGTGGAGTTGATCAAGGTTTGTTGCTTTCCGTGATCAGCTGAGCTGGCTGCATAATCTTTGTAGTTAATACTTGGTTTTGTTCTGCATAATCTTTGTAGTTGATACTTTGTTTTGTCACAACGAGGATTTTCATTTTACGTGCGGTTTTATTTTGGGGCAATCATGCAGAGGAGAATTGTGGGTCTCCACCAGAATACAGCGATTGGATCCACTGATATCACTGATACTTGGGAGCCCCTAGAGGAAGGCCTCCTTCCGTAAGTGCAGCTTCCGAATAGTATAGTGGACGTGAATGTTTAAAGTGTTCAACATTCCAATCAGGTGGAAGCTGGTGCCTGATGTTAACTCTTTTACTTTTTTTCATTGACCTTGTCCTTCTTGCAGTTTGGAGACAACAAGGCATGTGTCAATGATAACAATTACCCTCTCTAAGAAGGAATTTGACACATCTTCTGTTGGGTAAGTTGGCCTTTTGTTTCTGTGATGTCATGGTACAAAGCATTAGAAGATTCTGATTAACAGGATGAAATTAGGGGGTGGATATATGTGAACAATATATCTTGGAAGCTCCTTATTGTGTGGTACCTTGTTTTGTCCTTTTGTTTCACAAACATTCAGAGAGTTCAGCTTTTAAAACAAAATTTCAAATTATTGTTTTCATTGCACTGAAGTAAGCTGTCTTTTGTTTTTGGGCTTGGGCGTTAAAAAATTAGAGAATATCTGAACTGATTGTCAGCACTGCTTTAGCTGTTTTCAAGATTAATAGATTATATGTATAGAAAGAATTTTATCAACTTATCATTATGAACTTTGAGGATTTGATTCAATCTTTGATTTGTTGTCTCTTTTTAGGTATCAGTCACCATTACCAGCTGACCAAGTGAAGGCGATTGTAGATTTTGACTATGACGGAGGTAGGTCCATGTGACAATTGGTGTTCTGAAAAAAAAATAAAAATTGAACCTTTTTCCTGTCCATAACCTTCGTGTTGTGCAGAGGGTTCACCTAATGGTCGTGTTCGGGGTCGTGGTGGCAGAGGCAGGGGAAGGTCCAGAGGTATGTATTGTGTTCTTGCTTTCATTCATATATACCATGTTATGCTTTTCGGATGTTTGTTGCTTCTGGGATAAATCAGTTGTAATGACTGAGTCCTTTAACTTGGTCCATTATATAGTTTCTTTGTCTCCATTTTGCATATTTAATCTGAAGTTAATGCGTTGGATGTTATCATAGTTCACAGTTGTCGATGGCAGCTCATGGCGATAGACCAAAAGTCCACCATAAGATTGCCATGCCATGGTGCCATGATGCCACCATGGCCGCCATTTGACAACTCTGGATGTTATGTTTCTCATTTGAGAAAGTTTTGGCATAGGGTCTGGATTTTTCAGTTACATGAGTGCATCTAGATCATCAATTTTTAGATGTGTTTCACTAGGCTTTCATGTAATACAACCAGCCTGTCATTTAAAGTGTTAACATGGCATCTTGTCCTAATTTTTCATAAAAATAAAAAATGTTTGTCGGTAAGGTTCTGAACCCTAAGGAAAGGTTGAGAAAACGTTGATGCTATGTATACTTATTTGATTTCATATGGCTGCTGTATTTTCTTTCAGGTAATGGTTTTATTTCAGCTGAGTATGAGGATGGAGGCTGGGATCGCAATAGGGGAAATGCTAGGGGTGGCAGGGGTAGAGGAAGAGGACGTGGTTTCCGTGGTCGTGGAAGGGGAGGATACAATGGGCCCCAGTTTGATATGCAGCACGATGGTGGATACAACAATGATGTACCTCTTCAAGGCCGTGGTACTTAAAATCTTTCATTTTCTTTTTATTTTAACTGTGTGGCAGATGCATGTGTGAGTTGCTACAGTTATTTAGCTATCAGCGTTTTCTGCTTGATATTCTGGTAGTTGTTAAGCCGGCTGTGCTTCTGATGGCACTCTGGGCCAGTTCGATGTTTGAGACTTTATCACCTATATTTTGCTTCATATCCAACATTTTACATGTTTATTCAAGGGTGTACCACCCTTACAGACTGCTAATTGTCTTCTAATTCAAATAGGGCAAGACATTGTATTACCTTGCTCCATCCGCCAGTTTGAGAATTTTCTCCAGATACTTAATGCCATGTTTAAGCTTGCTACTTGCTGCATTTGGCAAACCATTGGTCAATTGATCATTGAGATGTTGCATATTATTGAGGTATAAAATGAAGTTGCAAACTTATGATTGATTGTGTGACAATGTAAAAGCTATAAGTTACAGCAAACTGAACATCAACGTGACTTTTGGAATTTTACTTATTAAAGTAAGTTTCTTGTAATTTGCTCTTTTGTGGTTTCATGTTTAGTGATTTTGTACTCAAACCAGAAACAGATGCAGGAGAAAAGAGGAATATGGGTGATATGTTTTAAAATTTTATTTGATAAATGTCTGATTAAATTTTGTAGGTCGAGGCCGTGGCAGGGGTGGATATCGTGGACGGGGTCGTGGCTTTAGATCCAATGGGCCGATCCAGGCAGCTGCTTGAGGCAACCGGTCGGCCGCCTTGAGTTCAGTGCGCCTGAAGAGCGGAAGAATGCGGTGTCTAATTTTATGTTTCCATTTTGCCTTATTTGTTCAATTTTCCCCATTTCCCCTTTCATTTACCCCGGGGCCCGATGAACTGTAGGGCATTTTCTTCTTGCAGTTTATGTAGACTTAGTATGGCGCTGCTGCCACATGGGGCAGCCCTGATGTTTTAGACCTAGGTTTAGATGCTTGAAAAGTTGTACTTCTGTTTTGGCCTTGAATCTCATTCTTTAATTTATATTTGCTAGAGATGTGTTTAAACTGATGTCCTTTTTTTTTTTTTGTCTTTACTCTCTGCCAGCATATTATGTTTTTTTTCCATTTGTTTCAATTAATTTGGAGTAATTGAATGAGACTATGCTGCAGCAGATAAGTAGCGTTAGCGTGCATGATTTCCTATGGCGGAGTTGGTGTTTTATTTCAGTGATATAAAATTTTACATTCGTATTCGAAGAAATCGCAATTTGTTAACTCGAACCTTATTTCCATCATTTTTATTAATTTGCTAGAGTGCTAACTCTCCTAATGAACCTTGGCTTGTAGTAATTGGTTGTCTTGGGTGCGCCCCCCCCCCCCCCCCTCTCCCTTTTTCTCGTTTTTGACACGACCATTTCTTTGAATCCAAAACTGGCTTAATAACAAACTTGTTGGTAACTGGGTGAACTTGATTTTTAAAGTGTAAAGATTTGAATATTATATGTTGTGAAATTATAAAATAAATTTTTTTAAAGTAAAATTGTATCAAAGAAATATTTTACAATATATATTTTAATACAAATGATATCAATGTATATATAAAAAAAATCAAAATTATGCAAGTAAAAGGAAAATCAAGTCATGTAAATTGTATTAATTTAAGTATAAAATATTGTAATAAATCACTAATTGATTTTAAGAAAATAATTTTCATGAATTGCTTGACCTTTGAGCTAGGCTGGTTGGCTAAAAATACGACACAAACAACTCCAAAAAATATCTTGGGTTAAATTTTAGAATATGAATCCAACTCAATAAACTTAAAATTGAGACTAGGCGGGATTAATTTGAAATATGATGCGAACTTGCTCCGAAATATTGGTACAATTTTGGTTGGAGATATATTATAAGATTGAATTGGGTTATTATTGATTGAATCAACCAAATATTGGTACAATTTTGCACGTGTCAGAATGTTAATTAGGAAAAAGGAAAAGAGAAAAAAGATAGCTCTGAATCTCAGGCATAGACTATAGTCTTGCTTACATCCCAAGTCCTCCCATCCTTGTTACAATGGTCTACGTTTGTTAGCTCCTCGTTTCTTTCATCATTTCTTTCAGCCATTCACCACAACGCTCACTTTCCCTTCTCCAACTGGAAAGATGAGTCCAGACGTTGAGATGAAAGTGAAAGACCACCCAACACCTTCCCCACTCTCTTTCTTCTTCATCTCTTCCTCCATCCACATTGCACCGTAACCAACTCACTCACTCTCTTCCTCAAACTACTGCTCAGAAAAGATACGATGACCTTGGGTACTTACTCTATGCTTATTATGATCTTACCAATCAACTATTCCAATTCATGATTGATGATTTATTATACATATGCTGATGGTGATGCTTCATTTTTTTTCATTTTAGGCCAATGCTTGTTCCTCGGCCCGCTGAAGAGCCTCAATAGAAGAACCATTGACGTTATTGCATCGAGACCCTACTCTTATTACTCATATGGCCATGAGCTTAACTGCTTATGTATGCAATTCAAAAACAGATTCGCCAGGCAGATGTTAAGGGTGAGTTTGGTTTCTGTTTTCATTTATTGTTTTCAGGATTTTGTGAACGAGACCGTGAAAACAGATAACATGGAAAATAAAAATATGAAATGGAAACAGTAACCAAATAGGCCTATCTTTGGATCATAACAGTTAGAGGAGATTTACAACTGAATCTGATTTTTTCTTGTTCCAAACTAAATGCCATTTTGTCTTTCAGCAACCTCCTTGCATTGCACCGGATTGCTACCCTGCGCCATGATGAGCTGGGTCAGGTTTGTTTCAACTTACTTGCTGGTTTCTTTCATAGTGGTTAGATAGGTATCTTGTATTTACCTGGTAATGTAATGCTGGGAACACTTCTTAATCCTTTACTTGGAAAACTACCTCCACTGCAACCTATATGAGCAGGCGGAGAAGTTAAGGTCAAAGGCTCCACGTTTTAAGGCTCATTCAAACAATCAGCTATGTTCGTTCGTTCTGTCATTCTTGGTGCCAATAGGATTTGTTTCCTGTGTCGAATCCAACCTCTGCCTTTTATACCTGGTTTGAGGACTGTTTTGAGAGATGATGCTCTTGTGTTTATCCTTCTCAATAATCCCGAGTCTTATTTGTTCAGTTGGACTAATTTAAATCTCCTTTTCCTGTTCATTTTTACTTGGCATGTTAGTGTTGTCCACATTTGTTGTGTTTTACTTTTCAGTTCTGTCGTTATTTCTTCTACCTGGGGAGAATTCAGACAATTCAGCTGGAGTATACCGACGCAAAGGAGTCTCTTCTGCAGGCTGCTCGTAAAGCTCCAGTTGCAGCACAGGGCTTTCGAATTCAATGTAACAAGTGGGCTGTGATAGTGCGTTTATTGTTGGGAGAAATACCTGAGAGGACTGTCTGTATGCAGAAAGGAATGGAGAAAGCTTTGAGGCCTTACTTTGAGCTTACAAATGTAAGTCTACAATATCGACTTGAGTTAATTATGATAAGCTCCAGTCTGCAATTGAACTTCGAACTTTTAGTTTATATATATATATATATTGCTTTAAGGGAAATGAGGAAGGGGTAAGTCATCTTTATTTGGAATAGGTCTTATTGGCAATTGGGTCCTTAAAGCTATGATTTATTTTTCAATTCTTTCAATCACTCTGCCGCTGTCACGCTATGTTATAACCTATGACACTTCCAAAGTTATGGTGTCCAGGATATGCTTGTCACATAACTGGTCCAATCTGGCCCATTTTCTCACTCAAGCATCACAGTAATTTTTCACTGCTGGTGCCACATTATTCCACCTTACTTCCTCTTTCTGTCTTTTGTATTATCATTTTTTGGTGATGAGACTCCAAAGTCTCGTTTGTCACCTCCTGACAGTTAGTGTGGGAAAACTTTTTGGCTGCTAGAATCGGTCATCATGATTAACATGGGTTGATGGGATGGACCCAATTAAAAAGGTAACAAAGCCTGTAACACCCTAGTAATTAACCAGATACACCTAGGTTGAATCTGATTAATGACTAGATTTTACTCCTTGCTTTGGTTCTTTCTTCATAATTTGAAAATACTTAGTGAAATTACGAGCCATTTTTTTTTTAAACACATAATTGAAAACGCGTGAAAGTACAACGCGAACGAGAAATGGAAAGATAATAAGACGTTTAAGAATATATCACATCATATCACTTAGGCTCCATCATATAACATCCATAAACACATTATAGCATATATTTACATACAATAACCTCACTCAAATGGTGGGTTATGTTCATACATCATTATCTTATGCAAACCCATAAAAGAAAATATACATAAGGAAATACATGCCCCTAAACTAGATAACTCCATAAGCCGGGAAGGTTATCCTAAAACTAGGGTGCATGATCACACATAAATCTACTAAGAACCCTCTATCGCCACTGACGCGCAAATGGGGGAATAAATCCGATCCACTGATGAGCTCCCTCGGGAGGGGACACACGAGATGCACCAGGCTGGGGTCGCATGGACGGCCTTCTTGCTAACCTCGGCTGAACAACTGTTTCCTCACTACCCTCTCTTACACGTGTGGGAGTAGGAGCAGAGCTCTCAGAATATACATGAGTAGGAGTGTCCTCTGAAGGATCAGTTTCAGAATATCTCGTCTCGGGAACATACTCTGGAAATCCATGGACAGTAGATGAAGCGGGATAAGAACGTAATATCCTTTCATCAAGTGGACGTGCGTGTTTGAAAATCATTTCATCGCCACAGGGAGAAGTAGGAGAAAATCGATAACTAGGGACAGGATGTGCAAATGGACGACCTATGTAAATAAAAACACGAATCACAAGACCTCCCTTCAAAATGATACGAGCGATGCACCGGATCATAGTGAAATTCCCAAGTAGGGGTATCAACGAACAGGACGAATGTCGCCATCTGAATCTGGAGACAATGACGGAAATAAAGAAAAGGGAGTGAGAATCTTGCTAAAGAATTCTCAGTAAGGTACCTCCTTCTACAGTGTCATCATCAAAGTCCCCAGGAACCTCGGGATTATTCTAAAATAGTGAGCATGCAAAGATTCATTTTAAGTTCGGACAAATACTTAACCGAGGTTCATCAATTTTTAATCATGCGTCTTATAATGCATCATAATCTTAACATGTCATATTTACAATGAACTTTTCCTTTATCATTACATCATTTTCCTCATCATCATTATCAAATAACATGCATAAAAGAACGTCATATAATATTAGCTACACGTGGACATAGTGAACATATTTCATTTCTTTAGTGCTTTAGGTGACTTGAAATTTTATCATCATCATTATTTTCCTTAGGCCACCCTATACTCTACCCTTTTGGGAGTAATTTAGGTTATGAGCTCATACTTTACTAGTCGTCACTAGCATATACTTATCCCTTTTGATAAGCTAAAGTCCCGACTCTACCCTTTTGAGAGAAGGAGTTAGGGGGCTAAAATCACATTTTCACCACCTATAGTCTGATGGTTCCAAAGGATCATTTTCTTATAAGTTTAGGTCACCATTAAATCTTTGCATGTTATATCATAATACAATTCATAAACATCATAACATTTTCTCATTTATAGTCTTAAGCTAGAATAATATATATCAACTGTAATCATGCATATGGGAGATTCTCAGGAAAGAGAGGTGGGTCACAATGGACACGCTTAAATACCAAGTCTTTCCTTAGCCAGAACCTTTCCAAATTACACTTTTACAATGATACACTTTCTTCTAGCAACAAAGGTAAATTTTACATAATAAAGAACATTTCATGTATAAGCATTCTCATTATTTGCAACAGCAACTATAACATGCAAGTCAGGAAATCATTCAATGATATCAAGTACTTAATAAGCATCCAATCCTTACATAGAATTATCAATTATAGAACTAATTAGTTACTAAATCAATTATGAATCATTCTCTTAACAATAAACCATAATTATCACAACTTCAATCATATCAAATCATTATCACACATTGATACTAAACTCAGATTAGTGGCCGAATCATGAACCTCATGCAATTACATAGAATCATATTTTAAGTGCATATAAAATACTAGTTCCCTGTAAAATCCTTGCAAAGCCTTAAAACTCATTTAGAAACTAGTTCTTTTGTCAAATTTGGGAGGATCTTCACAATTAAAATTCTGACTTAAGATAAAAGGAGTAAGTCTTGAGCTTTAGAGATTTAGGTGACATCTTAGAATTATAAACATGCTATGCAACCTTATTTTAATCTTATCTTTATAAGGTGATAGCTTGGAATTATAAACATGATATGCAATTCCATTTCTTTATCTTTAAGATTTAAGGTGATGACTTGAAAATTAAACATGATACAAGAACTTGAAATATAAACATGATACAAGAAACTGGAGCGGTAGTCCGCACAGACCGATAGAGGAGAAGAGAATATTAAGAAACCGGAGCGGGTAGTCCGCACAGGACCAGTAGAGGGAGAAGAGAATTATTATTACATCTTTTTAAGCTCCAATCTCAAGACTTTTTAAAGAATAAATTCTTTAACTCCAATAATCATATTTCTTTGCTTGTGATACATGGGCAAGTCTTTGAGCTCTAGGATCTTTAGGTGATGGCATAAAATAAACATGTCATGCGTTGATTCTTTTAGCCATTATAAAATATAGTGAGAGCATAAATTAAATATGAGATGCAACCTCTTTATTATCTTGAAAGATTATGTGATGACTTGAAACATAAACATGAAATACAAGCTTGGAATTTAAACATGAGAAATGCAAGTTCATTTATTCATTCTTGAAAATTTAGTGATGACATAGAAGGTAAACATGGTTATGCAAAGCATAAACTTAATCATGAATGCAAATTCATTTTGTTTCTTTACTAGAGCTCCTTCAAGACTTTAAAAGAATTATAAATTCAACCCAATATATATCTTAACAAGAAATAAAACATAAAAGGAAAATACATCTTTCAAGTTCTAAACTAAAAATCTTTGTTTTAGCATCATAAAGTATTATTCTTTAAAGTTTTGCATCAAGTGGAATTTTCAAGCTTTAGAGGCCTAACTTGTGATGGATTTACAACCCACCCTCAAGGTCTTCATCATCAAGCCATCATCTTAGTTCCACCTAGGCCATATGGTTGAATTGGTTAAAGAAAAATTGAAGAGGAAAACCAAAATGAAAAGCTAAGGTAAGTTCATAATTTCATCATTTTGAGCTAAAAACACAACTCCTCAAAGCATAGAAATAAATTTAGAAACTACTCCCTACCTAATCTGAGTTGAAGAAGAGGAAGAGAACTTGGTTTCTTGAAGTGAAATGAAACAAAATCTCTTTGAAAAAATTGAAGAAAGAATTCAGCCAAAGAGGAGGAAGAAAGAAAGTTTTTGGTGCTCCTAAAAACTAGTTATGAACCAAGCATTCCAAGACCACTCAAGCAAGCCTATTTATAGAAGATTTTGAGGCTTCTAATTGGCCAAAATAATGAGGTAGTGAACGGAATTTTACAGGAGAAATAAGGGAGGAAAAATCATTTTAGACAAGTTGTATGAAATTAAGGAATTATGTCTCTTATGGTGACATTTTGGCATTTTGTTTTAGTGCAACTTTTGGCAATAATTTAGCTGCATAATGGCATCAATAATTTCGTCCATTACATCCCAAAGAAGTGAAATTTGTGTGTTCCATGCATTATTTAGGTGTAGGCAAGGTATTCATGTAATTTAGAGAATTTACGGTTAAGGGTTTAAGTGAATTAGTAAGCAATTTGGGTGTTTTTGAGCAATTTTGGGTTCTAATTAATCTAAATACATAATTTTGACTCTAGATTAATATTTAGAATTTAATAAGCTTTAATTTGAGCCTAATATTGCTTAGGTTTCGGTATACGAATCAAAAATCTCGAAATTCGCAAATCGCCAAAAACAGGGCAAAATCGTACTTTCACTTAAAAGCGCCTGAGGCCACCCGAGCTTAACCAATGGTTAATCATGGCTTAAAACACATTTTAAAACATTTTAGTGAGGTTCGGGCTCGCCAAGACGCACATCTGAGAGTTAAAACAAACAGGCTGCTTTTAGTCATTTCGCACGCCTAACTCAAAATCGGTGAGATCCTTCTCGCTCTATTAACACACATAACACAAACAATCCCTTATTATCCTCAAAATATCCCCTTGAGAATAGGTGGGGCCCACGATCCTCATTTTCTGAGTAAAATAACTTCAGGGGTATTTTGGTCATTTTATACGTACAGAAATTCGGGATTTGCAACTCTCGCATGAATCGTTCCTAACCTCTCTTCTAATGTTATATTCCTTTATTGAGGATTGTTCGGCCTCAAATCTTATGTAATAATTACCTACGGTAATTCGGTAATTGAGTAATTTCTAATGACAGTAAAAATTACAGTAAAAATTGGGGCGTTACAAAGCCTATTTCTGTCATGAAAAGCACATTAAACTTTGGAATAAAAAGTAGTCCGGGATAGTAACTCAACAGTCCTTGTCTTTTGCCCTGTTATGTTCAATAATCCACATTTCCTTTGTATCAATGGCACCATTCTGGTGTCTTTCTTGTTTATTGTTATGCTTTTTTTTCTTTTTCTTTTTTTGGGGCCATCAGTTAATTTACTCAATTTGTTATCTTTCAACGTTTTCAAGTACATAGGTGAATCTGTATTACTACATAAAGTATAGCTCTTTTAAGGCTGTTTCTCTTGATAATTTTGGCTTTGTTTAACATACTAGTGTTGTGTAGTGACAAATATATACAGAAATTTGTAATTCTCTCTACATTGTAGCTGGCAAACTTAAGAGTCATCAAATCAAACTTTGTGAATAAAACTTCATATTGAGAAAATTTGAATGATTTATTATTAAAAATGAGAGAGTGATTATGGTTTGTGTCAATCACTGTTTCATATAAAAATACAGCTTCATTTTTATAAAACCACTTAAAAACCCAATTCTTTTGTTGTTTAGCCATTGAGCACTTCTGAATATTGTTCTTCCCCATATAGGCGTTGACTCCTCTGACTCCATCTATGGAGCCATATTCTTATAAATATTTGTGTATACTCTTTTTACCGTGCACCTTTTTTTTCAGCAGACTTAGGCCCTCTTTCGGAATGCTTTGGGTTTAAGTTTTGCTTCTTCTGGTGCTTTTGAGAAGCACCTTAGGGAATGGTGAAAGTTGTTGCTATCAAAACTATTAAGCACGTAAAGCAAATATACTTCTGTTGAAATTCATTATCAGAACTCAATTGGCATTTGTTCACTCTTCCATGCTTTGTTGGAAGTTATTTCATGTGTTTTTGAGGCCTCTCTTTCTAATTTGATCGCAAATGTTTTTTGTAACCTGGTAACAAACACAGTAATATGTGGAATATCAGGCTGTCCGGATTGGTGACTTGGAGCTGTTCAGGAATGTTGCAAAGAAGTTTGCTACCACTTTCAATGCAGACAGAACTCATAATTTGATAGTTCGGCTGGGTCATATTGACATCAGGACCGGTTTACACAACATCAGCATAGCGTATCCTTGCATCTCGCTAGCTGATGCAGCTCAAAAGTTGAGGTTGAACTCCGCAACTCCCGTTGCCTAAGGCTATCTGTGATGGGGCAATTGATGCTGCATTGGATCATGCAAATGGTTGGATGGCGTCCAAAGAAACCGGAGATGTTTACTCTACAGATGGCCTTTAACTCTCGGATTGCCTTCTGTCTTAACATGCACAATGAGGCTGTTCGAGCACTGCGATTCCCACCTGTCACACACAATGAAAAGGAAAGTGCTGAGAAGTTGAGAGAGGGGCAACAACTAGAGCAAGAGCTGGCTAAGCATATGGCAGAGGAAGATGAGGACTTCTGATAAGATTGTGCTCACAATTTCTGTTTCTCTCTGCCCTCAAACAAAATGCAGTGCTCCCTTCCTTGGTTGTTTGAGTCGGAGATTACGTTGAACACAGTCTCTAACGCTTTTCTTTAGGCGTGAGTGGGGTAAAAGGAGTCATGTTTTTGGAAAACATCATAATGTGGCCACAAGCGGGAAATTGCATTTCAATTTCGGGCATAATTTGACTTTGCCATTTTTCAATCGTCCTTTGAACGACCACTCTTCTGAATATAGTAATCCCAGTGAAAGTATGACTATGATAAAGAATGATTGTTCATTTTTTTTTTCTAGTTTTACCGGGTTTTTTGGCGAAATGATGACACTTTATTGTAGACTAACCTTTTAAAAAAGATAAAACAAAATTTTCTTGCTCTTTGGAGAGGAAGTATTTGAGAAACTGTATGTTTGAAACAAAGTGTATGCAGTAACGAAGCATATAGATCCTAATGATATTTACATTCTCATTACATCTATCTAATATCTTGCACGTTAAAAAAAATACAGTAAACGAATAAGTCGGAAGTCCAATGTGGAGGAAAGGGGCTGAAATAAGCCGCAGAAGATAAAAGGAAATCCCAAATAGAAGAAAGGTAAATATGCCAGTGGCTACCCTTACACTGTTCCTTATTCTTTTAATTTCCCATATAATCTGTGTAGATTATACTTACATTATTAAAAATGATTGATTTCCGTAATAGCTACTTCAAAAGCTATGCATATGATCTATATGAGCATGATTGGTAGACATTATAAAATATTACTTTAGATTGCGGTGTATTAAAATTAAATTTTTTATCTCTTACCTTAAATGATAGAATCTCATTTGCAGTTGTTTCATGTTTGTTGTAGGTCCCATATCGTGAACCTCCTGTCGCTTTGAGTTTGCTTGACGGTGAAATCATTGAATAGCATAGCTCATCTAGATCAGGTTTATATACGCTATATCAGTACTTCATTTAATAAACGAGACAAATGGATATCAAATTTCCAATTGGGTGATTTCTTTACTTGGAAAATTTAGATGTCAAATATCCCCATGTGTCCTCAGCGGTGATTATCATATAGTTTGCTTGCTAAAAGACAATTGACAATCTATGTAGCCAAAATGGGACATGTGGGTGTAGCTCAATTAAAACAACACTGACAAGCAATTGCATGTGACCATGTAATGCTATGATCTACACTATTTGTTCCATTTCATAAAAAACTACTGTCATTTTATCCACAAATAGCTAAACATTGAGATTTGGGAAGAACTATTATTAAAAAATAGAACTATACCAAATGGAGCTGTGGGTTTTGATACATTCACGGCTCTAACGTTGGGAAGTGCATGTGGGTGCCAAGGGAAGTGTAAGAGATGAGAACGTGAGAATAATTGAATGACGTTCAGAACTCTGCAGGCTTGTACAGATAAAATTTTGATTTATTAAATAATAAAAATTGTTTCTTGAGTTCTCTATTACTGCAGGGCTCACATGTGCAATTGTTGCCTTACTGAGTCGGGTCTCTTATTTAAGGGCAAACCATTTTGTGCTTGTTAATGACAATAAATGTAAATAAAACCTCAAATTCTTGTATCCTATATCCTTCAACCTTCATCACCTTCGTTTGCATTTGCAGTTTCTTCTCTTGGGGCCTTGGCCATTCATCAAGACAAGAATATAATGGCCAAAGTTATGCTTGTTTTGGCTAGCCTCATTGGTTTATGTTGTTTTGCAATCAATACCTATGCCTTCTCACCTTCTGGATGGACCAAAGCCCATGCCACATTTTATGGGGGTAGTGATGCCTCAGGAACTATGGGTAAGCAATTGTGGCTGCACCTTTTCAACATTTGGTAGTGTTATTTGAACATAGTTTTTGTAGACACCTAAAGAAGTAAGAATTTTAGTTACGTTAGACAAACTCATCTATGTAAAAAAATATGAAAAATGAAGTGTTAATAATTAGATATATCAGTTCTTTTACTAGTGAGAACAAGGTGAATTCCTCACCTGTTTATACGTGATTAATGATATCGAAATCTCTACTTATTTTATACATAATTACTGAAATTAATGTCAAAATAAGTGTGTAAGATATGTCTTTTGGAAAGCATTTCTCTTCAACATTATATATAGGTATATATATAAGCACCTTTTTCTTTTCTTCTACCCAATTATGCAAACATTGAATTTTACACACATGTATGATTTTTGTGTACGATATTTGCAGGAGGAGCTTGTGGGTATGGGAATCTGTACTCAACGGGGTATGGGACTAGAACTGCGGCTTTGAGTACTGCCTTATTCAATGATGGAGCTTCATGTGGGGAGTGCTACAAAATCATGTGCGATTATAAAACTGACCCCAGATGGTGCATAAAAGGAACATCTGTCACCATAACCGCCACAAACTTTTGCCCTCCTAATTTTGATCTTCCAAACAACAATGGAGGCTGGTGCAACCCACCCTTGAAGCATTTTGATATGGCACAACCCGCTTGGGAAAAGATTGGCATCTACAGAGGAGGGATCGTACCCGTCATATTCCAAAGGTATAAATTTCTTCTTTTTTTGTCTAAGCCACTGCTCGAGCTAGGTAGTATAAATTTCTTTATTTCATGCATATTACCCAAACTGATAAATCTTTTGTTAGATGCGATTATTGATTTTTGGAGAATTCTACCATTACATTTATCGAACAGCCATCATAGTTGCTATAAAAACTCTCTATATACTGTAACAACTTTGTCGCATATCATTGACATAATCGACAATGAGATATTGAATATTTTCCTGACATAAATTAAGGTTGGAGTTTCATTATTTAAACATAATATTAGGATATCAAAATATAACACCCTCTAATCACATGAATGTCTTATTCTATCTCGATGCACGCATACCTTATATTTATCAATACTTGCATAAATATACTATTTCTTACTTTGTCTATGTATAAAATATCTATATTCGAAAAACATTTACTTAATTAATATTGCAGGGTCCCATGCAAAAAGCACGGAGGGGTTAGGTTCACTGTCAATGGGAGAGACTACTTTGAGCTTGTGTTGATCAGCAATGTGGCCGGGGCTGGATCCATCCAATCTGTGTACATCAAAGGCTCCAAAACTGGGTGGATGGCCATGTCAAGAAACTGGGGTGCTAATTGGCAATCCAATGCTTATTTGAATGACCAATCTTTGTCCTTCAAGGTCACAATCACTGATGGAGAAACCAGAGTTTTCCAAGATATTGTTCCAGCAAATTGGGCATTTGGCCAAACTTTCTCTAGCCCTGTCCAATTCTAAGATCACACAAAAAAAGGGGGCTAATGAGTTTTAGGTTTTGGTTTTTGGATTAATTTTAGACTATTTTTTTCACATAACCAGAGCGGCTGAGGCGTGCTCAACTATATATTGGAGCAGCCCGCCAACCCCTTCTTCTGGTTTTGATAAATGGGTGGACCAAACCCATCAACTCCTAGCCCTTAATCAAGGTGGCACATGGCTTGCATGGATTGTTATCAATAAGAAGAATCATCATATCTTATGGTTAAGGATGAAGAAGAGTCATGATGTAGAAATAAGCATATTTGAAGCTCAAATTTACACTATAGATTGTTGTAATATGAATACGGTTGCTGTAGCTGTATTGGGGGATCACAAAAATGCTGATTCCCTAAAATTTCAATATAATGTTGTCTACTGGTGTGTATTATTTAATTCCATCAAATTTAAAGCTTTCCATCTACCTTGTGCTAAATTTAACTTGTTTTATTTCAAATAATGAGAGCAAAGATAAAACTCTAGATCATTTAATTATAAAAATTATGATATTAAATGAAAAATAACTCTCCTAAAAGACTCAAACTGTTATGTAAAAGTAAATAAATGATTTTATATTGTCGTATAAGAAACTATAAAAATTCTGTGGGGTTGCAGCTTGTTAAATGTACGATGCAGATGCTCTTATATATATACAGCTTGCAAGATGATGTATAGAAACTTTGCTTTTATGTTTGATTATTAGAAGCACGTGACATGAGTTGAAAAACTGAGTCACGAAATTAGCTGGCACTATCACAATTGATGTCTCCCATGAGCCGTATCGAGACAACACTGACACATGTTTACCAATTCTGACGAACTGAAACTTGTATGTAGGTTACATCAACTTCAGTGAAGATGTTACATAACAACGTCACACATGACATTAAGATTAACAGCTTGTGTTCATGTGCTTTCATGGAAATTCCATAAAATTTTGAAAAAGCTTGATGAATTGGTTGTCTAAATTGCTTATATCAATACATGGGTTTATCGAATTCTAAAACAGGTAAGTTGATAAACTTTATAATGGTCTCATATCTTGAAAGCTTAATATTCACACTTACAATAAGAAAGTTAAAATTTTTAAACTTTTAACCAGTGTCCTAATATATCAGCTCTCTGCTAATGGTAATTGAAACGTCGCGTTAATGTCATAATGTGCCTTCCACACATCAAATTTCACTGTTGATAACGGTGAGATATTTTGCTACGCTGTATCATAATGTGCCCTTCTGCACAGTTCATCATAGATGACTTGTGGTGATACAATTTGCACCACAAGCAGAACTGTTACGCAAATAACTGTGTTAAGACCTATTAGGTAAATAATTTTTTTTCCCTTCTGCAGCAGCTCATTAAGTTTCTGTTTTGATAGTTTCATTGGTTCAGAAACAAGAGAGAAAGCTCTCACAAACTCAAATTATTCTTAAACTCAATGATGATATTACATAAGGTATTTGGCCCTATTTATAGTGATTTTAGGAACCAAGGATGACAAGAAGCAATTTGGAATGATAAGGATACAATGAATCAACAACAAACATCTTGAAATGAAATTCAAACAACTTGCAACAATAGTCAAAAAAATGGGCTCTTCACATGGTGGTGGTTGGTCTCAAGTGGGTTGGTGGTGCATGAAGTCTAGGTTCCTCTATCATACTCCCCGGGTTGGAGAGAACTCGCCCTCGAGTTTAGTTCTGTCTCATCATCCAAATATGGCGAAAGATCAGCGACGTTAAAAGTTGCAGAGACACCATATGTTCCTGGTAGTTCGACTTTGTAAGCATTGTCGTTGATTTTCTGCACGACTTTGAATGGTCCATCAGCTCTAGGGGACAACTTAGCATTTGGTTGATTTGGAAAACGTTCCTTTCGCAGATGTATCCATACCAAATCTCCAACTTTAAAAATTTGTCGCTTTCGATGCTTGTCACGCTGAGCTTTATACCTTGAATTTTGTTTGTTGATCTGTTCTCGGACCTGCTCATGCAACCTTTTTATTTCTTTTGCTCGGCTATCTGCATCTGAACTATATTGTTGCTTGTTAGATGAAGGGGTAAAATCCAGCGGACTGTGTGGACGAGTGCCATAGACTACTTCAAATGGACATTTTCCAGTGGCTTGATTAGTTGAATTGTTGTAAGCAAATTCAATTTGGGCTAGAATAATATCCCACTGTTTTAAATTTTTACCAACAAAACTTCGAAGTAGATTTCCCAAAAGTCGGTTGACTGCTTCTGTTTGCCCATCTGTTTGTGGATGACTGGCACTACTGAACTGAAGCTTGGTACCCATCTTTTTCCATAAGGTTCTCCAAAAGTGGCTTAAGAATTTCACGTCTCGATCAGAAGTGATGGTTTTAGGAATTCCATGAAGACGCACAATTTCTTTGAAATACAAGTCAGCAACTTGAACAGCATCATTGGTCTTCTGGCATGGAATAAAGTGGGTCATCTTTGAAAATCTGTCCACAACTACCATTATGGAATCCTTCTGTCGCTGAGTTCGAGGTAGTCCAAGGACAAAGTCCATACTTACATCTTCCCAAGGTGCTTCTGGAATGGGAAGTGGAATATATAACCCTGTGTTTTGGCTTTTGGCCTTTGCCAAGTGGCAGATTCTGCATCTTTGAATATGTCTGTTGACATCTCTTTCAAGCCTTGGCCAATAGAAACTTTCTTTTACTAAAGCCATACTTTATCTCTTCCAAAATGTCCTGCTAATCCTCCATCATGGGTCTCCCAGATAATGGATTCCCGTAGAGAGCACTGAGGAATGCATAAAGCCTTCCCTTTGAACAAAAATCCTTTATGCCTGTAGTAGTCTTGGAAGGATTGTGATTCTGTTAGATTCCAAAATTTTTGGAAATCAGGATCGTCTTTGTATAGCTCCTTGATTGTCTCAAAGCCTACTTCCTTTATTTGGAGAGTAGATAGTAGTGTGTGACGTCTACTGAGAGCATCTGCAACAACATTTTGAACTCCTGCCTTATGTTTAAGTAAGAATGGATAAGGTCAGAGGAACTCACTCCAAGCAGCATGTCTACGATTGATCTTCTGTTGAGAATTCAAATGCTTGAGGGCTTCATGATCAGAATAGAGAATAAATTCTTTGTACAACAAATAATGACTCCAATGTTGCAGGGCACGGACAATGGCATAGAACTCCTTGTCATAAGTGGAGTACTTGAGTTTACCATCGTTGAGCTTTTCACTGAAGAAGGTTATAGGATGGCCTTCTTGGCTCAAGACAGCACCAATTCCAGTGTTGGAAGCATCACAACTGACTTCGAATACTTGATCAAAGTTTGGAAGAGCTAACACAGGCGCTTCAGTCAAACATTTCTTCAACTGTTCGAAACTTTTCTGCGCTTGCTCTGTCCATTGGAACTTGTCTCCTTTTATGCAATCTGTTAATGGGGCAGCAACAGAGCTAAAACTTTTTATAAACCTTCTATAAAATGAAGCTAATCCATGGAAGCTCCTCACATCATGGATTGACTTTGGGATTGGCCAATTGTGGATGGTTTCGACCTTGCTTGGGTCAACTCGAATGCCTTCAGCAGTGATGATGTAACCCAGAAAAGTCACTTCATTGGTCAAGAAAGAACATTTCTGCAGATTGGCATAAAGTTTTTGTTCCCGTAGTGTCTGTAGCACTTGTCGAAGATGTTCTAAATGCTCCTCTTTGCCTTTGCTGTAGATCAAAATATCATCAAAGTAGACAACTACAAATTTTCCAATGAACGGTCGAAGTACTTGATTCATCAGGCGCATGAATGTACTTGGGGCATTAGATAAACCAAAGGGCATCACAGTCCATTCATATAGACCATCTCTGGTTTTGAAAGCAGTCTTCCATTCATTTCCTGGCTTGATCCTGATCTGATGGTATCCGCTACGAAGATCAATCTTGGAAAAGATATCAGCATCATACAGCTGATCTAGCAGATCATCAAGTCTTGGTATTGGAAATCGATACTTGATGGTAATCTTATTAACAGCTCGACTATCGATACACATTCTCCAACTACCATCCTTCTTGGGTACTAAAATTACAGGAACAGCACAAGGGCTAACGCTTTCTCGTATCAACCCTTTCTTCAAAAGTTCTTCAACTTGACGTTGGATTTCAGTATGCTCCTGAGGACTCATTCTGTAAGCTGGTCTGTTAGGAATGACTGCTCCAGGAATAAAGTTAATGGCGTGCTGGATGTCTCGCATTGGTGGTAGTCCATGAGGAATTTCCTTGGGCACAACATCAGGGAATTCAGCTAGCATGTGTTTAACTTCTCTTTGGAAGAATGGTTTCTTCATTTGATTCAAACAGTAGAACAAATCTCATGTTCTGAGCTTCCACTGTTGTTATCTTTAATTGTTCTTTTGTCACCAAGGTCACCAGTGGTCTTGATTCCTTCTTGTTTTCATTAACTTCACTTGGTGATAGAGGAGTTAACTTGACTTTTACTCCATCCTTGACGAAGGAATAAGTGTTGGTATAACCGTCATACAAAGCACGACGATCATATTGCCAAGGTCTTCCAAGGAGAAGGTGACATGCATCCATAGGAATAACATCACACCATGCTTGATCTTGGTACTTTTGACCGATGGAAAAGGTCACAAGGCAGCGTTGAGAAACCCTCACTTCATTACCTTTGTTGAGCCATTGTAAATTGTATGGATTTGGATGGTTTTGTGTTGGCATCTTCAATTTCTCCACCATGTAGTTGGACACTACATTTTCACACCTTCCACTATCGATGATAACGCCACAGACTTTTCCTTGTGAAGTGCAACGAGTATGGAAGATATTATGCCTTAGCCATGGTTCTTCTTTTGCTGACATTGTGTGTAAACTTCGTCGAATCACTAAGGATTCTCCATGATCGACAATGATGACCTCTTCATCATATACTGGCTCTAGCTTCTCTTCTCCTTCAGGTTCTTCTGGATCTTCTTCTTGTTCAGTTCCTTCATAAGCTTCTCCTTTGATGATGGTAATGGTTCTTCTGGTTGGGCAATTGGAGGCTATATGACCAAAACCTTGGCATTTGAAACATTTGTGACCTTGGTTTTGTTTTCGGTGGTGATGGGTTTGGATGGAGGTTTGCTTGAAGTCTTGGGTGGATCTGTGGGTGTTTTTGCAGTATAGGAAGGATTTTCATGGAGGAAAAAGTTACGTTAAAAGATCTTACAGGTATTTGTTTCTCTACTCTTATGGCTAGACGGATAACATCGTCTAAGGACCAATATTGTTGGAGCCGAATCGATGGGCAATGTCGGTGTTTAGTCCTCCCGGATAACGAGCTATTGTTTGCTCCTCTCTTTCTTGGATGTCACACTTCATCATCAACTTCTCAAATTCTCTGGTGTATTCCTCTGCAGACAAGTTCTTCCGTCTAAGATTACGTAGTTGAATGAAATTATCTTGATAATAATGAGTAGGCAAGAACTTTCGAGTTAGTTCTCGACGCAATTTCTCCCATGTCTTGATCTTGCTTTTCCCTTCTCGTTCACGCTTCTTTTTAAGATTCTCCTACCAAATAGAAGCATGTTTTTTTAACTTCACAGCAATGATCTTCACTTTCTTTTCTTCTGGTATCTCCTTGTACTCAAATACTCGCTCAACAGTTTGAAGCCAATCAACAAACTCATCCGTTGAAGTTTCCCTTCAAAATCTGGAATATCTACCTTGATGTCATCATGTCTAAAGGGTTGTCTTTGCGGACGACGGCTTCTAAATGATGATGCATCACTACTAGATTCATCATTATCTGATTGCATGTGATGTGCTTCTAACAGAGCTTGTTGTGCATTCTGATTTCTTGTATTGTTGGATTTGTCTCCTCATTTCTTCCATTTGAATCTCTCGGAGAGTTGCTTCATTTTGTCTTCTTGGAGGCATTTTGTGTGTAGGAAAATTTGTGAAGTACCAGGTTATCGGATCGAAGATTATAGTTTTGTAATTAGAACACCGGGGAAGTTCCCAGGAAAGAGAGGTGGCGCTAAGCGTCCTTAAAAACCAAGTCTTTCCTTAGCCAGACCTTTCCTGAAATGTGCCTTTTACAATTCCACAATTTCTTTTCCAATAACAAATTCTTTTCTGATGTGGAAGATCAGACAAAACTGCAACCACAGAGCATACTTGGAATTTTATAGGAATTTGGTACTTTAGAAATAGGTATGGGGCCAAAATTACAATTTATGAACTTTGGAGAGTAAAAATGTAATTTTGGAAGGCTAGGTAAAATTCTAGAAATTAGGGGTAAAATGGTAATTTTGAGAAGTAAGGGTAAAAAGATAATTTTGAAAAGTTAAGAGTCAAAATTGTAATTTTTTAAAAGTTCAGAGACTAAATTGCAATTATCAAAAGTTAAGGGACTAAAGTGCAATTTTCTGAACCTCCTGGTGACTGGTCTGCTGACGTGGTCACTTGTGACACGTGGCAGTAGTTGAGTGGATGATGTGTCGCTGACTGGACACAGCAGGCTGACGTGGCTGGTGACGTGGTCGTCTTCTTCCTCTGATTTTCCGGTGAAATTCCGGCGGCGGCTCACGGTGGTCCGATGGTGGCTCACGGTGGTTCTGCAACTCCGGCGACTTTACCGGCGAATTTTCCGGCGAAGACCGTGGAGGCGCGTGGAGGCTCCGTTGGCCGTGAAACTTGCTACCCAAAGGTTTTTGGACCTTCCGGACGCAATGGCGGCGTTAGTTTTGCGAGAAAATGGCCGTAAAGTGGAGTTATGGAGGGGGCAGCCTTGGTGCACTTAAATACCACCCAAAAACTCAAGCTTTCCGTTGATTTCTTCACTCAAAACTCAACTCCGGGATAGAAACCTTGCTCTGAATACCAAAATGGTTCAGAAACAAGAGAGAAAGCTCTCACAAACTCAAATTATTCTTAAACTCAATGATGATATTACATAAGGTATTTGGCCCTATTTATAGTGATTTTAGGAACCAAGGATGATGAGGAAAGCAATTTGGAATGATAAGGATACAATGAATCAACAACAAACATCTTGAAATGAAATTCAAACAACTTGCAACAATAGTCAAAAAAATGGGCTCTTCACATGGTGGTGGTTGGTCTCAAGTGGGTTGGTGGTGCATGAAGTCTAGGTTCCTCTATCATTCATTCTTTAAAAATAGAGTAGTTTGTTAATTGCATGACGACATTCTGCCTCTGCCTTAACAAAGTGTGAGTGGAGTCAAAACCTGATATTAGTGTGTGGATTTATGCCTTAAAGAAAATTGTTTTCAAATATCATTATTGTCCATTTCTTAAACACATTTGGACATCCTTAAAAATGTTGAGAAATTGGAGAAAAAAAAAATTAGAAAAAAACAACTAAAGTGCTGTTTCAGACATAAGCACTATCACACATGGCATTTTCAACATATGTTTAAATAACATCCCTCCAGCCAATAGTTATAACTTTACTTTTGCTTTATTAAGAATCACTTGATACAATAATGTTGAGAGGAATTATATTTGAAGATAAAAATTACATATCTTAGTGCTATAGTTAAAGAGAGAAAAATTAAAAAATAGTCGGTTTATTGTTACTTTCTTTCTTTTAGTTAACAACCCTCAATCTTGATCTTTGTTTTTCAATATGAGTGATTTTCATACCCAAATATCATTATTCCAATATTGAACTGTAAGATTAAGCAAAGATGACAGTGTTGGTTGAAGCCAAACCACCCAACTATTCACTGTGGGGTCGATACGCTAGTCCAGCAACTCCAACCAAAAGACCCCTTTCCATTACTTTAAAATTGGGGCTGAAGCAAGTAAATTAAGATTGCAGTGCAATCCTAAAATAAACTCGTCTCCTTCAAAAGTACGGTGTATTTTTAATTCTATGAGAACCGGCGACAGGTCAATGATGCTTACGTGGTACAACGTACAAGATGCTTCGAATACACAACTCCACTAGACCACTATACTAATAGGGTCATAGATCACCAAATACGTTTAACAACTTTCATGCCCTTAACAACTCCATGTCAACTGTTTCATTCCCTTCCCTATAAATAGCATTCTCCTTAATTAATGTTCCTAACAAGCCATATAAACTAAGCTTGAATTTGTGATTAGAAAATATGGCATCCTTTGCTGCAGTAATTATCACATTGGTGCCCTTATTCACTTCTCTAGCAAGTGCACTAAGTGTCAATTACTATGAACACACATGCCCCCAGGTTGAGTCCATCGTAGCTGGTGCTGTTCATAAGGCAACCATGAATGACAAAACTGTGCCAGCTGCTCTCCTTCGGATGCATTTTCATGATTGCTTCATAAGGGTATGCAACTTCTGTTTGTCCTCCTAATTTGCCTCCATTGAAAGAAACTCTATCTATAAATACAAATCTAACACTTTATATTTAAACACACTTACAATAAAATTAGTAGGACCTAGAGACAAGGGAGTGAGTCTTGAATAACACACAGGGCGAGCTTGAAGAAGCTCGTATAGGAACACTCATATAGTTAAAAATTAACAGGCATTATACATCCATAACTGTGTAACTGATCTATGTGTGCACTTCTGTAAAGGGCTGTGATGCTTCTGTTCTGCTGGAATCGAAGGGAAATAATAAAGCAGAAAAGGATGGACCTCCCAACATTTCCTTGCATGCATTTTATGTGATTGATAACGCTAAGAAAGCAGTGGAAGCCGTTTGTCCCCGGGTCGTATCTTGTGCTGATATCTTGGCTCTTGCTGCAAGAGATGCTGTTACTCTGGTCAGAGTCACAAACGATTCATATAATAATAATGTGTAATGATCATGTTTTTGAGTTACTGAATTAAGATAATTTTGGTCAAGCTCTTAACTGCAAGTTTACAATTAAGGCAAAACAAATATTGCAAATATATTAATTAGTAAATTGTATGTTTTTTTTTTTTGGGGGGGCCATTTGAGTGGCTACAGTCAGGAGGACCCGCTTGGGATGTGCCTAAAGGAAGAAAAGATGGAAGAACATCAAAGGCCACTGAAACCAGACAATTGCCAGCTCCCACCTTCAATATCTCACAATTACAACAAAGCTTCTCTCGGAGAGGCCTTTCCTTGGAAGATCTCGTAGCCCTCTCAGGTACTAATACAAACAGAAAATCAATTTTCAAAACTATCTGATTAATAATCAGGAATATATAGTACTAACTGCATTTGCTCGCCTCTACAGCTATATAGTATACCATCATGATTCCAGATGACTTCAATCACACATTAGTGTGTAGCTCCCTATTTTTAGATAAACAATCGATTTAGTACTGTATAATCGTATCAAAACAATCAAATTCGTTTTACCTAAACATTAATGAGTACCCACCAAAGAAAGAAAAATGTAATCATCACTGTGATAAATTATTAGTCATGCAATCAATATTAGTTTTAGAAAGTAGTCGCTGAGGACACTAAATACAACACCTCTCTTCCATTAAATATATACAATATATCAATCTCACCTTGATACATGTATATTTATTTAAAACTCATATACTCTCATATTAATATATATACAGTGTATATACTTCATGGATTTATTAAGCATTTTCCTTAACTTTTTACATGATATGATGTTATGTTATAAGCAGGTGGTCACACCCTTGGGTTCGCTCACTGTTCATCATTCCAGAACAGAATCCACAACTTTAGCCCCAACCAAGACATTGACCCGTCCATGAACTCGTCATTTGCCAACAGCCTCAGAAGCATATGTCCCTCTCATAATAAGGCCAAAAATGCAGGCACCCCATTGGATTCTAGTTCTGCCAGGTTTGACAATGGTTATTACAAGCTGATCCTGCAAGGAAAGAGCGTGTTCTCTTCTGATCAAGCGCTCCTGTCTCATCCTAACACTAAAGCTTTGGTTTCCAAGTTTGCTGATTCCCAAAAGGAGTTTGAAGGGGCCTTTGTCAAGTCCATGATCAAGATGAGCAGCATCACCAGCGGCAGTGGACAAGAAATCAGGCTTGATTGTAAACACATTAGATGATATTTATATTCGAGTACCGCAACACATCCAGAAAACAAAAGTTATGGTGATTGTTAGATGAAATAAAGTGATATGACATATTTATCCATCTAAAATCTAACAATTCTAGATACAAAATGCTGCTAAAATTTCTACTATGTCCACCAAAGTGTTTACTTTTCATGTACAAATAGCATCATTCTAGGAAGTGTTTGTATAGTGTGACCTTATTTGTTATAATTTCGTAATGGATGGAGGAGGAAGAGGAGCATCTCCATTCCACACCTCAATACGTTCTTACAAATGAGTGGAGGATTCGCTTGCTGGTTGTAACTTAGCTTGTAGTTGTAAGTTGTAATATCCATATTCTCTTGCAGCTTTTCTAGCAGCTGTAGGTTGACGTGATCAAAGATGGTGAAGTTGAAGTTTGTGCTTATTTGTTTGTTTTGTTGTAGTTAAAATGGCGTGGCCTGTGAATGTGGTCGAGTCTCATTCGTTGATGGTCCAATTAAATATTTCCCTTATATAAATACACTAGTCTATTACTTGTAATCTAACAAATAATTATACATTTAGAAAGATTAAGAGAGTGATGAAGTGAATATATAGTAAAAACTGAATTGTATTAAAAATTAATTCTTTATAGTAATGATTCCATTTTGATGCACATATATTAATATATCCCACAAATTTTTATCCATTACGAATCTAGAAAATTTTGACAATGAGAGCAAGAATTAATCATATATCATTATAAATATATGTACATTATACTATATCTTATTATTTTTTTCTCATGTAGAATTAGTGCAAGATCAAATTTAATAAAACTGTGGGATTAAAAGTTTATATAATTTTTTTAAAAAAATTTAAAATTGCTGTGGGGATCTGTCCCCGATCCTTACATTACATTAACTATTGTCTATATATAAGTATATGATATTCGAACTTCAGATATTCAAAAAATATTTTGCTTCTATGATTGGAAAGAGACAAATGTATTCCAAGCCCACTATTAAAGTCTACAAATCAGTATGTAGAACAGAAATTCACGGCAGAGAAATTAGAATAAAAAATAGTTCTTCTTGACATGAACCTTAGATTTTTATTTTATGTGAATTTGACAAGCTTAAGTCTGGTCTAAGAAAACTAAAAAGGAAACAAAAACGATTTGAATTATATATAATGAGCACTCATCAAATCCACCTGGTCCTTGAGAAGGAAGAGCCACCGGTGAAACCTTCCTCCGTGTTTTGTGACAGCACAGAAGTTTCATATGAAACTTATGCACCACTAAAAAAATTTGTGAAATATTGTTGTTTCTTACTTTTATTACATTTTCTACGATTTGGTTAAAGTGTCAACCAATGAATAGCGAATAAAAGAGAATAAGATTTTTCTCTTACTATACAAAATACATAAGAATTTCTCTATAAAAAATTTTCAAAAAGAAAGAGAGAGGTGTCAATTTCTTCTGTTTCAATGTACTTCCTCCTTAATTTCTTGCACAACGAGCATCCTGGATCGATTTATGGTGAGAAAGCACAAGTAAATATGCTCCTCAAGCTCCTCCAGCTGATCCAAAAAGCTAGGCTCATGATCATGAAACTCCCTCACAACCTGCCTCAATATTTCACATTTCCCATTCCTCACACACACATCAGCAATCACCCTCCTATGCTCCACCTCATCATGCAGCCTCTTCACCATCCTACTCATCGTGTCCAAATCATTGATGAGTATGTAAACCCCTTTTGCAGCCACATCAAGTTGCTCACACAGCCTCTCAGAATAAGAGCTTGTGCCAAGCCTCTCACGAGCCCTCCTCTTGATCCTCTTAATGAACAAACCAACCAAGCCACCCAGAATGCTTGGTGCAGCCACCAACCCAACAATGCTATGAAAAGCAAACACCAACAAGGCTATAAGAACAGCACTGTGTGAAGTTACAAGAGCAACTCCTGCAACCTTCTTGCAAATACTCTTCCATGTTAGTCTCCTTCTAATCCTCCCTCTCTTTGATCTCAGCCTATGGAGAAGTTCCATGCACCTGTCATGAATGTCACGGAATTGAACAGTGCTAATGATGGACAAAGGGTTCTTCTGCAATGCAAAAGATGTAAGCTCTCTATAGATCACATCCTTTTGGGTTTGTTGGTCATTGCAGCAATTGGGGTGATCTTCTGCACAATCATCAAGCACCCTTCTGCTTAGCTTAACAACCCTTGTGATTCTTCTATAGGAGAGCCTCATTGAATGGACCCCTTCAAGGATTGTGTCACAACAATGGCATGCTTCTAAGCTGGCTTCGAAGTAGTCCACAAGGAGATGGTGAACCTTCGTGCTCTCTGTCATGTGTGCTATGATCTCTTGCCGCGGCTCAAGCAAGTACTCGGTGAGGTGCTTGCAGAATGGAAGTGAAGAAGGTGTTGGAGAATTATTTGAGGACATGAGTGATCTTGTGGTGCTAATTGTCCTTCCAAGCTGCCCTTGTGCTTTGTTGCATATTTCGATGTAAGACTTTGTTTTGAATGCTTCCAAGTATTCTTCATTGACGCTTGGCTTAATGCACAAGCTATCTTGGTCACATTCTTTCCGTGATCTACCTGTCAATTTGCATAAAACGAACTTCATTGTTGGCTGATCATTGGAGAAAGACAGAAAGTGTCAATATGATTTATTCATCATTTGACATCTTAATTTAGTGGGTTATTATTGTTTTCTACTTTTACATATTTTTAATTTTTAATAAAACGACTAAAGTATATCGATCGAATGGTTAATTAATGAAACAGAGTAGTTGATCATCTTCATCTATCAATCCTCTATGGTTTGTGGAAAAAAAAATAAGTATTTTCTAAATAATCTAATTAAGAAAAAGTAAAAGCTAGTTAAGACTCGTGGCAAGAAGCTTGAATTTGGTTAATTTATGGTTTCAACATTCCTCAAATATGTTTCTTTTGCGAAATCTAAACAACCCTTTAATTAATGGCATTCATCATGACGGGGGAGAAAAGCTGGAACATATAACAAGCAATAAGATATACTTTGATATATTAGTATATGAAAAAAGAAGAGAAGAGATCATGGAGATATTATTGGATGTTATTCACATCACCTGCTCTTCTTCTTCTCGGAGAGCAAAGCCACCACCAAGTGTGTGTCATGTCATCTATGAGATCTCTGCTGATTTCAACCATGGAACACTGAACGTTAATTAAGTCAAGTGAATGAAGAAATCATGACAACCAAAAGTGTATATATATATATAGAGAGAGAGAGAGAGAGAGAGAGATCAGAGAAAATAAAGGGTGTTGTGTAATTTCTGGCTTGAAGAGAAGTTAAGAAGGAAAAGAGAAGAAATCCAGTTGGCAGTTGGGAGAACCACAAATGGTTAAATTTATGACTTAGTTCTCACGTTATCGTACCTGACACGTTGTGTTCTCTTCCCACGTCGACACAAGGCGGCAAAGCTAGGTCGTCCTACAAGCTCAATCTATATGTCCAAACACAAATATCTATTTTCACTCTTCTTTATTGTTGCTTCACAATTAACACTGCCCATCCTGTTTTCTCCCTTTTATTTACGCTTCATCATACGTTTTCAAATTAAATTCTGATGACATCGTGGCATCATACTCTAGGCAAATTTCTGTTCACGTTGTTAACTAACATCCACCTAAATTGATTGTAAATTTCAATATATATATATTATTTGAACATTTTATCATCATTGAATATGATATAATCTTTTTATATTTAAATAATACTACTCAAATTTTAATATTTGACGGTTGAAAAATAATGTGTATTATATTTTTCTATAATATTCTTACAATATAGACAGAGGAATAAACAAGGTAGTGGATCTATTTTAATTTTTTATTTCCCTAGCAGGTTAACCAGTCTTTTCTTCTGCTTATGGTGTAAGAATATTATACAAAAATATTATACACATTATTTCTATAACAATACCGATTATCACTCAGTGGATAACATCTATTAATTAATTAATTTATTTTGTATGGATGAATATTCATAAAGTTTCTAACCTAGGAACAAAACATGCAAAATAAAGAGTATTATTAATCTAGCTGTATTTTTGGTAAGTCTGCCTATTAAAAATATGAAAATCATATATTAATAGCGGTAAATTTTAGTTATATTATTAATACATCTAATAAAAATATTTCAAATTTATTATTGATTATTATTTTTTATTAACATTACTACATTTATTATATTTACTAGAAATATAACTAATAGAATATAGGGAAGGACTCAAGTGAGATATATAGTTTATTGTGAGACTGAAAATAAGTAATATTTAAACATTAAATCTTACATAAATAATCATAATTAAATTATAAAATAATGTGATTTTTTTAATTTATCAAATGAATATTAATTATTGATAGTTAATATTTAATCCTGACATTTTTAAATGATAATAATACTTGTATATAAGATGGACTCATCTTAGTCCCATAATATTCAAAATTCTGGTTACAAACATCGCTTCTCTAAAATTGTTCTTCGATATTCCATGTGGGCAGGGCTGGGTTCTTCCATCCACAGATTGTGGAGAAATCTCGAAATATCATGCTTAGCGAGTCTTGAGTGCTGACATGAGATATTATATTATATTATATTATTAGTTGTCGATAACGAACGCGTTTGTGTAAGATATATGAGGGTCGTGGTGAGGTGTCGAACGTTATCAAAACCTTCGCCGCCTAAGTTGGTGCGCCTGCTGAAGGTATGATATCTGTCACTCATACTCAGTGCTATTAATGATATAATAGGGATGCTATAGATATTAAAAAGTAAATTACCACACTTAATAAATTTATAAAAAATATAAAAAATAACTAATTATTTTTCAAAAAATAATATTATAAAGGAAGGAAATTAAAATGAATTAACTTGTTATCGTAGTCATCTCTATTTATGAAAGAATAAAAGGAAAAACTTACTATTTATTGAACTAAATTTAGACTTATCAAATTCAGAAAAGTATACAAGTAAAAAAAATAAAAATAAAAAATTGAAAAATAAAAGGTACTACTTATTAAACTAAATTTGGACTTTGTCAAATTCTTAAAGCATTCAAGTAAAGAAGAAAAAGAAAAAAAATTGAAAAATACCAAATGAAACGTATCTACTGTTTTTGCTCTAAATTCGGAAAAACAAAATTTTGAATAAAATATAAAAAATCAATAAAAATAATCAAAGATGTGGGAAACAAAAATAATTACTAATCAAATTATGAAGAAATAAATTGAAAAAAGAAAAATGTATAAATAAACTCCTTTTAGTCTCTAACCCTAAATTTACTACAATAATACATAGTTGTTAATTGATTCATTAAATCATTTTATGCATAGTTTCTAAAACCTATTGTGACCCACTTCATGCCACATGATATCTTACTATTGGATAAAATCTATATGGGTAAAATAGGTATTGACCATTCAGGACATGTGAGCAACACGAACCACAGGTGGCGCAAAGGGAACATATTAACGTGGGGTCCTACATCTCTCATTCAATCGATATCTGTTTGCCGCGTAGGACTCGTTAATGGTTACAAATCTTTCGGAGCAAATTTTTGTGTTGATGTAAAAGATTCTTCTTAATTGAACCTACACCATGAATTCATGGAAAACAAACTTCTAATTGAAACCAGGCCATGAGTTCATCCCGCCTATAGATACAAACCGGATACTCTTACGCATCACTCTGGCCCGAGTCCTGATGTTGATACTTGACGCAAAGTAATTAGTATTCAATTAGAACCATTCAATCCTACTTGATTATGTGACTGAAAAATCAAAATACAAGGCAAGGAAGTTGTTATTCAATTGACCTCGATATAAACTTGTAGGATTTGTGCATGACGTTGGAAAATCCATTTTTATATATTTTTTTAATTTTTAATGCTGAAAAAAAAGGTGTTAATTGAAAGTCCAACTAAAAAGCTACGAATCCGTGAAACTTAATATTGATAAACATCAAGACAACGGACCAATTAAGGGAGATAAAGAATTAAAAAGGTGACAAACCCAAGAGACACTAATAATCATACGTCCATACCTCGCTAGACTTCGGGAGCCCATTCCTTTTCCAGAAGCTCTTTAAATTTTTACTTTTACCTGTTTAATTTTGTTACAATCACCTTTTGAAATAATTGTTATCATACTAAAGAAAATGAAATATATAAATAAATACATATATTCGAGTGATAATTTATATTGTTTTTCACTCATTGAGTGAATGGTGACCTGATTTTTGGCAAATGATGCTTTTCTTTTCCAGTGAAATTGGGTTGGGGGACCAGGCAACAGGACCTTCGGGTGCCCCCCTCTCCTTCTTCTCTCTCTCTTCTTTTTTTTTTTTTTAATTCTATGACAATTTTACATTATTATCTAATTAAAGTATTTAGTTTGGATAATTTTTTAGATAATAGATATAAAAATCAACTATTATAACTTATATAATATTATATGATTGAATGACTATATAAAAAAGTTTTACATTGCTAGGGCATTACAAGTAGTGGCAATTCAATCCTATTAGTTATTTCAATGCTGTTGCTTATGAAACGATTGCGACTATAGAAGGAGAACAATTTTGGCTTGATTGTAATTTTAATGTTTCCATCAACCTTTAGTTAAGTTTCTTCACTCTACACGTCAAGCAAACCTTCAGGTTAGGCCGGGCTGAATGTTTTTTCAAATTTCCCAAATCAAAATATCTAATGATATACAGAGAATCCAGATAACTGAGAAATAGTGACGTTGATCAAACTAACATTTATTTATTTCTTTTTTTTTGTATAGAACTAACATTTCTTTTTGTTTCTTAAGAATATGCAATCAATATTCATGATTAATCAACTACAAATTAAAAGAGGAGATAAAATGATTAGCAAGTAGCAACTTGAAGGGAGTTATGGGATGCTAGTTCGAATTAATTAAATAAAAAATTATTTTATAAACGGTTCAAATAAAAAATTTAATAAATCATGGTGAATAGTTACCTATCATGATATAACATGACACTTTCCTAAAATTGTATTGATTTACCGTATAAATTTTTTTATATTTGCATACATTGATCTTAAGTTCTTAAAGAAATCAAATTTATAAAAACTAGCGACTCAGCGTGTACTACCATGCCTATTGAGTCGCCTTTTTTATTGGTGTTAGTTTGTGAAGATAAAAAGAGAAACAAGGAGATAAGCGAAAAAAGTAGTCTGATTAAATTAATAGATAAAGAAGTGTAACTACAAAATAAATCAAATGACATAATTTTAAAAAACACGAGGTGATTTTAAAAATGTGAAGTGAATATGAAAATGGTAGTTTTCAAATTATACTACAAATTTGTAAAAATATTAAATAGGGTGAAGAGAAACTAAAAGTAGTTATTAACTCCAATCATTTTTATATAATACTATAAATATCCTGGGATTTTTTTTTTTTTGAAAAAAAATCATTACTCGTGTCTGTAGCGGAGATTTGAAACCTTGATTGGTCCTTGAACAAAGCAATAGATCAAAAGAAAAGCAATCTCCAAAGTTGCAATTGCAAATAAATAATTTCATCAGAAAATCCGGAACATACTTGACTTTCTCCTTTTTCATGTCTTCAATTACTTGTCATGAAATATTCATCAGCGATTGGCTGATAAGCAAAGCAATTATTTAATTAATATTAATTATCAAGATATTATTAGTGGTCAATTAATTGGTTGGATAGTTTATGCTAATACATTATACAAATTTAATTTTGATATATACAAAACTTTTTTACACAGTTATATATGATTACACATCATTATACTGTTAAAAATGATTGACTTTTGCGGTAGTGACCTTAAAAGTTGAAAGTATAATAAGACGTGATTAATTAACTGTATAAAAAATGCTTTATAAATGCATAAAAATTAATCTCCTGCATAAATAAGACTAATGGTACTAAACTAAGAAATGAGAGAACTGATTGGAGAATGAAGTCACAAGAGCCTCTGAATTTGCTTATTACATCTGGCTGGTATATTCTTATTACTATTCCTCACAAACAGTAAATACCGAACAATAATTAATCTGTGCTATTACAATTATGATAACTAAAGGCTAATTAAGCTAGCTAGTTACTTGAGGTGGTGTCGGCGGCAATGTCAATGACGAAACGGTAGCGGACATCATTCTTGGCAAGGCGGTCCAGAGCGTCGTTGATTCCGTCTGGTGTGATCAACTCAATGTCACACGTGATATTGTGCTTCGCACAAATGTCCAACATTTCCTGCGTCTCTTTTATTCCTCCTATCATCCCACCTTTCACTGATCTCTTGCCTGTCACAAATTAAGGTGTTAATCAATCAAACCACTACGAGCAACTATTTTAGTATTCATAATTACTGTTAGATCTCCCACTCTGAGTAAGGGGAAAAAAAAACTAAAATAAACTAAGTTCATTCACATTTAACTATTTCTTGATAATTATAGTAGTATAGTCCCTTATTCATACTCCTAATAAACTGACTAACTCTTATAGGCCTAGTCAGTGGACCCAACCACTATGGGTGGGTTGTAACAACTTCTCTTTTGCAATATCTTATGAGATATATAAAAACCAGTCGAGATTAATTAATTAGCAAATGAACGTACGGGTAACTATTAATTACTTTTTCAGGTTAAGGTTAATAATGTTACCAAATAACAATGGGAAAGCAGGCAGTTGTAGTGGCTTGTCTGGCGCACCCACGATGAATAAAGTTCCGTTGATTTTGAGCAGTTCCAAGATGGGCAACAGAGAGTGCTCCGCTGATACAGTGTCCAAAATGAAATCCAGGCTTCTCCTCCCACGCTGTCATATCATTTCAGAATTGATATGGGCCCAGGCCCATTAAGAAAAGCCCAAAGGTGACAAATCATATTTGGTCCAGATAACAATACTCCTTAAATAGACACAATCCTACAATATTTTTCTTTAATAATTTTATAGCATGAATTCTTCTGATAATCTTTCTAATTATTATACAAGAAGAATATTGAATATAGGGAGAATGACGAGGAAAATATTTTAAGAAGAAATAGAATGTTTTTTGCCTAAACCATTTATTTATATCTTAACGTTGAGTACATTTCACGACCCAAAAAAAAAAAAAAGTTGAGTATATTCTAATTAATTTGACTCGAATCTGGATGAAACGAAATGACAATAAAGCTTTCCTCTATATTAGTTCTATCTACTCACAGGATTAAAATTTAAAACTCTTGAGAGAAGCATATATGAATAAATCGAACCTGCATTTGGTTGGGGTTGGAGCTGACTATGAAATCATCAGCTCCCAAACGGTGCTTAGCCTCAGCTTCTTTGGAGGGAGAAGTGCTAATGACGGTAACATGGTGGCCGAATGCCTTTGCAAACTTGACTGCTATATGCCCAAGGCCCCCCAAGCCCACAATCCCAATCCTTTTCCCTGGTGATGCTACCAAATCATGGTCTTTCAAAGGAGCGAACACTGTTATTCCAGCACACAGCAAAGGTGCCGCTGCGTCCATTGGCAGGTCTTCCGGGATGTGGACCACATATCTACATATCAAAATTAAATACCATGCTCTTCAGAAAAATTATATGTCATCAAATCAAAGCACCCAAACGATAATATTATTAGTTAATTCACACTATTTCTGAAAACAGCTGCATCGCCTTTTTCCCTTTTTTTTTTTTAATATTCTTGTTGTAAACTTGAAATACAACAAGTTAGCCTACATGAAATTTAGGGACGCTTTCCTACTGAAGATATAATTAGAAGTGCATGAGAAGAAGAAAAGGGATAAAAATAAATGTAATACTCTTACACTAATACTGGTGGTTGAAATAGTCAAGATTCAATATCTTTAGTTTAATATACTTGACTTCAAACTTGTTTGACTAAAACGAGTGGAGTTCATCCAAGTGTGTTCAAACGTTAGATAACAAAAGTTGAGAGGCAGGTAGAACTTAATGAGTAAATATTCGACTAATAGATTTTGTTATAATTAGCTGATTTTATTTCTTACTTACCGTTCATTAGCATATTCATTAAAAGGTAAAAATCAAACTGGTTAGATAAAAAGGAGCTTTTGAAAAAGAGAAATAAGATGAGACAAGGTACAGGCTAGCTACTTTCAGTGGCAAAATAAATGCAAGTACGGAGGACAAGACACGCTCACAAATGTGATACTCCTACACTATAATAACTTGCCGTACTCCTTACTACTGTTTTCCTTATAAAATATATGTTAAATTTAGATAAATATAAATATTAAGAAAATAATAAATAATATAAAATAAATACTTTTATATAAATTAATATATTTTAATATTCATTAATTATAACATATATTAAATAATTAAAAATAAAAATTTACACTAATAATTATTAATTATTTAAAAATATTATTAAAATAAAAAATTTATTTTATTAAAATATAAATTAATAGATATTTTAAAAAATTAATTTTATCTAAAAGCTAATACTAATAGATATTCTGTAAAGACGAAAGAGGGAATATTAACAATTGACTCAGTCCTTTGGCCCCACCGACCTTTTAACATAAATCCGTGTTTATGATTCTTAGGTCTGTGTCTTTTCATACTGCATAAGTTAACTATTGTTCATGTTCTCCCATGTGACATTTCAAATGCACAATAAATGGGAATCGAACAGGCGGGTCACTCAGGTCACAAACTTCCAAAAAAATCAATCTTTTTCTTTCTCACGTGTGTATTTAAAGAAATAAAAATTATTTTTTCACGTTTCGAATGTGTTACGAAAAATTAATTCCTGTGTTTCTAGAATAACTTAAAATTACATGTCCAAAACTCATAAATTTTGAGACAAAATTACCAATAAACTCCTATTTACATATTCTTTAAAATTTTAACTTTTCAAGAGATGGGTTAGGTGAATTTCAATTTTCAAGCACAAAAGAATTTTCAGTTGACCTATCACCTATAGCATAATCTATAAGATGAGAGATAACAAAATAACAATAGCAACACTGCTCAACCAATTTTCTTTACCAAAAGCCTTGACAAAAATTATGAGACTTGGTAGCTAAAATCAAATGGTACAGCTCACTCATTCATCAAACTATGAATAGAATGTCACAATATTATACTAACTAAATCCTGAAGGAAAAAAAAAAGATGTTTAACTGAATAAATAAAGGAAAGAGGGAAAGGGTGAGTATAATTATGAACCTGTAATCTGCAACCAACATGTTGGAGTAGCCACCATAGGTGATGCTGCCATCCCAGAAAACTCCATTGTATGTAAACTCCATCTGCTCGCAGTAGTTCTCCTGACCGTTGTTGCAGTGCTCACAATCCAAACATGTGGCTGCCAAACACCCCACGCCTACTCTGTCTCCTTCTTTGAACCCCTTCACTTCGCTCCCCACCTTGCTTATCACCCCAATGATCTCGTGCCTACACACAAATCAAACACCGCCAACATATATATACGCATACATGAGATTGCACATTCATTCCTGTATATGAGCATCTCTGCAGTGACAATGACTTTTAGCTAGTAAGAGGGATATGGAGACAAGTATATTGATCAAATTTTCAGCTCATTTCTATTACTCCTCAATCAGAATTCCAAATTTTATATATTCTTTTTCGTCTAAACCACCGGCACCCGAGATCCACTGATTAATTACTGATTTGATTCTCCCAACACCAAGGATATTTAATTTATTCATCGACTTTATTTAAAGAGACAGAGAAAAGGGAAAGGAAAGATGGGATAGAAAAGATGAATGTATAGTTACCCCGGCACAACAGGATACATAGTGATGCCCCATTCATTTTTAACGTAATGGATGTCAGTGTGGCAAATCCCACAATACAAGATCTGTATGGTGACATCATTGACGCCGTTCTCCCTGCATATTAGATTTCATGGAAGATATATGGTCACTACTCAGAAACTCCATTTTTTTTTTTGTTTACATTCACAACGAAGAATCAATCAAAGCTGCATAACAATCTTCAGATGAGTTAATCAAAGTACCTTCTTTTGAACGTGTATGGGGTGACCTTGCCAGAAGAATCATGAGCAGCCCACCCAGATACGGTTTGTGTGTGATTCGGTGTAGTCTGTGCCATGATAATAATATACACAGTCGTGGCAGAAGAAGCAGAGAGTTGTTAAATGGTGAGAGAACAATGTCTCTTCCCAGAAACTTGAATGGGGACTTCAGAAAAGCAGTGAAAGCAGCAGCCACTGATAGACTCAGACTAGGGAACGCTCCCGTTATATAGAGGAAAATTATTGTAAGTCTTTGTCGTTGGAAATAATGAGGTACTTTCGTATTATGATATTTCCTATACTAGGTATTAATAACAAATACTTAAAATGGGGTAATATAATTATAAGAGCAAAAATATTAAGATGTTAATAACTTAGATGTGCATCTACCTCTCCATTGAACTTCACGAATCAGAATACTATTTGTTTAAGATTCTCCACAACTATATTACTAGTATATTATTTCATTCAGTACGTGGACTTGATTGGTTAATACTCCATAGTGTTGAATAAACTACATATATATATAGTTGACCAGAAACTACCCAGAAATTTTTGAATGGTGAAAAAAACCGTCAAAAAAAAAACATTAAATATAACAAAGTTGATACGATTTAAATAAAATAAGAATTACAATGCATGTGAGATGGGTCATTGTATAATGGGGTAGTTAGTTTAAAACTCAAACTAAATGACCAAATAATGGAGATATTGAAAGTGATAGAAAGAAGTAGGGATTTTAATTAGGAATCTGAGAGGTTGTTGGACATATTTTCACATAAAAAAATGTAATTAATGGGATTTTTTTTTGTTAGTCTTATCACCTTTACACCATAACAATATATATATATATATATAAAAGGATGCGTTTTGTTTCATATTTTAAAAAAGTAATTATAAAATTTAAATTTTATACATAATTAAAAAGATTAAAATTTAATTTTTTAATATGCTAATTATTTCTTAAAAATTATCTAAATGTATGAAAATTAATTTAGATGAAAAATATTATTCTGAGTTCCCGAAATCACATTCAAACCATCCTTAATTAATGGATATAAGCAATATTGAAGCTAGTACCACATACACAATCCAAAAAGTGGGTTCGTCACGGGCTAATCAATTTATTTATTTGCTATGACACGCCACACAAATAACTGAATAAGACAACATTGTGGTGGGTGGTGCACTGGTGCGGTGCTGATTATACTACGTGTTAATATCATGTTTATCGATGGCCCTTTAGGATTCGACCATCTTATGGTCGGTGGCGTAGGGATGGAAATTATCCCCCAAAATAGTGTCTATCTTCGGTCTCTCTAATTATATATTAATACGCGAAGAGATAGAAATTAAAATAAACTTATAAATTTATAAATTATCAAATATATAATACATATTCTCTATGTGCTGATAAATAATTGAAAGGCAGAAAAAGAAATATTATTTAAGAATGGAAGAAATTTATTTGATGGCGTGGAACTGATTAATCATGAGTAGCATATTACTTACCGTGGCTTAATTGTATCGACAATTCTAGGAATTTAACAAATTAGAAATGAGATAGTGTGGATATAAAAACAGTTCAAAGGAGAAGAACAAATATGAACAGCGAAATATGGAAAAGAAGAAGTTTCCTCCAAGTCGCGTCAGAACGTTTACCTCATGTTCTCTTGTTCTGGGTCAAGCCAACCACTAAATCAGGCCCTTTCCGCATTTTGTTTTTCTCTGTATTTTCCATCACTGGACCAGTGGACCTTGCCCATTACTAGGAACCCTCATGGTAGATACCCAGCTCAGCGGAATGGGACTTTGATTGCATCATCTTGGGCCCAGTGGTTGTTGAAATTTTAAGGTAGTTATTGTCACACTACCGTTCTTCTTAATATGAAAAGATATTGCAGTTGGGGAGGTTGCTTCAGCGGTAGACGTGCGCATCTAAGAACTGCAACCGGGTTCGAACTAGGTTGAGCCTAGTTGTGGTGTATGAACCCTTTCCCCCTCTCCTGCAAAGGTGTGGGTGTGTTTGACCAAAAATAAAATAAAATTGAAAGGGTATTCATTAAGCACTATCATCACGGGCCAACAAATCTCAAATACATTATGATATCTCTATATCATCTTGATCAATTACAAGTCTATTTAAAGAAGCTAATTTATCGGTAACTGAAGTATAATATCTAGGAACATATTATGGTTTAACATGTGTAAAACGAGAGGCAGAATTACAATTTATAGTAACATACTAGGGTTTATAATGTGTTACTAGAGGCAATATTGTATGTTTCTAATAATACAAACCCATGGTATTTGTTGTCATGTTGAACGTGGCTTAAAATGTGAAAGTAACTAAGTTTTTTGTGATAATTTCTTTTTAGTTTTGCTGAGATAATTGAAAGATAATACAGTGTGTTACGAATTAGGATGCACAATGGCAGGTAACAAAAAAATTGATCATTTTTAAATGCAGTACTCTTTTGCTAAGAAACTCCAATTTTCACGTCAAAAAGAAAGAAAGGAAAAACTCCATTTTTAGCTATATTCGAATATGTGATCAAATCTGCAAAATCAGTAAAAAAAAAGGTTCGTTATTCGGAAAATAAAAATATTTGATTTATCAACTACCTCTACCCTGCAAACTTTTGTAGCTACCTCACAAAGGTTCAATGTTGTTCATGCGTTCGAATTAATTAAATTTTAAAAAGCTCAAGTACACACTAAGTTTCTAACCTATGAATTGAGTTGATAAGATAATATATATTATTATTTTGATTTCAATCAACTATTAAATTTGATTGTTATTATTATTTAAATAAATCCATTGCTAATATTTAAAAGCAATATTTAGTTAATTATCATAAATCATATGAATAATTGCACCATTTTATGTATTGCTTGCCTATATATGATTTGATATGATTACCATAAGAACAAAAATGTACAATTAAATAGTAGGGGGTGGTGAAGACCTGGCTTAGCCTGTTAACCCGTCATGGCTCGAAGTTTATTAGGTTGGGTTCAGGTCCTTAAATTTGATCAAGTATGCTTTTCAAACTGGGTTTGGGTCATATTTCAGGTTGGCCCGACCTGACCCAAAGTCAATTTCTTTTATAGTTGTATATTTTTTTATAATATTTAGTAATAAATTATAAGAGTTTATGTTTAAATTAATATATTTTGAATAACTTGATATTGTTTTTATAGCTAGATGATTTGATTTAAAATATGTATATCAAAATATCTCTTGAATTTTATTTTTTACTTATAAAATTTTATAACTTTACTATATATAATGTCAAAATCTTTATAAATTATTTAAAAGTCGGGTTAATCCGATTTGACTTGATTTTTTAAAAGGTTGGATTCGGGTCTCAAAAAATAATCCAATTTAAAAATCGGACTATACCCATCCCTTGTGCACTCTTTTTAGATAGGGAAAAAAAATAGTTCCCTGTAAGTTGCAAAACACAAAATTTGTCTACCCGAAACGGGTTGTTTTTGTTTGCGTTGGATCAACGGATGAACCAACATTGGGTTTTCTTGGGTCATTAAGCCAACGCTAGCTACAACATGAGGCTCATGCATATATGCAAAGCAAAGTTTTGGGCTTTTGACATTGATCCCTGTGAGTCATAGCCAGCTACATTAGAAACTCGACGCATTCATGGCCTTTCCTCTTTGTTTTAGTTAGTTTTTGTTTTGCCCATGACTAGCAGGCCTTCTAATGTCGCTCCGTTCAATAGTGAAGTAGTCGAGTTCGGTAATATGGGCTTTAGCTTTTTCGACCTGCTGGAAAAGTCATAGTAGAAAAAAACACGTCATTGACTCATTAAAGAATAATGAGAGCAGAATACATACACGTGTATATATATATATATAAATAAATAAAAAGAGCATATCATCTATTAAATTTTAGGCAGGTTGTCCCAAATTGCAATTATGTGAGAATAACCACAACCACTAGATCTTTCCCGCAATTATGAACTAACAAAACAGAAGAAATACGGACTTATTATACCGAGTGATAACAATAATAACTCATTAAATCACAATAAAATATTAATTATTTGGTAGCATGAGTCGGGTGAACATAGCCCGCATTACTAGGATTTAGTTTTCATGGCCTTGATGGCCCATTGTCTATAAAAAATAAACAATTAGACAAAAAATAAACTTGAGACTAAAGATAAGTTAATCTGCATACAGTACCCCCCAAAAAATGAAGAGAGTCTTAATTTAAGATTTAATTTTAACTTTTTTTATATGGAAGATTTAATTTTAAATTCGTTTTTATCTTATCTTTAATTGTATATTTATCTGATTAGTATCTTTTGTATATATGTTTATCATTTTTTCAACCAACATTTGTTACGATTATCCTACCATATTTTGTCTTTTAACTTTCTAATCATTCTTCCTCATAACCAATATTTTCATATGATAAACTCTATGCTAACAAGACGCATTTTTAAATTTTGAAAGATGCATATTTTTTCGGAAGATGAAGAATAAGAGCGAATGATACATATTTTTAAGCTCTTTAGAGATTTCAATTCCTGGTCAATTAATTTTGTGAATCATCTCACAATAACTAATTAAATCCAAATGAAATCCTAAATCACAGTTTTGTTTATTACCTTTTAACAACAAAATCCTAAATGGAGGAAAAAATAATGGTGGATTTCCATTTCTCGGTTTGGGGTAATTTTGTTTTATGTAAGTGGTAAAAACAAAACAGAGTCCATGATGAGAGATAAATAGGATTCATAACAGTAACAACACTTTGTTTGTGTGTTGAGTCGCAAAACACAAATCAAAAAGCGAAGGGAGAGAGATCACAGTGTTTTTGGACTGAGACGTGTGTGTGAGAGACAGAAAACTGAGAGATCACAATTCTTTTTGTTCTATCATCATCCTTCCAAATTTGCTCACCCAGACACAAACCCTAATTAAATTACTTTATTTATATACATAATTGTTCTTTTTTTTTTCTTGTGGTTTTTCTTTTTCTGATTTATTATTTATTCACTGATTCAGTGTTTTGTTTAAATTATTTCATGCTCTTGTTTGTTCTATACTCTGATCACAATTCAGAGTCACAATATCTGCAGTTCTCTTAGTTTCACTCTGTGCAGAGAAAAAAAAAAAGAAAAAAAAGGGGAAAAAAAACACGAGAAACCCTAATTGGCAATGGTTACCACAATGGAGACTAGCACGCCGTCATCGGCGCCGCCGTCGTCGGCTGGGAACTCCAACAGCCCGAAGTTCCCTCGAAAAAACCTCCCTTCGCCGTGGGCTCAGGTTGTACGCGGTGGCGAGTCGGAATCAGCTGCCGGAGCTCGTCAATCTCCGCCGCTACCGCCGCCATCATCCTCATCTTCCTCTTCCTCACTCGCCGCCAGCACTGCATCTGCGCCAGACCAACAGCCGTCATCTGATTCCTCCTCCCCTAAGGCGGCCCCTGCTTCGCCTCCGGTGGACAATTGCGGCGCCGTTGCAGCTGCTCCTCCTCCTGATTGCTCTGATGGCGCCGGCGACAGCAATGCCGGTCGGTCTAAGAAGCAGGCATGGAACAAGCCCTCGAACGGTGTCGTTGCTGAGGCTGCTCCTGTGATGGGTGCTGAATCGTGGCCAGCTTTGTCTGAATCGACAAAAGCCTCTGGTAAATTGGCAGCTGAATCTTCTTCCAAGACTGTTACTGTTGATGGATCACTCTCTACATCTCAGGTTAGATTCCAATGAATGTCCTAATTCTTTTTTTTTTTGGATAATTTTCGTTTGCAAATGCTCTTTTAGTTTACTGATTAAAACTAAGAAGATTCCATTTGATCGTTTTGTTGATTAGTGTCAGGTGTCGGTTTATATTAACTTATTTTGTGTTTGAAATAGCTGTTAGTAGAAATCTTACTGAGAGAGAGAGAGCATTTGATTTGGAAACAAAAAAGTTTTCCCCTAAAAGTTTTGGAAAATCCAAACATGATCTTAACCTAGGAAGCTTATTGTGGTTGACTGTGTGTTTAATGTGAATTGTTTTTTTTCTTTTTCCTATATGGACTTTTCTGTTAGGAAACCATGTACTAGACGACATATTACGAGTGTGGACGTGATTAACAGAAAAATTCAGTCTATGGATAATGTTGCAATGTATAGGCCTCACTATGAACCGGAGTCTATAACAACAAAAATTTGTCCTGCCGTTATCCAGCATTACGTCGATTACATTAGCAGCGGTAACCAGTGAGCCTTGTCTACTTGTGTGACCTTGCTGTTATTTTGTAGGGTCCTGCAAACTCGCAAACTCCTCAGAAACAAGCTATTAATCAGACAAATGCAAAAGCTAATCCTGCAACAAATTACAATACGCCTAATAGGCAAAGAATGATGAGGCGAGGAGGCAGCAGCAACAACATTGGGTCTGCTTCTGCACAGAGTGGCTTTTCTAACCCTCCCCCACCTCCACCACCACCACCCTTTCCTGTATATCAGCTCCCTCCAGTTGGTTATGCTAATGTGGTAGCAGGAGTTCATGACCATTCTTCAAGGGATCATTACCGGCATAATAACTGGGATGCTAGACCACCAGTTGGGGGCTTTGTGCCTGGGATGAATGAATATCGGGGTTCATCTCGCAGGGGTAATTTTGGGCCCCATCCTCGTGGAGATGGCTCCTATCATAATTCTTACAGTGGCAGGCGTGATCATGATCGTGTAAATTATGGTAATAATAGAGATGCTCATGTACACCAGCCAAGGATGCCTCCAAGGGGATTGAGGCATCCACCACCTACTACTGCTGCATTTGTTGGCCCCCCGCCTATTGGACCCTTTGGAAACCCCATGGGCTTTCAAGGTGAGTTTATATCTCATTTTCACCAAATGCGTTTTGTAATATAAGTAATGCACCTTATTTCCTTTTCAGAGTTCTATTATGTTCCAACAGTACCAATGGAACACTTTAGGGGCATGCCATTCTATACCCACAACCCTCCTCCTGCAATGTACTTCCCTGCTGCAGAATCCCCTCCGAACAATGTGAACAGTATGATAGCCAACCAAATTGAATATTACTTTAGGTAAGTTTATTTTCATGTTATTATTTATCATTTTGTCAGCAAGTCCATGAGAGTTGAATTCTTTATTTATTGCTAATTTATTTTTGACAGTGATGCTAATTTAGTGAAAGATGAGTATTTAAGGTCCAACATGGATGAACAGGGGTGGGTTCCAATTACCTTGATAGCAAACTTCCCTCGAGTAAGTTGATTGTGCCTCTGATAAGGCGATACCTCCTGCATCTTTCTTGTAGAGCATTTGAATCTGCTCTTGCATTTAATCACTTGAGATCATAATTAACTAGAATTTATATATATTGGTGTTTTTGTTGTAATTCTTGGTTGTATGCTTAAGTGTTTGTCTTGCGGGTTTTCAATTTTTTTCTTTTGTTTCAATAGATTGTTGCCTTTGAATGGATTTGACTTGGTATGTATGTGAATGGTAAAAGATTCTGTTTATATCATGTTGATAGGCCTGGCATTTTTTGTTGTAAGCATTCAATGTTTATTTGGGATCTCTGCTTTGGTACCCATTTACCCCCTGTTCTGTTCATGATTTTTTCCCCCAATATATCCCATTATTATTGAAGTAATACTGCTCCAACTGTATTTGAATTTTAAAATACTATATTATTTTGTAGTTCATGATTAATTGTCTAAAGTCTCATGCTTAAATCTTGATATTTGTTGTTTGTAACCGTTTTAGTTTTAATTCTTTTCAAATGTTGCTAGTGCAACATCTTCAGATTTAAATTTTCTCATTATCCTTTGCCTTGAAATCTCTGTATTGAACATACATGATGGAATCTGTGTGAATGATGGATGGAACTATTTGGGAAAGGCTTTATGCCTCAGAGAGCTTCTATATATGGTGTCAAAGTTAGATTTGCATCCAAATCAGTTTTATTTTTCCCCTTAAAATTCATTTTTTAGAGGATTTCTGAGGGAATTTCCATACCCCAATGGGTGAAACTCTGATTCCCTTGGGTACAGAGCAATATAGTTTGGCCCTCACCGCAAGTGGTGTTTCCAGGGCTCAAACCTTTGCCCTTCTTTGAGCCCTAAGCATTGTGGGTTAAAAATGATTGCTTGTATTACTTCTAGCTTTGTCCCCGATATAATGCTACTATTCAACTGGATGGATTTGTGTTAGTGGGGATGAACTTGAAATGTCAAAAGATATTGGTCAGTTGTATGGTTTGCCATCAAGGGTAGGGAGTGAGAAATTGGAATTTCGTAGAAGTAGTCTATTATGTTCCACTTCCAATCTCTTAAGTTGTAACTTTCAAAATCTGATGAATGAATATTCATTCACTTATGCTTCATATAATACTATTAACTAATACCCCCGTCCCCATCTCTTGAACTTTTTAGTTTTATACACTGGTGTCTTTTGCAATAGTGATGTAAGATAGCAAGGATACAGAATGCATTGCTGAGACATGATGATTGTCTGGCACTTCTCTTAGGTTATAACTTAATAGGCCAAACCTGACCATAACAGATCACAATGGAAGATTGGTATCCATGTTGTATTGTATTCCCCTGTTGTATGAAACACTTGTATTTGAATAGAATCTTATTAGTTTATTTGTGTCCTTAAGCAAACTTCCCCTACCTCTCTGCACATGCACTTATAAAATATGTTGTTCCTTTGGACCAACATCTAATCTCCTGCAGATGCTTGTGGTACAACAATTGTAAGAGTCGATTTCAGCTCATGCTTCTGATGACTTAGATTTTTGTAAATACTAAGCACCTTAGTTGTGTTTTTGCTCTATGGAATATCTTTTTTCCAGGTTAAAAGTCTAACAAGCAACATTCAGTTGATATTGAATTCCTTGAGAAATTCCACTGTTGTGGAAATACAGGTTAGTTCTAATTTTATACTATTTTTCTGTGTGTCAATCTCTCGTAACATGTGTTGCATTCACTGTTTGTACCTAAATATCTTTTCTGTTCATTGGCATGTAGTCAAGCAGTGTAGGATAAATTAATGATCCTTTTGTTACCCTAATACTTTAAAAGTTAGTCTATTTATTATGTTCTCTGAATCTCTAGCAGCTTATTTCTCTCCCTCACTTTGCTGCAGGGTGACAAGTTGAGGAGGCATAATGACTGGATGAGATGGCTGCCTGCTGCTCATCTTCGAGCTGATTCTGGTTTGGTATCACCTGGCGGATCAAGGTTCAATAACCTTGCAGCTGATTTTCAGTCCATCACCTTGGAAGAAGCAACTAAAGATGAAGGTCCAGCAGAGTCTTCTTCCACCCAGCCTCAACTCCCAAATGGTGGTGATGCTGCTGTCAACAGCAATTAAAACTGTCTTACATAATCTGCCCCACCCCAAATTTCTTAGCCTTGTCTAGGGTCCAGTATTTTGCCGTGCGGTCCATGATTTTCAGATTCCCCCCCCCCCCCCCTCTCTTTCTCTCTCTCTCCTCTGCTCTTTTTTTTCTCTCTTTTTTCCCCTTTTTTTGGAGGTGATGGGAATACAGGCTGTGGGGAAGTTCATTCTTCCTGCAGTCACAGAGCTCGATTTTGATCGTAATTTTGAGTTAAGTAGTGGAAACAAATAAGAATTATTCATGATTGTTACGGTCCAAAGATAAAGAGAGAAGTTTACGAAACATGACAAACTTTGGAATTTTGAATGAGGCGGATTTAATTTTATTGATTTGTATAGATTATATTTGCATTGTATGAATTATTCTTTGTTTTTCTAATGACTTAATGGTGGCCTGTGTGTATAATTTCTAATTAGATGATTTTAGCCACTGTGGTCTGAGTTGTTTGCACAGGCGAAGGTCACATACTATGTTTGATAGTTGTGTTGTGTTGTTTGATTTGATATGGTTAACCCGAGAACATGTACTGAAATAGTCAAATACCATTGCTTGTTTACCTTAAACAATGTCCCATAATCGGATTTTATGAATAAAAAAAGGAGAAAAACCTAGCTTTGGAGGATCTTTAGCCCTGTAGTGAGTAGACTTAATTCAAGCCAGATTAATTCTAATAGACTCGGATTTTAGTGGTTTAGGCAACGAAATATATATAATAATGTGACATTATTTGTAACATTTGAATGGGCGAGCGATCGTCACTCCTATGGTTCATAATTACCAGCCTCTATGAATTGTCAAATTTTTGGGACATAATTCTGGTTATGTAATATAACTCATTTAAAAAGCTTTCCTTGACGTGTCCTTTTTTTTAAAGTATTACATTTGTTGGGTTGAAATAAAAATAAGGCTTCGACCAAAAGAAATTAAATAATAAAAAAAGGGAGTAAAAAGAGAGAAAAAAATCTAGAATATTACAAATTACTATTATATTAATTATCCTTTTGTATCAATTAGCATACACTTCATTGATGTGATACAATATAATATTAAATTAATTAATTTGAAGGAGAGGCAGCCAATAAAGAGCTTGAAGCATTATTGTAATATTCTCGAAGTATAAAAGAGAACACAATCTGATAAGCTCTCTGAGTTGGATGGCCAGCATCCCAGAAAACGTATGCTGCAGGATTTGGACACGAGCCGCTGACTAGGTTGCATGTTTCTGCAAGTTCAAATGTTCCAGTCCCACAACACCCGAACGCCACGTTCAAAAACCCTGAAATAATCAAATCAAATCAAATCAAATAAAAAAAAAATTGAAAGTTGTAATGCCAAATGGCACATTTTTTGCCCTGGTAGTAATATTTAGCAACTTTACAATGGAGATTCAAATTATTAATGACCTGAAGGGAGAGGATTTTGTATGATATCAAGTAGTGGGGTATAGACATCAACGAACTGAAGGTTATAATCGGGAAGGTTGGCTCTGAGAGCATTAACTGCTGAAAATAACATGCCATTAAATATGCGGGCTTCTCCATTGACAAGCTCAGCACACAACCTTAAGGGTCCTCCCCCTACAGTTCTTGCTCCAGGCAAGCATCCCAGTGGCAATGTACTTAGAACCCACGCTCGTCTTGCTCCAAGTTGATATAGCTCCTTCAAATTGTAATTAAAAATTATTCAAGAAAAATATTAGCCAGGTAGTATAATTTTATTACAATTTATTTGTCTTGTGACAATGAATTCTTAGCTGTTTTAAAGAATAAGAAGAATTTTTTGTTTTTGTGCTCCCACTGTCTTTTAAGGTTTTGGCATATAAATAAAAAAATCATTAAAAATGCACAAACACACACTAAAAAAAGCTTGTATTGACAAGATTGCCCTTTTAGGAAAGTATGTAATAATTATCACTATGAGAAGTTTGCGGGTGAGAGAGAAAATATGTGTAAGGATAAAAATGAAAAAAGATAATTAATTACTTCTTAAAAAAATATAAAATATTTTCCCTCAAAAGATAGCTGAAAAAAAAAAAATGAAACGGAGGGAGTATATATTCTGTATCACTCAATTTTGCTACGTATGAAATGATCAAGTGATAAATGATATGGGGTAGAACTTTTCTTTTACAACATCTGGGAACTACCCTTATGTGTTATGCGGCACTCTTATTTATGCATGTTAATTAATTATGTGTTTATTATGCATGGCACATAAGACTATAGAACTCAAGGCTAATGATAAAATTAACTCAATTAATTAGGTTGGCAGATAAGAATTGACAAACCCTGAGGAAATTTGAGGCCCAGCCAACCAAGAGATTGGAATATTGATTGAATAACAGTGTTCTCCTTATGGTCGATGAATAAGTAATGGCAATGTCATTGTTGCCTGATGAAAGCAGATACAAGCTGTTGGATATGATGTAACCCGCTTGTTGTTCTCCAACAACTGCTCTCAGCCTTCCTATGTAATCTCTGAACATTCGCAGTTGGGCAGATAGTGTCAAAACTCCCTGAAAAATCATATAAATATTTACAATTAGAAATGAATCGATGAGGTAGCATCCAAAATTAATTCATACATAAATATAAAATTAATTCAGCCATTGGAATTGGGTTAATGGCAACGATCTAAATAATTTATTATGAGGCTGTAGCCTTATAGGTCTAAATATTGTTATCTTTTGAATTTATCTAACCTCATGAAGCCAAAAAGGAAACTATACCTGTATGGTAGCTGTGAGATCATCATTTCCTGTGCCAGCTGAAGCAAAGCTTACCCCAGTGGCAAGGTCTTGAGGCCGTAAGAATGGGTCAAGATATGCTGGTAATGTTTCTTTGATTCCCAGAGCACCCGCTACACAGAACATATTCAAATTCAAATTACACAATTTCGTTATTTATTGTATCCAAAGCAAAAGGAAAAAGATGCTAAAAGCTAGAATAATGCTACGTCCATCCGAGGATAATTGACATTTTGCACAAACTGGTACAAATTGTAGCCGGATTATATTGACTTTTTAATATATCAGTTTGTCCGAAATATCAGGTATTCTTGTACGGAGAGAGTATGGAAATTTACTGTCCTTTTATGTCTAGACACTTAAAGCAAAAAAATAGGCATGTTTGTAAAATATTGTGTTTTAAGAGTAGTAAATAAAGGGAAAGGAATGTGCACATATTTCTACCTATAAAATCTGAGGGAATTTTTCCATCACAGAATCTTCCTGTCGGTCTTGCTCCTAAGAAATCCCTTCCATACGGAGGAAAATTGCTCTTGGTTAAAGTTCCAAGGTTGTTGTTATTTCCTGTGTCAAGGATCGAGTCTCCGAATGCAAATAATGCTGGAGTCGCTGCATTAGCTGCTGCTTCTGCTTTTGCAAGGAAAACCAAAACAACCGTCCCTATTAGTCTCCCAAATAATAAGTTATGCATTTTCCTTTTTCTTGCTGATCCTATTTCCGTAGCAACTAAGTGATAGTAATTAATATATGGATTTTGGTTTGGTTCTCTGACCTTAAGGGTATATTTGGTTAGAGAGTAAAAATGGAGGTAAAAATTTCCCAAATAAACATCATGCGTAATTTTATACATGAAATTCATTTAGGAAAATTTTACCTCTACTTTTACTCCCTAATCAAACATACCCTAAATAGTGAAGATGGTCAACTAGATATTCAATGCAATGTCTCATGGATTAAGCAGTTAATCCTTGGATTTGATTTTAATTTTCTACTAATCTAGTCAAAGTTTCCCATTTGAAAGTTGATTAATTTATGCCTTTATTTATTTACACGTCGTAGCCTTTGTTGGGAAAACCTTACTTATTGACTGGACGTTATTCCTGTTTTAAACATTTCTTGTTTAAGAATATAATTTGGATGGTTACAGATAAGCCACTAGGAATAATGTGGTCAAGTGGTGAGAGATTTGAATAGAAAGTATATGGTCCTAAATGCAAATCTCATAACAAATAATATAATTTCTAAAGTATATAAAAAAAAAGATGGTTAGAGGATAATTTTGAAGGATATAACAAAATTTGAGAAAAGAAATATAAAATTCCCTTATATAAATATACATTATATTATCTGATCTTATCTCAATGCATATATATCTTGATCCTCATCCACACTATGCTATGTCATATCCGATGATTATACCCGTCGTAGTAGTTGAAAAAAATCTTTTTCAATAAATGATGCAATTTTCATCTTGTTATTTCACTTTGAAATCATTTTGATGTTCAAAGTTTGACACTCTCAAGGCTAGCCTTTGCTTACCCTTATCCCTCTTTATGAAAAATATTATCCATGCAAAATATTCTCTCTGTTCCTTGTTAATAGTTATCATGGGAAATTAAGCCAAATTGATGTATCTCACTAGAATCATGTAAGCGGAGGTAAAAAGTAAACAATTTTGTTAACTAGTACCTTAAGGACGGTGGTTAAAGATATTCAAAATGATGAATTTTTAAATTTTGTGATTCATCTCACGTATTGAAAAGCAAAAAACATATCTTTCTAAGGTAAATATTTTCCATTTTGTTAACTTAACCATTGCCTTCAAGGCAATGGTTAAATAAATCCAAAAACAAATTTGAAAAATAAAGGCCTAAGTATAGGGGAAAAAGGGAGAGATCCCTATTTGATGTTCATTAGGTAGTTCAAATAACATCCTTCCTACTTTATTGCATGTATTTAATTCAAAATTTATTTTGGTTGACCAATGACATAGTTATTAAATGTATTTGAATATTGTTCATGATCCAAAATCATTTAATGATTTTAATACTGTGAACTTATGAGCTTAATAAATGTTCTTAATGAAGATTTAAATAACTTACATTTGAATCAACACACTAGTGGTTCGACTTTTGCTTCCGTAAAAAAGGTCTTGGGTTTGACCCATATGAATGAAAAAACTAGAATAAGTATGATTATCAAACTCTCTGAGTCAATCCGATAATCAACTTAAAGTCACTCGAAAGCTTAAACACGAGTGAACTTATATGAACATAGATAAATTTATGAGTTTACTATTTTAGTTAAAATTTAGTCTACCAAGCAATAAAAGCAGCAAAATTTCACTCGCGGCACTTTTAAATAGATTTTCCAAAATTGAAGTGGTGACATCTTGGCTATTGTTGTCTATAGATTAGGACTTTAAAAGCTTAAAAAAACAAATTCTTCTTATATAGAAAAACTAATTTTTAACATCTTGAAGTCCTAATTTGTCATTTTTTGTGATATTAATTTGTATTTCATATTTTATAACTCATATTTGCTTCATTATGAGGTTGAAAATGAAATTTTCACATATTTGATTTTTCATGAATTTATTTTATTATAATTATATGTTATACATATATTTTCTTAATATTATTTTAAAAATAAGTAAACTCTTATGAGTTTATGAGTAAATTTACCAAAGCTTTACAAATTTAGATAAACTAGAGAGTTTAACAACTTTGAGCACCAAGAGAGTTTTAATCTAACAATGGACTCACCTAACTGGAGCCAAATTAGTTAAAGTGCAATAAACTCTCAAAATATTAGTGATTTAGGAAAAAAAAAAAATCATTACATCATTTTACATGCGATCCTTTTTTCTTAATAATTTTACAGAAAGAGCTGTAGCCTGTGGCTTCCCAAGAGGCGTCTCAAAGTATAGGGATGTTGCAAAGTGATATTTCTGATAAATATATAATTAGCACTTTAAGACTAGAATATATATATTTTATAATTTTTGGTGTTGTCGGGACAAATACCGCTTGCAGATTTTTTATGAAATTGCAAAATTATAATATTCTTTATGTGTTATATATTTTTGTCCAAATATGACTTAAAAAAAGTATTATATTTATATTTCATTAACTTTATAAGTTATTTGAATTTTATTTCACTCAATTTTTTAATTCAAATTAAACACTATATTTAAGTTAGAAATTTTTTGTGTTGTGTTAGAAGTTTAATTATAGTTAATTTTTATGTCTAATATTAATCAATAAAACTTTTAAATATAAAATTAAAATATCATAATAGCAATATATTAATTGAAAATATGCTTTTAATAAATAAGAAATAAAAATATAAATATAATAAATAAGTCCATCAAAATATCAAAGAGACACTAACTCGTCTTATATTTTAAATAATAAAGGACCGCAAAATGTGTTTATTTTCTTGAGGAACCAATTTATTTTAAATCATATTTTTAAAGACTAATTTAGGTATTTAATCTAAGTTTACATAGATAAAGTATAACATCACATCATGACTCACAAACTACATAGTATTTTTTTACTTTTAAAGCACCTAAGAATTTCTCTTAGGTCACTATACTATTTTTAATTTTCAGCGACATTTATAAATGTTATTAAAACTATCTAGTAATATTTAAAATATTATTGATAATATAAAAAGTATTAGTAAAACTATATATGACTTCATTTCTTTCACTCCATTTGTTAGGTTTTTTCTTTTATTTTTTTTTTATTTGAAATTGTCCGTCCATTTGTTATTCAAGAAGCATTATTATTTTTTCAATGCTACTTCTAATATAATTAACTGTGGCACAACTTATTTTTGTTTTTTAATAGGGGGCAATTTGACCAATTAGCACAACTTGTTTATCATATCAATATTAATATATGTATATATTTTTTTGGTTTTTGAATAGATGGAGTAAAAGGGAGAACGTAACATTATTATGAATGTTATATAACTATGTTGTTAAAAACTTTTACCAATTCCTTATATAATTTCATAATATTTTTCATATCTTATTAAATCTTATTTATGTTGTTTACCAACGAAAAAAAAATCCTATTAATGTTACAGTGCACTCATTTGAAACAAATATTGTTCTGTTTTATATGGGATTCCATAATATAAAAAACATTTTTTATCTGGAGATCGAGGCTAGCAATGGGTGTTTTCATAATAATGCAATCATAGCGGGTCAAAAATTTTTTAGCTAATCCATTTATTCGATAAAATGAGATGAATAACGTTTTTTTTTTTAATTTGATCCATTTAAATTGATTTATTTTTTAGGCAGTCTGATTAATCCATGAGTTAAACCAACCAACTTGTTAAGTTAATAGGCTGTGATCTGTTTACCTGTTTATTATTTTTATTTTCAAAATTAAAAGTTAAATATGTGAAGTTAACTTTTAAGTTAGTTGAAAAATAAAGGCAAGAGAAAAATGCATAACCCAACTCACTTGAAAAAAAAACAAAACCAAGATTTATTGTATAATGTAGTAATGTAGATTTAGATTGAAATTATTATGTAATTTGAAACTTTAAATTTTGGTTTGAATTTACTATGTAACATCATGTATTAAATTTGAAATCGGAACTTTTGACTTCAATTAAATTGAAATATATGCTAGCATTTCCTATTCACAATCCCCAATTTAGAATTATTCAACCGTCTCTCGGCACCCAATATCTGACTAGGGAGAAAAAGGGATACAGGTATAATTGAGACCTTGCAACGAGATTTAACCCCAACAACCCCCACCTCCAACAAAACTTTAACATTATATTTTTGCTAATCAATTTCGTAAATTTTAGGGTTTTGCTAATAAAATTTTTTAAAAAATAAAGTTTTAATGTTATTGATAGTTCCTGTACTTTGAAAATAAAAAAGCACATCTCTCTCATACAAATTTTTTAATTTTTAATTTCTTAAGACACTGATTAGATAAATCATTAACTTTAAGAGGATGTGAAAAATAAGAGAATTCAAAATGAAGAAACACCTGCATGCATTCTACTTCTCTTGCCGACATTTAAGATAAAGAATGAAAATGGAATGGAAATGGTTTTTTATTTTTCCCCCATAAGTAGCCAATGCTTGACTTGGTAAGGGAGAGAAAGGGGCATAAGCACATCAAGCGTTAAAATCAACATAACAATTTGAAAAGCAAAAGAAATGGATGCAGATAAAGAGGTAAATCTAGCCTTAGGAACAGGCACAACAGGCGTATGACCCATAATACTTTCACATAGGCACATTCGCTGGCGATTTCTTCTGACCGTTCGATTTCATCTCCTAAGCATTTAATTAAGGTTTGTTTTCTGACCACTTTGGAGAGAACCATATAATTTCCAGATTTAGCACCTCAATTTGTCGTTTTCTAATACACAGTCTCTTTTCTGAATTGATTTCTCTTATTAAAGCAGGCAAATAAGCATGGCAAAAGCAAACTTGTCAGAAAGCAAAGTCACCACTACTGCATGTGTAGAGAGGAGAGAGTACCTAACAGGTCTGATGGAATTTTCCCATTGCAAAACCGACCCGTTGGGATCCCTCCCTGAAAGTCTTTCCCATAAGGAGGGAAGTTGCACTTCGCCAGTGTTTTTATGTTGTTGTTGTTCCCTGAGTCCATGATCGAGTCTCCAAACGCTATCACTGCTGGAACTGAAACATTTGGTGGCAACTTCACCACACCCTTTGTTCTGTAGCACAGAGCAAGTAGTAATACGAAATGGAGCATTAATAAAATTGAAGAACCAGGGAGCTGCATAAACAGATGCATAGCGTCTGTTTCCTTGTGCTGTTCTGGCTAGCAAGGCCTTTTGTTAGGAAAGAAAAAGACAAAACAACAAAATCAGCTATTATCTTGTGATGTTGATGCCTAATAGCGAGCTTATTGTATCTTCGTGCGTGTATGTATTCATTTATTGCACAGGCAAGGTTCACTAGATCCAACGATCGATCACGAAGAGACTTTGTGCACCTTTTCTTTATTTGGTCATTCAAACTGCGTCTGCAAATAATGTTATAAGCATGGATTCAAATTGCGCACCACATAACTTCATGTGGCCGCAATATATTATGGTTGTCGTCTTCATAATCACATTAGGTTGTAATTACGGCATGTCAACATATTGCATGAATAAGTTGTAACGTAAATGCATTAGGCCACAACAAGACCACATCATCACGGCGCAAGAGGCTATAACATGTACTATTTCAAACTGTCAACAAAACAAAAACTACATGTGAACTTATGAGCTTAATAAATGTTCTTAATGAAGATTTAAATAATTTACATTTGAATCAACACACTAGTGGTTCGACCTTTGCTTCCCTAAAAAAAGTCTTGGGTTTGACCCATATGAATGAAAAAACTAGAACAAGTATGATTATCAAATTCTCGAGTCAATCTGGTAATCAACTTAAAGTCTCTCAAAATTGAAGTGATGACATCTTGGCTATTGTTGTCTATAGATTAGGACTTCAAAAGCTTAAAAAAACAAATTCCTCTTATATAGAAAAACTAATTTTTAACATCTTGAAGTCTCAATTTGTCATTTTTTGTGATATTAATTAGTATTTCATATTTTATGACTCATATTTGCTTCACTATAAGGTTGAAAATGAAATTTTCACATATTTGATTTTTCATGAATTTATTTTATTATAATTATATTTTATACATATATTTTCTTAATATTATTTTAAAAATAAGTAAACTCTTATGAGTTTATGAGTAAATTTACCAAAGCTTTACAAATTTAGATAAACTAGAGAGTTTAACAACTTTGAGCACCAAGAGAGTTTTAATCTAACAATGGACTCACCTAACTGGAGCCAAATTAGTTAAAGTGCAATAAACTCTCAAAATATTAGTGATTTAGGAAAAAAAAAATCATTACATCATTTTACATGCGATCCTTTTTTCTTAAAAATTTTACAGAAAGAGCTGTAGCCTGTGGCTTCCCAAGAGGCGTCTCAAAGTATAGGGATGTTGCAAAGTGATATTTCTGATAAATATATAATTAGCACTTTAAGACTAGAATATATATATTTTATAATTTTTGGTGTTGTCGGGACAAATACCGCTTGAAGATTTTTTATGAAATTGCAAAATTATAATATTCGTTATGTGTTATATATTTTTGTCCAAATATGACTTAAAAAAAGTATTATATTTATATTTCATTAACTTTATAAGTTATTTGAATTTTATTTCACTCAATTTTTTAATTCAAATTAAACACTATATTTAAGTTAGAAATTTTTTGTGTTGTGTTAGAAGTTTAATTATAGTTAATTTTATGTCTAATATTAATCAATAAAACTACTAAATATAAATTTAAAATATCATAATAACAATATATTAATTAAAAATATGCTTTTAATTAATAATAAATAAGAAATGAAAATATTAATTGAGATTCTAATACACAATTCTTAAATTTAGTTTTGAAAAATAAAAAATAAATTAAATATTAGAATAACCTTAAGGGCATTTAAGATATAATTCAAATAAAGGTAATTAATGTAGAGTGACAATAGTTAAATAGGAGTGGCAAAAGGAATATATAAGATAAAATATCTGTTAATAAATAGGGGTGAAAATGTTTTCAAAAGAGCCAAAAAGTGAAAACTGTGTGTTTTCTATATATATTAAAAAAAAAGGCAGTTTTACAGTCATATTTAATAGAATTGTTGTCTGAAGAATTTATCAAAATTTATGAAAATAGTTGAATAAGTCAAAAGAGTAAAAAAAAACTAAAAATTACTTATACATTCAAAAGTTAGAAACACTAACGTATCATTCTAACGTAAATTCTAACAACAAATAAATCAACAAAGATAAACTAATTAAAAGAAATAAGCACTGCTCTTAGTTTTATTAATCAATAAAAGAAAATAAAGATTTACTAGAGGAAAAATCCGGGACTATTAGATAGATGTCCCGTAATTATAAAGTATACAAATAACAACACTTACAGCCCATAACCAGATAAACTCAAACTATTCCTTTTCTTATGATAACAATAACTATTATACATCTAGGCTACATTTAATTGTAATATAGATGACATGAAAATTTTTATAAATATATTTTATATATAAATTATACATAAAATTCATTCACAAAATTTTAATCTCATTTATACCGTCGAATCAAATATATCCTTGGACTTCCCATGAGCAAATTTAATCAAGCGCAAACAATTGACTCAGATATGTCTCGAGGATTTGACTTATGAGCCTTCTGTATACCCCTTCGGTTGGATGATAGCTATCCCAAAAAACATATTCGGAAATATCAGGGCAAGTGGCAGCCAAAGGGTTGCATAGCACTGCAACCTCTAGTTGGCCCGTGCCACAACAGCCTCTGTCCACAACTTTATAGCCTGCAATTGAAACATACGAAATAAATTTGATCAATAAAAAATTTTACACTATGGTTCATTTATACATTATTGTGTGTGAGAGTTTTAAAATAATAAATGCCGGAATTAAACACTTTTATCAACAAGACGATATATAACTAGAGGCTTGTGTAATATATTTTTACATTTTTAATGTATAAATATTAAATTTTCAAAAAATATTGTCAATGAAAAATAAATTCAACTAAATTTCCAATGTAGTGCTCTGAAAATATATATTTTAAGAGGATAAATTAGTACCTTTAAATTTAAATTGATATATATTACACCATTAAAAAAAAGATATTAATTTTTTTTGTATATAATTAAAAAATTATAAAGATATATATGAAGAAATCAATTTATTCTCTTTTAAATAGTAAAAGGCTAATAGAAAATTTTCAAATTTTAGAAAACTAATGCAATTTGTCCTCAAAAATATTTCCCGAAATCAAAATAAATATTTACTCGATAAATTCTCACGAGTTAATGTATGATTGGAGGGCTGTACCATATTTTTGGTAGTTCACAATGATATCGAGCAGAGGGTTGTAAACATCCACGTAGACAATGTGGGTATTGGGTGAGTTCTGGTTAAGGGAGTCCAGTTCCTTTGATAATTTGGAGTTGAACAACCTTGCTGCGTCGTTGTACTTCTCTGCGCACTGCCTTATCATCCCTCCAGCAAGTGTTCTCTGTGATGGCACGCATCCAATTGGTGGTGCACTCAGTACTGCAATTCTACGAGCTCCAAGTCTGTACAGTTCCTTTCCATTTCATTTCATCCAGGGGAGAAATTTCACATGGTGAGGTATATTTGATTTCATTGAAGTGCACAAATATTCTGATTTGTAAGTGTGAACATTTTAATAATGACACGCAATTATATATTTATATGTTATTACAAATGTTTGAAAAGTTACATTGATTTCATATATTTGATTTATATGTTATCTCACAATTATATATTTGATCTCATATAATTTGATTTATTTAGGTTTTTATCGACAAATTACATTGATTTTTTCTAATATTTGATGAAATTTATGTTGACTCTCTTTTATTTATAAATTTACTTTGAAGATCTATGAGTTTATGAAATCATTACATCAACCTTCTCTAAACTTGTAAAATTATTACATTATCCTCTCCTTCAATGAACATTGAACATTATATTCATAGAAAGGAGGTTAATGTCACCTGACTAAATAGAAGAGAGTCAAAATGAATTTCATCAAACCTCAATAAAGGTCAATGTAATTTATCTTTATTTTATTTTATTTTTTTATTTTCAATTTGATTTATAAAAATGTCACTTTTTTTTAATCCGTTTTTCCTTTTTAGAAATTTGTAGAGTAAAAACAGAAGATGATATTAGAAAATAAGAGTTTCATGTTTTTGTTATATTTTCACAGAATCTCAAAATAATAAAATATATGAAAAAAAAACAAACGTCAATTTTGTAATTAAAAACGAAGAGGGAAAAATAAAAAATAAAACATTATAATATACGATTAATTGATGAAGTAAAATACTTTACATTGAAATCCTATTAAAATAAATTACAATCTTGTAATATATTATGAATGATGTTTTATTTTTATGCATTTTTGGCACCATTATTTTGTAATTCCTTTGGGCCAACTAACGGGTTGGCAAAATCTTTAAACCTACCTTAACGAAATTAGAAGCTGAATTCAACATAAGGTCAGTGTAAGCAGGAACATCATACTGTAGTTGTCTCACACCAGCAACAAAATAGGTGTTCGCAATGTCGTCACTGCCTGCCACCACGACAAAAAGACTGTTGGCTAGAATGAAGTTTGTTCTGTCCTCTCCAACAATGCCTTTTAACTTCTCTATGTAGTCTTTGAACATATCCAGTTGAGTGGATAGTGGTATCACTGACTGATTACAATGTTCAACCAATTTAGAAAGAAATAATGAATATATAACAATACACAAGGTTTAATTTTAATCAATTAATGGTGAAGTTAAAACATTATTTAATTTTAATCAATTAATTGTGAAGTTAAAACACTAATTTATTACGTGTTGAAATGATACTCCCTCTATCCAATTATAAAAATCGTTTTGGGAAAAATAATTGTCCAATGTTATTTGTCACAAAAATTTCTCATAATAATTATTGCATTATTTTTTAAAACAGCAAATTTATCAACATAAACTATTTTTATTGTGTGTTTTAAATAATTTTGTAATCTAGAAGCATATGTTAAAATCTTAAAAGACACTTAGGACCTAAAAAACACGGACACTGACGCGGTCACGGGATATAAACATAAAGAACACATCAAAGTTAAAAAATTATAAAACATGGATATCACATACATATAACTAAAAATTTAAAAAAAATAACACCTTCAAAAAGTTATTTATATAGGCTTCAATTATATTTTATTTTCTTATAAACTCAAAAAATTATATATTATTTTTTTTTTAATACCTTTTTTATATTGTATTTTCTATACCAGAGTCAAAATAAATAAATTTTAAATTATATATATATAAATATGCATCATGAGTATGTCATGATAGTGTATATATATATATATATCATGTAAGATCCGAAATATAGACACCGTATCTAAATAGTGTGTGTGTATATATATATATATATGTGGGTGTATAGAGAGAGAGAACACTGCGTGGGGCATATCGTTCTTCATCTCAATAGATTTTATGAATTTTTTTTATACTAAATAGCTATTTTGATCCTCAAAAATAAATTAGATAACAAATTAATTCCTTAGAATTTAAAAATCTCAAATTTATTTCTCACAATTAAAAAAATAATAATGTACAAAAATATGTGAATGAACCGAGGTATCCTCTCTTTTAAATATAAGGGATCAATTTGATATATTTAAATTTTGATGTACTAATTTTGTCCCATGTACATTTATGAGGGGTCAATTTAGTTTTTTTTTTTTATCTTCTATGTTCCAACAATGGATTTTAGGAATTAAAAGATGAAGCTAAACTATCCTTATATTTACCGCTAATTTGGGGGTCAAAGGATCGTATCCTGAAGCACCGGAAGCAAAGCAGACGCCGGTGAGAAGATCACTGGCTTTGAGATTTGGATCCAAATAAGCAGGCAGGAACTCCTTAATACCTAATTCTTCAACTGAAATTCAAGGAACTATAATTAATCCCCACGAGAAACATAACTATTACAAATTAGTTAAGGGCCGATGATAGTCCTGATGACTGAATTCTAAATATCATGTTGCATAGGAGAAGAACACCTTGACAGCCTGAATTTAAAATGTTTAAAAGAACAAAATGACTTCTCTTTCAGAGCAAAATAAGTCCTTTTCCCCTCTGTCTTTTATCATTTTCTTTTTAATTTAGTCCCTTTATATTTCAATTCATTTTCAATTGTCTCAATTCACTGGATTGTTATATAACTGAAAGAAAACATTCAAAAGTCTATTTTACCAAATTTTAAAAAAAATCAAATAAAAAAATTGAGTAGATGCGAGGAATGACAAAGTCTGTTTCACCACATGGATATATATAACGTGGTCCGGCGACAGGCCGGTGGTGCTAAGCTATACGCGCCATAGGCATTGATAGGCACCAGAGTAAGCAAATTATATTAAACAGTTATGCAAACATAACATTCAATACGAAATGACTCAAGGAGCAAGTGACGTATATCCACATGGCTAAAGTTGAGTGAAAAAGCAAAAAAGGTGTTGGTGAGATGAAACAGAGGGACAATAATTTCACGAGGAGTGCTCCAAGTTAGAAATGAAAGAAAATAATATCAGATAAATTAATTTATTAAGAATAACAATATATTTCATAGTCTCTTATAATTAATTAAAAATATATAATAACTTAGTTTCTCTTTAATATTTTTAAAGAAATTTAGGGTTACATTGACAATTTAAAAGGAAGTTTCAATTGCTCTCCAATAAAAATATAAATATAATAAATAAGTCCATTAAAATATCAAAGAGACACTAACTCGTCTTATATTTTAAATAACAAAGGACTGCAAAATGTGTTTATTTTCTTGAGGAATCAATTTATCTTAAATCATATTTTTAAGGGCTAATTTAGGTATCTAATCTAAGTTTATATAGATAAAATATCACATTACATCATGACTCACAAACTACATAATATTTTTTTTTTACTTTTAAAGCACCTGAGAATTTCTCTTAGGTCAGTACACTATTTTTAATTTTCAGCGACATTTATAAACATTATTAAAACTATCTAGTAATATTTAAAATATTATTGATAATATAAAAAGTATTAGTAAAACTATATATGACTTCATTTCTTTCACTCCATTTGTTAGGTTTTTTCTTTTATTTATTTTTATTTGAAATTGTCCGTCCATTTGTTATTCAAGAAGCATTATTATTTTTTCAATGCTACTTCTAATATAATTAATTGTGTCACAACTTATTTTTTTTTTAATAGGGGGCAATTTGACCTACTAGCACAACTTGTTTACCATATCAATATTTATTTATCATTTTGTTAATATATGTATATATATATGTACATATATTTTTGTTTTTGAATAGATGGAGTAAAAGAGAGAACGTAACATTATTATGAATGTTATATAACTATGTTGTTAAAAACTTTTACCAATTCCTTACATAATTTCATAATATTTTTCATATCTTATTAAATCTTATTTATGTTGTTTACCAACAAAAAAGAAATCCTATTAATGTTATAGTGCACTCATTTGAAACAAATATTGTTCTGTTTTATATGGGATTCCATAACATTTTTCTATCTGGAGATCGAGGCTAGCAATGGGTGTTTTCATGATAATGCAATCATAGCGGGTCAAATTTTTTTTACTAATCCATTTATTCGATAAAATGAGATGAATAACTTTTTTTTTTTAATTTGATCCATTTAAATTAATTTATTTTTTAGGCAGTCTAATTAATCCATGAGTTAAACCAACCAACTTGTTAAGTTAATAGGCTGTGATCTGTTTACCTGTTTATTGTTTTTATTTTCAAAATTAAAAGTTAAATATGTGAAGTTAGCTTTTAAGTTAGTTGAAAAATAAAGGCAAGAGAAAAATGCATAACCCAACTCACTTTAAAACAAAACAAAACCAAGATTTATTGTATAATGTAGTAATGTAGATTTAGATTGAAATTATTATGTAATTTGAAACTTTAAATTTTGGTTTGAATTTACTATGTAACATCATATATTAAATTTGAAATCGGAACTTTTGACTTCAATTAAATTGAAACATATACTAGCATTTCCTATCCACAATTCCCAATTTAGAATTATTCAACTGTCTCTCGGCACCCAATATCCGATTGGGGAGAAAAAGGGGGGACAGGTACAATTGAGACCTTGTAACGAGATTTAACCCCAACAACCCCCACTCCAAACAAAACTTTAACATTATATTTTTGCTAATCAGTTTCGTTAATTTTAGGGTTTTGCTAATAAATTTTTTTAAAAAATAAAGTTTTGATGTTATTGATCGTTCCTATACTTTGAAAATAAAAAAAAATACATCTCTCTCATACAAAATTTTTTATTTTTAATTTCGTAAGATACTGATTAGATAAATCATTAACTTTAAGAGGATGTGAAAAATAAGAGAATTCAAAATGAAGAAACACCTGCATGCATTCTACTTCTCTTGCCGACATTTAAGATAAAGAATGAAAAAAAAGGAATGGAAATGGTTTTTTATTTTTCCTCGATAAGTAGACAATGCTTGACTTGGCAAGAGAGAGAAAGGGGCATAAGTACATCAAGCGTTAAAATCAACATAACAATTTGAAAAGCAAAACAGATGGATGCAGATAAAGAGGTAAATCTAGCCTTAGGAACAGGCACAACAGGCGTATGACCCATAATACTTTCACATAGGCACATTCCCTGGCGATTTCTTCTGACCGTTCGATTTCATCTCCTAAGCATTTAATTAAGGTTTGTTCTGACCACTTTGGAGAGAAACATATAATTTCCGGATTTAGCACCTCAATTTGTCGTTTTCTAATACACAGTTTCTTTTCTGAATTGATTTCTCTTATTAAAGCAGGCACATAAGCATGGCAAAAGCAAACTTGTCAGAAAGCAAAGTCACCACTACTGCATGTGTAGAGAAGAGAGAGTACCTAACAGGTCTGATGGAATTTTCCCATTGCAAAACCGACCCGTTGGGATCCCTCCCTGAAAGTCTTTCCCATAAGGAGGGAAGTTGCACTTCGCCAGCGTTTTTATGTTATTGTTGTTCCCTGAGTCCATGATCGAGTCTCCAAACGCTATCACTGCTGGAACTGAAACATTTGGTGGCAACTTCACCACACCCTTTGTTCTGTAGCACAGAGCAAGTAGTAATACGAAATGGAGCATTAATGTAATTGAAGAACCAGGGAGCTGCATAAACAGATGCATAGCGTCTGTTTCCTTGAGCTGTTCTAGCTAGCAAGGCCTTTTGTTAGGAAAGGGAAAGACAAAACAACAAAATCAGCTATTATCTTGTGATGTTGATGCCTAATAGCGAGCTTATTATATATACGTGTGTGTATGTATTCATTTATTGCACACACAAGGTTCACTAGATCCAACGATCGATCCCGAAGAGACTTTGCGCACCTTTTCTTTATTTGGTCATTCAAATTGTGTCTGCAAATATTGTTATAAGCATGGATTCAAATTGCGCAACACATAACTTGATGTCGTCGCAATATATTATGGTTGCCATCTTCATAATCACATTAGGTGGCAATTATGGCATGCCAACATATTACATGAATAAGTTGTAACGTAAATGCATTAGGCCACAATAAGACCACATTGTCACGACCACAATAGGCTATAACATGTACTATTTTAAACCGCAAAAAAACAAAAACTACACCGCAACAGTTGTGATGCGCGTCACAACTACTGTATTATCTATAATTGCAGCAATTGCAATTTAAAATATGGTTGTAAGATTAAATTTTTAAATATTGCTACAATGAAAACACTCTCTCAACAAATTTTTTAAGGCTCAGCTTGAATGTAATATATATATATATATATATATATATATATAAAACAAAGAATCAAAGATGTTGTAATCATTATTCATATGGAGTGGATATTTAAGTTGGTCATTGAAATTATATATGTATGAGATTTAGAAATTAAATCTTTTAGTTCTTTGACATTACAAAATGTAAGTCACATTAGTCCATGACTCCATTTTAATTATTTGCACTCATATTTTCATTAATATGTCACATTAAATGAAATATTGGTAACTTAAAAGTGATATGGTTAAATAATAGGTTCAAATGGTTAACATAGATCATATATATTAACAATATTATTTTTGTGTATGTGTGTAAATTAACAATGCTATTTATTAAATTTCATATTATAGTCTTAAATTATACTCAGTCATAAATCCATAAAATTTTGACAATGGGGACAAAAATTATATATCAATATAAAAACAAATAAAATATATTGTATCTTATTATTTTATCTCATTTAAAATTAGTGTAGGATTAAACACAATAAAATTATGAGCTCAAAAATTATATCACTATATAATTTAAGAAAAAATCAAAATTGTTGTGGGCCATAAGCACTTACCTCCTGGAAGGTGCATCCACCCCTCCTTATTTGCTTGTAGTTTAAATGGGAGAGTTTAAGTAGAATACCAGTTTATTACTAATATGTCAATTAATTTAGCACATCACAAATAGGGTCAGACAATAGTCTGAATCACAGGTGTCAAATGACTTAAGCCTACAACTTTTTGAAGGACTAACTTTAAATTGTACTCTATTGGTATGTGATGTTCAAATATCGGAACTATGAATTAAAACATATCCAAGCATGAATTAAAACATGTGCAAGCACATAGAAAAGGATGGTAGCTTTCGAACGAGATGTGAATTAATGAAACATGTCAGAGCTTGCATCTAGATAAGGATGGAATCTTTGGGAAAGAAATTCAGAAGGCATATGCGTTGTGCTGGAGCAGTAAATTATATCTTACTGGTATGTGATGTTCAAATATTGAAAACTATCAGTTAAAAGATGTCCAAGGCTGCACCTAGCTAAGGATGGAAGCTCTGGGAAAGAAATTGAAGCTACATGCGTTGTGCTGGCGCAGTAAATTAGTAGCACCATGTTAGGTGGCACATCTCATACTGTTATGAATATAATTTGTTCGTTTCCTTACACCTGGCCTACTTACAATTAACCCAAACCTCTAGATCTCTCGTTTTCCTCTTGGTGAATAAAAGCATTGCGTTATTCATCCTTTGGGCCAATCCGTGTATCACTAAATTGGGGTGTAAATGTGAATAGAGTGCCCTACTGAGAAGAGCGCTGACGAAACATTAAGAGATTTGCAGGAGATTACCGTACAATCAAATTGAGCCACACAAATCACTGAGTGAAAGGTGGGAAAAGAAGATGAAGAAGAGAAGAAGATTGTTGAGTACTATCCATTAGCTGTTTTCATTTTGTCGGTTTCTGAAGTAGTCTAGTCTGAACCATATCAATGATCGGTGAAGCTAAGCTAGCTATACAATTCAGCATTCAAATATGCAAGTATAGGCAAAGAAACCCACCCCCCAATAAGAAACTAAAGGCAGAAGAGAAACTGACAAATGGAGTTGGATCTAGTAAGTTTAAGGAACAATTAGAAAAGTCTCCATAGACTCCCATTTAATATTTAATAGGTTGTTTTGTGGAGTTGTGGAACGTGGCTCACTTTTTGTAATTCGTTCGGTTTCCGATGCCTCTTAATGTACTGCTAACATGGTGTTGCTTTCATGAATACCATATATACTCAGATGAGGTTATTTGTTATGAGTATCCACTAACAGTTGTTTTTACAATAAACGTTGAGTAGTCCTTAATTTTATAAAAATGACATTCGAATGACGATGGAAGCATCGGTTGTCATCAATCAACTCTCTCAAAATCATAAAATAATATATACATAATAATTATTTTATAATTTATTTTTAAATGATGTGAGACATTAATAAAATGTGAATAATTTATTATAATGAATAAGATAACATAAAGACTAAACCTCTTAGTCATAATAACTTTGATAGTACAATATAATGAGCCAACTTCTCTAAAAGCTTAAACTATAGATTGAGAGAATTGACGACAGAAGTTATTTAAATAGGTTACGTTATTAACAGCATTACTGATAGCCTTTTTTGACGTGGCATTACCGATAGCCTTGAGCTTTTGTTACTAAGCAAATTGATACATACGTGTGAATGTGAGAAGTTAATGAAGAACAATGAATTGCCTAGACAACTCTATGAACAGGTTGTCGAAGAAAATTCGACCAAGAAAGAAAACAGTTTATATAGGGACAGATTGAGACCAAAGATTGGTCCAGGTGATTGAGCATTTATCAAACCTTTTGTAAATTAGACGGGAAGGAATCGTAACCTACGTGGTTCCGCTGGCCATTGACACCCATTTTATTGTATATAATGGTAATTTTAATTATCTTTATTTATCTATCATTTCTTATAATAATAATAGAATAGAGAATAATATTACTCATTTTTTTTTTAACGTTTAGCACGTTTGTTAACTTAATTTAATTTTCATTTTCTTTTAAAAGTTTCTGACGTTGGTATTGACTTTATCACCGTGATTATTGATATGTACGGGACCCATAAGACTCAATATACGGCAATTTTTTAGATCGTCCTAGAGTAAGAAAACTTTTTATTTTTATTTTTTCACACATGAATCTTTGTACCATCAAAGTAATTTTCCAAGCGAGAAATATGAGGGTATTATTTCACTTAAAATATCCTATCTATTCAATCAATGTTTAATTTATTATTGAGATGATAAATTTTTATTTAAATATATTGTAATTTTTGTTAATGGTGAATGAGAGATAAATTGTATAATATCTCAAGTAAAATAAGTTTAAATAACATAATTTTACATGAAAAATAAGAGCAGCAATTACTGTGGGTCCACAATTTTTTGAATCATCTGCCATTTAATAAATGGGAAGGTTCGTTATTTGTACATTGTTCGTACGTAGTAAATGGTTTTTGAATAAATAATTCAAAGCTGGGTGGAGTGAACGACACATGTATTCCTAATAAAAAGCATAGTTTTCATACTCGGACCGGTGATCGACTCTGTCGAGGCACCGGGTTATTGGGTCATTGGTTCAATCGGTAGGTTACTGGTCAAACCGGTTGAACCAGATTTATAAAAAAAAATAAAAATTTAAATAAAATATAATAAAATGATAACTAATTAACAATTTAATATTCTTTAAAAAGTCCAAATATAAAAATATAAATAAATAATATAAATTCTAAAATATTATTCACATTTCACATTCACGAATCACAATTAACAAGTTCAAAACATAATTATACAGACAAACACAAATTTTTACATCACAAACTCATAAGTTATGACAATACAAATAAAGTTATTACATTTTTCTATAAGTCAAATTAGATTTTTTTTAAAGATTTTTGAAAACGTCATCATTTAGAACAACAAAGCAAAAAAACAAAAAAAAATAAAAAAACTTGATCGGCCCAACCCGATTCGACCGGCTGAGTAAAATCAAGTCACACCGATTTTGATACGGGACCGATCCAAATACTAACTTAAACCAATTTTATGACCGGTTCACCGATTTACGATCAAACCGGCCTGTCCAAACTGGTTTCACTACTATGATAGGAAGTATTATTATACTTTGAAGATACGTTATTGTTCGTTGAAATTAAAATATAGATGCTATGGTCGATCGCAATCTTCCATAAAATATTAAAGTATAACGATCGTTGGGAAAAATCAAGTCACATTAAAAACAAGAAAACAAACCTTGCAATAAATCACAAATAATCAAATTAAAGGACCCAAAAAAGGAGAGAGCAAAGAGAGATCGTTGGGTGCGTACATATTCTCGTGAAGAAAAATGATAGATTAATCGAAACACCACGTAAGTGGGTTGGCTACCTCGTTGATACGCCAACTGAAGACCTGAAATTCAGTGATTAAAAGTTCAAAATCGAACTGCATATGGCACTTTTCCCTTCATCCCTTGCCGTAGAATTATTAGTTCGGCCACGCACCAGATCTGCATAGAAGCAGAAAATAACGCATTTTAGCTGACAAATATTAAAACAACAAAAGGTGAGTACCTCAGTTATTGTTTGTACAGAGCTTTTGTTTCGTAGCGTGTGTTTATCTTTGAAAGTCGAATTCATTATTTACCTTTTAAAAAATGCTATGTAACTAAAAATTTATCCAAAATAATTTGATATAATTATCGGCCTTTAAATAAATTGGTTGATCATATCACTTTATTTCATCTAATAATTATTATAATTTTATAAAAAATTCTGTATATATTTTTGTGAATGTATAGCATTACTCTTAATTTTTTTCGATCATATTCTCATTATCTTGTGATGAAGAAACTCGTGGGTTCTGCATATCGCGTGTTAACACGTTTTAATTTTGTTTTCCACAAAGTGAAACCATGCAATGGAAGGATTTAACTAAGTGATAATGTAATTTTTTAATATTATTCATATATTAAAATTAAATTCTATTGATATATATGATAATTATTTTCTTATATTTTTACATATATTAAAAAAATACATAAAAAAATCATATTATGAATTAATGGCTTTAACCTTTTTTTTATAATACTAATATAAGTTATATGATACATTTGGGAAAAATCCCACTCGTAATTTATAAAATGCCAAATGCAATTTCTATTATATTATTTCTAAACCATTTCTTCTTATATAATTGTTAGGGAGAGTAATGGTAAGTGCAGTCAGATACCAAATGGTTTGACCAATACACCATTGTTCTCAATATATAATACACGTGTTTCCCTTTTTCTATCCTTGAAGAAAGAGGTTTACAATTTTTCATAGACAGCATTTTTTTTCATATGATTAAAAATGACACTTTCTTTCCAAATATTTCTTTACGTTACCATTTGCTGCAATAGAATCACACATACTTCATTACGTTACCATTTGCTGCAATAGAACCACACGAGGTGTGATAGTTGTGATACAGTGACAGCTCATTTTATTTTTGAATAATTATATACTTATGGTTCGATTCTTATTATGAAAATAAAATATATTTTATGATAAGTTATTTATCTCTTAAATAGTATTTAATTAGTATTCTGAGATAAAAATACAGAGATAGAGATAGAAATATAGGGATAGTGGAGATAAAGATATAAAATTTATTATCCTCAATTTTTCTATAAAAGAGTTAAATTTCTATCTCTGTGTCCTGTCTCCACTGTTCCTACTTTTTAGAGGGACAAAAATACTGAAAATTTTTGTCTCTAAGATAGAAAATTTTTATATCTCCATATTCTATCTCTGTCATCAAATATAATACAGGGATAGTCTATTCCTATATTTATATCTTGAAATACAAACCAAACACTATCTTAAAGTCATAGTGTGAAGATTAGTCAATATATTACAGTAGATTCTTTGATTTCGATAAAAAAAAAAAGAAAAAAAAAATCTTTTTTACTGCAATGGAGTGCAGGCTTGTTACACTTTTTTCTAGCAGTTCACGTCTGGCACTGGAAGTAGTGTGGGCCATCTTTTATTTATAAGGATGACACGGGCCCCGGGGTCCTCGCCAGCAGGAAAAGGTTTTCTTTATTTATCTATCGGGTACATTATTTACAGATTTACGGCTTTTGAATGAATGAATAAATAAAGTGTTCTGCAACAGTGGAGAGGATTCGTCATTAATTATTGATAATCAAAGATCTAACTATAGGTAGAAAATATTAAGTAAAATGCTTTGGTATAATAATATAATAAATTGTATTGACACCAAATCTTAAGCCTGCAAATTATCAATAATCACTCCATAGTTTTAATAGAGTACCCAGAACATCGACATTATTGTGATACACAGGTTTTGGGTTACAAAACGATCCCATGAACAGACTGATCCATAGACCATAAGTTTTGACTAGAAGTGTTATTTTCACAGATGAAGCTCCTGTATATATTTCACTGATTTGATAATTGCTTAATATTTGTTTATTATCTCATTAATTTTATCTATCATTTTATGGATTAAAGCTAACAGTCTGCTATAAAATTGGCTTGTACTATAACTGCATTGACCTTTTTTTTTTCTCTTTCTTCTTTGTAAAAAAGAATCTTGCAGTGATTATAGTGAAGTCACGCCAGCAATTAGTAGTAGTAAATGCAGCCCAGCTGTGAGGTGAGAGAGCCACCAAGTTATATAACTCAAGTGAGGGAAGAGAAAATTGAATTGGATATCGAATCGGTTAAGATATTAATTTAGAGGTTTAGAAATTTAATCGATTTAATCGGAATATAATAAATATGTATATATATAATTAATTAGAATATAAATAAATATATTAAATTATTAATATTAATATAATTAATAAAAAAATATTTATAGGTCTATAAAAATAAACATAATCCATATAAAATTTCTCTAATTTCAGTCTCATAATACAGTTACAAAGCATTTAAAAATAACATTTGTTTGTAACTAATGAATTTTATAATAAGCAGTCTGTGAATTATGGAAATAAGATAATAATAACCTAATAATTTTTGTTAGTATCCTTCTTTGATTCTATTATTTTTTATTTTTCTCTATGATTGTCATAAAATATTAGTATTTAAGTTTTAGAACAAAAAAAATTTAAGTTTTGAAAAAAAAAATAATCAGACCTATCCAGTTCGCCGATTTTCCCGATTTTGACCAGTTTTTAACTAGTTTTGACTTCTCCCTATTTTTTCGACTTAACCAGATCGGTCAGATGACCGGTTTCCAATCGAACCGTTCGGACCGGCCGGTCTGATCTAATTTCTGTTCATTGATATAACTATTATTGAACTTGTCCCACCTTGAGTGTGGATTTTGATATAATTTTCTGAGCGATACATGATATCAACAATCATCCTAAAAATTCTTTTGAGCAAATTACATTCACCTTAGAACTCCACTCATTTATCTCTTGTAGTTACCAAAAATACCCTTATAACCACTCCCACCGTCATCTTTCTTCCTTCATTGCCTTTAATCTGTTCCCGGTCAAAGGCTTAGTTTTCTACTTGTTATGAAGAGCTCCCAGCCGCCCCCTCCAACCCAATGTTCAAGACATTAATTTCATTCATCAATCACCAATTGATCAGAAACGTGATATCATGTGCTGCATACATATTGCGAGATCTATGCATTATATTATGCCGGATGATGGAAATATTAATAAATTAAAATGAAATTAAAGTTCAGTTCAGAAATTGAATAAAGACTTCATGACCCTTCCATTGTAGAACAAAACGGTGAGTAAATTAAGAACATACATATTTTTTTTATAACCACTCACAATTTTCAGAATAATACTCTTCTTTCGATTCTAAATAAATATAATATCTGTGCCTAGTGTTAATTACGATAAATTGCAAATATTATGCGTCCAGTTCTTCGGTCTACGGTGCTAAGCAAACAAAAGCTTCCAGATTCAAGGGGAGGTGAAGCACAAAATAATTTCAGGCCACCCTCGTCTTCCACCGCGGTGTTCCCTGGAACCTCTGTCGCCGAGCACAGAAGAATAGAAGCACAAAATAATTTGAGATAGGAAGAGGTTGGGATTGGACAATGACGGATCTAAAAAGTTTTAGCAATAAGGACAACCATAACAAAAATATGAAATGTGTTAAATCTTGTTATTTTGTTTTATTTATAATGAACATGGGATCAAATTTTATTAAATAATGGAGGTAAAATTATATATACCTGTATAATGATTTAAAAAAAAATTGAAAATCTTGTGGGGGCAGAGGCCCCTCCCTCTGCAATGTGGATCCGCCCCTGGGGTTGAGGCAGAGCAAGGGTTCCACTGTCTGCATGATGGTGATGATGGTATTATTGGGCGAAGGAAGAATGATGAAGGATTTTTTCGGTAACTCATCCAAAATTATTTAATTGTTGATATTAGATAGGGAGATGACTGTAGATTGAACAATTAGAAGAAAAAAGAGTTGAATTTCGATAAATCTGGTAGAAGTGAGTATGATTTGTCTAATCATTTTTTATGGGATATGATATAATTTACATAACATTCAATCAATGACTATTGAATATATGTGAGTATGATTTTAATTTTTAAGTTAGCGAAATTCTTAGACACACCAATTAGCAGGAATTGGATCTTTCAATTTTTTTGTTTTTGTTTTCATCGTAACTTTAGATATAGTAATAAAAGCCATTTCAATTAATAATGTTAATTGCTATATGCATAACGCAAAGAATTAATAGTTAAGCTCAGCAGACATATTTGAGACGCTTCGTAATATCAAGATTTAAATATCTAAGAAAATGCTTATAAAGAGAAATTAATGTCCATTTTAGTTTCTAATTTTATACTCATAAGTTATTTTAGTTATTGACTTTTAAAATGAGTTAATTTAATTCTTGACATCATAGAATATTAATCATATTAGTCCCTTAATATTTTCCATATATATATATATTTGATAATTGATAGAGCTCAAACCTCACACAAAGTGAAAGAGCAATGCAAGTTCCCAACACTACACTCAAAATCAAACAAAAGCAACTAAATCAGAAAACATATAACCCAGTGATTTGATTGGGTTTTTTTTTTTTTCCGGTCAAAGCAAGGTTTGGTTAGGTTTATCTTTGTATTCTGCTGCCTAAACCAATCGTAGGCCAGTTTACCGGATTCGTCCCAAACTAACTTGATGGCCCCACTTGAGGATATTTTAATTTTGTGGGAACTTCAACCCCCTTATACACCCCTAATTAATTATGAAGATACATGAGGGGAAAATTGTCCATTTTAAACATCTCTAATTGGTTGATCCCATTTTAGATTTCACCATATGTTACATTAGTATTTATGGGTCCATGTATTATAAAAGTAAATATCTCATAAATGGAACTCTTCTCTAAAATATAATAAAAATGATCAAGGCACTGAGTCATTGGGTCATTGGTTCAACCGATGAGTTATTGGTCGAACCGGTTAAATCGGATTTATATATAAAATATAAAAATATATAAAATTTAAATAAAATATAATAAAATGACAATCAATTAACAATTTGTCAGTCTTTAAGGGACCCAAATATAAAAATATAAATAAATAACATAAATTTCTAAATATTATTCACATTTTATAATCACGAATTATAATTGACCAGTTCAAAATCTAATAATACAAGCAAACTCATAAAGTTTTACATCATGAACTCACAAGCCATGACAATAAAAATAAAGTTGTTGTATTTTTCTATAAGTCGTATTAAATTTTTTTTAAAGATTTTTAAAGAAGACATCATTTAGCCAAAAAAAGCAAAACAAGCAAAAAAAAAAACCCGACAGGTCTGGTTCAATTAACCGAATCACCGGTCTTGATACAAACCCGACCAAGTCAAACCGGGTCACACCAGTTTCGATGCGGGGCTGATTCAAATAGCGGCTCAGACCGGTTTCATAATTGGTTCATCGATTTGTCAATTGAACTGATCGATCCGAGTCGATTTTGATTTCTATGATCTCTAATTTAGTTGTACATAATAATTAAAATATTACATAACAATTAAATACAAAAGTTAATATTAATAATAAAATTCATTTTTTTATTTAAAATAATGGGGTTTGGTGCATGCGACTAGGACGCATCCCACTTTAGCCATTTGCTCCAATGGGAGAATCCCATGCTAATCCCAATTGGTGGGCCCTCAAGCAGAAACCAGGTCATTAAATTTTACCCGTTGGAGATGCTCTTGAACTAACCATTGGTAAAATCACAAAAGTTGAACTTAAATGTTGCAAGTTTTTAATAATTTTGATATTCAATTAATTTGAGCTTTATAAAATTTAACATTAACTCATGCTAGTTAACATAAAATGTTTCAATATGCTTAACATTTTAATCTTAAAAAAAAAGTGAATGATATAACAGTTTTTTCTTTCAAAACACAATATTATTTGGACCTGCACGCGATGAAGGTGGCAGCAAATCAATCAAACGAGCCTGAATATGTGGGAACCAGAGTTTGCATTTGAAAATGAGTTTAATTTTGACGGTGGGTGAAATTGAAGCAAATTTATTAACGTGATGATTTATGATTAGATGATTATATTAAATTAAAATCTTTGAAAATAATTGCTCGATCACACAAACTGCTTTTCATATTTTTGCATTAAAGGAATCAAGAGCTGCTTGTAAGCGCTTTCAGTGGGTTGATAACTGTCCCAAAACACAAAATCCGAAGCGTCAAGGCACGCGGGTTGCCAATGGCATGTATACGTGACCTCGACGATGCGTGTGCCACAGCACCCTCTGTCTTCCACTTTAGAGCCTGCAAACGGGACAAGGAAATAAATATATTTTGCAAAAGTTAAAATCACAAATTTATTGAAAACTGTTACGGTTAAATTGATAAAGCATTTTGATAGTATTTTTTATTGATGAATACCAAATTGTTGAAGCAATTTCTAACATATGCGGAAAGAGTGGAAAGTATTAGAAATAGTTATTTATTTTGATGTTGATGGTTTTTCATATATGTTTTTGTCATCAGAACTGATTTTCTTAAGAGTGTTATTATATTATCCGTACTAAGTGATAGTAAACACCATGTTCAAACGTGAAATGATATATATATAAAAGTGAGGATTTCAGATGCGTAAGTTATAAATCTATTAGTCGAAGCATGTGAGAATTTATATGTTAATAACTATGGATTTCAAATAATAAATTTAGTAAAAGAATTTGTCGTAAATCGCTAATTATCATCGCATACGCTACGTTTGCAAAACATGTTAGTAAAACATCTATTATTTACACATCGATCCACAGATGTCAAGAAAAGAAAGAAGTCTATGCTAAGGAGAATGAATGGTGGTTAATTACTACTATAGCACACAAAGTGAAATTTGAAATTACCATATTTTTGGTAGTTTAGAGTCACGTCAAGCAAAGGGTTGTAAGCATCAACGTAAACAATCCTGCCATCTGTAAGGTTCTTATTAAGGGAATCAAGCTCCTTTGACAGTTTTCTGTTAAATAACTGCACTGCATCGTTGATCTTTTCTACACAGTTTCTTGCTACTCCTCCTAACACTGTTCTCAGAAACGGGGTACACCCAAGAGGCGGTGCACTGAATGCTCCAATCCTCCGTGCACCAAGTTCATATATTTCCCTTCAATTATGCATTCAATGGTGAAAAAAGAAAAAAAAATACATGGTGAGGCAATTAACTATTAATCATTTGTTCTAAAGAAAACAGGAATTTGAATGTATTTCTGATCTATATAGACATCTGATTTACTCAAGAATTGAAGTTTTAAATTCCGCAAGTCCACAACTGCAATGTTACGAGAGTAATTGTGACCGCAATATGATGGTGCCCGCTATTAGATATAAAAATTGTGTGTTTTTATTTGATCACTTAGGTATTTGAGAGAGATGATTTATTATATAGTATACAATGTAAAAACCTTTCCGATTAAGTGGTGTATAATAATTTGATTCTTATATTGTCCTTTTATTCTTTTTTTTTTATTTTTTTTCAAACCCCAATATTAAAAATAAATATTAAACTTCAGCATATGATAAAGGTGAACTTATGTATTGTTCATAGTTTAAGTCCAATGGAATATAAAGATGTGCCTCTATCAAATATAAAATTTGATCAAAAAAAGTTGAGCTTTTAAAAAATAATACTTTTGTTTTTGGCATATTTTTGTTGATTACAGTAATTACAATGTACTTGCATTTCTCATTGTAGCCGCAATTTAAGACTATAGAATGAACTATATATATTTGGTAAGATGAGACTAAAGCATATATACCTGTAAGAAATCAGAAGCCTAACTGACTGGAAGATCGCTGTAAGTAGGAAAATCATACTGCTGCTGTCTAAGACGACTCACAAAGTATGTGGAGGCAATGTCGTTGCTGCCTAATACAACAAGATAAATAGTATTGGCAACGATGAAGTGTAATCTGTCCTCTCCAAACCAGTTCTTTTAACTTCCATTTGTATTCTTGGAACATTTCTAGTTGACCAGATAAATGTATAACCGACTTGGTCATAATCCAGTAACAAATTAAGTTAGGATAAAGGAATCCTCAAATGACATTTTTTCTTGTTTTTTTTTTCTTTTCAATTGAGAGTAGTGGAGTACTATTATTATCACATCTAATAATAAAAATACGTATAATATATATTTAATAATTTTATTATATATATAATATTACTCTTTAATGAATATGTTTTATGGACATTAGCTAGAGAACATTCCCATTTTTCAACACTTAGAATTTGTCTGTTCATATCTTATTTTTAATCTATTTTCCACCTTACTCCACAGTGTCCCTAGCGGTGTCCAAATAAAGATAATATTGGAGCTGAATTTTACATATATACCCCCAGTTGTGACGTCAAAGGGTCGTATCCGGCGGCACCAGACGCAAAGTTCACAGCGGTGGCCAATTCCGTAGGCTGGAGACTTGGATCCAAGTATGCTGGCAGAACTTCTTTAATGCCTAATTCTTCAGCTGACACAAAATAAAATAAATACACGAATGACAACCAATATATCTGACATGGCTTTAATTTAAGTTCGAATTGTAAACAATTTAAAATCACATCAATTAATGTACCTATATGCAGGGACAGAGCAAGAGAATTAATAAGAGGGGGACCAAACTAAACATACATAGTTTAAAATTTTTAAAAAATTACCATATAAAAGTATATTACATAAAAAAATTAGTACAATACAAATTACTTGAAGTCTTGAACAAAGTTGTGGTTAATATATTAAGAATTAAATTTTGATATATTGATAATATAAAATTATTTTATTTATTATTTAATTAAATTATTTTAATTCGATAACTTTTTAAATAGTGAATATAAAAGTCAATAATCAAAATTTATCTACCAATTTTTATATTGTCTGTGCATACAAATTAAATTCATTTTGTAATTTCAATTATATACCATTATTTTTTTATAGGCCAACAATATACCATAAGTATATGTTCAAAATTTTTTTTGGCTAAGCTAGGAGACCATTACATCTCCTGACTCCCTTCCCTCCGTGCCTATATGCAAATAAAATGCCAAAAGATTATTTATTTATTTGTATAAAAGTATTGACCGAAGCATAATTTTCAGACTTGGATCGGTGATTGATTCGGTCAAGGCACCGCGTCACTGGGTCACTGGTTCAATCAGTGGGTCACTGGTCGAACCGGTTGAACCGGATTTATACAAAAAAATATAAAAATTTAAATAAAATATAATAAAATGACAGCTAATTAACAATTTAATACTCTTTAAAGGGTCCAAATATAAAGGAATAAATAAATAACATAAATTTCAAAATATTATTCACATTTCACATTCATGAATCACAATTAACAAGTTTAAAACATAATTATACGAGCAATCTCATAAAGTTTTACATCACAAATTCATAAATTATAACTATACAAATAAAGTTATTGCATTTTTCTATAAGTTAAATTAGATTTTTTTTAAGGTTTTTGAAAAAGTCATCATTTAGAACAATAAAGCCAGAAAAAGGCAAAAAAAAAACTTGAGCGGTTCAACCCGGTTCGACCGGTTGAGTCATCGATTTTGATACAAAATTGGCCGAGTCAAACCGGGTCGCACCGGTTTTGATGCGGGACCGATCCAAATCCTAACTCGAACCAGTTTCACGACCGGTTCACCGATTTTCCGGTCGAACCTGCCGGTCTGAACCGGTTTTTAATACTATGGGCTGAAGATTGAAAGTTTAGATAAAATGGATTTTTTTAATCCATATCTCTACTCATTTTTCAAATTTGATCCCTTTTCTTGAAAAAAAAAATTGATTCATTATGTTTCAAACTGTTGTCTGGTTCTCAACTCACTTTTTTGTTGCATGACTAGTGGAAATTTTTGTTTTCATTAAAACAGAAAAAGTTAATGGAAATTGTTCACATAAATTGTGTCACATTAACATTTTCTTTTCTGTCAATTGTGTGACCAAGAATAATGATTTGAGACTAAATTGTAAATAAGTTGAAACACAATAGACCAAATTAAAAAATAAAAGGTAGGAGATCAAATTAAAAAAAAAAATCAGGTAAAAATAATTGATAAAAAAATACCGTATTTTACCGAAATTTTATATTGTGGTTGATGTAATGCCGCATATATAGCGTGAAAATTGGCAATTAAAGTGTTACGCGAACATTTCTTTTACTTCTACTGATGTATGTTATTGTATATACGGATTGGATAACCAATTACAATAACATGAATTAAAATAATAATTTTAATTTAACTTGTAAATTTTATTAAACAATTGCAAACAACTATAGTCTCTATTAATTAAAACAAGGAGGAATGATAAAAATCAAATTATAGATCACTTAATAGAAACTCTAATATCATATCATAAACTATCTTTTTTCAAAAGATTATATCATTAGATAAAGACACATGACTAATTTATATAATTTAAATAGGAGTTGTATTTTTTATAGACAATATGCAAATTATTATTTTATTATGAGTAAAGTATAGCTCAACCACCCCAAATTGAAGAGAAGCATAAGTTTAAAGTACATATATAGATTCTTCGAACACCAAAACAGAAGAGAGAAACACCTATACTAGTTATATCTTAACAAAACACTCCGGCATTAGAAGGAAAAAAAGGAAAAGGAGCCAAAAGACAAAAACCAAAACAGAAACAAAGAAATACTAGTGTTGGAATTGTAATCAACACTAGTCATAATAAAAGAAAGCACATCCCTGTGTATGAAAATACCATATCTATTTGATAACAACAGCCAAAAAGCATGGATGATTTGGCTTGGCATTATAACAAAAAGTAGCTATCATATCAAAATATCCTTATCAGTATATACTATATTCAATAAAATCAAAGTTGAAAATAAAAACATGGCATTAGATGAGGTATTTACGTAAACTAAAAGATTAATTACTTAAAAACTTATGGTGTGAGACTAGATGAGGTATTTACATAAACTTTGGAGTTTGCACGTTTGAAAAGAATGAATATAATTCATTCAAATAGAAAATGAAAGCAACTACGTACGTATGATAGTAATGAAAATAAGTTTTAAATGAAAGTATTTCCCATGCATATATAAGAAATGATATTTTGACACTCATGTGGGTCCTATGTAATGTGAGGGAAATAATGGAGAGAGAATAAGTTGAAAAAAAAGTAAGTAGTGAGAGCTATGTATATTATAAGTGGAATGTTTAAGTGTTCGAGAAAATAAAATATTAAAATAGTAAAATCTTTGCATATATAGATGGATAGACAAAGGCAAAAGAGAAAGCATGCAGGCATACGCAAAATGTCTGGTGGAACTCTTCCATTGCTAAATCGGCCAGTTGGTATCCCTCCCTCAAAATCTTCCCATATGGTGGGTAATTGCAACGAGCATTGGTTTTGAAGTTGAAGTTGCTATTGCCCGTATCCACGATCGATAGAATCTCCAAACACAGTGCTGGAACCGAAACATTTGGCGGCAGTTTCGCTGCACACTTCGTCTTGGGGAAAATAACTAATAATACTATCAAACGCATCAGCAAGGAAGGAATAAGATGAAAAGAACCAACTCTAGACTAGAATATTGCCTAGCTGGAATTGGGCTTCTCCCTTTGAAATGGGTAACAAAGATAATGACCAATGAGCAACAAACAATTTTATTTATACTATGAGTATTGTTCAAGGTTAAAACCAAATGTCCATTGCAGTATCAATATAAGCAATATGACGCATTGCACTCATAGCTTAGCACAACAATAATATAAGAGTTAATGTTTATTTTAGTTCTTGATTTTATATTCATGAGTCATTTCAGTCTATGACTTTTAAAATGAGTCAAATTAGTCTCTAATATTATAAAATGTGAGTTATATTAATCTCTCAGTCCACCTTTATTTAACATTCTATCCAATAATTGATAATGTGTAGTGTTAGGTGATACTTTCGCATCCTTTATCTCATGAGATTCCTAACAGTGATCTGAATCTCTCACAATATTTGTAGACACATTCATCTTACCAATGAGATTCAAATCGTATTCAGGAATCTCGTGACTTTTTTGGCCACATTTATTCAAGTGAAATCGATACACATAGTCCAAAGTGTTATCATTTGCTAAGTCTACCTTAATCAATTTTGCTACATAGATCTTCTTCTAATCATTTGCATTAAAAATAAAATGAGGAGTGCCTTGATTCCACATATATTGGATCATTCCCTGTGAAAGAATCGAAGAAGCCGAAGATAACCAATCAGATAGTGTCAGTTACAGTACAAAATTGGGTGCAATCGGCTGGTGTATTACACAAATCGACTTCTATATAAGTATTTTTTAATACAGAATTTGATTACACCCAATTTCGTACTGTACCTGACACAATCTAACAAAAGCTGACATGCCTATGAAGTCGATTCAAATCGACTTTGGTATTTTTTTGGTCCACCCGATATGATTTGACATGACATGACCTGAGCCTAGGGTGTATAAAGAACAGAAGTCGATTTGAGTCGACTTCAGTGTTATTTTTGCGAAAAAATTTTGCAACATATGGAAATCGGTTCAGATTGACTTCCATTAAAAAAAAAAAGAACATATATGTAACCAATTGGAAAACGGAGGATGTGTGTAACATCTCTTCTTTTTCATTTTATTTGTGTAAAAAAACATAAAAATTACTACCTCTATTCCTTATTAATAGTCATTTCAGGAAACTGTGTAATTTTAATACTTTAAAACGTTAATGTATCTGACTATAATTTATAGCCAGATATATTAAATTTTAATGTATCAAAATTATATCATTTCTTTAGAGTAACTATTAATAAAGGATGAAGGAAGTAATTGAAAGCAATAAATGTAATATGAAAATATGGAATTTTAGGCGCCCACCTCAATACTAATTCTTCAGAAAAAAAGGTCATACGTGAGCTATATTGTCCGTCAGTTGTTTATAAAAATAATTTTAACTTTAAAATATTATAAAATATAACTTACTTCAATTAAATAAATAAAAGTAAAAATTAATAATATATAGATTATTTAATATTTATGAAATGTTATCTAAAAGAAAATGATATATATCTAAAAAAAATGATCCACCAAATAGAGATGATGATATATAAAGAGCAAAAGTTGTGATAAATTAAAATTTCCTTTTTTTGTTGGTAAGGACAAGTTTCTTTTTTAAGAAATTAAACTCATTATTATTCTAAGAATTTAATTTCTATGTACTAACAGTGTAATTTTTTTATACAGTCATTTAATATTTTACACCCACTATTTAAACTTATCTAAATAAAATATTTTAATTGAATAACAGTGTGAATATTTTGCACTGCACGTCACATTAAAATTAAACTCTTATTGCAAACTTATAAAACGCCTATCCTCTATATGCGTGTTACCTAGTCATATGGCTATCTAAAAATATATTTGTTTGGCATATTCAAAATTCATTTAATAATTAAATACGTTTCTAAATAGACTTAGGCAAGACCATGTTTTCAAGCGATTAGATGCATATCAAAACAATAAAAATTCGGACGGAGTTTACGATTAGGATGGAAGATTCATTAGCTGGTCCACCTTGTTGGAGAAGTTTCTCGTCTGATTGGCTCATATATATGGAGCTTACAATTAGGATTGAAGAGAGAGGCTCTCTTGAGATAACATACTCGTCATTATTGGTGGTGCTGAGGCTTTTAGATAGGAGTTTGATGCGGTGTGGTCTGTTAAGGGACAACAGGCGAGACTATTTGGTACTGGGGTATTTCTTTTGCCGTACCTGGGAGTTCACGCTTTGGGGTGTAATGTTAGTATATATGGCTTTTGGCCTATGCGATGCATTGTTTGGCCATGTATGTTTTGTTTCGATAGCCAGGGTAGACAAGTTTGTTATGGTATCCTTAGGAAGGATTTAAGACTTGTAGCTATGGTTTCAGGACACCTTATGTTGATCCCTTATGTCTTTTAGGGAGATCTTATTAGAGTATCAAACTATTCATTTGTCCATACCCATCAATTTAAACTTTTGAAATAGATGATTTCATGATATGATCTCAAAGCCATTACTATGACTAAATAGTCAAGATTCTGAACCTTATTTTGATAAAAATGTTACGTTCAAGTCGAATAAGAGGCATTTGCATAAGGGAGCGTATTATAGTATAAAACCATTATTGTCCCTCTAGCTATCAGCTTAAGCTTTTGGGAAAAATGATTTCATGATAATCTTTAGTAATTATAAAAAAAAAAAATTACATCCTGTTTTATCTATGCTTGATTGTTTATTAGTATATATTATTTTGACCATAACAACAGCATGAACTTTAGGAGGTATTGGGTAGCATTTGGTAACTATCTTTAGACAATAGATATAGAGACGGTAGATACAATGAAGACGATGGAGACATAAAAGATATTATTTTTGTATTATGTTTAGTTGTGGAGTACAACATATGGTAACTGTCTCCATATTTCATTTCAAAATACAGAGACATTACAATAAATACATGGTAAAAGACATATATATCCCTATTAGGCCGCCGCCAAACCCCAGCACCACCATCTTTTGTGAGGATATATTAGGGGTATTATTGGAAGAAAAAATATTAAATTTATGTCTCCGCATCCTATCACTACTGTCTCCATTTTTCAGAGGGATAGAAATTTTCTGTATTTTTGTCTCTCTTCCTTATCTCTATCATCAAACAAGTATGTGTCTCGATATTTCTATCTAAGGACAGTTGCCGAATGCTATCTTGGTGTATGGTGTATGATAGTTTATTTTTCTTTGTCTTTTGTGTGTCTAGTATAGTTAGAAAACTGAACCGGACTGGTCGATCGGACGGATTGAACTAAGAACTGACCTGCTATTCAGTGTGGTCTATGCCTAGTAACCGTCTCTTCCAGAATCGGCTAAGAACAGCTATAAAACTGCCTAGGAACTGCCGAACCGGCCCAGCCAAATCGATCTGACCAATTTTTTTTACAAAAAAAGATGCAAAATGGCATCATTTTGGGGTTTTTTTCCCAAAAAAAAAACTAAAATCTCATTTTCCTAATTCTTTTCCATTTCTGACATGGGAAATAGTAACTTGAGAGATTTGATCTATATGGACAATTTTCATTTTGATTAAGGGATGAATTATGTTATATTCTATAGGTTTTGTTGATACTTAATTTAATTTTTATTTATTTTATAACATATATTTTATTTTATATTTTTATATATTTATATAAATATAAATTTTATTATATACCGGTTATATTCAGTTGAATTCTCGATTGAACCGGTTGAATCTCTAGACTTTTAAACCCTTCCCTTGCCTAGTGTAATATTCGGTTCGATATTCAAAACCTTGGTTTCTAGACTAATTAACTCATCACTAAATGTGTGAAGATGATATCGTGGCCAAAAACAAAACTCGTGTGTATAGACTTTATGTCTCAATATCAATGGGATTAATTGTTATATACGTAAATGCCTTGGTTTCAACAAAAAGTAAAAAACTCACCTTCCAATTTGAAGGCTGAGTTTTTTCTCAATTGTAAATGAAAAAAATAAATAAATAAAGCCAGAAGGCGAACTAGCTGCAGCCTGCATACATACTAATTAATAATTTTTAGCAAAAGTAAATTACATAAAAAAATCGCATAAGCAATCTTCTTATCTTTTAAAAGTCTATGATGCAACTATTGACTTAGTTAATGGACTAATACAAGTGATTATGCTAAGATTATCAAGTAGAGTTTATTCAACATTTCAAACTTAAAATTACAAGTATAGTTCATTATTAAATTTTATACCACAAACTACTTGCTCGTACGTGCGAGTGCAGAGACATCAGATTAATAGAGCCTCATGAAGTTGTAAAAACTGGAGGTTGCATTTGAAAAGTAAAGATAGCTCAGAATTGCTGTACATATTTTGTTAGAACAGAAACCACAAGCTTTCTGTAAACAGATTCAGTAGGGTGAAAACTGTCCCAAAAAACATAATCCAAAACGTTGGAACATGTGGTTTGCAAATGATTGCATAAAAATGTAACCTCTACTTTGCCAGTGCCACAGCACCCCCTGTCTCCAACTTTATAGCCTGAAATTGGACAACATTTTGCAGAAGTTAAAATTATTGAAAATATAATAGTAATTTATTCCTAGGTTAATTTCACCTAATTACTTTGTTATAACTGATTTTTCAAAAGAATTAATTCTGATGAATTGATGGTATAAATTTTTTTTATACTGTTATTCAATCAAATTTTATTTATATTATTTTTGAAGTAAGGAATTAATGAATCAAAATTAATTCTTTTTCTTAAACAAATGTCCATGAATGATAATTACTATTAGCACACAAAAGAATGATTTGGGAATTACCATATTTTTGGTAGTTTACAATAATGTCAAGAAGAGGGTTGTAAACATCAATGTACAAAACCCTGCTGTCTGGTAAAGCCTGGTTAATGGAATCCAGCTCCTTTGATAGTTTAGTGTTAAATAACTGCACTGCATCGTCGTACTTTTCAACACAGTTTCTTGCTATTCCTCCTGCCACCGTTCTCTGAAACGGTACACACCCAATTGGCGGTGCACTGAATACTCCAATCCTTCGTGCACCTAGTTGATAGATTTCCTTTCCATTGTACATGTTGAGAATGAAGGGGGAAAAAACAAGTTTATTGTCAATTAGTAATCGAGTCATCAGCACTACATAACAAGAAAATATTCTGCAATCAAAATGCTTGTGCAATTAGTAATTAAGTCATTAGCACCACATAAAAAGAAAATATTACACGGTCAAAATGTGTGCAATCTAGCATACAAATTAACCATTGAATAAATAAGTTGATTGGATGACTTTATTTCATCCAATAATATAATTTTTTTCAAAAATTCTGACAATTTTAAAAATTATTTTATAGCTTACATGCAATTTTTTTTTGTAGTATACATAGCATAACTTGCAGATAAAATAATATGAATTCATGTTCATTGTGATCAATATGGAGAATAATTCTCACGTACACTGAGAATATATAGTTGATATATCAATTTAATAATTTTTATTAGAATAGTGTTATTTATACTCATACATTATGGGATACCATACCGACATACTTTCATCTATTATTGGATGATATATAGGTCCCAAACTAAGTAGGATCCATATCTAATCGAATGATAGATAAGAGTATATCGATACGATATTCCATTTACAAATGGTGGGTAAAAATACCATTTCTTTTCTTATTATGTTTCATTATTGTGTTCATCTAAGAATTATTGAGGGATCATTGCTAAGACGAAACTTATAAGGATACCTTCACGGAATCAGCTGCTAAGCGGACAATAAGGTCAGCGTAAGCAGGAACATCGTATTGCACCTCTCTGAGATGGGACAAAAAGTATGTGTTAGAAATGTCATTGCTGCCCAACACCAGGAGAAAAAAACTGTTGCCTAGTATGAAGTTTGTTCTGTCCTCCCCAACGAGTCGTCTTAGCTTTCCTATGTATTCTCTGAACAGGTCTATTTGAGACGATAACGGTACAGCAAACTGGTTACAATCAAGTAACAAAAGTCACCAAAGGAATAATGAAACAAAAGTGATAAATGCTATTGCTTTATATTCCTATATATCCTCCTAATAAATACTAAATGATGAAGAAAATTTTGATTAATTTTAAGACATGAATTATATTGCTTGTATTTTTACTCCATTTAATATGTTATGTAGGAAGTTTTTTATAGGAGGATTTGCAAGATGGTAGGATGGTACCCTTAGTGCAATTAATGGTACCTACTTGTTTTTATTTCTTTTAATTGAGATAATCTTGTTGACTTACACAACTTTATATAATTATCAAGATTCATTTGTTAATTATTGTCTTAGTATATGTGTATATATATATATATATATTTTAACAAATAGAGTGAAAGGGAGAGAATATGTCATTACTCATAAAGGAACACCCAAATTAATGAACACCTTTTTCTTCAAACTCTGGGAGAGAAAATAGGAGCTTAAAGTAATGCTTACCGCAACACTAGATGTCAAAGGGTCGTATCCGGCGCCACCGGATGCAAAGCACACACCAGTGGCCAATTCACTTGGTTGGAGATTTGGATCCAAGTATGCCGGCAGAAACCCTTTTATGCCTAATTCTTCAGCTGAAACAATTTAAGAGAAAAACAGAATATAAGACAATAGTTTTTTTTTCTTTTGATAGTTATAAAAGGCGAAACTCTCAGAGAGTGCAAAGAAGAACATCAAAAGTTCACAACATCACAAAATGACAAACTCTAGACAATCAAACACAGACCAAAGATAAAACTAGCATGATAAGCACAAAAGAAGAAAACATCTCACATAGGGGCTAAAAACTCTTCTGCTAGTTTGGGCTTTTTCAGATCATCACAACTACCCTAAAATCGAGTTTTGGGCTTTTGCCAAAACACAAACGACCTCATCCACGTCAATCAAGGATAGACCTGAGCATTTTACCCAACTCCAATAACTTTCGTATATTTAAATATTGTGATATGTTTCCTTTAAAAATATAAAGAAGGCCAAACTTTATTTAAAACAAAAAATTGCAAACACAAGTATACCTCTCGCTCCATATTTTTTTTCCTTTCGATAACCAACATAAAACTTCTCACGCGCACATTCAACAACTTAAAAACTTAAAATGCTAAACAAATATTTAAATGTGAAATGACTAATGACATGTTTGCAAGAGTTTTGCATATTTAGACAATCAGGCTACTTTATTCAAAATATAAATAAAAATAAAAAAGAAAAAGTATTCTCTCCTTTTTTGTTTATATGTATGAAATGAATGAACAAAGAGACACCTATCAATTACAATTTTACTCTTCATAAGTTCTTTTGAGATGGTATTGTAATTTGTCAAATAAAACAATTGTCTAATTTAAAATTATATTATAGTGGTGTTTTAATATGTTGTTTTTACTTTCTTTTAGTTTTGGAGAAATTGATTTTAGTGAATTTTACCGTTGTCATTCCTATCATTATCGTAAAAAAGATAAGTTAATATAGGTTTCGCTTATAAATTCTTTTATCTTATCCTTTCCAAAACATGTTGCTGTAATAACTATATTTTATGGTAAGGTTAGAACAAGAACATATTAACAAAATAACTATTACACATCACACGGGCATCACTTAGCCAAATATATATGACATGCGCATTTTTTTTTTCTATTTAATTTATTTCTCATATAAACTTCCTCATGCTTTTACATGGGTGTGTGGGAATACTTCACATTCAAGCGATTAATGGCGTAACCCAAGCTAGTAATAAGGTATTTTGTTTTGTGAAATCCAAATAACTTGTGCATTAGATAGTTTAATAGTACTTTTCTTACTTGCAACAGTCTTCAAATAGGACTACTGAAAATGACAGTTTTGGTTCATTTATTTTGGTTACTCGCAGCGGTGCCAACTTCGAACGCGGAAAAGAAGATAAACAGCAATACAAGATATAAATATGAATATTTATTGAGACTAATAGGAAGTTTATCTAAACTATAATGATTTGCACTCATTATCCGACAACTCTTTTACTGTACATAATATCTTCTTGCTTTATTATTTGAGTAATACTATTCAAATACCTAAAATGTTAATGTCTATTAAGACACCTACTTAATAACCATTGGATGTGATGTAATGGATGTAGTGTGTGGGATCCACCATCATATTTAATGATTATTAAGTGAGTATCTCAATAGACACCCACTTTCTAGACGTTTAAATAGCATTACTCTCATTATTTATAAGAAGAAACTATAAACATCAAATATACACGAGAGAGATGAAAGTGCAATAATTTCTCAAATAAAATAGCACTACTTGAAATAAGAAACGCATATATAGTTAGGTATAATCACAAATAACGTAACTTCAAAGAGTTCAATAATATAAGAATTTAATTTTTAAATACCGTTAGTTTAAAATAAGATTATATAAATATTAAATTATATATTATATTATCAACTAAACTATTTGATTCAATCACCTACTACTATAAAAATCATATAAATAGAAACATATAATTGAATAACAATATAAAACTTTTGGACTCACCGTGTTTTAAAATCCATCTCTCAATAATATAATCGCCCATAAACAATAAAATCATTCTGAAGTTAGTACATTTTGCTTTTGCTTCTTCCTAAAATTTACTCTTGTACTTCCGACTAGGTATGACAAAGTCTATTGCATGCAGGTCGGCAGTTGCAAATATAAATATTTCCCAGACATGTAGGACACAGCCTTAACATATAAGAGAAGCAATTAATATCGCGCCGAATAATGTACCCAAAAGAAAAAATTGAAGTATACGTAGCATACCTATAAGGTCTGACGGCACTTTTCCATTGCTAAATCGGCCAGTTGGTTTCCCTCCCGCAAAATCTTTTCCATATGGTGGGTAATTGCACCTTGCTTCTGTATATTTGTTGTTGTTGTTGTTTCCCGTATCCATGATCGAATCTCCAAACACAAGCACTGCTGGAACCGAAACATTTGGTGGCAGCTTCACAAGAGCTTTTGTTTTGCAACAAATAGCTAATAATAATAATATGAAACGGAGGAGAATTGAAGTACAAATATTTGAGGTTGGAAGAGAAGGTGGATGAGAAGAATGGTGCTTCATGAAAAGAAGAACCATGTACATGGTGGCTCCTGTACTATGCCTTTTGGCTTGTCCTAATTGGGTGTGTCCTTCTAATATTTGCTCCGGTCTCAAGTAGAACAAATGACGAGTAGTGAGCAAGGAGAAGTTAAGATTTTCCTTTTGTATTTCAAATTGATTTATTCATCGAGCTATGCCACCCAAGTGGGGTATTTATTGCAAGAGCAATGAAGTAATTATTGCATCTAACCACTGGTTGTACACACACAAAAAAAGGAAAAAGAAATTGGGTTATTAGACAGCTCTTCTCGCCCCAGTAATTTCAACATTTTTTTGCTCACTTCTTGAAAGATAAATTATCAACTAAATGCTTGGAGTATAGTATTTAATAAGTATTATTTCAAGAAAAATTTCTATCATTGAATTTGAATAGATGGATCAAGAATTTTTTCTGGTCTTTATTGGGGGTGTCTATATATATATATAGTATTCCTAATAGGTCCTCGTGAGAATTATCTTCTCCCTGTTTATATTTGTTTAGAATCAGTAATTATTTTCCCTTTCAAATATATATATATTTCATATGCAGCGGAAACTTATAATAGTTTATTGTCCAATACAAACGCCATCTTAAGAGCCATTCTCACTCACTGTTTAATTAATTGTTCAATTCCGCTTCAGTTAGTCAATTTTGGCATTCTTCAATCTCTGCAATTGTTGTGTGACTCAACAAATCGTCAAATTCGGAAAAAAAAAAATCGTCAATGTTGTGCGTTGTCGATGACATGGAGCGAGAAGCTTAAACCATTAGAATTTGATTAGTAATGAGAGATTTGAGGTGATAGCTTTTTCTACTACTTTCAAATTTTTGATGTATAATAATAAAAAAAGTGAAGTGTATGGCTTTGATTTCCATTTTGTGATTTCTGTTAGATATACTAGTGGATTGACCTAATAAATTCACATTTTTTCCATTTGATGTAAAATTTTAATAAATAAAAAAATAAATTCTTGGTTTAAAATTTAATTTAAATATATAAGTAATATTGAAAAATTTTCACGCGTTAGAAGTTATCAGATAGCTTCGTATATAATGGTAGAAATTACTATTTTTAGAAGATGATGAAATTACCATTTTATAGCCTTAATTCAATATGCGGATTTAAAAAATAGATTTAACACAATTTAAGGTGAAAAAAAGCGCGGCTATTAAACACGATATATATAGACATGAAAGCTCGACCCACAATTAAGCAAAAATGGAAGCAAAGTCACATGCAACAACAGATAACGTTAAGCACAGAGACCTCCTAGTCGTCTATCAGAACACCACAAATTCAAGAAGCATCATGAAAGCTCGACCACCCATAATTAGGCAGAAACTGGGAGCAAAGTCACATGCAAAAACAGAGAAACATAAAGTACAAACACCTCCTAATCTATCAGATTACCAAAAAATTCAAGAAGCATCACTAAAAGCAAAACTATAGCTGTCAAAACAACACTAGAAGCAAACATTGTCATATCAGTGTTAATTACTTGCGGCAAACAAAACCGATCAGGGAAATAGCAGAAATGTGCCTTTGCAAGTTCACCCTCCTGTGTTACATCCTCAAACACTCGGTTATCAACAGTGTGTACGGTCGTGAGTTGTGTTTAATATGACACTATTCATGTGTTTCAATCCAAAAACTTAAACTTTTAGAAAGATAGTTTTATAATATACATATCAGAGTCTCCATGATCAGAAAGTATAGCATTTGATCCTTGCTTGATACTCTTATCCTTTAAAGTAAAATAATTAAATCCCTTAGCTCCGGATAAAATGGATTTGTACATTGTCTACGCTTTAAGCTCGAAAAAAGTCATTTGTGTGATTGAACATATTGTTGGGAACTTAAACACACAATTCCCTACTTGCAAGAACAAGAGGAGCAACTATACCAGTAAGATTATCACAGCAATCAACATACACAATAAACCAGAGCAATAATAGGAACAATGCACCAAGATTTTTAACGTGGAAAAATTCCCTCAATGTGAGAGACAAAAACCATGGGTTGTCCAAACCAAAGAAATAGCTCCACTATGATCAAAAACAGGTACAAGAGAGTCTCAAATATGTGCACAAATCGTGCTAACAACATAATAAACCAACCAAACACCAATACTCAAAATAGAGAACAAGGAATATGTGAATACCCCAAAACTGGAGCTTCTGTCCGAGACTAGTTTCTCACACTCCGGACCCCGTCTCAATGATCTAACCGTTCAGAATGAAGAACCAGATATCCAAAACCTTCTGTCCAAGTTTCAGCCCGATCCAACGGTTAACCGCTTCAGAAACACCGATTTACGGTGACAGTTTGAACCAAGGAAGTGATTCTCCAAATAAGAATAGAACTGCGGTGCGAGATTGATATCTTACAATCCAGAAATCTTATCGATGATCTAACCGTTCAGAATGAATAACCAGACACCGTGAACCTTCTGTGAAAGTTTTAGCCCAATCCAACGGTGAACAACTTCACAACTACTAATTTACAGAGACAGCTTAAACCAGAAAACTGATTCTTCAAACCAAAATAGAACCTCTGTGCGAGCTCAATATCTTGCACTCTAGAGCTTTTCTCGACGATCCGACCGTTCAGAATGAATAGACGTCTATCAAGAATCTTCTGTCCAAATTTCAGCTCGATCCAACGGTGAACATCTTCGAAAACGGCGATCTACGGTGGCTGCTCTAAGTAAGAATATGAAACCGAGTTTGGTGTTTCTTTTTTCTCTCTCTTTGTGGCTACTCTCTTGACACAAAATGATCACTCACCCCACAACCCTAGTAGACCCCTATGTTGTGTAAGTGATGGATAAGTGGGCTGACCCGATTTTTAGACTTTTCTCCACATAGGAAGGGAGCCCAACCCAACACATATTAGATATAAAATCATTTTTATACCTCAATATAAAATCTTAAGCTTTTTTAGGAGATGATTTTATGATAATTTATTTCAAACAAACTGTGAGTGAGGATGTAAAACTGCTACAAAAAATAAAAGAAAGTTAACTAATAGAAAGAAAAAAAAAAGCCTAAGAAACTAAGGCTAAGCATATATATATATATATATATATATATATATATATATATATATATATATATATATATATATATATATATATATATATTTTCCTCTTTACTCGTTCAAATGAAAGGATTATAATAATAATGTCCAACACACTCCGTACTAAAAACTCTAATCCAAACTCTATAATATTCATATTAGATATTCTTTCCTAGCATAGACTCCTCCATGTACCTCTTTCACCTTCTAGACATTCAAAATTCCAATGTGCAGCCAGTGACGGAAGATTACTAAAACATCTGGAGGGGCAAATATAGAGTAATTATTTTATTTTTTTAACTATTAATTTTTCTAATTTTAAATTACACTTACCATTATGAGTTGTAATTCATATAATCAATGATTATTAAATATATGTAAGAGAAATTTTAAATTAAGAGGATTTTTATGTACTCTGACTAAAACAAAAATATTATTTTTTGATGAATATATTAACCAAATAAATTTTTTCTATTAATATGAAAATGAAATATCTTGATGATAATATAGAGAATATAGAAAAAAGTTTTAGTGGTTTTCTTCTTTAGCAAATTAGACAATAAAAAGTTTTGAACTTACTATATATTAGTGTGTCTGTTCTCTTACTATATCCACCATTGTGCGCAGCTCTCAATAGCGATGGAAAACAACCATCAGCCAGCGCCCAACCGCCCAATATTTTGGTCACTTTAATACTGCTGTCCTGCTTGCTATCGGAGAAAGACTTTGGATCACAGCCTCGTGGATACATACCCCACTATTAGATCTGCATATGTTTCTTCACTATAATTTCTTTTATTTTCCTCCAACCCATATCATTTCATGCAAGCTGTTAACTGTGTCCCCAATCGTATGTTGTATCATTTTCAAAAACCGATTTTATTTCTCACTCCTCGTTCGCACCACACTATTACAAAGAAAAAAAAATAAGCACCACATCTATTTTTCCTGCATTATATTCCATTGAGGACTACTCCAGAGTCCAGACCTTGCTTCAAGCTAGCATAGAATTTAAGTCGTTAAGGACCACCCAAGAAAGGCCCCTCCATTTCAAACAGCGACGCCATAATTTTCAACAAAAGCCACATTATAAGAATAAATGATGTATCCACATCTTAAGAATAAATGATGTATAGTCTCCTCATCAAAACTATCATATAGGAGAAGTTTATAGAGTCATTCCTTGGTCTTCAACTTTTCAGTGATAGCAAACCATACCATTAAGCTCCACCCGCTAGGGGCATTATTTTGCTTATTTAATGAAAAATTATAACAAAGAAGTAAACGTACGTGTTTCATATTTTAAAAAAGAGTTTTCAATGTATATTTTTGTCTAATCTCCGTTACAGGAAATGCAATTCCTTTACCACCGCATTCAGTACTTGTCGGCGGGTTTACAAAGCAACATTATGATAATACCAATAAGAATAAGGATTTAATTTTTATATAATTACATGGAAGATTTTTTAAATCTATATATCATCTAATCAAATTCTTTTTCTTTTTTTTTTTGCAAGACTATTCAAGAAGGGGTTGTGAAAACCAATTATGTTTTTTGATATAGTAATACACGATTAGATAATACTATAACACTTGTTTACATTGCATGCAATAAAGTTAAATCCCAAAAATAAACATATTAGTTTCTTGAGAATGTCAAAATGCCTTTAATATTTTTGATGAAGTAATTAAATTTTATTTAGAATATGATTGTTTTATTGCACCATTTTATTTTCACATATCATATATATGTTCTTTGCGCACGTAAATGATAAAATAATTCAATTAATCAGTGTGGTTAAGTTAATATTTATTAATGTACGTACTGTAATTAAAAGGTGCCAGCTAGCGCAACTGACGTAAGGACATTTGCAAGTGGATGTTAGGACCTGAATCCAATCCCACCTCCAACCATCCTCCTTCTTTAAGTGTGTGTAATGAAGTCACTCATTAAAATCTGAAGGGTTTCTCATATTAATTTATTATCTCTAGTAGAAAAACGTATATGATATTAATTAAATTTTAAAGCCCAATTATATAAGTTAATGTAAATGAGCTATTCATGATGAAAAGTAGCTCATTGTTAGCAGCTTACTTTTTTCTTGAGTGTAATTATGTTATTTAAAAAAATTAAATAACGTGGATGTACTTATTTAAATTCTTGGATTATTTAGAATAAAATATTGATACAAATCTAAGGCATATATTTAATATTCTCCCGAAATTTATAATACTTTATCCTCTTTCAAAAAGCTTTCTCAAAAGCTACTCTCTCATTATAATTATATTGTTCAATATGCTTCACTCTCTCTCGGAAATCAAACCCTGCCAATTTTGCTTCGGGCGCACCGCGCAGGTTGCGTCAAGTTTCGTCAACAGATTGCGTGTTGAGTTTCGCATTCTTCAATCCCTGCGATAAAGAAATTGTCAATCCCCAAATGATATCTGGCTTTAGAAGTTAAGAATTTAAAATGGATGCATTGTAATGTAAAGCTTCGATGTTATAGCACGTCAAACTCCATATCACTAATTCGTAGCTACAGTGCTGATTTGTTTTGTATTTTGGTACACAGCGGGCCAAAGGCCAACGATAATATTGATTAATAATACAACATAAATTATATTGAGTTCAAACAAACAACAAAAGAGAAAACAAAAAAAAAAACCCTTCCCTTGCTAACGATAATGTTACAGTCCACAAACAAGGAAAGAGAATTAGCCAAAAAACTCACAGCTGCAACACAATACATCACAGAGAGGTAAGAAACAAAGAAGGCCGAATCAAAAGAAAGACGGAAAACAGAACTATCAGCCTCCAAATGACAGCGGCATCAACCTGTTAATGTGATGCCTGCACACGCCACTGGCTTCCATATCTCCATTGATCTATCCATATGTAGCCTTTCAGATAAGGGCAAAGCAAATCACCCACACAGAAAAACTGGGACAACACACGTGTGACCCTCCATAACCAGAAAAATACTCCCTGGCTAATATTGCTAGGTTGTACCACACTCCATATATAGCCACAATTTGATACCTTTTATTACCTTTCGTAAGCCATCGTCTTCATTTGCTCAAGACAATGGATTCGAACATCGATTATCTGTCGAAACTTTCTGATTAGTTAGCCAAGCTTTCAACCAATATCCACTTCTCACTTTAATTTGTCTTATATTATCTCTAGCTCCCAATTTGATTCATTAATTTCTAAATCACTCTATTTCTAATAGGCTAAATATTATCACTACAAGAAATTAGCTCAATCAAACGCGTTGCCTAAATGCCTTTTTCTCAAAAGCAACACTTTCCGAACAAAGGCAACACTCTCGGAGGGGTTGCTTATATTGGCGTTATCTTTTCTCTAAGGCAGCGGTTGACATAGAAAGGGCAACGGTCTGTGAAAAAAAGCGTTGCCTTTGCTGCATCAAAAGCAACGCTTTTGTTGCCAATCAAAGGCAACGGTTTAGCGTTGCTTTTTCTTATAGTTTAGGCAACTTTTGAAAAGCGTTGCCTTTTCCCTGGTTAAAGGCAACAGTCCATCTCATTTTTTTTTCTTCTTGTTTAGGCAACTTATCAAAATCCCAACAAAAAAGAAGCAAAACAATATTGTAAGTTAAGAGAGCATTCAATTATTCAATTCAAAGAATTTGAAAAGAATAGATAGAACAACGAAAATGAATACAAGTTCAAATGTGCAGCTAACAACGTTGAAAACTTGTTTAGGAATGATGAGATTGAAAACTTGTTTCGCAGTCCACAACGGCTTAGGCTTCAATATTGCAGGAGCAGGAACTTTCCCATCAAAATCTTCCCACCACATCAAAATGTTCATAAAAACATCCTGAAAAATAAAGCTTTTATCAGACTTCTGAATGACGTGTACAAGAATCACAATGATGAAATGAACAAGAGGCAAGAGCAATAGAAAAATTCATTGAATATTACCTTCATGATGAAGGTATCTCTCTAGGTGATTTTTTTGTATCATAAAAGTGTATCTTCGACAAGTCCCATTACTGGCATGTTTGATGGAGGTGAAATGATGCATTTAGGCACCATCATGAGCTCCAACACCTTTGCTCTGGTTTCAAATGACTGAGCAACATGCATATTCATTTCATCCCCATCAAAATCAGCATTATATGGTGATGTTACAGACAAGTTAAGCCAGAACGTAGAATAAGGCATGATTTTGATTCTATGCCCCATGAAAGACATTTTATGAAGATTAGGCTGACGATTGAAGAGAACAAAGTCTCCTTCATTTAAATGACGCTCCACCTACAACATTAGGATAGTTAGAAGGCATTAAGGGAAAACCTGAACTATAAAAATTGTTATTGTCTAAAACAATGCCTTGTATCCAAGCTCCAAATAGTGATCGCTACTTTTCTTCAAATATCTAAGATCAAGCCTTTGCCCATCATCACGAATGATGTACTTGGCACTAGTTTTTCCAGGTGGAGGATGGGGTCCATACTCAACAAGTTCCTTCAACCTGTTTTTCCCATGTCAAGTATGTTTTGTTAAAAACAATGGAAAATGCTTTAAAAGAAAAGAAACTAGAAAACCATATCCAAATGACAACCTTTCAATGTTATATGGAGTCATAGTCTCAAGGTATGTAAGGTTCAAGGCAATACTCCATGGCACTCCCAATTCATTGATGTTAATGGTTGGATCAGGTGTAATTACTGTTCGAGCAGAAAAATCAACTCTTTTCCCCATCAAGTTTCCTCTAATCTAGCCTTCTTTTGCCTTAAACCTGCTATATATTGATTTGATAGGTCTTCCTGATCTTTAAGTAGCCTGTGAAAAAAATTACTCCATGCATTATCAGATGTTCAAAATCAAATAAGGTTAAAGCAAGCATAGCATATCAGTATTATCATACTCTTGGCAGTCCAGGCAACTCATTATCAAAATATGTGGCTATGTGAAACTGCAACAACTGAGCAAACTCAGAAATAATATGTGCAGGAGATCCATTCCTCTCCTGACTCTTCAAATTCTCATTGTGCCTAATGATCATGGCCAGCTGATGGGTTAAATCATCCTAGATGCAACAGGGACAAAAGGTCAGCTTTCAGAAAAGCAGAATATAATATTACAATTTCCACTGCAAATGTTATCAGCCATCACAGTCAGTGGCAAGGGATAATTAAATTAAAAAAACTTGCAAAGGCCGAGTAAAACAGTGAAAAAAAGAACTTGCCTCACTCCTTGTGGATGTGTCCATCATAACAGAAGAAGAACTTGTAATATCATCCAGTTAGGACGGGCATACTTAGGATCCAAGCCCAACAGTTGGCAGTCCTCATCATTTATCCTCTTCAGAACACCAAGAACCAATGACAATTTGAACAAGTCACCAACTACATAAGTCTCTAAAACTACATACATACAAAGGTTATAGACTATAAATTTAGAATTCAGAAAAACTACCTGGTTATAGTTATAGTAACGCATTATAGTTATAGTAAGTACGGTCTTCAAGTAGCCGATGTGAAACATTGGTTTGGCAAGCTCCAAGTGGCCAATATATGACCAGGGCACTCAGCCATATTAGCAGTGCAAGTCTCACACTTCATTGTTGCGTGATTTTGACAAAGGAAAAAGAAATTTTCAAAACTAGAAATGATGAATAGCATCTGGTAAAAGACTGACCTGTGGTTCAATGCCATGACTTGAATTAATCAGTATGAAGTTTCTTCCATGAAATTGAAGCAGCTGCAAAAGAAAGGCTTTCCAATCACAGAAGCTTCAAAACAAGGAATCCAGAATGGAAATTATTTCTGTAACATTTATTCTGGAAACACATGTTACATGTACCTGTTCCCTCAAAAGAATCTCTCTCTCCCCCTTTTCATAAAACACTTGATATCTGTGATTGCCAACGTGAGGAACAGCTAAAATCAGAGAACATTTTACACTCAATGTCTAGGAGGGAAATTATATATCACCTTCTAAGCTGGTCTAGAAGCCTGATATTCTCCACTGCAAACCAAGTAACATTAGGATTTTGATCAGTTTTGTTCTGAAGTATCTGAATCTCATCAAACAAAGCTTTATTCTCTTGCTAGATCGGAGGATCCAGCAAGCTATGGCGTGTTCGAACTTCGGAGAAGCTCCAACCCGCGCTTAAAGGACGACGTGGTGACTAAGCCGGATATTGAACGATGGCCGCGAAGGCACCTCTTTACGGTGGCAGTGAAGGCACCTTCTTCACGGCTGAGGAGTTCATAGTTGTGGCTAAGGGAGGCGTTCGAAGGGATAAATGGTGTGGTGTGGTGGTTGAGGACGGCATTCGAAGGCATGAACGGGTGTGGTGTTGCTGACGCGCTCGCAAACTGGTGGCTGACGCGATCGCGAACGCCGCTGAGAATGGTGCGGTGGCTGTGAAGTTTGGCATTGTGGCGGACGCCATCGAAGATGTGGTGGCTATGTGAAGTTGGGAACTCAGTGAGAAAACTAGGCATTTGATCAATGGAAGGTTTATAAGAAGCAATTAGAATTAGTTTTTCATTTGTGAGTTTTAAAAAGAGGATAAATTTTTAGTGGGGAATGAATTTTGAGTGGGAAAGCCAACATGGGCCGTGCCAATTAGTTTAGGCAACGATTCAAGTGCGGTGGCTTTTAGAAATTAAAAGGCAACGGTTACAAAGCTTTAGCAATTGATTTAAAAATTGTTTTTTATTTGTATAAGATACAGCAACGGCCTCAACATGTTGTCTTTTTCTCTTAAGACAACGTTTTCTGAGCGTTGCCTTAAAACCCGTTGCCAAAGCTATGTACTCGGAAAAGCATTGCCTAAACTGACTTTAAAGTGTTGCCTTAGGCTTAAAACGTTGTAGTATTATATCAAATAACAAGGTCTTCACAGTCATCCATATACATCTTTTTCTCAAGCCCAGACAAATTGATACCAAGCCATGCTTTGAAGGAAAAAAAAATAGCGACAAAGGGAGGTTAATTGTTTTTAGTATGGGTTTTGAATAGTTTTAGTACAACAATACGGTGTTTATGCAAAAATAACATAGGTATGGGCTTTCATAAATCTCACATGTAGCCAGATATGTGTATAATAAAATAATAATTTTTTTAAATATCCAAGCTCGCACTGAGCTAGTTTCTTGAAAGCATTAAAGTTGTTTAGAGAGACAAAGAAACAACTTTTTATTTATTTTTTTGGGACTACTACCACAAAATTAATTGAGGAGAAAAATAGGATGGACTACTAAGACTAATGATAGTGTTGATGCACTTGAGAAGAGGGGGTTTAAATTAAGTGTATCTAAAAATTTTCTGCACACTTAAGCAAACTTATGACAATTCAAGAGATATTTGTTTCGAATTTAGGAGATTTTCTAGTAAATGTCTCTTGAAAATTTTAATCAAATATATATATATATAACAAAAATGAAGAAGAACGTGATTAGTATTATATTGAACTAAGTTTATATGTGAATAGTATAGTGTAGTGATTCTGTATTTAATCCTTTTAAAATAAACTACTCAATAAATAAAGTTGAAGAGAGTTTAGAGATAATTTAGCATAAATTTTACACTAGTTCAATCTCTGCTTGAGATCTACTCCGATTCTCACTAGCAATGGTGAGAGTTTTACTAAACCTTCAACGTTTCCAAATGCACAAATACAAAGACAAAATTTCCAAAAACAAAGAAGAAGGATACAAGCTCCAAGACCTTCTTCTGACTATAAAACAAAGATGAAAAACAAAGGAGCACAACTCCTAAAAGGATTTCTCTCGAATATATTTTGTATTAACTGATGTCTCTTTTTTCACTCAAAAAATTGTTCTCACAAGAACTTTTTGAAAGAATAGTAGTCAACTAGTGATGAAAAGAAGTATGCTCCTTTTGATGATTCAATTTTCTGCTCTGTTTTTCGCAATGATCTCTTGCATTAATGTTTCCTTAAATAGAGAATAATTTTCTGACCATTGCAGAAATCTGAGAATTGAGGTGTGGGTGCTGCAAATTTGTCCTTATAGTAGTGGAAGAGTGCGATTATATTGTCCTTGTAGCAGTGGAATATTTGCGAAACAATTTATCCTTTGTCCTTATGCTACCCACTTTGTTTCTCTCTTTCCTCAATGAGCTGTCCTCGTACAAATATCCTCCTTTTCTTTTCTTTTGAATACCGCGTACTAAAGAAATCACTCAGGTTCATATAATCCACCGTTTTAAGGCTGTGCTATCAGTAGATGTCTCTCTGAAAATTTTGCTGCTTTATGTTGTGTTGCTGTGAAAGATATGCATATATATTGTTGAAACACTAACACACATATTATATTTGTTAATTGTCATCATTCAAGATTTATATGTTAACAACTAAAACCAAAAAATAGAAGGTAGGACTACTCTCTCTCTTTTTTTTTTCCTACTCAATACTCTTTTTTTTTGGGACAACTAGACTTCTCTCTTCTTTTTTTTTTTTGAATTAGTTGTGGGGTCCAGCCTCAAGGTTGGTAGCTGGAGAAAGTTGAAACAGCCGAGGAGAGAGAAGAAATTCAACACGTGAACAGTGAAATCACTGTTCACACATGAAGAGTTCGGTGTTGAAAGAGAATTTTCAACGCATGAATAGTAAGTTAATTACTGTGCACGCGTAAAGCTTTCCCTATAAATAAAGGCAACGGAAGCAGTTTCAGATGCATCGAAACAGCAGAGAACGAGCTGCAGAAGTAGAGAAAAATACAGAGAGAGTGTGTTATTTTTCTGAGAGTGAGAGGAAAAAATAGAGAGTGTGAGTAAATCCCAAAGAGTGTAGGGTGTGGGTCTATATACCAGGAATATTTTTGGGTATCATATTTATTACTCCTTAGTACTGCAAAAGTGTAATATTTGAATAGGAGGATTCTCATTAGAAAACACTATATTTATCTCTTAGGTTGGAGAGTGTGGAAAGGATACTGTATAATTATTTTGAATATAATGGAATATTTTTTGAAGTCTGTCCCGTGGTTTTTCCTCGAGTATTTAGGAGTTTACACGTTAAAAATTTAGTGTGCAGATTTCTTGATCATTTTGATAGCGTAAATAGTGACGTGGGTCCCACCGTAGTGAATAGTGAAGTAGGTCCCACTCCAGTGAATAGTGATGCGGATTATAATATTCATGAGAATAGTGATACGATTCCATTGTTGAGTGCTGTCCGCGTGAATAGTGATAAGTGGGCCCCATTGTGAATAGTAATCAGCAGGTCCCACCATGAATTATTATTCATCCTGATATTTATTTTTCCCTGCGCTGCGCCGATTGGTAGATTTAATTCTATTGGATTTATTTTGGTACTTATTGCCACACATTGGCATCATTTAAATTACACTGTGAATTAGTCTCTGAGCCCAACATTAGTAACACAAAATCAACTTATTAAATGAGGAGGAAGAGATGGAGGGACTACTTAGACCAAGATAAAAGGGGATGACAAAGAAAAAAAGGTTACTCTCATTTTTCTTCCTCCCCACTACACTCTTATTTTAAAGACAAGGACAGAGTATTTCAAGTGATGAAAACCAAGAATAACATCTTTGATGGAATAAAGAGGAACAGAACAACATGAGTTTATGTAGAGAGAGTTAATAATATTTTAATATATTTGTTAAATCTCATATAGTGCGACATTTTGATTTTGAAATATTTTATTATTTTTGCTTAAAATCTGCATTGTGTGAGATTAGTTTTGCTTAACATTTTATTATTTTTCTTTTTTAGATCTTTTTGTTTCAGAACTAATTTAACAATTTTCTATTTGTGTTTTAGTAATCGCACATAGTGCTGAGATTTAAATAAATCCATATTGGTGTAATTTTCTCAAAAATTGCATATTATTGTATATCCAAAATTTAAATATCATATTAAAAAACAATGACCCACGAAAGAATGTTGAGGCATGGCAGGGGCAATTCTCTTCAAGTATGTTTGGAAAAGAGTTTTGGGGAGAGAGATGGATGGATATGGAGGAATGCCAAAGGCCTAAGACCCCTCTTAATCATATATAACAGTGTGTATCGTGAACCCAAATCGAGAGATATCCAAAAGTATCCCTATTTATATTCTTCCGTGAAGTCTCTCATTATTCACTCTACTCTTCACATTTCTTCTCTATTTGGTTAATGACAGCTCTCCTTAATTTCACCTTCTATGAAACTCTCAAGTATAGCCTAGCACCTTGGTATTTCCCACCATAGTAAACTATCCATCCAATTTCTCCAAGAAAACGTTCATCCAAACAGAACATGTTTAATGGTTTCAATAGCATTTAAACAAAAGGGACATATAGCAGTAGCCATGTGAGGGATGAAATATTAAGTTTAACTAATCTTTCCCTATTGTTCAAATACCCTTGTAGAACGAAACATGCCAATAGTTCTGCTTCTGCACATGACATTAATTCACCGAAAAAGATAACCATGTTCGACTAAAATCCCATCCCCTTCGTTTGAGTGGTTTTTTTTTTTAAAAAAAAATGTTTAGGACCCTCATATGAGATGGGCTAACTCCTGACCATAAAAAAAATAAAAGATGGGCTAACAAATACTCATTTCAAATTTATGATTTATGAATAGTGAATAGTATTCAACCTGATTAATTAAGGCCCCAAAAAAACACTGAACAATTCATGATAAAAAAACCCTGATTAATTAACTCGAACTACTTCATAACATTTTTGTACGTGAATCATTTTTTCCGAGCTTTAGCATAGGCTAATTATCCATGAATAAACTTAAATTTAATATTGTTGAGTTTAATCTATATGTATTGGCAATATATATATATATTTATACAATCATCTAATCAAATTATCTCATTTGAATGACTTTTTAGTTTTCAAGTAGTGGATATGTAACTTAATCATTTTTATTGATGTAACAATATATGATTGAATAATAGTATAAAAAAATTTTACACTGTTACTACATAGAAATTGAACTCATTAATCATTCAGTTCAGAGCAAAGTGAAAAATTAACCAACTTCAAATATCCATCATGCCTCATAAATCTGTGGTTGTATTTAAAAAAAAAAAATACTGAACGGTCAAAGTTTTGGCACTGCCAAAATAATTTCATGCTATTTTTAATTACTAGATAGATGGATAATTTTCACTCTTTCAATTTATCCAATTATTCTCCTTATATCTTTGATAAATTCTGAAACTATTTGATAAATAACATCACAGGAATTGGGGTAGATATTTTGAAACAAGAGTAGGTATGAGCCTCTTGTAGACGATTTCAGTGGGGTGAAAGCTATCCCAAAACACATACTCCAAATCATTGGGACACGTGGGGACGAATCGGTTGCATAGCAACACAACCTCTATTGTGCCCGTTCCACAGCACCCTCTATTTGCGACTTTATAACCTGCATTATAACATGGCAATATTTTCAGAAGTTTAAATCATGATTCCATTGAAACATGTTAGAGTGATCAATGACGAAGCGTTAAAAGATTTACGTGATGCTTGCTACCAAATGAAAGTATTAGAAATTGCCATGGAGATCAATTTTGATATATTCTCGTGTAATTATGATTGTCTGTATGAGATAGTGAATGAGAATGTTAAACCTTTTCATTAATTAATGTAATAATATATGATTAAATAATTATATAATTTTTTTAATATTAAAAATACATCAAAATTGAATATGTATGAGTTTAATTGTTATGCACTATCAATATAAGATAGTTTTGTATTAACTTTCAATTAGGTGCTGCCAGATAAATAAAAGTGGTTTCTTTTTTAGATAAGATATAAAAGCCAAGCACTTTTGCTTATCTGATAACATTTGGTTCAATGTTAATGTAAAATTATTTTACATTAATATATGTTAATGATGCATAGAAATTAAACTCAATTGACAATAATTTGTTCCCAAATTTTACCTAGCTAATAACTTCAAAACATTTTTTCCGAACTAAAAATCTATGACCAAATAATTGAAAAAAATTATAGTGATTAGTTATTAATTGAAATAAAGTAATTAGTCACAAAGAATATATCAATGGCGAGGGGTTTATGTAATTTGTATGAGATTGTGAGCTTAAATCTCATTGTCACTTATATATAAACAATGAAATAAAATTCACTTCTTCATTTAATGCTCAATAATCATACCACATTTATCAAAATAATAATAATAATCATACCACATTTGATAAAGGATTTAATTTTAACGTATTGACAAATGTAAAAAAGTTTTATACAATTATTTTATCATACAGTATAAAACTTATTTTATACTATCAATACATTAAAATTAAAGTCTTGTAATAAATTAAGATAAAATTTGTAATTCTTTAACATTTTTCTAAACGTGCAAGTAATTTTTTCCCTCGTGAATAAATGGTGTAATTACTATTAGTGCACCGAAGTGAAATTTGGAGTTACCATATTTTCTGTAGTTAACAATGATATCAAGGACAGGGGTGTAAACATCAACGTAAACATTCCTGCTATCCGGCAACTTCTGGTTGAGGGAATCAAGCTCCGTTTTCAGTTTGCTATTAAATATCTTCACTGCATCGTTGATCTTTTCTGCACATTTTCTTTCTTTTCCTCCAGCCGCAGTTCTCTGAAATGGCAAACACCCAATTGGTGGTACACTGAATACTGCAACCCTCCGCGCACCAAGCTGGTATATGTCCTTTCAATTGTATCAACAGGGGAGGGAACAAAAAAAACAAACAAACATTAGTTGTAACTAATCATATACATATATATAACTCATTGTAATAACTTAAAACATTATATTAGAACTAATCTTAGCCCCAATTTACGTTTTTTGTGATATATATGTGCTTGGGTTGAGCTACGTACTTACTTTGCGAAGATTAAACTTATGCATACCTTCAAGAAATCAGAAGCCGAGTTGACCAAAAGGTCAGCGTAAGAAGGTACATCATATTGCAGCTGTCTAATCCGAGACAGGAAGTATGTATTGGAAATGTCATTACTGCCCAATACCACGACATAAAGACTGTTGGTTAGTATGAAGTTTGTTCTGTCATCTCCAACGAGTGCTTTTAACTTTCCTATGTATTCTTTGAACAAGTCTAGCTGACCGGATAAACCTATAACAGCCTGCTTATACAGGAAGAAATTAAAGGAATACAAAAGCGAAAGTTAGAGATACTGGTACTCTTTTATTGTTCTCACTAGTTGAAAATAATTGTCCATAGAATAAACTTATACATTAAGAAATCAATATATCTAACAAAGATATATCTGGCACATTTAGACAATTATTTCCAATAAAAAAAGTATTATTATTATTATTTTTTCTTGAGATCAAGTGATTTAACACCAAACATCTTTATGCATACTTTATGTATTATATATTAAGTATTCTTATTTCATATTATTTATTTATTTATTTTTATAGTGAACGATGAAAATATTATAATTATTCAAAGTTTTTCAATTTCTTTAGTTATTATATTTAAACATTTTTTAATTTTAGTGCAATTGAAATATAATTATTTAAACAACAAGAAAGTCCTTTTTATTGATTAAGTGAGGTTGGTTGCATGAATAAAAAAAGGCATTTAGAGTGTAATTTATTTGACAGCATGGAAAATGATTCACTTATATAATTATCAAAAGATGATCCCATGAAAATTAAAATTATTTGCAACTTTAAAAATATTATTAAATAATCTTCTTTTAAAAAATTATTTTCATGTTTTATTATAAAAAATTTAATTACAACTAATATCCAACTGAAATAGGAAAAAAATAAATAACATTATATTTAGCTTTGAAATTCATTTACCATAGTTAAAAATATAAAAATTTAAAAAAATTATGAGAAACTATCAATAAAAAAATGAGTTACGATAAATCTTTTTATAGATTAATTTTCATATACTGATAATATAAAATAATTTATATTATCAATCAATAAAAATAAGAAATCATGGTAAGTAATTAATATAGTATATAATTATAAATCATAATTTAATATTTTTTAAAATTTATTAATTGATAATATAAAATTATTTTATATTGTCATTTTTTTAAGGAAAAAACTTCAGATTTAGCTAGGTTTTTTTGCCCAATCTTTTGAAGAGATGTTGGATCTGAAAATGGAAATGCATACCGATGTTTGTGCAGTAAGAGGGTCGTATCCGGCGCCACCGGTTGCAAAGCACACACCGGTGGGCAATTCACTTGGTGGGAGATTTGGATCCAAGTATGCTGGTAGAAGCTCTTTGATGCCTAAATCTTCAACTGACACAGTAATAATTAAAAACAAGTAAGAGACAGTTACTAAATCTACCATATAACTGCTTCTATTTCATATGGCTTTAATTTGAGTTCGGCCTAAACAACAAATTTGGAAATGTTTGGTTGGAATTGGAGAATAAAAATGGAGTAAAGTTTTACGAATAAACTCATTCACAATTTTTTTCCTTCATATTTTTACTTCCCCATCAATTACACTCTAAATTGTATTAATTATTGATTACACCTATACAAATAAAAAAATGTAAAATTAAGATTCATTAATTATTTGTATAAATGTCTTAGCTGAACCATAAAATCTTATATATTTGAATTCAATTAAAACGTTCTCTTTATCAAATACATACAAATTCTCAAAAATTAATTGCTAAAATTTTTTCTAAAGTGAAACTAGATGGGGTACGTACATAAGTTTTACAAAATTAAAAATAATCAGCATAATTTATTCAAATAAAAATTGGAAAGTGAAAACAATGCTAAGAAAATTTTCTTTTCTGTTATTTATTTGTTTCAAATATCTAAGATGAAAAAAATAAAGAAAAAACTACAAAATTAGAATTTTGCTCATCATTAGTTCTTTCGAGATGATATTAATTGGAGTAACTTTTTTTCTGGGTCATATGACGCATTAATGCGTAAAGAAGGATGGAGAGTGTGAATAAATATAGGAACCAGCTAATTAAGAATTATCTACTAGTATTTTATTTGAAAGTAGTTAAATATTATTATAATTTTATTTGGATAAATTATAGTCGTATCTCCTAAAAGTTATTAAAATTTAACATACGGATCGCTGGTCGTCCAACCTATATTGACTTCCTATACGTTGCCCATTTTAAAAAGGAATTACCAAAAATATCCCAAATGCTTCCTCCCTCGTTTTTCCATTTCCTCCCCTCCCAGAAGCTTCACATCCACCATGCCACCACTTGTCTCTTGCAGCCCCACACCTCAGCGCGGGCGCAAGTAGATAAAACCAAACCATAAAATCCCTTCCCAAACAGATTTAAGCTTTCAAAAAAAAATTGAGCAACACAATTGTGAAAAAAAAGATGTACAACAGCAAAAGGAAAACCATTTAGTTAGGAATTTGGGGTTTGAAAACGTAAAACTAATGAAGGTTGGATTTTGGGATTGAAACACAAAAACAAGGTGGGTCTTGGTACTCTAGACGGCAGCGATGGTGAAGGATGGCAACACCGAGGCTGGTATGAGCAGTGGTTGTGGTTGTGGTGTCGATGGAGGCTGGTTCAGTGGCGATGAAGCCGTCTGGCAGCGGTTGACACTGCGGCTTTCATGGTGAAGGGTAGAGATGATGGTGTTCCGGGTGCTTGAGCAGAGACGATGGCGTCTGGACGTCAAACTCATACTGTGGCCGGATGCGATGGTGGTCGACAAAGCGAGCTCTAGTCGATGCACAGCGGATGTTGATAGGTCGGGGGAGGCAACTGTGGCACAACAAAGGAGACTGGGCATGACAGATTTGTGGTACGGACAAGTGCACGATGGGATTTGAAGCGGCGGAGCTGACGACGGTGGAAGCGCATGCCGATGGTCGCCGATGGGATTTATAAGATTGCAGTGGGGTGCTTGGGCTTGGTTCTGGCTTTCTCTGTTTGTGTTTAAATGTTGGCACAAAAGAAGCCCTAAGTTGATGCCGCTGGGAGGTTGTTGAAGTCGCAGAGGTGAGGAATGAGTTAAATTTTAACAAATCTAAGAAAAAATAAGAAGTGAATTTTACTATTTTTTTTTATATAGTGTATGAGTGGCAAAGTGTCTTGTCTATTCGTTTGGTGATCTATCAATACATTATTAAAAGTATTAAACTGTTACGATAAATATTCCAAAAGTTTCATTCAATGAAAAGTGATTGATTTTTTCGCTGCTAAACGTGATTAAATTTTAAAATCACCTTGAAGTCAATATGTTTTTGTTTCTAAATTATTCGCTTCCGTATGGTTCATTCAGGTATCATACCATTGAGGGTTAATTTAATTGAAAATCTTCTAGATGCTTTTAGAGCAAAAATAATTTAATTTACTCTTTACCACTTAGTAATTGACAAACAATTAAGCTTTATGAATCACCATTGTTAATTATCTAGTTTTCCTATATTGTTAATATAATAATTAATGAGTCAATTAATAAACAAGACAAAACAAATATATACCAATAAGGTCTGATGGAACCTTTCCGTTGCCAAATCGACCTGTTGGGAACCCTCCCTTAAAATCCTTCCCATATGGCGGGAAATTGCACTTTGCCGGTGTTACGAAGTTGTTGTTGTTGCCTGTGTCCACAATTGAATCTCCAAACACCAACACTGCTGGAACCGAAACATTTGGTGGCAACTTCACCACAGCCTTTGTTTTGCTAAGAACAACCAATAATAATATGAAACGGAACATTAGGGAATGAATTAGAAGAGAAGAAGAAGAAGAAAGCTTCATAGAAAGAACCATATATAGAAAGAAGAGAGCAATAATTTGCCTAGTTCTGGCTTGTGCTTATCTTCTTTGCTAAAATATGAAAAGGTCACAATCTTATATGTAACTCAGACCATCGATAGAGGTATTCCAAACAACTCTATCCTTATAGCTTTTAGCTCATTCATTGATAGATAGAGCATGCATTAATTGCATCTAACTGCCGATTGCACAACAAGATAATGCATGGTCAATTTAATTTGACCTGTGAATTCCAACAACAAAAAACTATGAAAGGGAAGATTATTACATGATTTTGCAATTAAACCTGCGGAAAAACTTTAGTTAATTCCAGAAATATGTGTTTCTTTTATTTTTATTATTTATTATTTAAAAAATAAGTAGTATAAACAAAATAAGGAGGTTTCTCTAGTAGGTACATTTTAGTTATTTGTGATTAAGGATATACCACATATCCTGCTAATTCAATTTATTAAAATACTAAAAATTAAATATTTATTCGCCACTTCTGAAAATAAAAGAGTACAGAAGAAAAACTATGGGGACCATGTAGGGTCGATCGAACTCATTTACAAAGGCGTAGGGACACAAATTTTTATATACCTTTAAAATTTCCCTGTTAAGTATAATTCGAGGTCGTTGGTTTCTATTTTATTTATATTATAGAAAGATTTCATCTCTATATAACGAATTAATGATTCAATTTACGGTGAAATAAATTAGAATTCATAAATGTGTTATTTATCATATGCAATCCACATGATTCGCAGTTAAAATAAAGTATTAAAGATGTCTTTTCTCTTAACATTATCATTTAATTGCACTACACATGTTTTATATATATGTTATGAAAATATAATAATCTGAAATTTATACAGTAGTTCACAAAAAGAATTGCAAAAGATCCAATTGATCATCTTAAACTGGAATGATTTCTCATTTGTTCAGTTGGTTGATGTCGTGCACGTAACCATAATGGATGTGCTTATATATAAAGATTGAATACCATGTATTCGTGTTGAACTTTCTATTGTATCTATGCCTGGCTTCATTTAAGGAAAGGAAAGAAAAGGCCATATTAAGTGACTAAGGCATCTGAGATACGGATGAAACCACGGGTAGTATGTATATTTTGATAAAGACATCATAGGTGAGAGTCACGAAAGTCCGTTTTTTACTTTATGATATAATTGTTGAGCTTGTATTTCCTCGGTTTTAGAATAAATGTCAAATTTTTTATGTTACACAAAAAGTTAAAATAATTTTAAAAGATAAAAATATCTTTGTATCACTTATCTTATATTTTCTCTTTATTAAACTATGATAGCTCACCCACTAATTCTATCTAATAAATAAAAGCGTAAAATATACAGTATGTATTATTTAGTGAGGGGCATTGGAACATGTATATATATATACACACCCGCGGGCAACATGTTCGCTGTTGGTCGAAGATATATATTACTCCATTTGTTTTAAAACAAATATCTTTTTTAAATTTTAGGTATATTTATAAATTAATATATTTAAATATAAGTTCAATTAATCTATCAGTCTCTATAATTTTATTAAATTTTTAATTGAGTTTCTATATTTTAAAAATTTTTAATTGAATCCTTATACTGAAAATAAATATTTAATCGGATCCCTCATCTTATCATTCGTAATAAAAATGTTAAATTTGACATCCAGAATATTCTTTTTTTTTTATAATTTTATATTAAAAAAAAATCACCCCTTCCCTTTTCCTTCCCTTTCCCTTCCCCCACTACCACCTTCTCTGACCCTTGACCGCCCTACCGTAGTCCATTCCTCCACCACGGCCACTATCAACATCCTCCTGTTGGTAGAGCGGCCATGGCTGCCACACCCTCATCCCCCACCACCACAAACCACCATAACGGAACATTTTCTACGTCTTCCTTCAAATTTGCAACCCATATGCCACTGCCATCACATTAGAATTCGACCCACCATCAACACCATAACTCCCAGGAAAGAAAATTTCAAAATTTAAAAATTAAAATAGAAGAACAGATTGGTGTGACTCAAGATCATCGACGACGTCGTTTTGGAGCTCATTGCCGTCATTTCCAGGTTCGGAACAAATCGGTGTGATTTTTGGACTTAGGTTCGTTGTTGTTGTTGTCGTCGTCTTCGTCCAAAGCAGCGAGTTTGGGGGCTTTGTTGCACTATAAAGCAGAACAAACGGCAAATCGGCACTGCCATCTTCTCACTCATCATCTTTCCATAACAAACAAACAGTGAGATTTATTTGGGAATTTTATATCTTAGAATTTGGAAAATTCATAGTTATTATTACCATTTCAGTGTTAGGTTTTTACAGTGAGCTGGAGAAAGGGTTGTGGGAGAACGGAAACAAATCCCTTTGGGGATTTTTGCGGTGCTCTTCCTCACTTCTACCTCGTCGTTTCAACTCCTCCATGCGTCCGATGATGCCGCCAACGTCGACTCCGTAATTGTTCTTTCTCCTTTTTATTTTTTTCTACTTTATTTTCTTCGTTTTCCGTTTTGTATGTGCTCGATATGTGCTTTTGCTTTTGCGTGGGAAGCACATTTGTATGTATTGTGAAATTGTTGCTGTCGTGTGGTTCAGATCTTCTAGGAGTCATTTGATGAGACTTTTGAAGGCTGTTGGCCTGTCACAGAAGGATGAATACAATGAGGGTTGATGGTGGTGGTGGAGAAGGGGAATGGGAGGGAAAAGGGAAGGGGATTAGTTTTTTTTTAATAAAAAATTATAGAAAAAGAATATTTTGAAATGTTCTGTTAATTCTAATATTTTTGTAATGGACAATAAGGTTAAAGATTCAATTTAATATTTATTTTTAGTATAGGAATTCAATTAAAATTTTTTAAAATATAAAAATCCAATTAAAAATTTAATAAAACTATAAAAATTGATGAATTAATTAAACCATAAATATATTATTTTTATATTTATAAATTAATATATCTGAACCCATAAAATTAAAGAGACATAATTAGTTTTCAAATGGATGAAGTAATTATTTGACTCTTTAGTGAATAATAAGCTAATAACTGTATTTTCGTCAATATATATGGATACAGATACATAATTTATTTTCAAATAGTAATACATGGATAAAAAAATCCATTTATTAACAACATCATATTTTCCCATAAAAGTTCGTTTAGTTTTATGTAATAATAAGGTAAAATTTTCAATTTAGTTCCTCAAATTTAGTAGGAGATAAATTAGTTCATTAGATTTAGAAAGTTTAATACTAATACCTAAAATTTCATAAATAGGAATAAGTTAACCCCTTCATCAAATTATCATTTGAACCGTTAATAGAAATGTTCACACATGCTATTAACTTACTCACGTCTACTGTTAATTTTTACATTAGATCTTAACTTATCTGACTTTTTTGTTTCATATAGAACAAATAATAACTTAAAGTCAAAATCTTTTTCTGAGCAGAGAATAATGGTAAGAGAGTAGATGAAGAAAAATGTTTAAATGACTTTGTTTAGAGGAATGAAATAAGTTAAAACTCATTATGAAAATTAACAATATACATAAATAAGTTAATAGGATACTATTCAGATAATAATTTTATAAAAGAACTAATTTATCTTTATTTTTAAAATTTAAAGAAATAATATGAATTATTTTAAATTTAAAAGATAAATTTATTTTTTACCATAGATCTGATAGGCTAAAATAGGATTTTAGTGAGAAAATATAAGGCGCTAACTAGTTGTGTGTGCAGTTGCTCACAAATCGATTATTAACGGTTGTACATTGGTGTCCGTGTCAATTTGCATTTCTCGTTTGACATTTCTTTATTAAATACTAAGAGTGGTCAATTTACTTCATTTTCCAGCGGTTGGCAAAATGCCACGTGCACCAAATTACATATTATATGCCGACAGACCTCAGGCATGTTCGGTGTGTATATATATATATATATATATATATATATATATATATATATATATAGACACTTTGGTATCAATCAGGGAAGCTTAAATTAAGTTTCAACGAAATTTGACGGCTATTAATTGAACACTTCAGATAAAAATCAGTAACGAAATAGGAAATATCTCCATTTTCAAACATTTAGAAAGTCTATTTCAAATTTTTTCATGTAATTTATGTTAATTAACTTGTTGAAGACATAAACTTTTGGCTAGAGCGAAAGAAGCTCAGATTTCTTAACTATAATGTCCTGGATTTGATACCGAAATTTATGTGTGTGAAAGAAACTACCAATGAGAGGAATTTTTGCTTAGATGCTGACCGTATTTCAATAGATTAATCTCTAATTACCTGCTGTTAAAGAGATACTCGTTAATAAAAATAAAAATAAAAACTCTCTGAAGAACTATACTCCAGCACGTCTCAATGACACATATTAATCAGGGTCTCTCATTTTATGCAGTTTTTTTAAAAAAAGGTAGAACTTCTCTATCAGCACCATTTAATGATAAATAACATCTCGTGGGCGATATTTCTCAAGGCTATATTATATTGTTCTTAGATGATTCTCCTGTCTATTAATCCACTTAATTCGAATACTGAATCGGGCAGAGTTAGGTCATAGGTGTGCCCGTGTGAGTGGTAAGGTGTCAATCAAATTAATTTAAATAGAAGCGAATTGAAGATATGTGTTTTTCAGCTGAGGATTAGGCCCCACTAATAAGTAGATTTTTTTTTCTTTGGACCTGTATATTACTTAAGTAATGCTACTTATGTCACGAAATTATTTGATAAATGAGGTTCCATCTTAAATCGTTCAGTTCATATGTCCGTGTATTTAAAACCCAAGTCGTGAGGATTGATTGATGTGATTGTTTTTCCCCTCATTTATATTGTCATGGTTTATATTTGATTTTTAAACTTTTTAGTTAATTAGTAAGTACCATGTAAATATATTTTTTTTCAAAATGCTCGACAAACCTAAATTTTTTTTCTTTTTTTGTGGGTGGGTAACCTAAAAGCATACTTTAATTTTGAGCTACACCGAACAGTTTTCTTAGCCTTTGTTAGGAAAAAAAAAGACAAATTAATTATGATGGATTGCCTGCCTAAACTTTTCATATATGCATCTAATTATATATACACTTTTATATTAATCAAAATATTTAATTCAGTCACTCATTATTTTAAAAAATCTTATAATAGAAAAACATTATTAGATAGCATATAAAATTCTTATTTATATTAATAATATATCAAAATCAATCTTATTAAAAAAGATTTTAAATTTTCAATGCATGAAATATATTAAAAACAATCCAATTTTTTTTTTTTTGGTTTCTTAATCAATATCATGTCCTTAGAGTATTTACGGGGAAAGTCTATAAAAAAAATAATAATTATAAGGTAAAATACAAAAGAGTTTGGTATTTGTTTGGATTTTTCTGTTTTTGGTTTGTTTTCCATTTTTCAGAATCTTATCGAAGGAAACAAAGAAAATAAGAAATTAAATTTAAAAATTAAATTTTATAGTTTTTATTTTTTTATGAAAATCTAAAAAATAAAAAATTATTTCCTGAAATTGAATAGACTATATATTCTTTTATTTGTCTTTCAAGCAGCTTATTTAAAAATTCAAAACATCTTTTTTTTATTACAAAAGTACTTTCAAATAATTAAAAAAAACAACAACAAACACGTCCATAATGTTATTAACTGAAGTGATAACGTAACTTCTTTTAAAATTTCATTAACTCGTCTTGAATTAATGCAGTATATCAAGGTCAAGTGTCGACAATATAAATTATTTATTTATTTTATTTCTTTAACTTAACTCTATGTTTAGTAAATGATAATATATAATTCAAATCACAGTTCAAAACATTTAACTAAGTATAAAAACCCGTAACAAATAAGAATAAATTTCCATGCATCAGTATTAAAGTCATCATTTGTACATATTAAATTTTTATGTATCATTATTTATTATTTTATGTTGTCAATGAATTATGACTTTTAAAATTATTATTTTAAAGTTAGCTACTTATAATAATATAGTAATATATAATTAAATAAGAATATAAAAACTGTTATGCTGATAATATATATTACAATCAAATTTAATAACTCATATTGTTAAAAATATTCACAAAAGTATATCAAAAAGTAACTATAAAAATTAGAATTAATTACATCTACCTCTTTCAAGGTCTATCAATATCACACTTGATCCCCTCTAGTTTTAAAATTGGCACTCAAGTCCCCTAATTAATTTATTTAAAAACATAACAATTAGCTCCTTTAATAGTAGTGGACCATTTGCTCCTTTCATTCCACGTGATCTGCACAGGAGATTTTGATTTTTAAAGTTGAAATTAATAGGTGAAAATACTATTTTGTCCTCATCCAATATTCCCCTTGTTCGTTCCTTGTCTTTCTTTGTTGTTAAGGTTAGGGTTGAAATGTAAAGAATCAGACGTGGGACTATTTCATTCTCATCTTCTTCTATTTTCTTGCTCCATTCTCTTCTTCTATGATTTCTTTGAAAGCATGTTCTTTTTCCAGGCCATAGCCATTTATACCTTGCTGTGAGATTGAAAAAAAAAAGGCTTGAAAATTTCACAGATCAAACAGTAAGAGTTCAAACTTGAAAAGTAGAAGATGGAAAATGAGGATCCTAAAACCAAAAGCTAACACAATTGTATATATTGCCACTAAAAGCTACCACTGTCAACACCTGACATTTGTCAATTATAATATGCAAGTTTCTTTGTATTTTAATTTTTGGTTTTTAATAACAATAAATATTATGCGGGTGCATATGAAGGGCACAATATGAGTAATGCTAGTTTGATATAAAAAAAAGTGAGTATCTGTTCAAACACCCACTTTATAACTATTGGATGTGATGAATATTAAAGATAAGTGGGGACCACCATCACATTCAATGATTATAAAGTAAGTATCTGAACAGACATTCACTTTTTAAGTGTCAAAATATCATTAGCCTGCATAATATGTAGCCATATTGAGTGGTAGGTGCCTTAGTTGCAATCTCAATTCTAGGTTGCTAAAGTAGGAGGGAAGAAGAGTGGGTGTTGTGTCGTGATTGTGGAAGCTAAGAAAGAATTGGGGAATTATGTTTTAATGAAAAGGGCAAAATTGAAATTTTATGTCAAGTGTTACTGGAGTTAATCTTTCTTAACCGTCACAGGAGCTTATATAAATTTGAAAAGTAGAGGAGTTAAGTGTAAATATTGATAGATCTCAAGAAAGATGGACATAATTAACCCTAAAAATGAATATACCATATATACCCAAAAATATTGATATATCAAAGCATATCTTGCATTTCATTGATTCAAAAGTCAAAACCCTCTTGCCTTTTCATTCCGGAGGGATTCTCATTTTAAGAAGAGTAAAATCCCAACTTAGTTTATTAGATTTAAAAAATCTCATATTAGTTTTTTAAATTTTATAAATGGGGATAAACTAATCCTTCTGTAAAATTATCATCTGAGCTATGTTCTATTAGCTTATTTACATATACTGTTAACTTATTTATATGTACTATTAATTTTTATAGTAGTCCTAACTTGTCTTATTCCTTTAAATGAAATCGTTTAGACCTTCTTTTTCATCTTCTCTCTCACCATAGTTCAATACTTAGAAGAAAAATTTTGACTTTAAGTTGTCATTTGTTCTACACAGAACAGAGAAGTGAGGGAAGTTAAGACTCACTGTGAAAATTAACAGTATATATAAGTAAGTTAACAGAACATACAAATATTTCTGTTAACAGTTTAGATAATAATTTTATAGGAGATTAACTTATTCTCATTTATAAAATTTAAAAGGCTAATATAAAATTTTTTAAATTTGAGAAACTAATTTATTATTGGCTATGTATATAAGAAGCTAAATTTGATATTTATTCTTTTAAGAATCTGCATCCAATATATACAATAGCCACCGAATTAATTACACCATCTATAAGACCGGTATCATGGCCAGCAATAGTGTCAGGAAGATTGCCAATATACAGCAGTATCTGTTCCGGATGAATCCTCTCATCGCTTAGCCTGAAGTCAACAATCGAAGGAGAAGCAAGTCAAACAAACTCGGCAAATTCATTAATGTTTCCCACTTTTTTGGTGAAGATTAATATTTCCTATTTGGATGATAGTATAATTGAACTAACTTCCATTGTTAGAGAGAGAATACAAGGCAACACAATGAATAAAAAAAGCAAAGAGTGTTTCTATTATTATTATTATTATTATTATTATTAAGAAAGTGAAGACTTTTAAACGTGGATTTAATTAATTTATCAGCATCTATACATATATTAGCTGAAATTATTAGTTATTTATATAATGTCATACGTTCGAATACTTCATTTGCCACTCAAAAAAAAAAAAACCTAACCACCACGCTCAATCTGAAATATTTGATTGAGTAACTTTTAATGTTAAAAAATGATTTTTTTTTTCTTCAAAATATGTGAAGCTATGGCACCAACAAAGTGATAATTAATTTATGCCATAAGATTACAAAGTTTGATTGCATAATTCATGGATACTATGCATATACTATGAAATCACAAATAATGACACTGTTGAAGTGATGCATAACAAAGCATTAAGGGAATTTTGACAAGCCATTCAGCAATTAAAAAAGAAGTTTGGCAAAGCAGGGAACAGAACATTAAATAATGATACTTGAATGACAATCAATCAATCATACAATGCAATGCAAGATTCTTTGTGGGAAAATTTCCAGTGATGTGGCCTTCATTTCTTGGATGACATTGGTTCTTTCTGATTCCAGCTTGTCAAATAGATTGTAAAGAAGCTAATCTTCTTTTTCTTTTTTCTGTTATCATTAATAAAAGTTCCGACCAAAACTATCTTTCACGCGTACTCCATATCTACTGTTGCCGTAAATTTTGGGTTTCACTAAATTAAGAAAATAAATAAAGTTAAGAATATAAATTCTTATTTTTTGATTTTAAAGTCGAGACAATTGCATTAAGGAGGGGAATCTACTCCTTAGTTATGGGTTCTCCAACTACTTTAGAAAAATAAGTTTTGAACAAAGGCAATATATGAAATGAAAATGGATTTTATTGATGAACAGGAATAATCTTCATGCCAAAGTATCACAATAAAATATGGATAAAATATAAAGTTGTTATTGTGTTGATTTGGCGATCTCTTTTTCTGCCAACTTCGGTCTTTAAATAGAAGTAATGTCCAAGAGATAATTTTCAACTTCAAACATATGTCAATTTGAAAAAAAAAAAACTGCCTACAAGTGCTTGATAACCAACTCCACATCTGATTAGCAATTGTTCCACAGCTAATTGGCATGATTTCACGTATAAATGCTTTCACCATGGCTAATTTCCAGCAATTGATCAAATAATAACCACTTTAATTGCTTTAACCTTATCATGTCGCATTGAACATGCACCCACCTTACTTGACAGGCAGTAACTATTCTTTTCCACTAAACACGTGGAAGTATAGGGGGTACAATGAAAGTGAACTTTCACTATTGCAATAGACCCATAAAGCGTGATCTATTAACCGTTTAGTGAATAACCAATGGAACATATTCAAATGTCCATTCCACTTATTTTTGGTGATAACATATGCCCCATGCATCCTTTAGCTGGTGATGAACAAGAAGAAAGGTGAAGTGATGCATTTGTTCAAAATGATTTTAACTCCATATTCCTTCACAGTTAGCATGTTTTCATTAGCAAATTAATCCATCAAAATCTAAAGGTAAATCATTAAAATACTCTTTAGTTTGGTAGACTTAAACTTGCCTCAATCTTTCCTCCATCCATAATCATGGCTGATCTCAAGGATACATCTGTAGCCACCATGGCTAACAAAGTTGTTAAACACTACGACTGACAAAGTTGCAAAGAAAATTACAACAGCCAAGTCAAGTATTCATGAATAACAAACTCTTGATCCTATAGCTCTTAAAACAATGGCTGTCGCACTAAGAAAATTTTATCCAATGACCATCGTTGCTTTAACATTGTAGGAAACCAAGGATTATTAGCTGAGCTAACTTTTAACTACTTTTATAATAGGTGAAATGTACACTTTTTTTCTCTAGACAATGAAAATAAATCAACACATTTGAACCATTGGCCAACTAAATGAAGTGACATACCTTGGTCGACTCATTGCTTGAGGTGGAGATAACCCCATGGCTGCTCTTGCAATAAGATCGTTCAATACAGGTGAATAGCGAGAGAAAATGGTTGATCATTTGATAGAGGTGGAATTATTATCCATGGCTGCTATCCAGTATAATCCACCATCATTCTCGACCAACTATCATTAGTTGTGCCATTGCTCTTGCAATCAATTGAGTCATAATCATTAATTGAAAATAATTTTGGTATTATGCCCATTGTTCCATAACCTGGACATTCAACCAAAAACAAATGAAACTACCATAGCTAACTCTAGGCTTATTTTCTCTCGACTGACAGTTAGGATCATTCTTCTGCTTCACAACTGAAGCTTATCTTAGTTGTCAGCAGTCGATTGAAACCCAGAATCAGCCATTAAGCCAAAATAGCATCAAACTACTCCTTTTAATAGCACCCAATATGCCCCCCGGCTAATTTTTGCGACAGAGCTAATAGCCTTCTTTTGGAAACTATTGTTGCCAGCATATTATCCAAGATTAAAGGCATCTTCTTCAATCTTCTCTTATTCAGCCGAGTCATAATCTTCAACTAAGACCAACTCTGGTCTTACGTCTTCTATTTCCTCGCTTGTCCTTTGTTCTTTCTCATTAACAAATTGCTCCATTCTTGAAGCTTTACTTGTTAATTTAGTAAAATCTATAAACTCCAGAGAAATCAACCTTTTCCTTAGCTGCGGAAGCATATTTCCTACAGTCATTGTGGCAAACTCAGTCTCTGATAATTTAACATTACCTTTGCTCATTACTTTATTGAACCTTTCTACAAAATTAATCACGGGCTCGCCAATTTGTTGATTAGTGTTCATAAGATCGGCTAGTGTAACCTCCGGCTGTGGCTGATAAAAGCAATCATGGAATACCTATTCCATCTTTGCCCAATTATGCACTGAATTTGTCAATAAGTTTGAATACCATGTAAAGGCCAAACCAGTCAATGATAAAGGAAACAATTGCATCCTTAAGAACTCGTTTTGCCCTGCTTCAACACATTATGCAATGAAATAGCTAACGTGTTTAGTTATAGATTTACCATCTTCTCCCGAAAAAGTAATGAAGTCAAGAGTCTTGAATTCATGAGGGAGTGGAACCCTATCCACCCCATTAGGATATGGCTTGCGATACACAGGCTTCTGCAATGGCTTCAACTAAATCCCAAAATTCTTTCTCATAACATCAACAAGTGCATTATGATCTACCAATTATGGTGCATTTCCTTTTAAATTAGTCGTACAACTTATATTAGCCCAAGGAACATCTCACGGCTGAGGCTGCAAACTCCACGACTAAGATTGCAAGTTCTACGGCTGAGATTGCAGACTCCAAGGCTATGAGTGCAAGTTCCACGGCTATGACTGCAGAGTCCACGGCTGACATTGCATCTTCTACGGCTGAGACTGTAGGGTCCACAGTGGACATTGCATGTTCCACGATTGACATTGCAAACTCCACTACTGATTAGATGATTCCCCCCCCCCCAACATTATAATTTATGTTTTTCCCACTAAACTCACTGCGTGACTTATACACAGGGAAACTTTGCTGTGTTTTTTGCAATTCATCATGCATCATTGATTTCACAGTCTCTGACAACTATTTTGACAATTGCTCCATTAAGCCATCAACACCTATTTTCATTTGCTGTTGGATGAAAGAAGTTGACACATAATCAAGTCGCTTTTCTTCTTCATCAACATGGATATTCTTAGTAGGATTGGCAGATGTAGCAAATGTGTCTTTTCGTTTGGATGAAGCAGTGATCATTTGCGGCTGACTAGTTATCACCACGGTGGGTGTTCCCAATACAGCTACGTACATTTTCAATTGGCCCTTATCCTTACGATTGTGTTGCTTTGGCATAACAGATGCTTCACTCTTAGGATTCATATCCATAATCTTAAATTGATTTTTCCATACAAAGCCTTCGGATGTCCCACTAGGCGTGCCAATTATGTTGTCGTGAATTTTGGATTCCGGTAAATTAAGAGAATAAACAAAGCTAAGAGCACAAACTCTTACTTTTTAATCCCAAAGTGGAGGCGATTGCACCAAGGAGGAGAATCTACCCCTTGGTTATGGGTTCTTCAACTACTTTAGATAAACAAGTTTTGGACAAAGGTAATATGTGGAATGGAAATGGATTTTATTGATGAACAAGAGTAATCTTCACACTAAAGCATCACAATAAAATATGGATGAGAAACTATCTAAACTAAACTAAAAAAAAAAAAGAAAAAGTGTTGGAAAATGAAAGATAAAATGTAAAGTTATTATTGTGTTGATCCGAGGATCTCTTTTTCTGCCAACTTCAGCTTTTAAATAGAAGTAATGTCTGGAAGATAGTTTTTAACTTCAAGCACATGTCAATTTGAAAAGAAAATGACCCACAAGTGCTTGATAACCAACTCCACGGCTGATTGGTAACTATTCCATAACTAATTGGCATGACTTCACGTATAAATGCTTTCACCATGGCTAATTTCCAGCAATTGATCTAATAATAACCACTTCAATTGCTTTAGCCTTACCCACGTCACATTGAACATGCACCCACCTTACTTGACATGCAGTAACTATTCTTTTCCACTAAACATGTGGAAGTATGAGTGGCACATTGAAAGTTAACTTTCACTATTGCAATAGACCTATAAAGCATGATCTATTAACCATTTAGTGAATAACCAATGGAACATATTCAAATATCCATCCCACTTATTTTTTTGGTGATAACATCTACTAAAATCAATTTGTTGTCATGGCCAATATGTAACGGGTTCAATAGTGAAGGGTATGAATGGTTGAAGATTTTAACAGGGTTAACAGTGAATTGTTTGAGTGATTTCTTATCTTCATAGATGGTAGTAATATAATTTTGCAGGAAAACAATTGGATTGCATGAAATAAGGATCCTTTGACTAGATATAGTGACAGTTTATCGAGCTTAATCAAAGTAATCATTGTTACATAACTTTAATCATATTTTAAAAGATTAGTCTCTTGTGGATGAGGTGATGTACTTTAAGAAATTTAAAACAAAAATTGTCACAGAGCTTTACTGTTTTCCTTCCACCATTTACACTGAAACAGGTCAAAATAATGTACATGTATGTTGGAAATTTAAATGATGTATATATTATGATCGACCTTCAACTAATCATATGTTGGTGGTCATCTTAATAATTAAGTACTTTAAACTCCTTACAACTGGCATGGCTGAATTATATTCTCCTACTACACATTTATCAAAGAATAAAGTTTTCAATGGCCGAAAATTCTTTAAAAATCTGTTATTTAGTTCTGTTTATGATATTTTCATTTTCTTATATTTCCAGCACATGACATGTATGTTATATTATTTTAAGTTCCTTATATTGTGTTAGATTGGCAATATTAGAAATTTTAATATTTTATCTCTCCTCTCTCCCTCTCAATGTATAGGAGTAGACTTTTCTACGTTATCAAAATTTCAAAGCTTGTGTGTTAAATAAGGAACTCAACAAGTGAGAAAAGCAGTGAATGTAAAAAGAACAAATCTGATCTGATAATCTAATAATCTAATCTAATCTTATCTAATAATATAATGGAAAAATGGTCAATGGAAATACTCAACATGTCTAATCAAGCATGATTTCATTTCCCTCCAAGAGAATTTCATTCTTTAATGCTTGTGCAGTAATAATAATTATTCCATTATGTGTATTGCTTTGTTCTAATACACTGAGTATGATGACACCACTTCCAATACAAAGCATTGAATACCCAAGGATTTTATTCCATCCAGCATCACATTTCTCATATTGGCTTTTTAGTTGTCGATGAATAACACTTAATAAGATTACAATACATAAGAACATGGCTTAAAACAATGGTTTACCATGCAGTAGTAATATAGGTAAGGTGGAACCGTTTTATGTTATTAAGCCTCATTGATTCATTATGTCCAATTCACATAGTTGTTCAATGGCCAAGAATAAGGCTATTAAGTGAGCCAAAATTACTATTCACTTTGGTACAATTTACTATGGAGGCTCAGCAACGGAAGAACAAGCCCATTGGTTTCTTTGCGCGCAAATAGGCTTGGCTTGGTGGTGGCAATTGTTCTATAAATACAACAACCCTTTTTAGACGTGATTTTCCTTTTGGCAAGTTGTATAAGGATGGCTTTTGCATTTCTTCTACTTCTCTTTTTACATCTTTTTTATTTTTCGTTATTATTTTTGCTCTTTCGTATGAGTGTTGTTTTGCTATTGCATTTTAAAACAAGATGGCATCCAATTCACAACCATTCTTGGAAGATAGTGAAAACCGCATTTTCTACTAACAATTTGATCCTAAAGTGGTAAATGTATATCCTTATAGCCTTTTTATTTCAATTTATATGTTCCTCAATGCTCTACTTTCCTTCTTTCATCTGTGGTGCAACATATTATTTTTGAAAAGTTTGGCAATGAATATTTTACTCATGTCGAAGATGAATATCATGATGTTAATTAACTGTACTTTTGAAAAGGTCATAAATTTAATGAAAAATTGTTTCAAATTTATGTTTTCTAAGTTTTATGTAATCTTTCAATGAGTTATTTTGATTTTTTGCACGACCAACTGAGTTGCGATTCACTTCTTTTGCTAGTGCTATAAATATTATGTGCTTTCCTTTCTATGTTCTTAACTAGTTCAATTTGTTGTACTTGTCCTTAAGCATGTTTGTTGGTGCAACCACTTTCAAAAGTACAAATGGAGTTCAACATGCTTTATATGAGCCTAATCCTAATGATATTCACAATCCAACTTTCCTACACAAGTTGAGATATAAGGTAATGTTCTTTGAAACCAGCCAATCTAGGAAGATGAGTGCCTGCTGATTAGGCACTTATGAACTTGATATGGAAGCTGGTAGCCCTAATGTTTTTATGAGTGAAAAATTTATCACTGGATATCAAGCTGGAACTTCTTTGGTGATTTTCATTTACTTAATGTTATTTTTTTTTATTGAATTTATACAATGATATATACATATATGTATATATCTATGTGTGTGCGTGTGTAGTTTTGACTTACTAATAATTTCAATGGCTAATATAGTGTATTCTATCCCCATTTGTGGATCAAGCATTTGTACTAGGATAAAAAAACTTGCAGCTTCGTGATATTTATAGGAATAGTTATGATGTGGTGCTTCAATGGAGTAAGAGCAGAGCTATCAAAGCCTATTTGGGTAAGGGGAAGATGAAGTTTGCAGGAGATCATAGTTAGAGAGTTGTTAAGGCAGATATAGTCATTTGTTGATGAAGCAATAGGTTGGAGACTTTCCTTTGATGTTTTCAAGTATTTTGTGGGGTTTTTGAATGACTTACTTTTGTCTCTCATTGTTGATTATTCTCTTCTTTGGTTAGTATGATATAGATGTGTTATCATTTTGTTCAGTGATAAGTATATATCTTATGCGATGTGCATTTGGGAAGTAATAATAGATGTTCACAAGTTATATAATTGTCTTATGCCATCATTTTTCCTTGACACATGAGAAATTATAGAGGGAAAACAACTACTTGGGTTGGATTTTTTCTATATGGCCCATTGTTTTCGATTTTGAATTAGATGTCAGACCGATTGAAGGCATGTAGGAGGCAAGACTTAAAAAAAGGCATGTAGAAGAAATATGTCAAAAATGTATGGAGAATTGTGTAAAAACAAAAGATCGATTTCATATTGTGTTCCCATTTTTCTCCATTCAATTTAGATTATTTATTTATTTTTTCGAAAAAAGACAACCAAGATTCCACACATCAAGAATGAGAAACTAAAGCTTCCAATAGAAGCTTATGAAAAGAAAAAAAATGAAAAAGAGGCTGCAATATTTTTTTTTTTTTTACTTTTCTATGTATTTTATAAATTGCAGACCACACCAAATGATTATGAAACTAAGTATTGCAATAGTGGTGATTCCATATCTATGTTGAAAGGTATTGCTGCAACTTACCTTGTACCTTCCTCATTTATTGATCATATCATGAAAAAAATGTATTTTCATTCACTAACCGATAACCAGTGCAATTTATTTTCTAACAAGATTATCATGTTTATTGCAATTTCTTTCATAGATTTAAATTGATGGCCAAATCATTGATGGTAGATGGAGTGGTAGGATGCCAACGAAGAGCAAAGGAAGTTAATTGATGGCATTTTATATAGGTTGTTTACAGCATAGTATATCTGTTATGGATAAAAAAAAAATGCTTAATTTGGGATTACTCCATTTTTGCATACTGACAAACAAAAACTGTACTTCTCTAATTCATTAATACCATGTTTAAGTTTGTCCAATTAATCTTTTGAATTTAAAAGCAATGAAATGGAAATTAGTAGAAATCACACATTGGTCCTCCTACTAATGATGGATATGATGTCTTTAAGACGTGGAAGTTTAGATTGCACTATAGTAAGGTTTGCAAGACCTGCCTTAATTTTAGAATATAGGTGTAAGATGTTGTGTTATAAAACTGGTTGTTGTGGGTGCTGCATCTATTATAGAGTTTTCCAATAATTGGTACAAAAATACACTCAAAATACACGATGAAAAAAAAATCATGATTACATATTATTTACTTACACTAATGCAATATCATCTTTGTCATTGTTCTTATACATGGTGTTAAAAAGCTACATTACAATACTATTATTCTTCCCGTGCAAAGCACAGGCCAACACTAGTTCACTATTATAAATGATAAAGTGAAATGGCTTTTAAATATCTTTTATTATTATACATGTAAGTGAAAAATTCTCAATTTTTAATTCATTCATTTCTTTTTTTTTTCTTTCTAGTTGAGATGAGTTTATGAATTAAAATATAAATTTAAAATAATTGTCAAAATCAATTCATTTTGAATGCTTTTTCTAAAGGGTATACAGTAATTATAGAGTATTAACTTTTAAAAGGTTTATTTTTGAATACTTTTAATCTGAGTTACTCATTGAAAATATTATGTATTTATAATAGGATTTAATTTTAAAATACTGACAATATAAAAAATTTGCACAATCATCCAATCATAGATTGTGACATAAACTATGATGATCAACTATCATATGTACTACTTTAAAAGTCACATAAATAAAATAATTTAATTAAATGATAATATAAAAAAAAATTATACTATTAATGCGTCCAAATTAAACTCTTTATAATAAACAATTAAAATATGAATTTAATTTCTATTAATCAATGTTATACAACAATTTTACACTATCAATCAATAAAAACAAAAACAAAGATAAAATCAACTAAACAGTTATCTATTACGATAACATCCTACCATGAGTTGACACATTTGAAATTCTATTCATTGACCATACATAGAACTTTAACTCTCAAAATATTGATTAAAGCTATTCAACTAAAATTCGAGAAACCACTAAGAGTTTGTTTGACATGTGGAATTAAAATTAACTCAAAATTTTAAATTTTATATTTGACTCTTACGAAAAAAAAAACAAGATTCAGAACTACAATTCTAAATTCAATTTCATCCTTATTGCTTAGATGTATGATCTATAATATTAAGTTTGTGAGAAACAAACAACCAACAATGGGCAGGACAACACCAGCGGCAAATGTTGGGGATGGGCGGTCAGCGACCAGTAGTAGGTGATCAACAATGCGGTCGGCCCCAAGAGAGTAGACAGACACTGGTAGTGGGCGACGAGAGGTGGCCATAGTTGGAGAACAATAAAAATTATGAAATATAAAATTAACAATTTCTAATGTATGAGTTAAGAATTAAAAAAAATTAGGCTAATTATTTTTCAACTCAATAAAATTATTATATAGAATTATGATACTGATTCTAAAGGGGCTACCGAAAATAAACTTCGCAATTGTACAATTCCAATTCCAAACTCTAATTCTTTACTCGATTCCATGTGCCAAACTAGCACTAAAAACTTTATCAGTAATATAAAATTCATAGTTTACGCTAACAAATATTTTCCTAAGGTACACACGACAAATACATAATACAAATCATTAGTAATATGCACCGCTACTTGAAATACTACAATGAAGAATGAACATTGAACATTGACGAGCCTATCAACCCGAACACACATAAATACTAAGATCACCGTATATGCTTCTCATTCACAAAATCTAATAATTCAAAAAGACTTGCATTTGGACGGTTATAACTTATCAGCAACAGTCAAAGTGCCGCATTCTCAGCCTGTTCTTCAACAAAGAAATGCATATTGAGTTCCTTTCACTTTCAAAATTCATTTTTGTCTTAGATCAGTAGAGGAAACAGAAGCAATTTCATTTTCGACGAACTAACAATTCTTTGTTGCTTTTGTGAAGCTTCCAGAAAGTTCGGCCACTTGGTTGTAGCCATTCCAAAATTTGGACTAGGAATGATTATGTTTCGGTATATTGTTTGTTTATCATTGATAAAACCACATACGTGAAGTATTAACTATTTAAATTCGGCTACAAAAGGCATATAGTTGTCATCACCTAAGTTGCAGATCAGTTAACATTCCGATCAGTGAAGTTACTGAACCTAAAAATATTAGCAGAGCTACCACATTGGTTTCAAATCAGTCAAAGTCAAAGTGAAAATTGACACAGCTACACACGTATGTTCAGCATCTATTTTATACAAAAGAACAAGCAAATTAGATCATCTTTCAGGAAGGATAAACAAGACAAGTAAACAGATACACGCCAAACTAAAAGGGCCAAGGAAGAAAAGAAAAACCACAGGACATAAAAAAAGTTCATCAATTATTTAAAGTGCAGGACATTGATCAGATAAATAATTGAATTTAAAACATTTTGATACATACAGACACGCTCATCTGTAACAATGATATCTGAACTCAGTGAGCACTCACAAGAAATGGGTGCTGGCAAACTCCACACTCAATGGTCTCCGAACCTGAGCTAGGTACCTGGACCTGCAATAATCCCACAACAAAGCCCCCCATGAAGATGATGATGTGCATGTAGGAGAAAAGTGAGGAAAGATGCCAAATAAACATCAGTCAATAGATTTGCAACCTGCAGATGAACAGTGCAAATAGGACATGCAACTTCCTTCATCCTTCTTCCAGATCCTTCAGACTTCGAACCTATGAACCAGAGTACTTAATGAGCCATAGACATTAGTTGTGAATCATTCAAAAAGCCATTCCACCTAAGTTACCGACATAACAGATTCTCATTGAAACTTTCTACCTCGATTGACAATTACTGAATCAAAACTAAACAATTTTTACAATCAGGCTCCCAGAATCATATTACAATACCTGATGTCTTTCGATTCCTCTCCAGCTCCTCCTACCAAAAATTCACCAACAAAACAAATCACCATCTAATTCATCCTTACTAATACATGCTTAACCAGGAAACCAAATATGTAAATTAAAACCTTCCATGGGCAATAAGAACGACCCAAAATGACCATTAGTGTATGCATCTGCTATTTACCTGAAGTTTCCTAGCAAGATCCTCATGACTTTGCAATACAGGTTTACTTGCTGACTCTTTAGCATTACTCAGCCTCTGGGTCACTTCTGCCTAAACAGCCAAAAACTATAAGATCCCAGTGTTTCCAATGCAAATAAGATATGGTTTAAAAGTTGTTAAAATATATTTAGAATACCTTCAGATTAAACATATTTACAATATTTTGTTGAGTCAATTAGTTATCTAATTGAGGAAGCAATCATTGGATTTGTTTCCTGATTTCATTATGTTCACTAGCTTATTTCCTTACCAAAGGAGGATTAGGAAGTTGGTTGTCATCCCCACCTATTGGGGAAAAGCTTTGTTGCTGTTTATTGTATTAATTAGGGTTAGTAGTCTTATTACACAAGACGGATTGGTCTTATACCAAATAGTACTACACTAGTACCTGACCTGATTATTAATATAAATATGACCCATGCAGTTAGTACTGTGTAACACATCACATTATTACACACCATATCAATCTAATATCCTATTATTCAGTGTGTTTATTCTATTTTTCCTCCTTCCCTACCTAAACAAATATCTGAAAAAATAGAAGGTGAAATCGCAAATCAGCTTACTCGACTTCAGGACTCCAGCAGAGCAAGTTTTAATTTTAGCAAACTATCCACCTGAACTTTAACCATCTAGCAATTCACTATTTTATCAGTCCTTTGCAATTTTAACTCCATGACCTGACATTATGTTCAACTTTTCTCGCAAACCTAACACTTTCTAGCATTTAGAAGTAAAGTCAAAGAATGTATGGCAGACTATAGTTAAAATCAAAAACAATTTTTTTTTTTTTTTGAAGGGGGTGGGTTTGGTGTTCCCACATGGGACGTGCCAAGGATATTGGTTTGCGTATCTTAGACTCTTCCCATAGATGTAGGACCAAAAGGATATTGTAGGTGTTAGTTTTACCCAGAAAGTAGCTACTTTATAGAGGCTTAGCCGCTCCTAGTGAAAAAAAAATTGCCAATATTAAAACTTCATGTTATTTAACGTATAATTACACCTAAACCAAAAATATAATGCATAACATGTAAATGAAGAGAGAAGAACATGTAAATGAAGGCCATTGATGGGGAAAAAAAAACCCACATCCATTGAAAGTCCCCTTGAGTGGCATCAGCGATTTAGCAATAACTAAAGACAAACAAATTCATGCATTGGTTGATAAGGTGGGGAGTGGATGAGGAGGAAAGTCAACAAACATACCATGCATCGGTCACAAACTCGTACTGGCTGGGCATTCTCATCAGCAGTTAGAGCAATTCTACCATGAGTACATTTGTCACAGAAAATATCTCCACAATTCCTACAGTGATGCTGTTAGAAGCATCTATGATCAAACATTAACTGCCAAGAACATGATACATAAAAAATAAAACATAGCTAGAGAAAAGAATCAAGAGATCAACCCTGCGAACAAAAGCCCCAAAATCAGTGCCACATGCTGTACACTTCGAGACAGCTTCATCTGGGACCTACACATAAATAGAATCTCATAGGGACTCCAATTGAGTAAATGAAAGAAATAAAAAACTGATCCCAGCTAAAGTTGATATACATTAATACAGTTGCCAATTCATTCTCATCATGATCAAGATTTATTTAGACACTTTCCACTTTTCCAAGATTTAAATTATAATAAACACCCTAGCATCATGAAAATTAAAATTGACAATCAATTGCGACCACAATACATTCTTGTACCAACAATCAAAGCCAACCACCAGCATATAATACAGTAATTCCTACTAATAATTAAAATAGTTCAAAGGGAAAATTTCCTGATAAAGCCTTAAGTGCTCTTTTTCAGGGAAGGGACAAGGGGTTAGGCAAATAGAGCAAGAAAACTAAATTTGAATCTAATGTTACCCAATGATCCTTCTCTTCATTGGGAGGTCTAATCAAATTCATCCAATCGCCAAATCCTTTCTTTTTTTCTGCAGGCTGTTCATTTGTTCTCACTGGTTCAGTAGGCCTCCTGCTTCCACCCATTTCCTTGAACTGCATGAAGAAAAGAAGGGGAGATTATGACAGATCATAAACAATTCCCATGATTGAAAAAACAATTTCAGAGATCTTGCTTAAGTAAACGAGGACGCAGAGAGAGAGAGAGAGAGACTACAAGCTCTTAAACTGGAACACCTTTCGTGGGATTTAAAATAAATTAGGAACTAGCCAGATATGTCAACAAGATGATGGGAACACGGTAGGAAAAATGCTATAGATTTTAAGGCATGCAATTCTTTTTCTTTTTTTTTTTTTGGGGGGGGGGGGGGATAAAAGAAGAAATTTCATTAACAAAAAGTGAAGAATAGTACAAAGTGAAGAGGACAAGAGATCCTCGAAACAAAAAGAAAACAAGAGAAAACATCAAAATATCAAAGCTTTCCAATCTCTTATCATACCAGAGATGGAAACCCCTCTTAACAGGTCATGTGCCTTGCACCAAATAGACACTACGCATCTAATCTTATCCCACAAAATCTGCTTATCTGAACGTCTGTCATGAAAAATGCGAGAGTTACGCTCTAACCAAATAACTACAAAGACAGCACACTGCCATAAGGATTTGGCCTCCTTTCTCCTCCCAAAACCAATAAAACTAGTCAAAAGGAATTGATCTATGGTTTTAGGACACACCCAACATTCACCAAAAAGACCAAACAAACAATTCCATAAATAGTCAGCCACCAAGCAATGCAACAACAGGTGTGTGGTTGATTCTGAGCTAGCACTACAGATACTGCACATATCAGGGGAAATAGCCTTTTGTGGTCTTTAAACCTGCAACATGTCGTTGGTGTTAATCCTGTTAAGCATAGCTGTCCAAATAAAGGATTTAACTCTCAAGGGAGATTTGGACTTCCAAATGGGTTTCTCAAGCCAAAAAGAATTGTTCAAAAAATGGGCTAGAAACTGAAATACTTACAAGGAAAAAACCTAGAAGACTCAAAAGACCAAGACCTTTTATCTAGATAAGAATATAACATGACTGAATCAAGGAGGTGAAATACTGCACATAATAAAAATTTTGGATTGGGGAGTGAAGAGAAAATAAACGGTAAAGCCATGGAAAAGGTATACAAAAGGAAGAGTCGCCAATCCAATGATCCTCCAATAAGTTGACACGGGAATCATTGTCAACCTTCAAGGAGAGTAAGGGTTTAAACCTAGAGAAACCTTGGGAAATGAATTTCTAGGGACTAAAATGACTAGATCGAGAAGCTGGATTAGCATCCCACCTGTTCTTGTCAAGATCATACTTACTTTGAATAACCCAATGCCATAAGGAAAGCAGGTCAAGAGGAAAATGCCAAAGCCATTTAGCTGTCAAAGCAATATTTTTAGATACCAAATTTCAGAGACACAAACCCCTTTCCTTCTTAGGACGAGATCAAGCCTTGTATCCGAAACACCAGACCAAAGAAAGTCTCTCATAATATTTTCAATAGTATCGGCCACTCCTACTAGTAAACGGAACAAAGATAAGAAATACAAAGGAATGATAGAGAGACAAGCTTGAATGAGGGTAATCCAACCTCCTAAAGAAAAATAAGCCCTTTTCCAAGGGTCGAGATGCATGCAATTCAACGTTGAAATCTTTAAATTTGAAAAAAGAATAGATGATGACATCAATGAGGCGATACAGAAAAAGCTGAGGCACTTCAGGAGTAGCAAACACAACAAATGTCACGAAATGATAATGAAACTGCTTTACGAGTTTTATAACCTAATTCATCAGCAAAAACTACTTGCATTACAAAAGGATGAAATTATCTGAATACCTGTATGGTAGCAGCGGTCACAGCATCCAAAAGTGTGTTGGTAGTGTAACTATTGGATTGCAATCTGATTCGTCTTGGCTCAATGTCCACTGGGCTTTTTGACCAGAATGCAAGGGTAGATGAATCAAATTTCTACAAAACTCAAATAGGAAATATGTTTTATTGAGACTATCTATAAAAATTAATTTTGACGATGTAGTCAAAATTTCAGGAAGGGAATAAACAAGCTCACTTCACATCTTGTTATGTTCTCAAGAGGATATATTCTCAATGTTCGACTGGTATTTGGATCCAGCATTCTAATTCCATCCAAAGCAATCTGAAAGATCAAACAAACATAGACAGGACCACAGATTTAGTTCAGCAGCCACACACATGGATAAACAAAAGAAAGGATTATCAATGCCTAAAAAAAATTGCTAATTGCCTTATAGATAGAGATTAGCAGAAAAACAAAAAAGCATAGAGTAACTTTCTATGTAGGCCTAAAAGATTTTAGCAGACTTCACAAATGCATGATAAATGCAGAGAAGTATAACCAAGAGCATGTATCATCTATACTTATAATCAAAGAGATTAATGTTGATACACTATACATCTAACAGAATGCAATTAAATTATAAGCTTAATTTTGATACACCAACTGTATAAAACTTTTTTAGACTGTCATTCAATCACATTTTGCCACATCAGAAAATCATGACATGGTTGACTCTCAGCCCACTACTTCTAAAGTTATATATATGAGAGAATTTGATTGCATGGCGTTACACTGTGAGTGTATTTAAATTAAATCCTTAAATTATTCCTATTAGACAACAACTAATTTGATTTGAGCCAGCTGCATTAAGCGTGCTTACTAAAATTACTGCAACAACAAAATAAACAAACAGAGCAAAACTCAACAGCATCAAACAAAACTAACGAGCTGAAACAGAACATTGTTTCAGCTTGTTAATGCTCACTATGAGAAAAAAAAAGGAGAGCTGAAACAGAACCGAAACCCAAAAAAAATGCAGCTAACGAGTCAAAACGCCGCCGTAACGCTCTTTCATACCTGACACAAAACATCCATGGTGCTCTGGCCACCACTCTCCGCCAAAATCTTCACCCGAAACTTCTGCACCCCGCTCCCTGGATCCTCACGCGCCTCCACCTTCGGCACCGCCTTCACGATCTTGCTCCCGCTGGAGGAACCTTCCTTCGGAAAACTGATTGCTCTGCCGTAATCATCGAAACCTGACCAAGTCGACGATTTCGGCGCGGTTCCACGCGCCCCGTACGGTTCCACCTTCCCGCCTTCGTAAGCATAAACTCCGTCGCCATAAACATCATCGGAACGGTTACGGTTAAAGCTGCTATAACCGTCGTCGTGGCGGTTACCGTAAGAATCGGAACGGCTACGGTTAAAGCTGTTATAACCGTTATAACCGTCGTCGAAGTAAGCGCCAGCGTGATCGAACTTCGCGGGGGTGTTGTCATAGTGTGGATCGTATGCGGGAGCTGGAGGGACCGTAGATCCAGCGTGGCTATACGGTGCGGTGTACGGTGGGTTAGCGGAGGGGGGTGGTGGTGGTGTAGGAGGAGGAGCGTAGATTGGAGCCGCTTGATGATGATCGTACGGTGGATAATAAGGTTGGGGTTGTTGTTGTTGGGGTTGCTGAGGTGGCGGTGGTGGTGGTTGTTGGTACGAGAGGTGGGAATCGAAGGGTGGAGAATTGAAGGAGGGGAAATTACTGGCGTAGGAAGGTGCAGTGGGGGAAGGAGGGGCAGGGGCAGGGGCAGGGGTAGGATCGGGATTTGGAGGGTAGGGAGGGTAGTAAGGGGTGTAATTGTCGGAGGAGAAGGGAGGTGCGGAGGCGTAAGGGATTGGGTTAGGATCGGAAGGGTTAGGGTTGGGATTTGGAATGGGGTTTGGGTTTGGGTTTGGGAGGTGAGGGAATTGATAGTATGGGGCGGAGGTGTAATCTCCTTGCTGCATCGCTGAATTGGGGTTTCGACGATGGAAGCAGAGATGAGATTAGGCACAGCCGGGGCTTATGGCTTTGGGTGTTGCAGTGTGTGTTTGTTTGGAGGGGAAGACGATCAGTGAGCTGCAATGACCTCTTGGTCTTGAGAAAGGAATAATCGGAAAGTATATCGTGTCTGTCGACGCACACGCCAGGCTTCGTTGCAAAGCAATGACCAATGATAGATAGAGAAACAGAACTTCCCTGATTTAAAAAATAAAAATGAAAAAGGATACTGATGCCATCCTAAGGATAAAATTTCATTAAAGCCTCTGCATTATGAAATATGTGCTCTTTAGCTTCTAAATTTGAAAAAAAAAATTGCAAATCGGTTCTTTAAAATTTTATAAATGTGTATTTTAGCTAAAATAAGTATATTTTAGTCTCCTAAATTTTGAATTATGTGCACATTTATACATTAGACTATTTTAAATAGGCAATCTGATATCTTAAATTTTTTTAAATTTGTGATATTTTTATTAACAATTGATGAAAAATTAATGAAATGATCAATTTTCATATTCAAGAAAGTTCAAGAGATTGAACTACACATTTTTAATGTTCAGGCCTACAGTGCATACGACCTATAGTTCAAGGAGGTAAGGCACAATTTCCTCTTAATAAAATCAAGAGTAAATTATTAATTTCATATCTAAGACATATATGTGATATTAGTTTAATTTCTGAAATATGTTGGACATCAATTTAATCTCTAAAAGATTTTATGCATAATATCAGTTTAGTTCATGAACAAATTTTGATGGCAGTTTCTTCCCTAAAAATTAAATTTTTTATGTTTCCCAGAGTATCTATTGTTGGCACTTGTAACTAATTTAGTTGAAGTGAGAGCTCTCTTGAGGGAATAAACCTATGATCATGAGATCCTTTTCATATATATTTCTATGAATCAAACCTCTAACTAAATGTTTAAGAAACTCAACTAGCTACTAACTATTTGAAATATGCATTTCCCATCAAATAACTTCATCGTTTTATAGAAATAGGTCAAATAGATGTCCTAGCATTTTTATGCAATAAAATGACATCAATTTTACTTTTAGAGACTAGACTAATATTAAAAATCTTATGAGAACTAAATTGATGTCATGTGTATCTTTTTTCTTTTTTTTTGGGGGGGGGGGGGAGGGGGGGACAAGGTGCAAGCACCCAAGGAAATAAAAAGACTAAGGACCCCTAGGGTAAGCGACCCTTTCAAGAAGATCCTGCGACCACAACAACAACCTAATACATTGAAAAGGTTCTTCAAACTGAGAACCCCTATTTCCTATTGGTGCCCTAAGTTAGCTAACCCATTTGCCACTTTGTTAGTCTCTCTAAACACATGATTAACTTGAATTATCTAGTCTTTCTATACACATGGTTAGTCTCTCTATACACATGTGTATCTTTCACAAACTAAATTGATGTGAAAAAATTTTCAAGATCTAAATTGATGTCATGTATATGTTGGAATGGTCAAATTGATAGTTGAGTCTAAAATGAATTTATTATGATAAATTTACATTACTTCTAAAAAAATAAACAAATGTAACTACAAGTGTAAGTGGAGACTATTACCTAATACTAGATATCGCTCATTGAATCTTAAAGTGTGTTTAATTGTTTTTCAATTAATGGAATCGGTCGGATTCAGTTTAAAGGATTAAAAAAGAAAAAAAAAGAAGTGAACGAAACTAATCTGTTTGCTTATTTGAAAGACTAATAAGGGAATGAAAAAAAATATATCAATTATGTTTAAAAGTTACTTTATAAAGAAACAAAATGGAACACTTAGACTCCATTTGGTGCGTGAAATTAGAATTAGCTCGAAATTTTAAATCTTATGTTTGGCTCTTATAAAGAATTATAATACATAATTAAAATTCAGAATTCAATTCCATTTCTCTTGCTTGGATGTGTGAGTTGTAACTTCAAAATACTTTCACTATATTAAGTTTACGGCAAGCAGACAATCGACAATAAGTGAGAGGCCACCGACAACAGGTGGTCAGCCAGTGGGGCCGGCGATCAGTGATGGGCAACGAAGGGGCGAGCAAGCTGTAGTTGACCAGTAGCAAGTAGACAACCATTATCAGAGGGCAATTGGCCACTGATGGCTAGCTGTTGGCCACCAACGAAGGGCGGGCAAGCATTGGGGATGGGCAGGCAAGCGGCCATCGGTGCCGGGTGTTGAGAGAAAGTCACACAGTTGGACAACTATAAAATTTTGAGATATCGAATTTACAATTTTTAATGTATGAGTTAAGAATTAAAAAATGGTTTTGGCTAGTCATTTTTCAATTCTAAAAAGGCTGCCAAACATAAAATTTGAAATTGAACCGTCCAATTCTAATTCCACACTCAATTCCATGTGCCAAATAGGCACTAGTAGTTGTAAACTTTCCAAATGTTTGGTTCCCTTCATTTTGTCCTAATTTTAATGGAAAAGATAATTGACTTTTAAGGGGGAAAGAGAAATAACTATTTCTCCTAGGCTTCCATGCCACAAATTCTAAGATATCCCTTGCATACTCAATTCAATCTCCTAGGCACTGAACAATGGTTGGAAGTAAAGATGGTGCATACTCTCATTTCCACATGTCGGTTTACGAATCCTAAAATGATGATAAACAGTGCTTTTGAATGTTTAATGTGTATTATGTGTTTTAGGTTGATACATACATAAGAAGAAGGAAAAACATGTATAAGCTAAACATCTACAAAATTAGGAGATAATCTTACGGAGCACGATGGGATATATTTAGAATAAAACAAAGCTAATGCGTCCTTAAATATTTGGAAGGAAATCTCGAATAAGACATGCTGAAATTTGCCTTGAATAATTGAAAATCCACGATGAAAAAAGGATAAAAGTGAGCACAATTAAAAAAAATGTACCACTGTTACTGTCACGAGTCGATATGGGAATGTGATCAACACGTGGGGGTCTATATCGCCACGTAAGCCTTCTAGGTAATTTGGCTTACTGCATACATGAATTTTCATGATTTTCATACTTAAAATATAATTTCGTTTAAACCGTTATTAATTTCTCACTTTAAAGCATGATACTTGAATTTATAAACTAAAGTGCTTCAACACAAATAGCTCTAAAAATCGAGTTAATACTTGAAACCAACATATGAATACATAATTGTTTTGGTACATAAACTTAATCACAACCTACAATCCAAATTCATACTTAACTCTAAAATCACATAGGGATGTACATACATATTTTGGAAATAAATATATAAATTTGAAATTAGGATGCATGGTTTGGATCTTACCTGTATAACTACTGGAGCACTCTAATCTAACATGTCCTAAACTAAACCTCACTACAAAGTAAAACTCCCTAGTGGAGCAGCTGCGTCTATTGGAATGACGATTGAGCAAAAACTAAATCTGCAACTGTGAGGATGAAGTAAGAGGTGTGAGTTAACAAACTTGGTGAATGAATTCTAACTAATTACCCACATGGGATAACAACCATATATATTGTCTATATACAGCTAGCAAACATTTTTACTATTATGAATGTAGTTATACTGGGAAAAGAATTTACAATTTTATAATTAGCAAATCATATAATCCACAAAAGCGAGTATGTGTATGTGTATATATAGAGGAGTGATACACAACCACCACAACACTTATACTATACACTTATACCAAGTTAAAAGTTATAAAGTAGTGTGTAAAAAGTTGTAAACTAGTATGTAAAAAGTTATAAACCAATATACAAAAAGTTGTAAACCAATATGCAAAAACTTTTAGCATATTGGTTCACAATTTTTTACATCTTGGTTTACAATTTTTTGCATGTTGGTTTACAACTTTTAACTTGGTGTAAGTGTATAGTGTAAATATGGTGGTAGACATTTATCATTTCTCATATATAAATGGAATTATAAATGTTAAAAGGATGATACTTAGTTCCTCGTGAAGATGAGCATTTCTATGATAGCAAACGGTCCTTCGCGAACCACATCCCTTAGGCTGCGTTTGGAAATAGGGGTAGGACACAAATACAGGGTCAAATTATCCCTATATGATGTTTGGTTTGGGAGACATTTATAAAACTTAAGTTTCTGTCCTTATCTCCATATGCTTTCATGGTCAAGTTTGTGTCCACTTTTCATAGGGGGACACAGAAAATGAAACAGAGATAGTAGGGGGTTTAATAATTTTTCTTTCCACTTTACCCTTAAAATAATTTCATATCTACATTATTTACCCTTGTCATATATATGGACCCATACTTAGCTTCTTCTCCTTCTTTGTGAGATCTCTGCCTTCACCTTCAGTTGTTGTGCTACGTTCAATTAGCTTTGCATTCAAGGTTCATTTCCACTATTCCTTGTATTTTCACATCCATCTCTACTTGCAACTGGATCTAGTTTTTTTATCTGATTTTTTTGTTTTGATTTTTTTGAAATCCTACCTACGCTGGTTGTCTGGGCTATAGTTTTCATTTCAAGAGCTGGGGGTGTTTGTCAGTCACTATCTACTAGAACAAAATTAACATTAATACTGCATCTAATCTTAATTTGTTTTTCTTATGTAGACCAACAAATTGTCCAGCAATACTCATGGTTGCACCTGAAACCCATGGTTACGTTACAACCGTTGCTGTAAAAGAAGAGGAAGCAATGGAATGTAAGCGGCTATGAATACCGATTGATAAAGAAAAAAAGAGGAAAGAGGAAGTTGACCCATACCTGGAAACCACGAATAGAGGAAGCGTCGCGCTGTGAATGGAGGAAATCGCCATCATCATGAATGTAGGAAAGCGACGCCACCATGAACGGTGGAGGATGATGGCTTAAGCCGGGGAACACTGTCGTCTCAGAGGAGATGACGCACATAACCCTTAAATTTTTTTTTTTTTGTTTTAAAAGGGGCATGGGTTAATGAAGGGTAAAAGGGTCTTTTAGTAGATATTTTGTTTTCGTATTTTTGTGTTCTGTACACTATTACCAAACATGATATAGAGACACTCTTTTTTTGTGTATCTGCCTCTACTGTCCCATTATCCTTGTATTTTCTGTCTCTGTCTCTACTGTTCTACTAACCACACGCTATCTCATAAACAAGCTATGGGCACCTAACTGGGTCCCATCTTTTTACTATGAGAAAAAGGGTGATTGCCCCTTGTGGACAATATGGTATAACAAGGTTAACGAGATAATTACCATTAACTCAATTCTGTGTCTCTTTAATTCATATTTCAAAACTAACTTGCAAACTAAACTGAATGAATCTAAAAACTCTTAAAATTGTTAAAGCTCTGGATTCATATAATTCTAACAATTTGACATTAACATAACTGTAGCTATGAAATCATGCCCAAATGATCACCAGCTTGTAGGCATCATGATTTCAAAAGCCTATAGAATATATATCTAGCAGTTACTATGAATCATATTGAATTTCATACTTTCAATATTCATGTGATACCTGGTGTATACGTGATAGCAGATAAGTTCCATACTGCCCTAGGGTCCCCTGGGATCCACTTGTGTTGTCGTAAAAGCCCTGGATGGATGGGGAGTCTTGGAACGCAAGTTGAGTGCTGTTGCTCCAGAATTCTATAGAACAGGCTCGTTGCAGCGAGAAAGCAGGCCAGAAGGCTAGCTACAGCGAGAAGGCGGGCCAGAAGGCTCACTGCAACAACACAGTGCAAAACAATGCAGTTTCGTTTAATAAGCATCCCCACCCTTTATAAACACCCAACGTCGGGATTTTGGTCTCCTAAACTGAAACTCTTGCTCCCAAAACAAATTCCTCTCCTCCCCACTCAATCTAGCTCCAATCTTTCATCCTTCCAAGTGATCAAAGATAAGATTGATGGGTTTTTGTTATCTCCTTCCTCCCCACCTTGTAACCTAGAGTTTGAGTTCATTGTTTGTCTCCATTATTGTTAAGTGGGGTGCTCCCCCAATGTTGTTAGAGTTATGTTTGAGTAATATAGAGGTTGTTAGAGTCTAATCTAGAGTTTTGTGACTTCAATGACAGACGTTAGTGTCATTCCTCCTCTCCGGAGCTCCGTTTGTGTTGACGCCATCACACCCTCCCCTCCAAGTGAGTGGGTTTAGAACCTATGGCCCTTATGTGGTCATTAGAGTTAATTTCCTCAAATTATTCATTGATTGCATGATTTTAGAAAAGATTTCAAGAGATTAAAGACTTCGACTGATTTGTTATATTTATCAAAATAATGATTTCCAACTAGAGCATGAAATATTTGTTTTAATGCAAGCTTATAGAACCATTGTTGTTAAATGATTTTATCAAAAGAACTAGAGTATGATTATAACTTTACTAGAGATTTCTATAAAATTACCATGATAATTTTATGACTGAATTAATTATGAATTATAGAGTTTTGTGCTTAGAAAAATATTATAACAGAAATTTAGAGAAAACAATATATTTATTGAATTAGAGACTAGATGGTAACTATGGAGAAATAGACAGTGAGTTAATGGCTGAACCCCAATCGTTAACCTTGATACCAAGTTGTCCCGAGAGGACAATCTCATAGAGCAGAAAATGGAACCTATCTAGGTGTCCGTATTAGATCCCTGATGAATCATAAAGTATAACGTTTTTGGTTCTTGAAGAACCGTAGAGTAGAGATTCCTGTTTCTCTGGTAGAGTATTGTTGCTCATATTTTCTAGAGATTTGCCCTTTAGAGATATTTTCTATATATGCATAAAAGTATGAGTATGATTTTAATGTTATTGCATTAACCAAGTTGATGATTATATATGATTATTTATTTTCTTTGGTTGTCTCATGAGAGGGTTATAGGTGAGGACCTACCTACTGAGTTTTAGATAAAACTCACCCCTCTCCCTTCCTCCATTACAGGTGCTGAAAACACTGCGGGTTCTTTTCTTCCACCTCCTTTCCCGTAGTAGAGGTTTATTAATTGGTGTGCTTCACTTTGAAGTGAAGTACTATGTTTTGTATTTTGTTTAGAGATAAAGTGCTCCAGTGTACATAACGGGCAGGTTCCGGACCATAGAGATGGATTATATTATTTTATCATGATTATTTTGTATTTACATGATTATAGATTTCATGTATATTTTGTATAGATAGCAACTTATATATTTTGAATATCAGAGATGTGTTTAGAGTTTGGAAATGAAATTGAAATAATTTAAATTTCTAACTTCAGAGAATTATGCTAGAGTTGATAATAATGTTGATTATTGTCACAACGTACCCAGAGGGTGCCTCGATGGGAATGGCAAACCGATTTTAAAATAAAATAGGAGTATGTGGAGTTGCCACCAATTTTAATTATGGCTAAAATTGGAAAACCTTTTGATTTGCAAACTGGTTTTTCAAAAGAGATTTGAGATTCAGGAGTCTGATTATGATTAGAGAATGGTGGAAACTTAATTCCACTGCACCCCTAATACATCCGTATAAATATGATTATCCTAGAGCTCATTATGCAAATTAATTATAATTTTAATAATATTTATTTTTCCCAAAAGGTCATAATAATTATACAAGAATAAAGTAAATGAAAAAGAACATTAAATAAAAGAATAAAATTTAAAGAAAAGTTAATTTTGGCTTGATAGTTGTTGGCTATGCTGACGTATTCTCTGGTACAATGGGAAACTCAAAGCTACATTATTCTGTAGAAAATGACTATATGTTGAATTGATTTTATTAAAGAAACTAATTTCAAGAAACAAAAGCCCACTCTTACATAGGATTTAGGATAGTATAAACTATACAATAAATCCTTATATTCTTATGAAACTTAAGGATGACAAACCATACATCAATATCATAAGTTGTTGCGTGGATTTTAAAATAAAAAAAAAAGAAGAAGTGTGTTGGTTGATTTTAATTTTTGAAAAGAAAATATTTTTTATTATTAAATGGAACGCAAATATTTTGGCAAGTTCTAATTTTAATTGGAATTAACAAAAGTAAATCATAAAAACAAATACACAATTAATTTAAACAAAACATGGAAGCATATAAAATAATTAAACTAAAAAGGCAAAACAAATACAATTAATTTAATCAAAACATATAAACATGAAGTAATTTAATTAAATAAAAAAAACAAAAAAAAGATTCACAAACATAAATACACAAATAAACAAAAATATAAAATAATTATCCTAATTACTATGTTTTTCTAAGTTAAAAGAGACATTAACACTAAATTCACTCAAAATCAGAGAAACAATTAAATCACTCTTTTTTATTTTCATAATTAATTTTTTTTTTAAACTAATTTATTTAATTTTACTCAAATGATTTAAAAAGAAAGCTAAAAAGACATATCATAAACTCTTTTCTTTTTCTTTGATAAATTAAAACCTCTTTTTAAATTCATTTAAACCAAACTCAAACTCCAATCAAACAAGTTCGAAACTAAAGATAAATAAACACTAATCATGTAAATAAACTCAAACAAACAGACAATTTCTAACCTAACGAAATGAAACATAATACTATCAGAATAATAATAATAATAATAATAATAATAAACAAAATACCCTACCCTTAATCTATCTATCACCCCTACCACCACATCACACAACACATGGCTCTCTTTCCCTTTTTACACACGCATACACAAAACACACATACACAAAGCGCGCACACACGGTCACTTAACCAAAAAAGAGAGATAAACACAGAGACCAAGCGAAAAGGAAAAAAGGAGAGGGAGTGAGAGAGAGAGAGATCACGCAAGGGAAAGAGAGAAGGAGAGAGGGTCAGTGATGCGGTCAGCGACGGAGGTGGCGGAGCTTTGGAGGTCGCCGTCTGAGAAAAGGTGGCGAATCAGAGAGGGGATGGTGGCTTGTGCGGTGGTTGCTTTGCGCAAAGGGGAGGTCTCATGGCTTGGTTCGTGACATGGGGAAGGAGATCGGTGGCTTTACAGTGGTTTGGAGGTTGATGATGGGCGATGCATAGGCCGATCTACCATGGTGACTTCGCGACGGCTTCGCGAAGGAAGATCTGGCAAATGTGGCACAAACGAAAGAGGTTGTTCGCGGGCTTGGCGGAGGAAAGGGGTGGCACCAGCATGGTGCAGCAATTCGGTCGTGGTGGTCATGACAAGGGAACTAGGTTGTATGGCGTCGGCGTGAGAGGTGTTGGGTGGTGGTTTTAGGGCGGCGATGATGGGTAGATCTGGAGGAGTCATGACTAGCTATGACTCACTTGGCAATGCGGGTGGTGACTGATTAGGAAAGAAACTGGCATGGTGTGGTGGCTTAAAAAGGCCGTGGATCAGTGGTGGAAAGTTGAAAGGAATGATGTGAGGCCGATGAGGAGGCGATGATGATGATGATTCATGGAGGAGAAGGCATGGGCTCAAGGATGAGGGAGATATGATGATGATGATGCTTCACCGAGGCCACGACTGGTGGCGACAAAGGAGCACGGCCGCTGTCTCCTTCATATTTTCCTTCTTTTAGTTTCTTTTGTTAATTTTAAGTGATGATGAAACTGTTATTGTTACTAGATTTACCTTGTTCTTCCCTCTTGTTGTTGCTGGATTGTCTTGCTAAAATTATTGCTGGCTGATTGATGTATCGGGATGTGTTCTTTGATTTTTGGTGTTTGAGTTTTTTTGTTAATTAATTGTTTGAAATTTCTTGGTTCCAGTGTTTCCTACCTGTGAATATTTCTCTCTGATCTCCCTAAATTCCGTTGGTGATGATGTATATAGTGTTCCTTCTCTCAAACGGAATTATTATTGAACAAAATTACAGATTGGCTGTCATCATGAAAAGGCAAGGAAATTATGCTGCTGAGGAAGTAGGTGATGATGGTGTCCGCCATTTCTTTCCTATTTGAGAAACGGTCAAAATGGAAGAAAAAAGAGGATCCAATGTCCTTCTCTTTTCCTTTCCTTATCATCATCATTATTATTATTATTATTTTAGGAATGGGAGTCGGGGAAATCCAAGGTTCCCTTCCCTTTTTCTTTTTTTTATTTTATATTTTTTTGGTTTTTTTAATTAATGTGCTAATAAAATTATGGGTTACAACAAAAAAAGACAAATGAGATAAAATAGACTAGACAACTGAAATGGGCTACCATAAAATAAAATGGGCTAACTTTTTTATTATGCAAATAAAAACAACCAAAATAAATGGGCAAAATATAGTGTTCACAATTATGATTATGATATTGATGAGTATTATGTTTTCAAAGAGCCAACGGTTTATTAGAGATGAAATAATATTTTATAAAAGGACTTATTTTAAAATATGCATATAGAAAAACTCAGAAGTCATGAGGCTTAGGTGGGAATGAGGATTCCTCACATGCTGGTCACATGCACAAGTCGGGTCGTGACAATTCAATTCTAAAATCTCATTTTAAGCTAACATACTTTCATAACTTTGATACTCTAAAATCGTTCTTCATAGACATGATAACTCTAAAATTATAATAACATCTCTGTCCAATATTTTTCCAAGATAACTTAAGTTAATACTCTAAAAGCATATTCTGAAAGCTGAAGTCTTGAAAACATAGTAAATCATAAACTTATAAAAACATGTTTGACAAAATGGAAAACTTGCTACAATACATATTTTCCAAATAAATCCTTTCTTAAGCAAGGCATTTTCATAGCATATAACAAAGTTATTATGTTCCTATGGTTTGAAAAAAAAAAATCTTTCATGCTATAATAAAATATCACCTTTTTTTTGGCTAGTGTGGCATAACTTGCAAATTCATATCTATACACATTTTGATCTTTAATTTCATGTTTAATGACCATCATGCATAAAACATACTTATAATGATTGAAAATATCACTATTTGGAGTCAAGAGTGTGTGTGTGTACTATCAACTTAACCTTAAAAACTTGGAATGATGCCAACAACTGTTATAGAGTAACAGAGATGCATAAATAATCTATAAAACTCTAAATCAGCTTTATGAACATTTGAGGAGTACCCCACTTGACAACAATGAGAAATAACAACACCCATAGCATGCAAAAGGAAGAAAATAGAGGAATCTAACATAAACCATAGCTAAATCTTTACCTTGAAGCTTGGAGGAGGTAGGATTGAGTAAGGTTGAGAGTGGGGAGGGTAGAAGGGAGATTGAGGGCTAGGGATTTCGAAATTTGGAAGAGAAAATGCATGAGGAGTGTTTTTTATAAGATGGAGGATCTCTTTAATTGAAACTGTGTCGTTTTGACACTGTTCACGTGTCAAGGACCTTTACTTGGCGAGCTATTAGCCTTTGCTTGGCGAGTTCGTCACCCTTCCTAGAAAAAAAGCTTTGCTAGGCGAGTTCACTCACTTCACCTGGCAAAGTTGCAAATTCCAAAGAGCATTTCCCGCATGAAGGGCTTGCCTAGTGAGGAGGAAAGCTCACCTGGCAAGCATGCTAACAGCAATAAATCTGTTATGTATTTTTTTTCATGACTTCATGGTTCCTGGTCTTTTTCGGCAACACAGGTGAGTCCCAGGGGACTCTAAGGCTATATTAGACTTGTTTAGTGACATGTGGACCTAAGGTATTACAGTTACAACTCACTAAAAGGAACTACAAGTAGTCTGTGAAATACTCTACAATGGTCTAAAACATTCTCTTTTAAAAGAAAGCTTGAAACATTCGAAAAAAGAATTCAGAAAAGGGTACATTTTGAATGGATTATTCTCAAGAAATACATCATATTCTTTCACTATTTTCCTCATTTCATATGATCTATTTTGCTGAATCACTTTGAGTGTTTTTCTATTTTGTGTATGAAAGTCTAAGAGTTCAAACACTTGCATCAGAAAAAGGCATATGTGATTTGTGAGGTCTTGGTTGATTAAAAGCCACTTAGAAAGTGATTCTCTTGTTTTGTTTGTGAGGAAATTTATTGTTTTTTTTTTGTATGTATTTGCAAGCTTATACTTATAGGAGCTTGTGGGTTGTGAGAGCTTACACTTTGTTTGTATTTAGCTTGTGGATCGATCTAATTTAACTTAATTACTGATTGGGTCATTACTAGATTGAGTTTGAGTTAAAAAATTTGCTTGATTTAAAATTCAGTTTGGGTTTGTGTTTGGTAAAACCTCACTTAATTGGTGCTTTGTTCACAAGTAAATTAGGATATCATTTAATTAAAATATTATTTTACTTTGATATCCATGGGCTAATGGTACCCTTGTGTAATCAATAGTTATGATTTGATAGATTTTAAAAACTTGGGATAGTTGGACATGTGACTCATTCTTAGTTATAATTAATTAAGATGTGTTGTACTCTTAAATTTTATAGGGTACTAGAGAAACTCTTTAATAAATAAGTGTCCACTTTGAATATGTTTCTTTTCCACAAATAAATGTCCAGTTTGAAAATCAAGGTAACATTATTTAATTTTTTCCTACTATACCCTGGTTAATGGAGAAGAAAAAGAGAAGTGGAGAGGAAAGTAATTAAGAAAGAGAAAGGAAAAAAGTGAGGACAACTCAATAAAATATATTTAAATTATTCCAACATTAAGGTTGCACCAATCATTTCCTTAATTCATGTGCATATTCATAAGTGAACACATATTTGTGAACTGATAGAGTATTCAATTCATGGATTTTTCTTCGATACCCATGAGATATGATACCTTATTATTTTCAATGATTGTGATTATATTTTTAATTTTTTAGATTTCAAAAAATTGAATTGGTAGGACTTAATATATTTTTTTTGTGTATAATACATTGCATTCACTGTCAATCACGATGATTAATCCCTTCGCTACTGCTAGACACCTCTAAAGATGGGACTGCTAGCCCAGAGTTTTAAAGCGACTTATACCTAAAGTTAGAGACTAAACCCCTAATATTTGATTAAGAATTAAATGAGTCTTTATCACTTAATCACACCTCATAAATTTAACTTAATATATTTTTATCTATAAATAATTAAGAGATATCGTATTTTTTATTCTGATACCGAGAAAACCCCCTCAAATTCAATTGAAAGGGAGAAACTGATCCGGAGGCTAGGGTAACACGGTAATTACATAGAACACCCGTGGACGCGTATAAACCACGAAAACGCGTGGTACTAGAAGACGGTTTCCTCTGGCTATAAATACAGCCCCTCTTCCTTCTTTTCCCTCATTTGGCTTCGCCGTTTCAGATCTTAGGGTTTCCGCGAACGCCACCCATAGCCGCCACAGAGAGGGGGAGCGTAGATTCAAACCTAAGTTTCTCTTCTTCGTTTGCTAGCTCCTTTCTTTAAAATCGAAACCCCCAACACTCGCTCACTCACTGACTCAGATTTTGGGCTATTTCTCGGCGATTTCGATTGCTATATTTTTTTTCTCGCTTATCTCTCCGATAAATCGAAGATGTCTCGGTGCTTCCCTTTTCCTCCTCCTGGGTATGTGAGGAATGGGGAACGAAGCGAGGCCTTGATCGAATCGATTAAGGTTCGTTGAGCAGTTTCGTTGTTTGCCGCGCTTTTTGCTCAACTTGCATTTGTTGAAAACAAAAATAAAAATAAAATGCGAGGCCTCTTTTGTTTTCTCCTCTTCGAACACGTTCTTCTTGTTATAGTGATGAGTGATTAGGGTTTTCTTGATAAATGAATATAGGGAACAAAACGCGAGGGGACTTTGAAAACCTGGATTAGTGTATGTTATGATTCATGAGCGGAGATCTTGGGTTGTTTATGAAATTGGTAATTTGTTTAGGGTTCTTTTGGGGCAAACAAAATCAATTGAAAATTATATGTAGCAAATATTAGTGAGAAGAGAGGACCTTTGTTACGGACCTTAGGATTTCGAGATTGAATGAAAGTCTTTAAATTTTCAAGAAATAGTTTCCTTCTGGATGTGGTATTTCAATATGTCTTTTTAAATCGCTGGAATTTTTTTTAAAACAATTATTTTTCATGTTTAAATGATTGATCCTAGTTTTGGGTTAGTTTTCTTTGGTTTAAAATTATAATGACTATGTTGGGGTTGGGTTTTGATGTGAAATCATAAAGATATGAGAACACATTAAAGTTGATTATCCTGCTTTAGTGGGTAATTGGGTTTTGGTCGGTGTGCTCATTCACGAGCAAAAGATAGTGACATTTGTGAAGTATCTCTTGAGCTTATTTGTAGCAATTATGTGACATGTTGACCACTGCATTGGATTTGTCGAGAGGTAATGTAGTTCTTGCAATTACTGAAACGATTGTTCTTGAATAGCGAAAGATTAAGATTGCTTGAATTTTGTATGGGCCAAAAGCAAAGATTGGAATGCTTGCATAGCATGTTTTGCTTCCTTTGGTCTTTCCCTATCCTCTATTTGAAAATGTTATTCTGGTGCTGTAAAGCTCCAGAGGGAGATTGAGAAGGCCAAGCAGGACCAAAAGAGGGAGAAGAAGGAGAAGAGAAGGAAAGAGAAGAAAGAAAGGAAAGAAAGGAAACATAAAGAAGGAACAACAACCTCTCTTGTCAGTGATGGCAAGAAGCTCAAGCAAATTGATGAACTAAAGGAAATCAAAGCAGATGGGAAGCTTCAAAAGGCTGAAGATTGTGAGAATGAACAATTTGAGAGGAGTGGCATTACGGAGGAACATGACCAACCCGTCTCTTTGGGGGAGCCTTGCTGCTTGTCTGACAGTACCCAAACCAGTAGCAAGAGGAAAAGAAGCTCCTCACCAACTTCTAGTCAGGATAATGGTGAATAAGCTCAAAAGCTGATCACTTTGCTAGTTATGCTTATGCATTTGTTTGGCCATTCATTTTTACAAAATCCAATTTGTACTTTTTGTGAAACAGGAACTGCTTTTAAAATTAGACTTCCATTGAGGAAACATAGAGAACCTGAAGAATCCAAGCCCGACCATGTCGGATCTTCTTCTGAATGTGTTAAAATTGCAGATTCTTCAACTAAGGATTCTAGAGGAAGCAAACTTCATTCACAACAAGAAGAGTGTGTAACAAATGCAGAGACCAATCCGTTCCTTGGGAAATGTTCTGATTCTAGACATTGCAAAGCAGTGCAGTATCTGGATCATGGTGATACACTGGTCACAACTGATAAACCTGTTGATAAACTTGGAAGGGTGGCATCTCTGTATAACTCTCTATTTCAGAATCCTCTATCGTGTGGGGTATTCAATTCAGAAGATGATCAAGATTGGTTATTTGGGTCCCAACCCGTCCCTAAAAAAGTTAGGCCTGAGAGTGATGCCTTCAGGTGTTCAACATCATCCTTGTGGCCTCGTGCTCAGTACTTACCTGATGTTGATATATATGCGCTGCCATACACTGCCCCATTTTGATTCCTTGGGAAAATTTGTAGGCATTAAGATAGTTTGAAGTAGAGAGCTGTGTTCTGAAAATTGAAAAAAACCGGTGCAACTTTTATTTTCGGATAGTGAAAAGCACCTACAACTTCAATGACATGTAAGCAAATGATTGCTCAATATTCTTTTGTCAAAATTACACCAATAATTTTGTCATCCATACCATCAGTAGTGATAGAACCCTATATGTACATAGTAATAGCCAAATTTGGGTAACTTGTATTGCACGAGAATACAGGCTAATGATCAATTATTCTGCAGACTCAATTGTTCATTACTATACTAGAATGGAGGAAGCTGTAACTGCCAATTCTTAGCTACTGCATACTATACTTAGACATGAAACTGAGTGGTATTTACTAAAAAAAAGTTTATGCATTTATACTTAGCTTCTAAAGTAAATGGTGTTTTTACAGAATCGCAGATCTTTGCAGGAAATCAAAATTTTGGTCCGGACTTGGACTTTTACTAGGAAGGAGGAACAGAAATATTAGTTGTGTTAAAGTAATTGTGAATAGTCATTCAGTCTAGTGTAGCATAACTAACATGACCAAAACTTGACCCTGTGTAATGCTGCTGTAGTAGTAGTAATAATAATAATGTAATTGTTTGTGAGATCTGATTTTGACCAATCCTTACACTTGACAGTAATCAAATTAAAGTGATCAATGGCTGGTGTAATTAAAATTCATCATTGGGTGACGGTATGCACGTTGTCTAAAAAGTAAGATTTTTAATGCATCTGGCAAAGGAATTCGGTACTATAAATAAACAAATAATACTGAATAGGGTTTGAAAAATCCTGAAGAAAGTAATGAATGGGAGATCATACCAAAATAAAATTACACAGCTCTGCGTTGGTTCAACCCCTTGTTTTTAATAACCGTGACATGATTGACACACAAAATAACACGATACGACTATGCATAACATAATGCATCCATTAATCGAAAAGATAAAACAAAATAACATAGCGCATCCGGTGTGACACGTTACGTTACTATTACTGGGATTAAATTAACAAAATAAAAAAAAATCAACCCCATGGACACGGTGGCGTCAATCACCTTCACCTGAGATTCAACTCTAACGCCTCAAACCCCATCGCGACCGAGATCTCGCACTTATCATCATCATCTCCAATCTCCATCTATTGGAAAAACAAAGAAAAAATGATAGTTGCAGAAGGAATCGACGATGAAGAGAAGTGGCTCGCTGAGGGAATCGCCGGCATTCAACACAACGCATTTTTCATGCATCGCGCCCTGGTATTCCCCTCGCTCGCTCGCTCGCTCACTCACTCACTTACAGATCCCTTCGTTTCCTTAACTCTAATTGTGGCCTTTGTGTACGAATTAGCTGAAAAACAATTCAATTAAGCTGGTCCCAAAACCAATCATTACTTTCAATTCTATTATTATTATTATTATTCACGCATGGCAATTTTTCGCAGGACGAGAACAATCTCAGAGACGCATTAAAATACTCGGCGCTGTTGCTATCGGAGCTTCGAACTTCGAGGCTCTCGCCTCACAAATATTATGAACTGTGTAAATTCCTCTTTCCACTTATAATTAATTTGTTACGGCGCTGAAAAAAATGATACAGACAGAATTTTTGGCAGAAATCATATTAGTTGTTGGATGAAATAAAATAGGATGAATTAAAGGGGTGAAAAAAAAATCACGTAGCTAAATTCTGACAAACATTTTCTGACTCTAATTTTTCATGATGTAATTGTATTATAGATGTGATTCGATTTGAATTTTATTCATTTGGATTTTTGGACCGCTTGGTGTTTTTCCCTCCTCTTTTGTGTGTGAATTAGATATGAGAGCGTTTGACGAGCTGAGGAGGCTGGAGATGTTCTTCAAAGATGAGAGCAGACACGGTGTTTTGATTGTTGATATGTATGAGCTTGTTCAGCACGCTGGAAATATATTGCCTAGATTGTAAGTGCTTTTTTGCTACTCGGATGAACCCCCTTTTTCAATTCTTTTCGCCTTAATTTAATCATTGCAATTTGGAACCTTTTTCCTTGCGGTTTTAATTTGAACTTGAATGGTTGTGAAATCTTTTGGACAACTGTATTATGTTTCCATGTGCATGTGAAGATGTTGTTTTCGTTAATTTGCCGCCAGGTATCTCCTTTGCACAGTGGGATCAGTTTATCTGAGATGTAAGGATGCTCCTGTGAAGGATGTTCTTAAGGATCTGGTGGAAATGTGTCGCGGGGTTCAGCATCCAATTCGGGGTCTGTTTTTGAGGAGTTACCTTGCTCAAGTCAGTAGAGATAAGTTGCCTGATATAGGCTCTGAGTATGAAGGAGGGTAAGGCCTTTACTTGGTTGGTAATGCATTTATAGTTTTTGGGATATACCGTGAGTTGTGACCGTCAATGTTTTTAATCTTTTTAATTTAGTAGTTGATGGTGACTAGACCGTTGCCTAAAAAATAAAAATGAGACTTTCTTTTTTCATTTGTACATTATGTTGGGTATTTGTATGTGCAAACATCTCAATGGTTTCAGTTATGAAAATGTGGGATAGGAAAATTTATATTTTGGTATGATGTTTGGAGGTTGAAATGTGCAGCTGTTCCCCTGCAGGGACTCTGGAAGTGTCATGGATGCCGTTGAATTTGTTCTACAGAATTTCACAGAAATGAATAAGCTTTGGGTTCGATTGCAGCAGCATCAGGTTTGTTGAAATTCTTTAACTCTTTCAACTTGTCTTATGAGATGCATAGCACCACAGTACTTGCATGCCATAGCCATAGAGGTAAAAATAAATCATCAGAGCATGATTTCTGGCACTGCAGGTGTTATGGTGCTACTGAATCATGCTTAATCTTTGGCGATCCTGAGTTGAGGCCTTCAATTGGGCTTTCTGGTCTGCAGGGACCCATTCGGATAAGAGAGAAGAGGGAGAAAGAAAGAAACGAGCTTCGCGATCTTGTAATATGAAAATATGCTATGACCTGATGAAGCAGTGTGTTATTCATTTCGATAGATAAGTTAGTAATTTCCATTTTTTGGTTATTAGGTAGGAAAGAATCTCCACGTTCTGAGTCAGATAGAGGGTGTGGACCTTGAAGTGTACAAAGACACTGTCCTTCCAAGTGTCTTAGAGCAGGTCTATTAAAGTACTCTTTCTCCCCAAAATATATTTTTCCTCTTATTGGAAGCCTTGATTATACCTTAGAATGTCTCTCAACATCTAAATTGGCTTGAGCAGGTTGTCAACTGTAAAGATGAACTTGCCCAATTTTATCTCATGGAGTGCATAATCCAGGTTTTTCCAGATGAGTACCACTTGCAGACTCTTGAGACCCTGTTAGGTGCTTGCCCCCAATTACAGGTGGGTAACACAGTTGAAATCGGGAATAGATAACCTTTTAATGAGCTTGAGATTTTTTACTTTTGAAAAAATAACAGCAGTGACTGGTCAAGCAGGAAACTTTGTATTAGCATGGGAATTCTCTTTATATGTTTTGACAATCTGACACAAAATGATTAGTTTCTTCCTCTTTATAGTTGTGTGTGCAGGTCTTTCCTAAAGCTGTAATGCTGAGATATTAACCCTTTGTAGTTATTATCTTGAGTCCCTTATTAATGAAATCATGTATCTATTCTCTGAGCATTTTGGTTTGAAAGTCTTTGTAGTATCTAGATTCTAACTATGCCCACCCAAGTTAAATAGCATGTGAAACTTCATGACATATAAATAGTGGTTTATCATACATTTGACTGGTCATGAATAGGCAGTTTGGAACTGTAACTACGGACCTCACAAATTAGATCTTGATAACATATTGAATTAGTGGTGGGTTTCCTTGCATGGATGGATGATCAAAGACTTGGATGGCAGTGGGTCGTCCACATGACTTTTTGACTATATATAGGGGTTATTATAAGAGTGTATATTGAAGCAATGTAAAAGCTTTTAATAGATCAATTCTGTTCCTTTTATCACATATGTTCTCAAAGCTGAAAACCTTTTCTCTCCCATATTTGACTGACTTGATTGTATTTGCAGCCAACAGTTGATATCAAGACAGTGTTATCTCAGTTAATGGACAGGTTATCAAATTATGCTGCCTTGAATACTGAAGTAAGTCTTATGGACCTTTGGCACTAAGTTAAGCTTTCATATGTTTTTGATATCATTTCTGCCTCAGGTATTGCCCGAATTTCTGCAAGTGGAAGCATTTGCCAAACTAAGCACTGCAATAGGCAGGGTAAGCTGGCTTTTCTTGAGTTTGCAACTTTCACTTAAAGCTTGTTTTGGCATAGCTACGAAAAATGATGTCCTTGTAAAGTCATAAAACTACGGACAACAAAGGAACAATTTCTCATCGGTATAAATATAACTCATAAAGATGAGAGTTACGTAATGTGGCTGTCCTGGTTCTTTCCCCCTGCCCCAAACCCCTATGCAGGGCCCCAAAATCCAAAAAGGAAGAGTGAAAAAGAAAGAAATGATATCACTTTGTTGTGTCTACTAATTATGCTTTATATTGTATGGACTACGGAATCACTAGCCAAGTCTATAAGTTGCATTTTACTGCAGGTGATAGAAGCACAGGTTGACATGCCTATTGTGGGAGCAATATCTTTGCATGTCTCTCTTCTGACATTTACTCTCCGTGTTCATCCTGATCGGCTTGATTATGTGGACCAAGTGCTGGTATGTTCATCTCCTGTTTTTATAAGGCCTTGTGTGGACAGGATTTGATCCTAGCTAAGCTGCATCTTTTCTGGAATTTATGCAGGGATCATGTGTCAAGAAGCTTTCTGTAAAACCAAAGCTCAATGACAATAGAGCAACAAAGCAAGTTGTTGCACTTTTAAGTGCTCCACTGGATAAATACAATGATATTGTGACTGCCCTGACACTTTCTAATTATCCCCGTGTAATGGATCATCTTGATAATCAAACAAATAAAGTCATGGCCATGGTTATTATCCAAAGTATTATGAAGAATAACACTTGCATATCTACTGCTGATAAGGTATGTTGTTTTGCCCTTGGTTCAGCATGACAAGTTTACTTCTTTGTAACCCTGTTCAATATGCTTTTGTAGGTTGAAGTGTTATTTGAATTAATAAAAGGGCTTATTATGGATTTGGATGGAACAGATGCAGACGAGGTGTGCTCGAGAGTATTATTGTCTTTGACCTTTTGCTTATACAGATGCAATTGTTCTATGAAATCTTTAATTTGAATTATCTAGCAACAAATGTTACATGACTTATTTTCTAAATGAATATAATATTTGCTCAAGCTCAACCTAGTTTGAAAATTTTTCTCATCTCATCCACAAGGTTGATGAAGAAGATTTCAACGAGGAACAAAATTCTGTTGCACGCCTCATACACATGTTTCATAATGATGACCCAGAGGAAATGTTTAAGGTAAACTATAAATGCGTTTAAAACTAGAATTGTCTGCTGTTTTCTACTATGTGCTCCATATAACTCATGATTCACTGGCCTTCAGATAATATGTACCGTAAAGAAGCACATTATGAGTGGAGGACCAAGGCGCCTACCTTTTACAGTTCCTTCCCTTATTTTTTCTGCACTCAGGGTACTCTAATGCTTTATCTCTTATATATTTAACATGCTTCTTGAGTTGAATTCTGTTTGGGGTTGGGTTGAGAATTATTTGAATGGAGTCGCTGGATCTTGTGTGGTCCATAATAAATCCACCAATTGTTCGTAAAAGGCTCCTTTGAGATTGTACAATACATGCTGCAAGTCTGCTACAAGCCAAGCAGTAATAAACCAAAATGTATATGTTGGCTTTAGTTGTTAAATGTTGCCCTTCAAAATAGATAGGCTTAAACATCTCAGCCTTAAAGGATTTATACTTGTGATCTAATGGTTAAGCCTCATATTATTTTATAACCTTGAGATGACTTTCAAAGTGACTAATAAGTCATTAGATTTATAAAAATCCAGAGGATTTTCTAGTTCGAACTTCCAATTCGATATCCTTGAGGCCACGAAGCCTAAAAATACTCACTTAAATGTGCTGGCGTGTAATTGAGGGTTTCATTCTGGAGAATGATATACAGGAATCAAGAACTCAACTTTTTCTTTGTCTTCTTTTGCTGTTTTGCTGCAGTTGGTCAGGCAATTGCAAGGGCAAGATGGAGATGTAGTGGGCGAAGAAGTTCCAACAACACCAAAAAAAATATTTCAGCTTTTAAATGAGGTGATTTTTAATGTAGTGTTGGTGTAGAAGAATAATGCAGTTTCTTTTTATATGTCCATACAAGTGTGTAACCCTGAAGTATTCTTGATAAAGCTATAGTTTTATCTGAATACTCTGTACTGTATTAAGCCATTTATGATGTTGATATGAGACTTCATGCAGCACATATTGTTATTGCTATGCAGTTGACAAATAACAGGTTTTTTGTTGCAGATCATTGAAGCTCTTTCTTCTGTGTCGTCTCCTGAACTGGCCCTGAGATTGTACCTGCAATGTGCTGAGGTATGCTTGGCCCTGCAATATTAAATGATCAAGGTGGTTTCTCATTTGTTTTCCCTTTATTGCCAAGCAGCTCTCATAAGATCCAGGAAAGGGGATTGCAGATTGAGTTGGGGCTTGAAAATTGATTCTCTGCCTCCAAAACTTGGGCGTAATTTTTTTCAGATTGATGGCTTAGTTCTTTAGTCTGAGTGGGAAGAGATTTTTAAGAGCTTTGCTCACACAGGACATTGAGACTATGATCACTCTGCTACTAAATTTTCTGACACTATCATATGACTCTTTATCCTAATTATGACGAGTCTCTCATTTTATCCAACCGTTTCAGTGAGAAGTAATTTTGACCTCTTTTGGTTTGGTCTGTGATAATCAGGCTGCTAATGACTGTGACCTCGAGCCTGTTGCATATGAGTTTTTCACCCAGGCATTTGTATTATATGAAGAAGAAATTGCGGTAATTTTTTGTAAGACAATCCATTTTAAGATGTTCTTAATGTGATTAAGAAATGGCCTTTACTAATCCATTTCTAAATAATGATTTAGGACTCTAAAGCCCAAGTAACCGCAATACATCTTATTATTGGGACTCTTCAGAGGATGAACGTCTTTGGAGTTGAGAACAGGGATACATTAACTCACAAGGCCACGGGGGTATATTTCTGTTGACTTGTTCTCCATTTTTTCTTCCTGCTATTTTTCCTTTCAAGAGTCTCTTTGGGTGAGGGATAATGAGGGAGATGGAAGGGGAAAGAATGGGAAGGGTATAATTTCTCCTTTTTGGGGTGTTCAAAAATTTGTGGAGGGAAAGGGAATGCGACATTACATTCCTTCCCCCTCAAACTGAGCTACTTGAAAAAGTTAATCAGGATAATGTTGTAACGTTTCACTTATAATGGTCTCTATTTTCCTTCCTTCTAGTCATGTAACATGGGGAAAGGCAATTCTTTTCCATTTTATCCCTTCACTTTCTCTTTTATTTGATCCCCTTCTTCTCAGAACTTCCACCGATGCCAGCAAAAACAGGTATGCGGTGAGTTTTCTTTAGGGGGGTGCCCACTAGACAAATAGGTCGGGCTACTGTTATTCAGCTGGTTAATGTATCTATGCTAAAAACTAGAAATAATGTTTTATCTTCTGCAGTATTCAGCAAAACTTTTGAAGAAGCCTGATCAGTGCCGAGCGGTCTATGCATGCTCACATCTCTTTTGGGTTGATGATCAAGATGGTATTAAAGATGGAGAAAGGTATGCTGGTAAAGGCTGAACTAAGTTTATTTGGGTTGGTCTAATTTGTTTTTCGCATCAATCCCTCTGCAAACTTGTGTCTTCTGAAGTTATTATTTCTTTTATTCGATATATCATCGAAGTTCATGAACATGAATTGTTTGTCCCGCTGCATGACTTATCCAATTTAATTACTCCTCTGTATGATTGGTGCACTCTCAGAATTGCTATTCTTTTGGTGTTAGAACTTCATTGTATCATGAAGAGTCTTCAAATTGACATCTTTCTTGCTCTGTTTTTTTCTCTTGGGGTGGGGGTGTTGACTGTTTGACTACAGAGTATTGCTTTGCCTTAAGCGTGCATTGAGGATTGCAAATGCTGCTCAGCAAATGGCCAATGTAGCGAGGGGTAGCAGTGGTCCAGTAACGCTTTTTGTTGAAATACTGAACAAGTTGGTCACCTAAGCTATTAAACTACGATGTGCTTGGTATACTATTTTTTCATGGCTTTCTTACTTAAAGATCAATATGTTCCAGGTACATATACTATTTTGAGAAAGGAAACCCACAGATCACAAGTGCTACAATCCAGGGGCTAATAGAATTAATCACGACTGAGTTGCAGACCGACTCTGCATCAGCTCTTCCAACTTCAGATCCCTTCTTTGCCAGCACATTAAGGTACATCCAATTCCAAAAACAGAAGGGCGGTATACTGGGTGAGAAATATGATTCCATCAAGGTCTGAATCTCTGTTTTGTACTTAAGCAACATATCTAAGATGCACAAATGTGAAGTTATGCCAGAAAAACCAATCATGTAGTTTAGGTGTGGAACAGTGTTCATCACTCGTGCATTAAGTTGTTTGCAGTGGTGTCAAGATCATTTTAAAGCAAAATTGGCATTTGCAGTTTGATATTTCATTAAAGCCATATAATCTGTAAGTTTCTAGTTCGCGCATCAAAGCTTTTTGAAGTGTTTCGTTCCTTCAAAGTTCATATTGAACGTTTGAAAACCCTTAAAAGGAAATAACGTTTAATCGTTAACAATCAGTGGTGACCTACAGAATGTAACCCAAACAAAAAAGAGTGATCAACAGAAAAAAGGTTAGCATTCAGCAGTGTAAATCACGTTAATATTATATTCAATACTATAAAATGTTGTTTATGCACCCCCAAAAAAAGAATGCCTCTTGCGATCACCACATGATAAGAAAAAAGAACCAAAATACCAAGTCTGATACTCAGCGAATTACATGGGCGGAATGCGTATAATTGGTAATTTCATACAAGATCCTGTGTCTGAGTGAAAATGGGATAAGGTAATTTGTCGAAGTAATTGCACTACTCTACTTAAGGTTGAAGCTATATATGCCATTCCAATACCAATCATAACTGAGGAATGAGGATGTCCGAAGCACATGTCCATGGGATAATTAGTAATTTCAATGAGAATGTGTGTGAAATGCTGGCTGATTTGTTCAATTAATTTCACTTTTTTACTTCAACATGAATATAATGTGCCAATCCAAAACTAATCGTCCTAACAGAATTGTGCCTAAAATAGTAAATCGTAAGATTCTAGCTACTATGCTTTTTATCACATTCACAATTAAGATAACTGAAATTCTAATTAATTAATACGTCGATGCAAAATTGCAAATCATATATGAAGCTTGGGTTTAAAAAACATTTCTGTGTCATAAGCCACCAGAGTCTTTCCATTCAAACTTTGGATTTCAGCCATAATACTTTATCAAACTGATCTTAGTGAGAAGTAAGATCAACTATTTTGAAGTTGTCTTAACACATCCCCGACTCCTACCTATATTTTTAGTTAAATGGAAGGATTATGTCTCTACCTATTGTTTTGAGAGTTATTATGGTTCAAATGAGTATTGCTGATCATTGTGTATTGAGACTTGAAATTACCAGCAATGAAGAATGAGTGGCAAAAAGGAGGAATGAGTGAGGGAGAAAGTTTAATGGTCCGCTGGTCTTGTAAAGTTCATAATGAAATTAGAGAAATTGTAACATTCTGCAACAAGTAACAAATCATAAGCTTAGAATTCGTGTGTATCAACAATTTGTGGTCTGAGGAACATATTCCATAGTTTGATTATTCCCAGGCATGCTCTTACATATATACTAGGCACTGCCTCAATTTAACTTGCAAACTGCAGTAACACTAGGCTTTGAATCTATATTTACTTGTAAAAAAATATATAATGAATTCATTAATGGGCTTCTTGGTCATGCTTTTCTTGCTGCAGACTAACCAATTGCTTATAGATGCTTCCTGGTTTTGAAATCAGCCTCTCATGGCTTCCCATTTCAGCAACTCTCCCATTTTGCAGCACTGCAATTTTGTCTGCATCTCTAACAGTTGACAACCTGTGAGCCACCAAAATTGTAGTTCTTCCTTCCATAAGCTTATCAAGAGCCTCTTGGACCAGCCTTTCTGACACAGTGTCCAGTGCACTTGTTGCTTCATCCAATAGAAGAATGGATGGATCTTTAAGTATGGCTCTAGCAATTGCCACCCTTTGTTTTTGTCCTCCTGATAACTGTGCCCCTCTTTCACCAACTTGAGTTCTGTACCCTTCTGGCATGCTACTAATGAATTCATGAGCATTTGCTGCTTTGGCTGCCTTCATTACCTCTATTTCTGATGCCTCCTCATTACCATACTTGATGTTTTCATAAACTGTGGTAGAAAATAAAGCGGGTTCTTGCTGAACCAATCCTATTCTCAGCCTTAAGAATCTCAAGTTTAGGCTCTTGATGTCACATTCATCTATCAGAACAGCTCCAGAAGTGGGGTCATAAAATCTCATTACCAAAGCGATCACAGTACTCTTTCCTGAACCACTTTGTCCCACTACTGCCAGACTCTTACCTGCCAAGATTCTAAGGTTTAAGTTCTGAAATATGGTGATATCAGGTCTCATTGGGTAGTTGAAGCACACATTTCTGAACTCTATCTCTCCTTTGACGTCAGATACCATCTCGGAGTTGGGGTCATTGGGGTTGATGGCTGTTCTCCTTTGGAGAATGCTGAAAACTGATCCCAGTGCTTGTGACCCCTTCACAATGTCCGGGGTAAGGGCTAGTGTCTCTGCTATTGCTAGAGCAGTTACGATTAAGACCATGAAGGACTTCATGATGTCTCCAAAATTTGACTCTTTTTGCTTGATTAGAATGGATGCATACCAAAGGCCAAGTGCATAGGAGCAGAAAGCAAGTAGTTGTGTAACACCATAGCCAAAACCTGATATGTGCCCTCTAATAAATGCTTGCTTGTTAGGCTTGTTCAATTCAGAGGCAAATTGGATTGAGATTCGATCTTCCGCGCCAAAAGCAGCTACGGTGCGTATGTTTGCAATAGCTTCGCGTGCTAACGAAGTTGCTCTAGAGTAAGCATGGCCATGATCTCCTCCAAATCCCTTGAGAAATAATTGCTGCATATAGGTTCAAAATCAAAGTATCAGACTTGTGATACAAGCAAAAATAGTTAGAACTCAGGTGGCATTTGACACATTGCCCATCAACATTACTGGTAATCTAGATTACCACTTAGAAAGATTACCACCTTTTAAATTACCGGTAATGTCAGCTATTTTATTGGTCATATAGTAAAAGTATTAGTAAATGAATAATTCACTAAAGTGTGCTGCATGAAAGAGCTAGTCATTAGTGAAGTGGTTTATGAGGTTAACCTCTGTAATAGAAGCTCCTATGAGAAGGGGAAGGCATGCTACAACCACACAAGTGAGTTTCCAACTCAATGTGAAGGCAATTGCAAATGCTGTTGCTGTTAGAGCTACATTTTGCACAATGGTGGAGAGTCTGTCAGCTAGAGCACTTCTTACTAATGTTGCATCTGCAGCTAGCATGGCTGTTAGTGAGCCAGTGTTGTTCTCATCCAAATCAAACCACGCAACCTCATTGGTAAGAATAGCTGCAATATAAATTAGTTGCTAGGTTTAAGTAAAGTAAAAATAAATTGAATCGAGAACTGGCCAAAGGAGGAAATTAGATTGGTCTGAGAATTAAGTTTTCATGAAATGCTGATGTCTACGTTAGCCTTAAATAAAGAGATATATTTTTTGAACATATATTTTAAAACTTTAGAAATCTTGGACCGGTATGTAAATAATATAAGATTTCAGTTACATTTTTTGTGAATGTGATGAAGATGACAAGGTAACTAATAATGAATGAAATCCTTTCACTGGATTCATAAGCAAGATAACTAATATCCCCCGTTATTAGTACATGGTTACCCTTGTTTTTCCTTAGATAGAATCGCCAATAATATAATTAAAAAAACAACACTAAATCAAATTGGTGCACATGATTGTAATAGCAATGCTGTTGCAGCTATAGGAGTACCTGAGAACATCAATAAACGCACACGGGCAGTGAGGCGCTCTCCCATCAGTGTATAGAAGTAGTGTTGCAACAGATAAATAGGTATTGTCACAACAGCCGCTCCAACAAATGCAAGTGCTACTATATCAACTTCTTGCTTGATTTTAGAACCACGAGGAGAGTAAAATGCAGTCAAAATATGAGTGATTCCAAAAGCAAAGAAAGGACCTTCCATCCCAGCCAAAACTGCACCAACTGACCCAAGTACTGCATAAGGCCACTCTGGAGCATTCAGTCTCAGCAAGTCCACAAGTGATGGAATGGAAGCAGTTTTAGATGGCAAGCGTTGATCACTTGATTGAAACTCTATTGTTGAATTCAACTCTTGATAGTTCTGTTTGTCTAAAGGTTCTCTAAAACTCACATTTTTCGAACTTCCAGACCGAGTTATGGAGCTAGGGTTTGTGAGGTTTTGTGATGCCTGCAAACTCACCAGGTTCACATACTCCCCATTTTTTGACATTAATTCCGAATGAGTCCCACTTTCAACAACTTGACCATTCTTCAAGACAACAATTGTATCTACGTCACGGATGGTGGATAATCTATGTGCAACAATTATTGTTGTTCTGTTTGACATTATTTTTTCCAATGCGTGTTGGACTATAAGTTCTGATTCAGCATCTAAAGCACTGGTGGCTTCATCTAAAAGCAATATTTTTGGGTTTCTGAGCACTGCTCTAGCAATAGCAACTCTTTGCTTTTGACCCCCTGAAAGTTGGGTGCCACCCTCTCCAACCTATATTAGAAACAAATCATCAGCCTTCAAACTTAAGCACATATTTGCTGATATCTAAGCGACTGAGATGAGGGCATAAACTTTCAAAGCAATAATTTTTTTACCTTCAAAAACTAATTCATTTCTAGTACAAGAAAGATATCTATAATCACTAAGGCTCTGAAAATCGGACTAGATATCAAACCAAACAAGATACTAGTTCAGAGGTTCAACCAATTCAGTCGGGATTAAACCAAAATATAATAGAACAAGGTTTGCTGGACCCACCTGAGTTTGATAACCATCAGGTAAACCTTCAATGAAGGAATGAGCATTTGCAGCCTTGGCAGCTTGTATGATTTGATCCATGTCAGCATCCTCTTTTCCAAATAAAATGTTGCCAGCTATTGTTGTGGCAAATAGTGCTGGTTCTTGACTTACCAAACCCATCTGTTCTCTCAACCATTTCAATTGGAGATTCTTTAGGTCATACCCATCCAACAGGATCTTACCTAGTCAAAATTAATGCATTAGCCTCTCCTCCTAACTGTGGAACCATACACTGACAAACACAATTGGTTATGGACTAATTAGATCAATGATCAATCAAATGTGGCTTATGTTTGGTATAGGTGATTTTGGTTCCTTCATTTTCATTCTTCCTTTTTCTTCAGGTGTATCTCCTACTTGCTCCCAATAAAGGCCATAAAGATTTTCAAATGAATAATCTACTTTCAGATAGTATTATCAATTACCTGAAGTGGGGTCATAGAACCTTTGAATCATGGAAATGATTGTGCTCTTTCCCGAGCCACTAGGGCCAACAACTGCTATAGTCTTCCCAGCAGTGATTGAGAAGATCAGATTTTCAAAGACCATATTGGACCTTGAAGGGTAAGCAAAGCACACCTCACAAAAATCAATTTTTCCTTCTACTTGTGGCAAAACAGTGCCCTCATGCAACCTCTTAGAAGTGCCTGAAACGGATGCAATCATGTTCATGATGTTTGCTGCAGCTACACGCCCTTTAGCAATGGAACCAAGGTTTGGAGCAGCTTGACCAAGAGCACTTCAAAGGGAACAAGAGTCAACTTGGTAATCCATAATACAGTTATTTATCATATCAGTTATTACTTTTTTTTTTTAATGAGACTTACAATCCACTAAAGATGACATTGATAATTGTTGTAAAAGCTTTCCCTCCATTTGTCTTGTGATGCCTCACTAATATGCTAGAATACCACAGAAGCAATGCCCAGGCACAAAACAACAGCCCATATGTAAAGCCAACTCCAACCCCTTTAGCAAAACCACTCTTTTTGCCCATCTTAAGAGCATTATCAAGTGACTTGGAGTATGCACCAAGTGCCTTCTCTTCTCCTACAAATGAGTAAACAGTTCGCACTTGAGAAATCACCTGGTCCATACAAACAAAAGAAGGATAATTATGCAAGGGATAATTAAGATACCAATTTAGCAGTTGAAATAGCCTCTCAATAAACTTTCTGGGAAAAAAGGTCCTACTCATTTTAAAAGGTATTCGGTTATAAATGGTTTGAATATAGACATGATTTACGAGAGAACATAGAACACCATGGTGTCATTTGATTCATGTACCGAACCCATGGAATGAAAATGCTTAGTTATTGTTATTAATGCGTGCTATTAGGTAGAAATAGAATAGCATGGGCAAGCTTCAAAGAGATGCTATTGAGACAAATCAAAAATGCTAATTTACCTCTTCTGCTACCTTCCCAGCCTGAGCATATGCTGCTTCACCCTTTTCCGATAAAGTGGACATAATTATTGTATAGCCACCTCCGGCTATAGCTATCAATGGAACAACAGCCAAGGTGAGCAGTGTAAGCTGCCACACTGATGTAAATCCAATGGCAAATCCAATAATGAATTGAGAAAGGTAACGTATGGCATGGCCTGTCTGCATTGAGTTCAATATAAATAAGATCAAACTGAGGAACCATCACCAAAACTTCTGTCAATTGATAATATCAAGAAGAAATGCTAGAGAGTGAGGAATTCTGCCGGAATTAGTTGTCACAATGAAGTGATATGATTATTAACTCTTAGATGAATAAATAGGTTATGCTACTTCGTTTCTTGCAGCAACTATCATCATTTTTGTCAGAGACTAACAATATTTTATGACCAAGTAGCATTGCTCGAAATCCGTAGTGCTGCTCAATCGAAGAGTAACACAACCGTTTGGTCCTACTTCTGTACCTTGTCACCAATTGCATCTTGTACCAATATTGCATCACTGGATATGTGGAAAATTATATTAGCATCTATTGCTTCATTGTCAAAGAAATTAATGTCCTTCATTAGCACTGACTTCAAATACTTTAGTCGCAACCGGGCTGTTTGCCTCTCCCCCGTTTGCGTCCAGAATGCAACACCTGAAGAATAGTAGCGATGTGATCATGATATAGTGTGAGTCATGGAAAAGGAAACTACTTATAGTGAAGGTTATCTATCTATCAGGCCCAAGTTATAGGATGTACCCATCCAAGCCGATACCAGAACAAGAAGTCCAAGGTAGACCAAGTACAAAGCATGCTGCAATGGAGAAGGAATTAGCATTTACATAATTACATCATTGCATAACCATACACAAAGGCAGGTCCAAACACAAACAAGTTAGAGGAACATATGCTAGAGTTACATTGTAGTTTAAATGATACATGAGCAGTAGATAGATCAAAATGTATATGTTGTCTTTACTCTGAGCAGTGTCACTCTTCGGAGTCAGTGGTCTTAACATCTCCGCCTATAGCAGCTATTATGAGTGCAATCCGTTATACTAGATACAATTTTGAGAAAATTAAAAGAAAATCAAGTTGCACCCTCACAATTTAGCTATAATTTTTGGATTAGTGGTAAATGCTTGATCTAACAACAGTATAAAACGGTTATAAGGGTGTTGTATTGTACCTCAGAAATCCGTGATGACATTTTGTGAGGATTCTTAGAAAGATGTCCCAGGGAATCAATCATGCGGCCGAACAAAACAAAGAAGACAGGAAGAGCCGCACCATGGACACAAGCACCAACACTTCCTAGGAACATTAACACATAGTCAACTGCATCAGCTGCAGCAAACAAGCCAAAGAAAGAGACACTCCCAGTTTTTTTGGTCGGTTTGGACTCTTGTTCTTGTTCCAAACGAGAATGATCAGAAGCAAGCTCCACTTCTTGATCCATTGGATGTGAAATCAAAACAAAAGAAAAAGTGGGGTGCTGATGTTCTTAGCTATGATCTCAATGGAAAGCCTGTGCGGTTTGGTTGGTTGGTTTAGTCCATTCCATTCCCGCCAATAAATATGAAGTGGTCATAAGCTTTCAACTATATAAAAGTTGCCAACAAACAAATCGGCGCCATAACCAACTTTTTGGAAAGAGAGTAATGGTGGGGGGTAATAATAAATGGTTAATGAGTAGGATTGGAGCAAGCAATGATGTTATCCCGCATTAAACGCACGTAAACCGCTATTCATTAAGAGCCAACAACCTCTATGCCGATTTTGTGGTTCAAAGAGGAGCGACATCTTTCATCATGTGGCTCTTCAGTCTTCACTTGTGAGTTCTGACCGAGCCCATGCTTCCTGCCACTTCCTTCCCTTCCTACTACAAAATAATAAGGTCAATGAAGTGAGTCACTTGATTTATAACTTGGGTAAAGTTCGTCTAAAATTGAAATGTACCATCAATATGATCAATCACTTGGTGAGAGTCATATTATTTAATTACATCGAATAAAAATATTAAAATTAGACAATTGAAAGAATAAAAGTAAGGCAATTAGATTTAACAATAATACATGTGAGCCATACACAACTCGACCAACGTAATTAAAGTTAATTACTATTATTTTTCAAGCGTAACTGTTTTTCTCCTATAATGCTGGTCGAAGCATTAAATGTCAAGCGTCTCATTTAACTAACTTTATACTCTAATAATCCTTTAAACAGCTAATGAGTATAAATTCTTATGAACTTATAAGAGGTAAACATGTTCCAATATAACTTCAATATCCTGGTCAGAAGAAATCAACTTAATTCTTTGACCGACCAGATTTTAACAATATGTTTGTCAATGTCTATAGTACAAATGATGATATCACTTCTTAGTGATTTCAATCAAATGGGTTAAAAACACATTTATGATAATGTGATGTGAGGCTGATCATGGGCAATATTGCGATGCTTTTGCATCTATTATATTGGGATGCTTTTGCATCAAAATTGCGTAACTGCGAACAAATAAGAATACTGAGAATTGGGATGTCTAATTTTCTAGACCATGGATCGGTTATTTTAGTCACAGCAAAACCAGTCGAGCTTTGTTGCACTCACACACTCTTGGATTTTAGAAAGGCTACCTATACGTAGGGTGGCAAAAGCCAAAAGACAACATACTACTTATTTTTGTTTCAATCATTAATTTGATTGTCCTAGGCTCAGAGCATTGAAAAAAAAAAAAAAACAGAAGCTTATTTCGCACACAACATATATTGTAAAAATTTAGAAAATTACGATTATAAATTTAGTTTGAGATCGTAAATCTATGTATGTTTATAACCATATGTGATGAATTTGTTTAGTTTTGCAGTTAATAGTATTATTGGACAATTAACTTTTAGGCTTTTAGTTTTCTTAAAATACTGCTTCTTAAATATTATTATGAAACAAAAACTCTATCGCTTCTTAGCATCATATGAGTTTAAATAATGTGTTGAAAATGAACAAGAAGAGAACAATGACCCGGGAGTGCATGAAAAAAAAATCAATTTGTCATCTTAACAAATTAATTTCTCCATTGTTTTTTACAAAATCTTTAAAATTTTATCATATTTTTAATTTAATATTTCTAATTCAAATATTCCTTACCCTAAAAAGTAAACTTCATTATCACTAACAACTGTCAACAGAATCGGTTATCCAAAAGTAATAGATCCCCACGAAGTCAAACTTTTGTAAAGAGCTAGGGGAGGGTGGGTGCAAAATATTTAAGATCGAGTATTCCACCGGAATCACTCGAAGGTACGTAAAATTAGTACGCCGTTGGCTAATATCTCAATTTCGGATGCCTCGTCAATTCCCAACGGATTACTTAAATGATATAACTACGCATTATATTGCTTTCCCTTTTCAACCTCAGTCTTTTCAAACCCAAAATCTACACCTACATATAAAAGCTGTATCTAATTAAGTTTCTTTTTTCTCTCCCCTTGTATGGCCAAAACAAGTTAATGTTCATATAAAGACATTTATGACAATAAATTTATACCTTTGATGAGCCTCGTGCAGAAGTCTTTTGAATTTGAATCCTACATAATGTATAAATTCATTTGTGTGCTTGAATTCACTTTTTAATAAAAATTAAATAAGTACATGTTTTTCTTGATAGTGCTTTTTCAAATGTGTTAGCTTTTTGTTTTTTAAATTCGTGAACTCCATCAATCTTTGTCTGTATTTTGGATAGATTTTACTGCCGTCCCGACCTATTGTCATAGGCATCTAAATGCTCACAAAACCGAAAAATCCAATAACGAATCTAGTAAATTTTAGTATTGGTGACAATCAATATAAAAATAAGTGAAATATATTATATTTTACTATTTTCTCTCTTTAAAATTAATATGGAAATAAGTTCAATCAAGTGATAGGGACAAAAATAATCTAAAACTAAATAATTTTTCAAAAAATTACAATTTTTGAGGGGCTCATTCCCCCACATTTCCTAATTTAGATCCCTATAGCCTTCTCTCGTGCACTTCATTCAATGTGCCAAACCAATAATTGTGAACCGTACCTTTACCCTGAACGTAACTTGGGGGTAATTATTTTTTTTATGGGTAATGAAATAAATAATACTTTATATATTATATTAAGGGAAAAAATTATGTTATTATGGTGTGAAATTTTGTCATTGTCAAGATTTCATTCAGAAAAAATCATTTTATTCATGAAATGTTGTCATTGATAACATTTGGATTAAAAAATAATATTTTATTAATAAAATCTAGTCATTGACGAGATTTCATTTAAAAAAATTATATTTTATTGAATACAGTTGATGATTTCGAGAGATTTATCTTTTTTAAAAAATAATATATATTTTTTAATGAAATTTTGCTATTAACGAAATTTCAAAAACCATATTCATGTAAATCACTAAACAAACTCATTTCATAATAAATTTTATCAATCGAGCCCGTATCGAAAAAAGTGACCCCGTAACTTGGTGTTGAACTCACATACATGCTATGCTGATTATCTTTATAGGGTTTTTATATGGTTTTGTCGACAAGTATTCCGAAGACATATATCAAACCCTAATTAAGTTGTATATAAAATATAAATAAAATTTTCAAATTTACAATGTATATTTAAAAATACTTGAAATAACACTCAAATAGTGAGTTAACTTGGTAGGACCCGAGGATACAATTCTTGTAGAAAGATGACATAACCTTTCTTGTAGAATATGACATGACATCTATATTCTCATACAATTAAATGAAGAGCGTTCAAATAAGTCAAATCGATAAAAATGTCTAGAGTGTTTTTGTTAATTTTAAAGTAAGAGCTTGTTTGGATGTGTATTTTTTTTTTTTTATAAAAAAGGATGTATTTGTGTTGTTTGATATGTTTGGATAATTTTCATAAGTAAAAATAGAATTATTAGAAAAAATGAAAACAATTTTTTTTTATAATAAGCTAAAATTTTCATTTTCTAAAAAAAGATCTTTTTTATAATATAAAAAGATATTTGATGATAAATAAAGATATTTTAATATTATATTCAAACATAAATTAATATTTACTTTTTTAAAAGATCTTAATTAAAATGATTAATTAAAAAAGATCTTTTATGATAAACACATCCAAATGAGTCCTAAGAAAACAAAGGCAACATGCTTTTTGACTAGCAAAATTGACGTGGGATACAAAAATATGAACTTACTATTTTTGCAGCCATTCAAGGTGAATTTAAGGAACAAAATCATCCCTCCTACCCTTATTCCCAGCCCCAATCAAATTTTGCTATGTGAAAAAGTTACAAGTAGTTCAAAAATATAATTGAATAAGAGATCATGGATGATATTATCATTAAACATGTGTCAAATTTTTATTGGGGAGACAGATTGAAACAGAAAAATGGTATAGGAGATTTGAAATCAAATTTAACAACCAATAGCATAGCATTTATTTAGGTTGACAATTCTTTCGAATTATCAATTTCAGGCCAACTAGGAGTCCCAAAAAAAAAAAAAAAAAAAGGGAGAAACACATTTATTGCTTCAACTTATTGTGATTGATGATAAAATAATATTACACATCGAGGGGAAAAAAAAAAGGTTCGTCACGTCGTTTTTGCGCACCCCAAATTCAAAAATACAGGTGGTGCACATCGACCATTGCCCCTTCCTTTGAACAAAGATAAAAGAAAGAAAGAAATAATGAAAACAGTTGAACATACTGAACATGATACTAATTAACGTAGATCACTATGGCCCCAACCAAATATTCGTGGCAACTTTGATCGCGACAAATAGTTCCTTTGCCGGTTATTTCTTGTTTGGAAATTAAACTTCTAAACCATAGTTTGGACAAAAGTTATTTTTTTTGTCCAACATATAATTTGACAGTTTTAAATTGAAATCCAAACACATAGTATATTATAAAGCGAGTAGTAATATTATGTGTACAATAAGATTGTAGAATAAATATATATTACACACTTTATTATTATTAGATGTGATGAGTGAGTGGAATGAATAAAGACTACTTATACCATCTCATAATAATAAGATGTGCAGTATATATTTATTATTCAATTTTATTATACTAGTAACGTTTACATCTCTTACAGTGGACGTATGGGCTTCCACTCCATCCATCATCATCTGGATGAATGTACCAAGAGTCACCACCGTTTCCGGTGCAAGTTATGTTCACGTGACATAACTCTATTAGAAAAATCTTCATTCTTGGAGGTGTAGAATTCGGTGGAGATTGTGTGTTGCTCCGGCTTCACTAGTTTTGCAACCCAGCTTAGATCTGACACAAAACTTCGGCATTGGCAAGCTGCTGGGGGGCGGGGACACAACATTGAACGACGCCGAACCTGAAAACATGCCGATGTCGTTTTTGTCGCTTGTCGTTGCCGTTGATGATGATGTGAAAACAATGGGAATGAGAAAGTCCGACATGGACTGTGTTGCTGATGATCTCTTCTTGACTTCAATATTATTATTGTCTCTCATGGTTGGCTTTGATGATGATTTCTTCGGTGTGAAAGACGTGTTCCTAGTTGTGTTCCTTGGAGATTGCAAAGGGTGGTGAGTTTTGGAGATTGTAGTGGGAAGAGGAAGTAGTGGTGGCTGACGATGATGGTTTTGTTGTTGATAGGATTTTGAAGAGGAAGAAGAAGAAGAAGAAGATAGAAAAAAAGCATGTGCATGTGGATCAAGAGAAGGAGGATGATGATGATGATTTAAGAGACCTCCAGCAGAGGGATTATTATTATTATTGGAAATGAATTTATTGCTTCTAATGTTTCTTCTCTTTGGGGTTTTGCTTCTGTTTTGCTTGTTTGGAGCAAGTGTACTTTGATGATCCCTTGGAAAAGCTCTCAAAACAGCCTCCATTGAACAGTGATGACAAATTGTTTGTGAATGAACTGATGATCAAATAGTGAAGGAAAAAAGAAAAAGAAAAAGAAGAAAAATAGGCAATGCAATGATCTTCTTAAAAAAAAAAACTGATCAGTTGCCTGCAAAGTAAAGATTGTGAATTTATATATAGCTAGTTTAAACTAATTAATATATATCGAGGAAACAATAATCCCCATTGAGAAAACATATAATCATATGATATATATAATTATGCCAGAAACAAATCAGTACTTGATCTAGAAAATCAGATTACCAGAACAACTGAACAAGTAACAACCTAGCTATACATTGTATATATCATGAAAGCTAATACCTATAATGTGGAGAAAGATATACTGAATATTGATCCCACAAGACCCTGCGACCCTAAGAAAAATCAAAATGGGTCTTTCGTTTATTTTCTAAATGCATGGGAGTATCAGTGGATCTAGCTCATGCACCTTTTTATATGTAGCAAATCAAGTTGGAATATCGCATAATGTATATAATAATAATACGTATGGTATAAAAAAAAAGGTTTAATAATTAAATAGGAAGGGTGAAGATTACTCGTAAATTACCGACAACTGGTACGGTCGGCTACGTCTAAGACCGGCAATAAAAGAATACTGTTGGACGGCAACCGCCGGGGAGCTGAACACCGTTGGATAGAGTCCTTATAAAATGGCCGTTCAGAAGACAATGACCGTAGATGAGTTTTTCCATGTTGGAATAGTCAGAGAAGGTGGGATTATTCCCATGTAGCACAAATTTACCAATATTTGGTGCGATGAGATAGATATAAATTAAATTAAAAATGTAAAAAAATTAGAAGTATAAAAAAGCATCGATAAATTATTTGATATTACTACGTTAGCTATTTTGAGGTTTCTGTTATAATTATTAACTGTATATGTATTTGTGGTGAATAATTTTTTTATTTTTTGGTCTTAATGAAACCATCCATGTCCTTAAGCATGGCTAAGCTAAGACTTTTTTTATTTTTTCAACAAATGTATCAAGGTTGGAAATCCTTCATAGAGCATATAGCTCAGAGAGAAGTGAGAGTCAAATTCGAGATCACACAAAAGTGTAAGAAACAATCACTAGCAGGGAAGCTCAACCACCAAGCTATGACTTTCTTAATATATTGATATAATTTAATTTTATTAATTGAGACCACCCTAGAGTGACTTCAATTTTAGTCAATTACGGCACAAGCCTACAAAGCACGGAATAGGCATACGCCTACACTTTTTCGTTTATGGAAATTTGACATATGCGCTTTGTATGAGAAAAATGGGCTGATGGAATAGTTTCATTATCTTTTTCTTTAGCGGATATCTATCGGACAGTGATGTGAAAAATTGATATGCAAAGAAATGGTAAAATTCAATTTTAAAATGTATTTGTTAAGCAATGCAATAATACGTAGTTGTAATCATCGCATATCACTTTTTTTTCTCTGTAATTATACCACTTTCATTATTGCCTGAAGCACGGACTGATATTTCTTAGATTTGTATAAGAATCAATAAATTGGTGGAATAAAGTATTATGGCTTTTTCTCTGGACGGTTACTTTTTTGTTTTCATTTTTTTGGTGGACTAAAGTATTGTGGCTGTCAAGCACTTTCAATTGAATTTGAAGGAAAGCCACCCAAGACAAATCTGCGGGAATATCGGCACATGGAATAAATACGTTTTGGGCTTATAGTTATAGGTTTTGAAGGTTTTGGTCATGGGTTTGAAGTTTTAAATACTTCTATACGGTCCATCCTAAAAGCCCATTCTGTTATGCGAATCTTTTACATGGCCCAAAAAAAGTTGCGGTGGAATATAATTTGCCCAAATTGTTGACAAAATCATCAAAAATAACATAAAAAAAGCCCATTCTGTGTTGTCTGCGTGTTTATGTATATAGTTTTTGAGTTGGTCAGTTTGAACACAAAAAAAACAGTGCAGCTTCTTCCTGTGTGCAAAATTCGAAGGTTAAAATTCAGTGTGAATTTTTCGTAAAATCAGATTATCTAGATTAGATAAAGCTTGAATTAAATAGAAAGGCTATGGATGAGTATTATTGAAAGTTTGAAGCAGTGGTTTTCTCAATACATCATGTGTGTTATCTACAATTGAATTGGAACTGAAATGGAGTTTGGTTTGTGAGACATCTTTATATCGTAAATAAGCATCTTAGGTTAGACTCTCATGTAATGGGTGTTATTCACCATCTCAACTGCATGGGTTGTTTGACTTTTTTATCTTGATTGCATCTTTCACTTATAGTATGTTATAATTGAATTACAACTTATCTGACCAAAAAGCAAAAATATTTCTCTTGCAACTAGTGCAATATAAACTTGTCAAAAAAAAAAAAGAGTCCAAATTGGCTTCTTGAAATCTTAGGCGTGAACGGTTTCAATTTTATTTTTATTTTAAATTTTTTAATTTTTCATATTTTTTTAAAAGAAATACTAAAACTATAAAAATTATAAAATCTACTTTTTAATTTTTAATTTTTTTCACAAAATCCTAAAATTGAAAAACTGAAACTGTAAACTGAAATCAAATAAGTCTTTTAGCAGTCTGAAAAAGAAAAAGAAAAAACCTTGCACTGCCACCACAAACCCACTCAGCAACCTCCAGATCTCCTTTCCCTTTCATGCTTTAGCCTAGCATTCCTTCCTACTAATCAGCAGGCTTCTCTTTTTATCTCTTTGAATGGGGAGTTAGTCATGTTGCCCCCCTTCTCCATGGTAGCGCTATTGACCCCTTTAATTTCTTTCTTCCTTTTATTTTATTTTTTAGTTTCCTTCCTCTCTTCACTATTTCTCATCACATGGTGATTGGATTGTCTTAACACTCTGTTCGATATGTTTTTTTTTTTTTTTATGGATGCAGTGTTTATTAATGAAACTTGATTTGGAGTTGCCTGTAAATTGTTGGTATTCTTTATTTATTTATAATTAAAAATTAGTCACGTATCATACTAATTCAAACTATTAAGATATATAAAATTTATATATTTGTAATTATTAAATTATAGTTGTTGAATATAAAAGGGTATCAATAACTAAGCTTACCTAAATAGATCTCATAAATTATACATGCAGTATATTACTATTTTTCTTCTACTATTTTTTTTTTCCGGTCAGTACTAATGGTTAAGATGATGCTTTTTTCTTTCTGTTGTCTGAAGATGATGCTATTTACGTTCTGAATTGTACCATACTGTTTGCAGGATTCTTCAAATAAACGGAAGGTTCTCCCTCAACTTGGGGCCGTATATAAGTGGATGCCAAAAACAAAGAAACACCGACACAGCGGGCAGATTCTCATCATTCTCATTGACACCAAAATAAAACGACAAGCTTCTCATTCTTGGATTGTGTTTCATCTCCTGACAGAGAATATAAGACCTAAGTACATACCACTGTTACTTTGACCATGATTGATCACGGCTAGTCCCTTTTGCAACATAGCCCGTGCATGCTTATTCTATTAACCAAAACAAAGAGATACATACACACGCAACTTTATACCCGTTCTAACTTTTAGTTTTAATCTCTAATATTAAGGCCCATCAAATGAAAAAAAATAAAGTGTTGGACTCTGGGTAATTTTTGTTGGATGAAGAATAAGCCAGACTCAAAAGACAGTGAGAAAGCAAAAGATTAAGTACCATTAGATTATTTGATGATAAGACCTACTCACAATGTAAATTATTAAACCAAAAGAAATATAAACCGTATTCGTTTAGAAATAATCATCCAAAAGTCAATATATCTAGCTGTGATTATAGCCAAATACATTAACTTTTAGATAGTTATTTTTGAACAGAAGGCATACTAAATGGCTCAACACTTTTTTGTACAAAATAACGTGTGAATATCGTAGTTTCAATAAGTGGATGCGCTTTGGTTATAAAGAATTCTTCCCTCTCTTCCTCTTACATGTATACATGCATATGTATAGTGATTAGTTATCCATAAATTTGTGTCGTCCATATGAAGATTAGTTTGTATCACCAACAATCATAGTGGTTAATTCCTCCCTTTCTCCCTTCACAACTCTTGAGTATTAGTTTCAATTTCCATCTTGGATGATGTGTTTGTGGTTGCCTTAAAAAACTGACAAAGGCAACATGTTACCAATACTTTGTAAAGGGGCCTTGTCGTGGTTCATAAAATATAAAATAAAGAGAAAAAAAAACTCTACATTCAATATTCCTCTATTTTATAAAATTATCACCAATTCCTCTTAAGCAGTGGCAGAGACAATGGGGCTATGCCCCCCCCCCCCCAAAAAAAAAAATTATGCATATATTTATATATGTGTATCAATGAGACATATATATGTTGTTGGTTGTGTGGCTGGCCTTGTTGTATGCAGGCCCAATTCAAAACTTAAATGAAATAAAAGTAAATAAAGGAAATAAAACAAAAGATTGAATGGCCCACCAACTCACCAATACCCAACCCAAGTCTCCATTGAAGCTTCTTCTACATGCTACTTTCCAAATTTCCTCCTTTAGCAGTTTAACCTTTCTCAGTTTCTCTATTCTTTCCTGCTGTAAGTTTAAAAAATTCAAAAGAAAAAGTGAGTGTGTGGCCTTTGTGAAGTCTATCTCACTACTATTTGTTGGAGAAGTGGACAACTTGACTTGAAGAGCAAATGCATTAGTGCAACATATAAGGCTGCAAGTAGTGTATTATATGCAACTGCAAGTTTGCAATGCATAAACAATAAAACAAATGTGAGTTTTGCTTCAGTTCCTTACTTTTTTTCCCGACAATCCTTTATAATGTGTGTGTCTCTATATATATATATATATTATTTGTTTTACTCTTTTTAGTCAAGTAGCTTGGGAAATAAATGTAATACCCTAGGTTTTAAATAAAAAGGATTAGAAAATTTTTTCGAACTAGAAATAGTGCCAAACGTAGTTAGCTGTCGTTCGGGTCCTAGATTTTACTAAGTTTGGACCCTACACGTCCTTGGAGGGCTCGATGATAGAGTCATAATCTTGGGATCAAAAGTCCCGGTAATAATTCTCTAGAGAAAAATGAGTTGAAGAGTGATTTTAATAAATTTTATGAAACTTTTAAACATTTCATTTTTGGGTTATCATTTTATAAAATCGTAAGAATTTTCAAATTTGAACTAAAACCCAAAATTTGGATTTTGAATTGTTAGGATTTTGATTTTTCTAATATTTTATTTGAATCCAAATAGAAGATATTTTCTTATTTACATTTATGTATTAAAGTTAATGGACATTAACTTATATTAAGAAATGTAAATAAGTGAGTATGGAGATAGTCCAGTCAGCCCAGTCCAATACATACCAATATATGACTTCCTGGGAGACCGCCCAAGCGGTCATTAGAGAGTAAGGCGGTGCGGAAACTAGAGAGGGGACTGCCCAGGTGGTATCATTCACTGCCCAGGCAGTCAATAGATTTATAAAAACTCTCATTTCGGGATTTTTCCAGACCAAATACAACCCCAAACTCCCCTTTCACTCCCAAACTCAGCTCTTCCACCATTTTTACCTCCTCCAAGCTCCATTTCACTCAATCTAACTCCAATCTTTCACTTCTAAGGGTTAAAGGTAAGAGATTTTGCTAGTTCTACCTCTTTCCCCTTCAAATCTTTCATGATTCTTGGAATTTTACTGATATCCCTCTATGTTCATGAAGTCATGGTGCTCCCTTCATCTTAGAGTTGGATTTGAGTCATTGAAAAGATTACTAGAGGTTAATCTAGAGTATTACGGCTGTTATATCAAATACTGGTGCCATCTCCTACTTCTGGGAGTTTTGTTGGTCCTGTTGGTGTATGTTCTTCGTTGTTCATCCCACCAAGTGAGTGGGTTCACATATGTGATCTCTATATTATGCATTAGAGTTATTTTCATAAAGATATCATTTACTACTTGATTTTAGAGATTTCTACAAAAGAAGTTTAAGGTTACTGTTGGTTTGTATGTTTTAGAACTCCTGGTTTTAGAGCATGAAACTGGTTTTGGATAAAACTCATGGGGCCATGTTTGCTATACTAATTTTATGTAGAATTGATGATATATGGCATCGTTAGATGCTTTTATGATTGCTTTAATGGATTCTGAAACTGGTTTGTATATATATGAAATGGTTTTATATTTAGATACAATGTAGAGAAGAAAATGGAATTATTATTGCAAGCTTTGCTATTTTGAAGCATGATATTGAGTTTTCTAATTATGAAGAGCTTGATTGTTGAAATATGACTCATATAATTAAAAGATTTTAGAGCTTGAATCTTTATGAGATTCAAAACAGTTGACGGTTACATACTCTGTGGAGATATGAAATCATAAATGTCTACACAGGGTGATCCTTTGGATGTGATTCCATAGCCATGGATATGCTAAGGTCAAACTGTTAGAATCAGGTGGATTCAGAGCTCTCAAAATATCAGATTTTATTGTTAGTGAAGGATAATCTAGAAATTTAGACATAAAAGGATTTTAGAGCATGAATCTTTGTATGATTCAGAACAGTTGGCGGATACATATTCTATGGACTTGAAATCATCAAGTATGATTTCATAGTCACAGTTATGCTAAGGTCAAACTATTACAGAGTTACAAGAATTCAGAGCTCAAAGAAATTAAATGGTTTTAAAGATTTTTATATTTAAATGAATGTATTCAATTAAGTTGGAAGGTAGCTATAGAGAAACGGGCTGTATTTAACGGCAGTCAATCCATTAATCTTGGTACCAAGTTGCTCGGGCCAAAGATTATAGAGATTATGGAGAATTTATTGTCACACTGGGGACGGCGATATGTAACGCCTAGATATGACTAGAGATTTATATTCAGAGTTTGAGATCAGTCCACGAGAGACGTGATTCACGAGGAATCGTTAAGATCTCAATTAGGGACCCTTGTTCATGAGAAACTAGGTACCCACAGAGTAGAGATTATTGTTTCTCTAGAAGCTATTATAATGTGAGCTTATATGATTTCAAGTATGAAAGTAAGTTAAGAAAATGGTTTTTGACTTGTAACATGATGATTGGAATGTATATACATATGTATGCATAAATGACTATGAATACTTTTGAGTAATTACTGATATTATTATGATTTTATGTATTATTCTTTGGTGTCCCATGAAAGCGGGTTTTAGGTAAGGATTCACTCACTGAGTTTTGATAACAAAACTCACCCTTCTCTCTCTTTCCCTGTTTTACAGATAGAGCAGTTGCTATGGGTTCTCTTCAACCCCCTTTTTCTGCTAGCAACACTAGATCTCAGATGGTGAGTCTTGATGTCATTATGCTTTAGGGTGCTCCAATGTAGGTGCAGGTAGGATCCTGGACCTTGAATCATGTTTTGCATTTAGCATACTATAATGGTATATTTGGATTTTGTATTTAAAGGCATATTTGTATTAATTCAATGGACTTTTGAAATAGAGTAACTTATATATTTATGTGACATTATGATTTGAGACCTCAGAGACAGATTATGAAATGGCAGCAATGGTTATTTCAATCATTTTATTATTTTGAATATAAGGTGATTTATATGTAAAAAAAGAGAAATTTTCTTGTTTTTATGATTTTTATGAATAGAGCATGCATGTAGAAACAACTAGTAGGTCACAAAACTTGCTTGAGAATAGGTTTTCTCATGTGCTGATCATGTTCCTAGATCGAGTCGCGATAATAAATTTCAATATAAATATAATAGTAAAATAATCAAATTAATAATTTTTATTCTTTAATCATAGTTGTCTTGTCTTGTTAAATGTTATGTATAATATTAGCTTGATTTCTTTACATATCTATTGATTATTTATTAAAGATAGCTAAAAGTCTATCCTTTGAAGAAAATGGAGACATCATAAAATCAAAACGAAGACACACAACAAGAAGGTACTATTTTATTGTTTATTAATTTTTATGTTAATTACATGAGATTTAAATTTTAGTTGTAGTTGTATTGAATTTTTTGTAACAAATGAAAAAAAAATTAGGCAACTTCCAATGATGAAGAATCAAAGAATTGATTTAATTTTCAAGAGAAAGACTATTGTACAAGAGAGGAGAAATATAGCTTCAACACCGTCATCACTTATTGATTCTACTACTCTAATTATTAATGAAGAAAGTGAGAAACAACCTTTCAATATTCAAAGAGTCACATCTACTGAATTTAATTTGAATTTTTTATGTTACTATAGATAAGCAATTACAGGAGTTGAATAGCAGATTCAATGATTGAATAATGAATTTGTTAACTTTGATCTCTGTTCTGATTCCAAAGGATGGTTATAAAAATTTTGACATTGACAATATTTACACTCTTATTGAGAAATGTTATCCTATGGACTTCTCTGAACAAGAAAAGGTTAATTTTCCCTTTCAACTTCGGCATTTTATTCTTGAAGCTTGTCAACGGGCAAAATCAAAGAATTTAGAGTAAAACCCCAAGTTAGTCCTTGACAATTTCAGCATTAGATAAGCTACTCCCTGACAACTGGAAAGTATTAAATTGGTCCTTAATAATGTCAAAAGTCGGACACTTATTAGTCCCTGAATGGAAAATAGTAACAGTGTTAATGACAATTTCATTACCGGACAAATTGGTCCCTAACTCCCTTCATCCCCAATCCCTTTCCTTCCTTCATCCTCTTCACTGCCATCACCATCACCATCACTATCACCATTATCAACTTTAAGTGACCGCAATGATTTCGTATGAAAGAAATTCAACCTCATGTTGGCTTATGGCAATGTGCAGTATTGAAATGCAGGTTAGTATGCAAAATACACCGTTTGCCACCAAAGCAGCTAATGCAACATACCAACAGATACTAAAATATCAAATTCTATACACGTTGTTGTAATGGCTTTACTAATACATCAACTAGAAGAAGAAGCAGCAAATTCTCTTCTTCACGGGATACCCACGATAGACAACTCTCCAGGATAAGAAAACAAGCACGAAATAATCGAACCAAAACACAACAGCCACAGTGAAACCATAACAACCCAATCTTTATCCTATCAAAAACACAAGCCAAATCATCCATACTATTCCCTTCCAACCCCAAAAACAAAACCCAAAATCACAACCCAAGAATCAAACACAGATATAGAACCAAAATCAGAGCCCCCAAGCAACACATCTCTTAGCCACAAAGCCACACTTCACAATCAAAAATTAAAAAAAAAAAAAGGAAAGGAAGGATGAGGGAAGAAGGTGCGACTACCACCGCATCAGGCTTCGACCACTGCGGGCTCCGTCGCGCCTCTGCCAGCCTCAGTACAGCGACCACGCACCTGGCCTACGCTCACCATCATCCACGCCATCACCAATATGCTGCCGGTTTCCTCCAAGCCACCATCGCTCCTTCCATCTCCACCTTGTGCCTCCATAGACACTGCGAATCAGAACCGTACCCTCACTGTGACTACCATGAACCATCGCACCGGAGCTCCATCCACCTCGCTATCGTCATCCCTGCCCTTCATATCCTCTACTCGCACCAACCACGGCATCCCTTCAGCCACCATCGATGACCGACATCCTAAATCGCAAGGCTCTTACTGCTCTCGTTGCTACCGTCGCATCCTCTGCCACATGCCTCCACGGCCACCACGAACAACTGTCACGTACCTCCACCACTACAAGGTCCGCACTTTAGATCGCGCCACCTCTGTCTAGCGAGTGGCCGCTGCTCATGCCTTCGTCCTTTTCCATGAACCACCACAACCACCACCATTACAATCAAGCCCAAACAGAACCACCAGCTGCCACCCTCGCGTGCATCTCCCTCTGTTTGCAAACCTTTATCTTAGCTTTGTTTTTACATTTTAATTGGAAACCTAATCCCTAATTTGTGTTGTTTTGCATACTAACTATGATGAGGTGAAGAGGATGATGATTAGGGACCAATTTGTCCAATAATGAAATTCTCATTAACATCATTATTGTTTCTCGTCCAGGGACTAGTGAGTGTCCAACTTTTGACATTGTCAGGGACCAAGTTGACACTTTCTAGTTGTCAAGAACCAGCTTATCCGACGCTGAAATTGTCAGGGACCATTTTGGAGGGTTTACTCAAGAATTTATCAATCATTCAAGAATTATGCAGGTGTTTGGTTGAAACAAAAAAAAAATCAGAAGTTTACTACTTGATTGATAGGTTTATTTGTCTTATCTTAACTCTTCTAGTTTCTACAAATACTATAGAACAATTGTTTTCTGCAATGAAAATAATGAAGACAAAGTTGAGAAATGAGATGAAAGATGACTTTCTTACCGATAATATGGTTATTTATACTGAACGAAAAATTGCAGAAAATTTCAGTTTTGAGTCTATTATTGATGATTTCAAAGCATTGAAAGAGCGGAGAGCAATGTTATAAGGTATTGTTCAATCATTCTCTTTAAATTTGGTCTATTATATTATTAGTAATTAATTTTAAAATTTATATATATGGTATGCATTTAATTTTGTGTAGTCGATTTGTATTTGATTTTAGTTTATATGTCTTGGCCCCGCTAAGAATTTTTGTTAAGCTCTGCCACTGCCCTTAAGATTCACTAAAATTATATTAACATCTACTATATATATTAGTTCAGTAATTTAAGTGATGAAAAAGATAATACGAGATATATACATAATTATTAATGATGAAATTATAATATTTTAGCCATATTTAACCCATTAATTGAATAAAATACTTTTTTATCACATGAAAATGAAATTTATAATTGTAACTTATGATAAAAAAAAGGCATTTTAGTTAATTTATATGTCAAATATTATTAAAATATTATAATTTTATCATTAATAATTATGTATAAATTTTATATTATCTTTATTATTTAAATTAATAAATTAGTATCTGTAGGTAAGGTCAATATAATTTTAGTAAACTATAAATAAGATTAGTAATAATTTTATACAATAGAGACATACTAAATATAATTATACTAAATTTCAGGAAAGTAGTGTAAATTACTCTACAAAGCTTCGCCAAATTGGTATTTTCCTGCGTTAGTGACATTGCATAGTCTTGTCTGTGCTAAGGGATATCGTTATAATGTTTAAGATATGGCCCAAGTCCTGTTTTCACTTTTCAGTAACCTGTGGACAATGATATTGTGGCCACCAAATGTGAAAGCAAAATATGTATAATTTTCTACATGAATTATTGTAGGCAAAGCGGACATAGCGTCCGCAACATTTGTCCATGTCTACCCAATTCCATCATATATCCCATTCAGCTGATTAAATATGTGTGTGCGCTTTTTTTTTTCTCCGGTATCAATTATGTCTGAAAAATAATGAAACTTTCATTTATCGATTTTTATAGAAGGATAATGTTATTTTGACATCCACATGGGTGTAGAGTCTACACCCATATCCATGTGGGTGTGAGAGAAATAATGGAGAAAGAATGAATTGAGAGTAAAAATAAATAGTGAGACTCATATATTTTATGAATAGGGTGTTTGGGTGTTTAAAAATTTGGGTTGTCAAAATAGCAAAATCCTTTATAATCCTTTGTACATTACCTCTTCCATTAGTAGTAACTAGTTCTCACATACCAATATCCATTCAAAGAAAGAAAGATCAGAGACGTGTTAGAAGACGCACAGTACGTAACATTATACTCTTCTAATTTAAATACGAAACAATATATTACTTAAAAAGTAAAAGTATTTTAGTTTTCAAGATTACAGAGATGAAGTGTTCTATAATAAGCGATAAAAGTCAGAGATGCAAACTAAGATAGATGTATCCAGTTTATGTTTCTTCACTTTCTTCTATAATAATTGTGAAATAAAAATAAAATGATATAATTATTCTGATAATTGAACTATCATAAAATTTATAGGTATATGCTATATAGTATTTTTCTACTCTCTAACATATACGCTGTAATAACCAATAGGAGGAGTGGCCCCTACCAAACTGATATATAATTGATCCATGAAAAAAATCTGAAAGAAGAGGGACCTTACCGACACTAACTACCAGCTCACGCGCCCTTTGCAAGTTTCCTTTGTCAAACTGTTGTGTGGATCAAATGGTCGTTGATGAAGGAAAAGATATTATTGGCCATTGGTCTGGTTTTAATTTAATGCCTTCTTTATTGCGCCTTTTATCATAATCATAATAATAAAATATTCACATGTTCTTGTCTTTTCTTACCCTTCTTTTCCAGGCACACAAAAGTGAGTGAGTCCATTGATCCACAAAAAAGAGGCTACTTAACTGCACTGAGTGTTGGTTGAGGAAGTCTAGTTGTGAAGGTTTCACTTTGAATATTATGGAACCAACCTAGCTATAGCTCCCCTTTTCCTCTTCTTTTCTACATTGAACATAAAAACTTTTCAGGGTTGTGGTGGTAGGAAAAAAGAGAGATATATTGAAGATGGGTTTTTTGAGTACCATAGCTAGTTTTTTGGGGTTTGGAATTGGAACTTCACTTGGGTTGGTGATTGGATACTATTTGTTTATATACTTCCAGCCAACACATGTCAAGGTTAGTTTAATTTCTTCCTCTCATTTTTTTCTTCTCTAAACAAAATTTTCATTTGTTTTTGTTAATTTTAATTTTTGAATAGAGTGTGTGAGCTGTGAATTATGTCATTTTCTTCCTTCTTTGATAATTTTCTGAATTACATTTCATCCTATATTACTCTTTGGGAAGGTTGAACAACTCATTAACATTTTCTGGTCTTTATTTTATTTTATTTTCCAAAAATAGAGGACTTTTGCACGAGACTGATGAGCATCACATTTTTGCACACATAATAACAGATTTCTATGATAAACCAATATAACTTCTTCTCTCTTCAGTTAATAGGAATTATTTAATTTTTATTGAAGATTATTCATCCTGAAGTGAGATGTTGTAACATTAATTGCAGATGAAGATTGCTTTGGTCTTTCCAGATAATCATGAATTATTTGTTCAAAATATTAAAATTTGACCGTAATAGTAATAGCTTTTATCATTGTGAATTTCAAAGAGTGCTGAAACTCCACAGCGGAGAAGGAGGCTAGCTTAAGATGGACAAAATTATAATAGATTAGCAGAAAAGACTTCGAACATTAAAAGATAAGCAAAAAGGAAAGGTTGATAGATTTTTTATGTGAATCAAATAATCTTGTAATGATATAAATCTTCTCCGACTAATGTGCTCCCCTATGTTAAATCACAAGTTTGAAGTTGAATTTCGACAATTGTTATGTATCATTGTTAGAATTCATAGAAAAAAACTTGCAGGGCATTTTCTTCTCATGACTGTACTAATAATGGTAAATAGTACTTTATATGGGACTCAACTATTATGTGCAGATATGTACTGCCTGTACTAAGTTATTTCACCAATGTGAGATGGTGTTAATGTCATTCACTGCCTTCTCTTTCAGCGAACACTTCTAATCTTTGACATGCTTGATTTCAGGATCCCGAAATTCGTGCTTTGGTCGATCAAGATCCCAAAACTCTGCAACAAATGCTTTCAGAGATACCCTTTTGGATTAAAAATCCTGACTATGATCGTGTATGTTATTATTCTTGTCCCTTAAATAAGTGTTTTTATCTTGGGAACCAAAAATGCATTGTAGTTTCAACAGAAAAATTTATCATGTAATATTCTTGTTTGCAGCTTGACTGGCTTAATAAATTTATTGAGTATATGTGGCCTTATCTGGACAAGGTATGCACACTTTTTTATTGACGTTCGACTCTGCTCCAATGGCATCTATGATCTATGTGTATTGTTATTGAAACTAGTTTGGATAATTTTCAAAGAGTACCAGCAATTCAATCTTCACAGGCAATTTGCAAGACTGCAAGGACTATAGCAAAGCCCATTATTGCTGAGCAAATTCCAAAGTACAAAATTGATTCAGTTGAATTTGAGGCGCTTACTTTGGGTTCTTTACCACCAACTTTTCAAGGTTGTGCGCTCTCTCTTTTTCCATGCAAAGAGATGCATGCAGAGCTGCAGTTATTTATGTGCCACAATTTTGTTTTGTTATCATGACCTGACTGCTTAAACAAATATATCTTCTATTGTTGTCCAGGCACTGTTGGTAACTTCTTGTTTAATTTCCAAATTACTTGTGAAAGAAGAATCACTGGAATAATTTTTTTATTTTTGATAATTATCAATGTTCTAGGGATTGTTCTTGTGATTCATGGTTGATGCTTATTGTGATATGCCATATGAAGCTGCTAACTTCCAAGTTCCAATAATTAACATGACTGCAGAATCATTTTGAGTTATGATTTCTGCAACATGTATTAGAAAGATTTAGATGGTTTGATAGAAAAAGAAGTTTATGATTGGACACCATGGCATCATTTAATCTACCCAGTGACTAGTGGAACAAGATTCAGTTGTTGTTGATCTTTCATAATTCCTTCAGCAAGTACAAGAAGTTTAGACTGATTAATGCTTCTCTTCATCTGAATATATGCCAGGAATGAAAGTCTATAGTACTGATGAAAAGGAGTTGATTATGGAACCATCAATGAAGTGGGCTGGGAATCCTAACATTATAGTTGAAGTTAAAGCATTTGGGTTGCGAGCCACAGTCCAGGTATATGAATACCTCCATAACCTTCGAAGAACATTTAATAAAAATAATGGGTTTGGTTTAATTATTGTTCACAGGCTTATTAAATGTTACATGAGACATGCACATACTTTGTTCTCAACCAATGTGAGGTCCTTATGCTTTCAAATTGCTGTAGGTTGTTGATCTGCAAGTATTTGCTTCTCCGCGTATCACTCTCAAGCCTTTAGTCCCTAGTTTTCCTTGTTTTGCCAATATTTACGTGTCTCTCATGGAGAAGGTGCGTATGATGTTAAACTCTTGAGTGAGTAAATTTCATTGTAGTTTCTAGTGATTGCAAAAACATCTGACATTTTGGCCATTTCTATGTAATTGAAAGATATTCATGAGCAAAAGAATAGTTTCACATGGTGTTCTTAAACACACATCCTATTTTATAGAAACTGTTTCAACTTCTGTCTGTGTAGGATGCAAGCATACCATCCATATCACACCTTCCAGCATTGATCTCTTTTCAAATATGCTCTTACTTTTCCATTTTTTCTTCCCCATTGTTGTCCTTTTGATTCCTTGACTGCAGCCACATGTTGATTTTGGACTAAAACTTCTTGGAGCTGACGCAATGTCTATTCCTGGTCTCTATAGGATTGTCCAGGTATTCATGCCCTCTAAATTTTTTGCTGTTTATCATATGGCTAGTGATCGTTATGCTTGTGAAGTTTAAGCATTGAATTTTCCTCTTCATTCCCTTTCCTTTCAGGAAATTATCAAAGATCAGGTTGCAAAAATGTATTTGTGGCCCAAAGCCCTTGCGGTGCAAATAATGGATCCAACAAAGTATGTACAATTTCTTCCTTTCATCAGTTTATAACATTAAACGTTGTTAGACTTAGCTAATTTTGGTTGGTTTGTCAGGGCCATGAAAGTGCCAGTTGGAATCCTCCATGTGAAGGTTCTGAGGGCTACAAAGCTTAGAAAGAAGGACCTACTGGGGGCATCAGACCCTTATGTGAAACTTAAACTCACAGATGATAGACTTCCTTCAAAGAAAACAACTGTGAAATACAAGAATTTGAATCCAGAATGGAATGAAGAATTTAATATGGTCATCAAAGATCCAGAATCTCAAGTCTTGGAGCTTGGTGTTTATGATTGGGAGCAGGTAATTGTGTGTTTGAATTAGCTTATTTCGAGTTTAAAACAACTTATAATCAAAAGCTTCCTGGGGCAGCTTTAGAAAGAAAAAAGAGTGATCATTTCTTCAAAATAACCAATATCCAAACATGCTCTATTGCCGAGCCATTATTTTTATAGCATACCACAGTTTTCAAGCATTTTTCTTTTATTTTTGCCTAGATTGGCAAGCATGACAAGATGGGAATGAATGTCATTCCGTTGAAAGAGCTTACGTCAGATGAACCAAAACAACTTACGCTTGATTTACTCAAGACTATGGAGCCTAATGATCCTGAGAATCAGAAGTCACGCGGGCAGCTGACCGTGGAAGTTCTGTATAAACCTTTTAAGGATGATGAGATGCCTCAGAATGCAGAAGACCCCAATGCAATAGAAAAGGCTCCTGAAGGAACACCTGCAAGTGGTGGTTTGCTTGTTATAATCATCCACGAAGCTGAAGATGTAGAAGGAAAACACCACACAAATCCATATGCACGACTCATTTTTAAAGGAGAGGAGAGAAAAACCAAGGTATTTTATACTGATTATGATATTGTCAACTTTGATTTGTTGCTGTCAGGGTTGTCATGTTTTTATTTCTTCTTTTTGGTGAATTATGTGTTGTGCTTCTTAACCGGAAGAAGATAGATATATTTGACTTATGTGGAGGTGAAATTTTAGTTGTTTAGAGTTAGTGAATGACTGAATATTTGGAAGTGAAGTGCCAATAAGAACAGAATAATAAATGTAGCGGATATGCGAATGTTGAGTTTAGAAAAGTGCACATTGAATGAAAGATAAGATTAGTAGCTAGCCTATGTAATTCAAGAGAGAATTGAAGTAGTATCACTTGAGATGGTTTGTCTAGTGAGAAAAGTGGATGAACTGAAAGATAGTATGACTAAAAAGGGGTAGAGAAATATCTAGGAAAATTTTGAGTGTTTTTGGTTTGGGGGTAAAAAGTGGGGGGTAAGTTTTAGTGGAGGATGAGTTAAAACTTAACACCTCTTTTTACCCTCAACCAAACGCACCCTCAGGAGAAACCACTTAAAAGGTGTTCTAAATTCTTTAGTGGATGCGACTTTCCGCTGATGAGTTAGGACTTTGTTTCTGTTGTTCTCACGAAAACAGCAAACCTTCTATTAATGGCCGAGTCCAAAATCCATTACTTGATCGATGTTCACCATCTCTCACATGTATCATTCCCTTGTTAATAGTGTATTTTCTTATTAAACACAACCACTTGTCTACTACGAACAACCACTTCAATGGCCGAGATAAAAGGATTGCTGCATTAGTTGCTTCTAGAATTAACACATGGCATGACCTTGTTGTAAAATTTGACTATTGCTCGCCTCAACTTTACAGCATGTAAAGAAAAACAGAGATCCAAGATGGAGTGAAACGTTTCAGTTTACACTGGAGGAAGCCCCCACCAACGATAAACTATATGTTGAAGTGCTAAGTGTCTCCTCAAAGCTTGGCCTGCTGCATCCCAAGGTAATACACTTTCAACATAACTCACAAGAAAATCTTACACCCATACAAATTTAACATTTGATATTTATGCATATTTATAATAAAGTTGGTAGGTCCCAGTGTATCAGAAACAAAGTTTGCAGCGTCCATTTCTATTATTAATGTCTCTTAAATATGAAATGTTAGTTTGTATCCATGCGAGATACAGTCCAACATGATATGTCTTGTGATCACGCTCAACTCATGAAAACATATCAATGATTTTCATCTCATTCGGAAGAGTATGTCTGGTTTCAGTTTTCAATTTTTTAGTTGTCAGGATTTTATAAAGGAAATATTGAAAATTGAAAATAAAAATTGAAAACTAGAATTTGTAGAGTGCATTTGGTTTGTGAAAATATTTCTTATTTTTATTTTTTATTTTCATTTCCTAAAAAAGATTTTCATTTTCAGATTTTTAAAATTAAAAAATATGTTTAATTTATAAAAATAGATTCTATTTTCAGAAATTGAAAATAATAAAAATATGTTTAGTTTGTATGTTTTCAAAATGTAATTGTTAAATTTAAGATGATAAAATTATATTTGATATTAAATAATAAAAATTAATTTCACTCCAATAAAGCTTATCAAGAAAGTTTTTCTTGCAAAATAGTAAAAAACTTTTTACATAAATATTTAGATAAATTTTTAATATCAATCATAATATTGCCTTATATACATATCTAGATGCTACGAAAGCTGGCTGTAGTCCTATTGTAATATTGCCCTTTATTATTATTATTATTATTATTTTAGTACTTCTAAAATTACAATGGACGTAGTGAAATTTAAATCTAAATATTATTATTAGTCATAAAATAGATAACAATCAAAGTTTTTTAATTAAATTAAGAGCGGTGTTATTCGAACACTCAAAAAGTGTGTCTATTGAGATACTCACTTAATAACTATTTGATATAATATGATCGATGAAGTGTACGAGATCAACTATCATATTCAATAATTATTAAGTGGATGTTCAAATAGACACTCATTTTTTTATGATTTGACTAGCATTTTTATTAAATTAAATATATTATATTTAATTTAATTTCTTTTTCGTCAATTGTTTCCACCTACTAGGGGCCTCCATTTTTTCTTTTCTTCTTCACTGCAACTTTTTCCACCTACGGGTCTCCGTCTCTTCTTCCTTTTCTTCACTGCAACTATTGAGGGCTCCCTTTCTTCTTCCTTTTCTTCACTGCAACATGCAAGACCGCGTTGCACATTACACCCACCAGCAGCATCCGCGCATCATAACAGAGGCAACACTTCCGCAATAGCAACCACATATCCATGCTACTACACCGGCCTCAATTGGTGATGGCAGTGGAGTGACTAACGGCAAAGGCACTAGCTATGAGCATAGCCGCCCTCCTTGCAACCACCACAATGTTGGAGTGCCAACGTGTAAGCGGCCGTAGAAAGGGGCTCGTTGGTTGAAGTGAAGAGAGAGAAAAAGATGAGAAAAAACAAATGAATGTGTTTAAATTTTCAAAAATGGCACTGCATTTTCAGTATTTCCTTCTTTTCAACCTTTTCAAAGGAAATGTGGAAATGAAGATTTGTCATTTCCAAATTTTCAAGCTTTTCTGAAAATATTTTCAAAAAATGTTTTCGAAAAAATTGAACCAAACATGTTTTCTCTTCTATTTTCTGTTTTTGGTGAAAATGAAAACAGAAAATGATCATATCAAAAGTGATCGTAGCTTTTAAAATTTGCAATATTTCTTTCATAAAATCTGAAAAATTGAAAATGAAAATTAAAATCTGAAAACTCAAATAAAAAAAACCTATTTTTATTTATGTTATTTTATTTTTTGTATCCCTATACCTTCACTTCAATGAGTATGATAATTCATGGTTTTCTACCTTGTCTTCTTGTAAGTAGGAAACTCTGGGCTATGTGCACATAAATCTATCAGATGTTGTTAGTAACAAAAGAATTAACGAGAAATATAATCTCATTGACTCGAGAAATGGAAGGATTCAAATTGAACTTCAGTGGAGAACTCCCTGATGATGGTGGCTGGTACCAGTTACACACACAACCTTCCATTGTGCACAATTTTGTAAAGCAGTGCTGCTTCTGATGAAGGTTACTATATGATGCAAGCTCGCAAACTTGATTCTCTATATCTGACCCCCCAAAAGGAAAATTCGAGCACTCTCTTTGAGGATTTGTTTGATATGCAACATCAATAACTATCTAGGGAGTTATGCTCCCACATAATGGTGACTTTGTTTTATTCCATTTTAATTCGTCTATGCAAGTACTATCGATCAACGACACGTGGCCATTCCAAAGGATATGAAATTAAAAACTAACATGGCATATTATTGTTATTCTTGTTAGGTTCCAAGCCACTCATGAGTCATGGGTGATGACCGAGAAAAAATGGGGAAACATTCAAATTCACTCTTGAAGCAGAATCTCTTTTAATTGAAAAAATGCGTAAAACGAACATGTTCTGCAACAAGTGCATGATGTTCAAGAGCCTTGCAAGAATAGATTCTTTGCCTTTTACTTGGTGTCCACTTAACAAATTTTGTATTTGTAAGTTTAACCAAATAATTTAGTTTCCATGTTAATGGCAACAAGTTGCTTAGGTATTACAAAGTTAAAGTTACCTATAAAGATACTAATATCTTTTATTAATGAGTGATTAACATTTAACTATGGTTTTTTAAAGAAAATACAACATATGACTTAATATTAGCCATTAACTATTATGAAGTATCAATGCCCCCAAAACAATTGAGGGTACAAAAGAAACCTTCAATACTCTATGCTCACATTTGTATGTCATAAATACATGTCTGGCTGGTTCTGTCTCTTAAACTCAAACACCATATAAAGATTTAAACACCAACTGATTATATAATTGGATCACCATCAGCAAGCAGAAAGATGAGAAGAGTTAAAGCTGTGAGCTATATTGTCTTGCATGTTTCAATTTTGTGCCTTTACACAAGGGTCTGTAGTGGGAACAATGACATGGATGCACTGCAAAAGCTCAAGAGTGCTATGAAGGGACCAAAAGCTAAGGCTTCAGCACTGGAGGACTGGAACTACAACACCACCTCGTCTGACTCTCCCTCAGCACACTGTTCCTTCTCTGGGGTAACATGTAACAAAGACTTCCTAGTCATTGCCCTGAATGTTTCGTTCATTCCCCTCTTTGGCTTCATTCCACCAGAGATTGGACACTTGAAAAGCCTCATCAACCTCACCATAGTCCACAACAACCTCACTGGCCATCTCCCAATTGAACTCTCAAACCTCACTTCCCTCAAACACTTCAACATCTCCCACAACAGTTTCATTGGCCATTTCCCTGGACAAATCAGTCTCAACATGACCCAACTAGAGGTTTTAGACGCCTATGACAACAACTTCACAGGACCTCTCCCTCAAGAGTTTGTGCAACTGAAGCAACTCAAGCACCTTCAGCTCTCAGGCAACTACTTCTCTGGCAACATACCAGAGAGTTATGCTGAGGTTCAAAGCTTGGAATATTTAAGCTTAAGCACTAACAGTTTAACAGGTGAGCATGGTTGCGAAACTCTCTGCTTACCTCTAAACATAATGAGTTTTGTCATTTTAATACACTAAGATGAGTTAACTCCAAATAATACTAATAACAATGACAACTAGCACTAGCAATCAATTTCAAACAAAATTAATAAACTCTCAATTCTACTAGAAGATCTTATAAATTTTAAGTTATGCTTGATCTTATCATTAAAATGTATCATATTACTTAATTATTAGGTATTTTAGTTAAGAGAAATATTATTTATCCATAATATGTGTGAAATATCGTGTCAATATAGTATCATCCACCACTAAATGGGTGAGAGCTCAGTGTTTTACAAATTTTATATATAAATAATATTACTCTCTTTGTCCATAAATAACTCTCAAAACACTTTTTAACAATATTTATGGACGGAGCGAGTCACCTTTAGTAAATGTTGTGTAACGCTTGGTTGGGTGTTTAGATTCAAAGCTTTGAATACTAACTATTTAACAGGCAAGGTCCCTGCAAGCTTAGGAAGGTTGAAGAATCTAAAAGCATTGTACATAGGGTACGACAACAGCTACCAAAGTGGAATCCCATATGAATTAGGTTCCATGACATCTCTTGAAACGCTTGACATGGCTCAATGCAACCTCACTGGGGAGATCCCAAGGAGCCTAAGCTCTTTGAAAAACTTGAACTATCTGTTCCTACAAATGAATAATCTCACTGGAAGCATTCCACCCGAGTTTTCTTCTTTGGTTAGCCTGAAATATCTTGATCTCTCTATGAACGAGCTCGCTGGAGAGATTCCACAGAGTTTCTCCATGCTCAAGAACCTCACACTAATCAACCTCTTCGATAACAAGCTTCATGGTCCCATCCCATCCTTCATTGGTGACCTTCCTGGTCTCGAGGCACTTCAGGTTTGAGAAAAGTTCTTTGTTATTATCACCTCATTCTTTAGGCACTTAAATCATAAAGAGCATGAATCTCTACTCACTTTTATTAGTCATGCAGAGAACTTAATTACCTTACTCCACCAATTATTTCAATTAAATCCTGTTTTTAATCCATTAATTGTTGTGTTAAATCATAAGCAATAAAGGGTGCATAATCTTTTATTATTTATACGAAAATTTTTTTTGCCTCAATCTATAAGAAACAATTTAATCTGTTCCATTTATTAATTGACATGTTAACTTTGCAGACTATTGTTATCACTTATTTTTTCTATATTTTTAATATAATAATTGATGTGGCAATTAATAAATGAAACTGAACAAAATATTTTCTTTCTCTTGAGAGCACTTTCAAAATAGTACAGCATGCAAATTAATCCTTGAATATATAAATAATTCCACTTTATTCTATCTAATCTAATGAACACCCTTCGATTAAGAGGGATGACAATTTTTTTCTAATAATGTAGCATTTTTATTTTCTTGATGGGAAATCTGAATTTCTCCTAAGAACTGCTATTTCAGGTTTGGAACAACAACTTCACATTCCAGTTGCCAGAAAACCTTGGCGGAAATGGGAAACTCAGGTTACTTGACGTAACCTCAAACAAACTCACAGGGTCCATTCCTCCAAACCTATGCAAAAGTGGGATGCTACAAACACTAATTCTAACCGATAACTCCTTCTCTGGCCACATTCCCACGGAGCTTGGTGATTGCAAGTCTCTGATGAAGATTCAAATAGCTAGTAACTTCATCAACGGTTCAATTCCACATGGGTGGTTCATGCTACCTTCTTTGTCCATTCTCGAAACCAGCAACAACAAACTCTCTGGAGAGTTACCATCAAACGTTAATGCTGATTCACTTGGGACTCTTATATTGTCCAACAATTCCTTCGCCGGAAAGATCACACCAGCCATTGGAAACCTCAAAAGCTTGCGGACACTGTCACTTGAATTGAACAAGTTTTCAGGTGAGTACAACTTATTGAACGAGTTTTAACAATTGGCCTAAGGGAACCGGCAAATCCTCATTTTTAGGAAAAATTACTGTTTTCGATTCACATTTAAAATAGTTTAGAGGATAATTTACATACGTTCTGAAGTTCAGGATATAGTATATTTACTTTAATTAAAATGCACATTTGTGAAAATTTAAGAGTGAATTTACACGTTTTTAAAGTTTAGAAGCCAAAATGCACTTAACATATAGTAAGATGTAATTTCCCTCTATTTCTAAGGCACAATCACAATGAAATTGGCGGGATCTAAAAATAAATTAGTGATGGTACCGGGAGACCTTTAGATAGTACCAGGAGACTTGAGAAAAGGGGGTTGAATCAAGTTTATTTCTTCACCTTTTAATTTTAGACTACACACTGAATGTATAGATTAAAAAATCTCAAGCAGAATAGATATGAATCACAAAGATCTACTGATAAAATTGAGATAAATTTTATTATTTTGTTATTGAATGCAGAAATGAAAAGTAAATATAGGAGAGCGATAAAGAAACTTATCAGAACAACCTTCATACTGGTTCGACTTCTAGTTCTGAAGTCTACATCCAATTCTCGCCATTAAGAGATATTTCACTAAAGTCTACATCCAGTTCTCGCCAATAAGAAAGATTTCACTAAGTTTCAAACTATTTATAACAGAATTCAGTTTCTACTATAGAAACTCTTATCAAAACCTTTACAATCTTGTGAATAAACTTTATTTCAAAGCTGTCTCTTCAAAATACTTATTACAGATAATAGATTTTACACATTCTAACTCTATCTAAACAAGATAGCTTTGTTTTTTTAAATATAAAGGGTCACCTCTTGAATGAAAGAATTAATTCTCACGGTGACCATTGGCTGCTGAGTTTTTCTCGTCTGCCAACTTCATGCGTAGAGTAGTATGGGCCACAATAGTTGTTGTCATTTCTCTATTTTGCAATCTTCATGCACAGAGAGCATAAGGGACAATAGTTGCTGCCTTCTTATTCTTTCACAAAAAAAGCTTTGCCCATATTGTCAAAACTGATGTGTGTAGGGGCATAACCATACAACATTATATGTGCAGTTTCTGCAGCTCTTTGTTGCGCAAGAGAATAAGCATGCAGCAACTCATATGCTGTTCTGCAACTTTTTGTTGCTTTGCAAAAAAGTTGATATATTCTATGATTAAACAATCCTTTTGTCCATAAAATATGCTTGGTAATATTCTATCAAACTATTTACTTTGACATAGGTACACGGTTTCATTCCCTTGTTTACTTTATGGTTTAGTAATAGTGCAAAAGGGAACCCATATTCTAGAGTGTTGTGCTTAAACCAAATTTTCAATTTCACACCCATGATATACTTTCCTTCTGTTTTATTCTATTAGAAAACCAAGGTATGGGTATGTGTGCATTTTGCAATTTGTCATCAACTAACATTAAAGAATCTTAAGTTAAGAATTAGTATGCATCAAATAAAATTGCTAGTATTCAATTTTATCCTAAATATGTTTAAATGTAATATGTTAGCTTGTTAGGTGTGTATAAAGTTGGCGGAGCCCTAAATTATTAGTACGGCGCATGAACTCCCTCATCGTGATATATAGATGCTTGAATCATTATTTACCTATTTTTAATAGTAAGTTCACTTCTACACATTATGATCTTCATGTCTTTACACATATAGTATCAAATAATGATTTGCAAGGTTGCAAGGCTACAATAAGAGAAATTCTTATGTGTTATCAGATTAAGACAAAAAAATTTATTATATTATGCTCACTATTTGATTTATCACCATTGAATTGTGATATATGCACCCTTAATTATTTTTCATTTCCACTACATTTTTCATATTAAAATGATTAAGATGTCAAACTATCATGAATAAAATATAATATGATTTTTCCAGAAGTATTCTGAAAATTTCTCTTATATTAGATCATACTTAATTACTTACTTATCTTAAAATTACTCATCAGGTAAGATTCCCGAAGAGGTGTTTGATTTGCCGAGATTGACAAAGTTTAATGCAAGTAGCAACAACATAAGTGGTTCAATTCCAAACTCAATTTCTCGTTGCACTTCACTGATGTCAATGGACTTGAGTTGTAACGACATTGGTGGGGAGATTCCAAAAGAGATTAAAAATTTGAAGGATCTGAGTATTTTGAACCTCTCAAGGAACCATCTCTCAGGGCACATCCCTGAAGAGTTTGGAGCCATGAGGAGCCTCATCACCCTTGACCTCTCTCACAACAACTTAGTTGGTAGAGTTCCTACCAATGGCCAGTTCCTAGTTTTTGGCGACAGCTCCTTCGTTGGAAATCCGAATTTGTGTTTCCCACAACAGATGCCATGTCCTTCTGATGGGGCGTATGCAAATGCAGAGCCTCATCATCAAAGCCATGTAGCATGTGAGTCAGTACCCATGATTACTGCAACGTTCATTGCTCTAATAGTTGTACTGGCTTTTATTGTCTAGAAGTGCATCCGTTAATCTTGTATATTTAATCTTACTATGATGAGAAATTAAATGTGCTTTTTTATAGTGGTATGCTCCAGTGTATATGCACTCAAATCGACGTATGGTAATTGTATCACAATGTTAATTAACAAGCTACTTACATTCTTAATGAAAGTAATAAATCGATTTAACACTTACATGATAAATTCGTAATTATTTAAATTGTAATCACCTCTATATATATATATATATATATATATATATATATATATATATATATAACCATTTTATGGAGGGTTTTGCTCAACGATCAGTCGATCACCTTAGAATTAAAAATTTAATTGACAATATAAATTTTTTTATGCCTCTCTCTCTCCCTCCCATGCTTATGTTGCACCCTTGGGCCTTTTCTGAAGCCCATGCCAAAAGGATTGCGGATTGCAAGTTACATTGCCTAGAATTTGGCCTGTTACTGCATTGGATCTAACAATAAAGCCCATCTCTTACAACTAAATTTACTCAAGCAGCCTTTAGCTGATTGGAAAAAAGAACAAAAGAAGCCCATTCTGTTCTTTACATTCTTTTACTTTAAAAATGAAAATAATATTTGAAAAAAAAAAGGAAAATAATAAATAGGGTAGCTACTTAATGTTGTATGATATTCATTGGTTATAATTTTACACTTATTTTATGTTGATAAAAAATAAAATAATAAATAAATTCCTAGGCACTCTCTTTTTGTTTTTAATTTTTTCTGATAGTAAAAATTTAAAAGAGCTGCATAAATATTGATGCATGAGTATCATCAAAGCCCTTTATTCTTCCATAGTTTTTGAAAAATCAAGCAGTTGTAGTATTTGGAAAGAATGGATATTCACTTTAGCAACAACTTTTATCTAGTTTGACACCATGTGGTCTTATATATTATTATAATAAAAATAAGTATTAAAATTACATGTTTAACCTTGTAGTCAACTCTTCCTCTCATCCTTGTGCCCCCTCTCCTTCCACTCTTTCTCCCCTACCACCTTTCCCCACCTTCTCCACTTGATCCCCCACATTCCCCACCTTATTATCAGCTTCAGAATCCTTCAGAAAACTTTACAGCATGTGTTTTGAGTGATAACAAAGTAAATTTTATTAAAATATTTTAAAGAAATGACTAATGTTTCAATTGAGTTTATGTAGAGTTTAACAGAACTATTCTCGTTATATATAAGCTCGATTAATGACATATTTTTCACAATATCATGCTTTAACTTGTTTATAATCTCATTCAAAGATATTCAAAGTTTTAATGATGTGAAAAATAGTTCAAAAAGTGAGTTAAGATATGTTAGAGACACAAAAAAACAATATCCAATATCAGAAAGAATATATGGATCTTCATAAAGTGTATTAAACGTTCAGAAAGTACATATTATTAATGAAATCATGTTCTCTTGAACATATCATGATCACAATCTTCAATCTTGATGGTAATCAACTCTAAAGACATTCTAGATGATGAAAATGTCGTTATCAAGCTCAAAGTTGAGGAAAGAAGATCAACTGAAGATCAGAAACTATGAAGCTACATCATAAAGCATGTGTTATTCAAAAACCATACTAAGTCAGTAGAAATTATGGAAAATTTGAATTTCAAATTTAGTTAACTTTCAAAAAAGTATTGGCAGTAACATATCACTTTTGTACTTAGCAAAATTTCTCGTATTCTAGAAGAATAGTTCAGAAACCACAATTCAGAAAGTAAAAATCGTTTCTAAAAGTGTCAAGAAACCACATTGTCAATGTCTCTTCAAGGACAACTCTGACACAGCTTAGCTACTCTTCTAGACGATAGTTCCTATGACGCAAAAAACTGATCAACATGTGTCAAGAGGAAGTAAAATCAAGGAGAAACGGTCATGTTCAAAATCCATGTATAAAAGGATGAGACCTTTATACGAGAAGGAACTTTTGCACCTTTCAAGCGTTGATATCTTCAAACATTTCTTGAGAGTTCATCTATTACTTCTTATAATCAGTTTATTTTTTAAAAAATTCTTCTTTCTAGTAATTATTAGATAACATCTTCTTCATAGGAAGAATATAGAAAAAATTCTCTCAAGTTCTTAGTTTATACACTGTTTAATTCTTAGAAAAACTTGAGTGTTCTTTAATTTGTTGGAGAGAACCAACCTAAAATCATATGTATTGTAACACCGGATAACGAAGTCAGGGAGTGATCGCCGGTGCAAAGAAGGCACGGATAAGGAGCGGCTCCTTACAGACTTCTAAGTGGAGGGATACACAAATGAACTGATTACACACCCGAATGAGAGGGATCTTGAGAGTGTGTATGTATGAGACTATACAGTTGAGGATGACTTATATAAATTGATTTGTACTACCTATACCAACAAGATGCATCTTTTTTTCAGCAGCCTATCACTAAAGAACTCCATAGTTAAGCGTGCTTAACTTGGAGCAATTTTGAGATGGGTGACCTCCTGGGGAGTTTTCCTAGAAAACGTGTGAATGAGGACAAAGCATACTGAAAAGACCCATATTGGTTTATGGGAACAATTGTCAATCCATAAAGCAGTGAGGGATGTTACAAAATGGTATGAGAGCCTGCACCTCTTCCAATACGGTGTGATTCGGGGACGAACCAAGCCGAAACTGGTGGGCATGTAATGCCCGGTGACGAAGTCGGGGAGTGATCGTCGGTGCAAAGAAGGCACAGACAAGGAGCAGCTCCTGGCAGATTTCTAAGCGAAGGGGTACATGAATGAACCGATTACACACCTGAATGAGAGGGATTCTGAGATTGTGTAGGTGTGAGATTATACAGTTAATGAGGGCTTATATGAATTGATTTGTACTACCTATGCCAACAAGATGCATCTTCATTTTGGCAGCCTATCACTAAAGAATTCCACAGTTAATTGTGCTTGACTTTGAGCAATTTTGGGATGGGTGACCTCCTGAGAAGTTTTCCTAAGAACCGTGTGAGTGAGGACAAAGCACGCTAAAAAGATCTGTGTTGGTTTGTTGGGATAGTCATCAATCCGTAAAGCAGCAAGGGATATTACATGTACCCTAATCCAATAGTGATCAAGTGAGGTTATTTTGAAGAGGCTAGTAAAAAGACTACTTGTTGTGAAAGTAAATTGGAACTACTGCTCCCTTTAAAAATAGCTTGAGAAGGCTATATAAAGACTATTTCACTTTCTTGAGGTTGAGAAAGGGTTTTTAGTAGAACTAAACAAGTTGTTGAAAACTTGATGTATGCAATGTTTGACCGAACCAATAATAATAAAATATATTATATTTTGTCATGAAAAGAAACTCTAATTCCATCCATTGAATGATATTTCAATGGTTAAAATTCAATTATCACCATGGTCCCAAACTCATTCCTTCCCATTTAAGAACCCACTTTAGCTCCCTAAAGTTATACATGTTAATCACTTGAATTCTTGAAGCTAATAAATAAATTTATCTCACAATTTCGAATATATCTTTGTAGATTAAAGATAATGTAGTCAATATGAAGTTTTAGATTAAATTGTGATGAAAAATTTTAAAAATCCAAAATTGAACTCTTAAAGGTGCATTTGGATGAAATTTTTGGGAGTTAAATATTTTTTGTTAAAATAATTATTTTTGATTTATATAGATAATTTTTAAACAATAATCAGAATTTAAAAATAAAGTTAGTTTTCAACCTTTTTATATAAGTTTAAAGGGATAGCTTTTGAAGGAAAATAAATTTATAATTTTTTCGGTTATATTTAAAATTTAAATTTTATCGATCACTTATTTTTAAATTTCAAACAAACAGGCCCAAAGTTAATTAAGCTGTTTGTTTAGGAATTTTGAGGATTAAAGAATATTAGATATTGTAAACCAACAACAACAACAACAAGGAGGGAAAAAAAAAAAGGATTGTTTATGCAACGTAAGCAGGCACTCGCAAGTGCGTGCTGGTTTTCCTGGTCCCATTAACTCCCTGGCAACTTCTGTCGTCGCACGTGGTAACGCCAAATGCCCCCAAATTCTAAATTACACCCAAAAAAAAAAACCAAAAAACAAACCAGAAAACAATATTCGAACAAACGAACTGAAAAAAAACACTTTCTCGTTGTTCTCTCCTTCCTTCCTTCCTTCCTTCCTTTCATTTCTCTGCTTTTCAACATTTCACTCATTCGGTCATTCATTCATTCCTACACGACACTCACAGATAGCGAAGCAAAACTCTGTGGGTGTGGCGCCAAACAAAAACACTTCCCTCTCAAACACAGAAAAACACCTTCCTATTCAGAACATTCCAGAATTCTCCAGAACCCTTCTTCACAGCTTTGGAACTGCTTCTCCTTCTTTTCGGAGCTGAAACAAACCAACCCGGAACCTGGAAGCTAGGGTTTCGATTCGATTCGATTTGATTCACCAAGGTGAAGAACTCTCTCTCTCTCTCTCTCTTCCTTCATTGGTCGCTTAATTTCACTGTTCTTTATTTTTTCTTTCACTTGCTCTTAGTTCCCCTTTTTTCGTTATTTTTGGGGATTTGCGTTTTGTTTAGTGTATCTATGAGTTTTCGTTGTGATAAGCTGTGTGTTAAGTTCATTCCTCTTTTGCATTTTGGTACGCCTATGAAATTTTTCGTAATTTTTTTAGGGTTTTTTTTTTTCCATGTATCTTCTGTCTAGCGTCGAATTTTAGGGTTTTGCAAATTTTGGTTACGCTAATGTTATTTGATAATTCGTGTTTCTTTTTGGGGGGTATGGTAAATGCCTGGTGGTTTCAGATTGGATTTGTTATTATTATTACTACCACTTCTTCTTATCATAATTTTGTTTTATTTAATTTGGTTTTATTTCTTGTGTGGGGTTATCATTTGACAAAAATTCTGGTGATTGCGATCGGAAAGTTATAATAGTTTTTTTTAGAAGTGTGACTTTGTACCAGCCATGGAATTGACTGGTAATCTTATTTGTTGATGGATTTAGCTTTAGTTCTTTTATCACCCATCAAGATGGGACTTGAATTCTGCAATGTTGATTAATGTTGGTGGTTTGTAAGTGATAGCTCATAGGTTTGCTAGACCTGTCTAATTTCTTTGTTTTTCCCCCTCTGAATTGCTCCTCCTTCTTCAACTGATTTAGCAAATGTAGTTATGTTTTGTGACACCTAATTTTTTCTTTTTCGGTTAAAGAGAGATGGGTTTGGAATTGTTCTCCCTTCTTCAACTGGTTAACATATACAATATGCATACTTACTCATGAGAATAAATTTTTAAGTTTGGATTAAGATCCAACAACAAAAGAGAGAATGGTCAGAAAGAAAGAAAATTTTGAGAAAGCAGTACTTACCTTTAACCCTTTGAAAACAATTGAAATGTTAAAGCAAAACAGGTTCAGTAAATAAGGAATTCATGGACAATATCCCTTACAAATAGTAACTTTACTTGACAATTATAATGGTAGAGCTTCTTGCTGATGGTAATTTATTCAGATTCTTGTCTGCAAAGCACAAAATGCATATTTACTTTGGTATTATTTTTTGTAGTGTGCATTTGTGAAGTTTTCTTTCCTGGAAACCTACAAATTTCTTAATGGAAGAAAAAGTTCTGGCATGCCAAAAGGACAGCTTTGATGCTTTGAGGAAGGTTATGTGAAGCAATATGACTCTCGAAGACTTCTTTACCTTGGCTGAGATAAAAGATGGGCTCACAGCCCCTTCTCGAGTGCAGGAGTTGGTCTCTGTAATGCAAAAGGAGCGAGATTGTGATGTTAAGAATGCTGGTGATGCAACAAGGCAGTGGGCTGCTGTTGCAAGCACCATTGCTGCTACGGAGAATAAAGATTGTCTTGATCTTTTTATTCAATTAGATGGACTGTGGTTCATCAATAGATGGTTAAACAATGCTCAAAAATTTGGTGCTGATGCAAATGATGGCTTCATTGAAGAGTCAATTACTGCAATGTTACGAGCAATTGAAAAGCTGCATCTAGACAGCAAGAAGTCAATTTCATCAGGAATTCAGGTAACTGTAAGTAACCTTCTTGGCCATCACAGCTCTAGGGTTCAGGATAGTGCAAGACTATTATGTGACAGCTGGAGGGGAAGTGAAAATGGTAGTGCTGAACCTCATGATATGGGTCTTGATAGAGTCGACAAATCGAGTGATAAGATTGTCAGCGAGGAATGCCTGCCATCTGCTGTGAATGAAGCTGGCAATAATGATGGTCATGCCTCAGGAATTGTTGTAGGTGAGAAGTCTCAGGTGAGAAGCTCAGAAAGCCTGCTACCAGAAAAGGTTGCTTGTGAACAGATACAGAGTTCTGATAATGCACTCCAGTCCTCTGTAAGATTGGATTGTGAAGATATCAAAGAGACATCAAACCATCTTTCAAGTGTTTTGACTTCTATTAAAGAAGTTTCTCCCATTAGCGAAGGTGTAGCTACATCAGCTGAGACCTGTAACTCTCCAGTTCCAAAACCTGGCAGTTTCAAAGGAGAACCATGTGATTTACAGTTCGAAGACTCAGCCAAAGCGGAGAAGCAAGAACAAAATGATAACGTTCCTCCAGAAAATTTAAGAGCGCCAGATATATCTCTGTCATCCACAAAGTCAGAGCCTGGACCTGTTTCTGTTGGTGCTAGTGAAACAAAAGCACTCGGATCTCTGAAAGAACCTGCAGTTGAACAAAATGTTGAAAATAACCAGAATGGTGATTGTCATGAAATAACTATTTCTTGTCACATGAGAACGCCTGCTTCTGATAGAAAGAGTGAGGTGGAAGCTATAAATTCTAGCAATCCACAACCTTCCAAAACTTCAGAAAACGATGATGACTGTTTTTCTAATGTGTTACAGGACTCATTAGTCAGTGTCAGAAACTTAGGAAAGTCTGAGGTGTTAGAGATACCTTTTCTCAAAACAGAATATGTCAAAGCAGTAAAGGAGGGCAAGGGCCAAGTTTCAAATCAAGGGAATGATGCACCAAATGATTCTGATTCTGACTCTTTAAAAAGGGAAAAAGCTCCCAGAAGCCCTAAAATTATTGACAAGAGTTCTGGCATTGAACTTGAGTATGGCATTGTCGATACTTTAGACATTGCCCTGGAAAAGGGCAAAGTTTCTAGTCAAGATGGTGACACTTCAAATGGTTCTGATTCTTTTAAAAGGAGAAGAAGGCACAGAAGCCCTAACATTATTAACAAGAGTTCCAACATTGAACTTGAGTATGGCATTGATGATGCTCTAGAAGTTGCTCTACAAGTTGCACATGAAGTTGAGAGAGAAGTCCGGAGCTCATCTTCAGAGAAACTTTTAGAAAGTGGAGTCAGGCAACCAGGCAGCCCAGATTCTATAGGGAAAAAGGATGAACTCACTCATGTTCTGCCTGAGGAGGTATCATCGAGGCAAAGCAACTCTGCTGAGGCAAGTTCTGAAGAGGAGGGGCGTGTGAGTTATTCAGACAATATTGAGGCTATACCAGAATCCATACCTGACTTGGAGTCCTCGCAGGTGACTGAAGCAGCTAGAGATCCAGGAGGTAATTCAGAGAAAAGCCTATGTACTTTTGATTTGAATGAAGAAGTTGGTTCTGATGATATAGACGGTTCTGTAAATGCCGAGTCTGCTACACCGTTACTTGTTGTCTCTGCTTCAACACCTGCACAGGCTTCTGGGTTGCCGACAGCCCCTTTGCTGTTTGAGGGGACACTTGGATGGAAAGGATCAGCTGTTACCAGTGCCTTTCGTCCTGCATCACCTCGTAAAAGTTTTGATACTGAGAAGAATGTTTCTGTTGGTGGGAACTTTGATATTTCCAGGCAGAGGCAGGATTGCCTTGATATTGATCTGAATGTGGCTGAGGGTGGCGAAGAATTGGTAAAACAAATTGGTGAATCTTCAGGCCTTCCTTCTGGGCAATCATCAGTAGAACATAGTCCCAAACGATCAAGCAGGCTTGGGTTGGATTTAAACAGTATTGGTGATGATGGTGATACTCAACCTTCAGATCGTAGGATAGAAGGGCAACTGTTTCCTGGAAGAAATGGATATTGGAGCCCTTCTCCTGCGTCGTCATCATCATCATTGCAGCCTTCTGTTCGAAACATTGATTTGAATGACAGACCATATTTTCAAACTGATTTGGTTCAACAAGGGCCTAGTAAGTCTAATATTATGGATTTATACGGAAGCTCTAAATCAGATGCCCCTGTGATCTCTATTTTGGGTGCCAAGGTGGAAGTTGGTAGAAGAGAACATGTTCCTCAAACTTTGTCTTTGGCAAATGGCAAGGCTACTGAGCCCTCAATTGACCTAACAATATCTGGAGCAGGTGGCATGTTAGGGATGGCCCCCTCATCATCCTACAATAATTCAGCTGTTTTCGGGTATAATGGACTGACATCAGCCCCCCCTTTATCGTTTTCATCAGCCATGTATGAATCTGGTGGCCCAATTCCATACATGATGCACTCGAGAGGAGCTCCAGTTGTGCCTCAAGTTGAGGGATCTTCCTCAACTGTTCTGTCGTCTTACTCTCAACCTCCATTTTTCATGGACATGACCGGTTCACAACTTGGTTTAAATGGGGTCGGACCTTCGCATCCCAACTTTGATCTGAACTCTGGCTTCATGATTGATGGGGGGCATAGAGAGACATTGGCTGCAAGGCAATTTTTCTTTCCTTCTCCGGGCAGACCTATGGAGGTGCATGTAAGGACCATTCCTCAATCCTCAAGTTCTGGGGTTGGTGGGAAAAGAAAGGAACCAGACAGTGGTTGGGATCCCTATCCATTTAGCTACAAAAGTCCTCGGCCTCCCTGGAACTAGCTCTTATTTATGCCTTTGCCTCTTCTAATCTGTTCATATATACAGCGTACCAATTGATGCTTGTTACCTAAAATGATCCTGAAGAGTGGGCCACACCATTGGAATCCTTCAGTAAGAGAAGAACCAGAACTCAATAAAAGCTGGAGGAGGATGGATGTAATTTTATTCTTGAGATTGATTGGTAAAAGAGGGAAATTAGTTTTTATGTTTTTCCTTTTTCTTCTTTTTTCTTGTTTTTCCTTTGATGCAGTTTCATAGAAAGATCAGTACAAGGGCAGAAGGCTTGGTATATGTAGCTGTAATCTCTCTTTCATATGTCAAAGAAATATAGGCATGGTATCCTGTTTCTCACTGCCAGTGGTACCTTTAGTACATGCCCACAAATTTAGTTGATTTTAGTGAATTGCTTCTTGTCAAAGTAATAACCTGTAAAGAGGAAGCTTTCTACTAGAAAATTTTCTAGTTACACAAGATACAGCCTAACTAGATAGAAGTTGTCTTAGTTCATTTTCGATTACATTGTTACTGAAGATCATTGAATTGTCTACTGCACAGCGTTTGCATTTTTGTTTTTCTCAACCCCCTATTGTACACGTGAATAAAATTCATGAAAATGCATTTTTGTTTCTCCTAGTTCACACTCACTTTCATTGAGAGAAACAAAAATGCACATGTAAATTCATTTATGAAAGTCTATACAATTCATTTTTTACTTCATAACTAAACATAGCCTTGGAGTGAAAGGTTTATGCTATATGCGTTTTGTAAGCCTTTTTTGTGGTTTGTTGATCGGATTTTAACACCATTCGCATCAAATGAAACATTAAAAAAAAAAAACTAAGAAACTAGATTATGTAATTTATCACTGGGCATGGATCAATATAGATAGAGTCATTTGAAGTGACATATCATTGGCGAAGAGACATCTTTTCAGTTTCTTGACGACAATGCATAAAAGGTATCATATATGAAAAAGTTGGGCGTGAAAAGCATTGCCGTTGACTCTCCCCAAAATAGTCATCACAACAAATGATTTGAAGTAGCTTTTTCTTACGAATTATTTGACAAAATTCCATGTATTTTCATGTGTTCTTGTCATGGAACTATCTTTTTCTATCTTTCCTCATATGCTTAAATGCTTAAGTCGATAGATAGAGGGATGTAAAAATAATTTAAATCTAACACCCCCCATCAGTATCTCATTACTCATCCAAATTACACGTATATTGGGACAGTCTTCGCACCGCAAAATTTTCAGCCATATACCATGACTCATTTATAAATATTTGTATTAAAATAATAAATGAAAAATATATCAATAAATCCCTGAAAAATAAAATAAAATAAGAATAATAATAAATCCCTGCAATTCATAGACATTATCTCTAGTCTAATGTATTCGTTATATACATACATACATACATACGTATATATATTAGTCTAACACATTCTAAACATAAGAAAACATTTCCAAATTAATTAAAATTATGTTTTATATAATCATTATTAGTATAAGATTTAATTCATAAATTAAATCAATTCAAAATCTAATCAAAACAATTCTTAATTTTAATTCCTCTAAATACTACTATAAGAACCAAAATACAGAACAAAAAAATCAAACTCGAACCCTTTTAAAAAATAGATCAAAATCAGAGTAAAAATTTTACAGAAACCAAAACTAAAGTTCACTGCACCCCAATCCTGAGTAATAATAGATTTGCAATTTTGTATCGACTTAGACATCATCTACTATCAGATCACTACTTATAAACTGAGCAAATTTTTCAATTTTTTGACTCAAATAGTTGTCGTAGCCAAGAAAAGAAAAAAAAAATAATTACAGCGATCTTTAGTGAGTTTCATTAGTAATCATTTGCGCAAAATTCAGACTGGTAACCATATGGATAGACTTAAAGTGGTTATCAAAGGTTTCACCAAAAGAAGTCAATGTCAAAGGTTGATTCTCCATTTTGTTTTTCATAACCCATCTCTTTCTCCTTTACTAAGTGAAGTTGATATTATGTTGTCGATGTTATTATGACATGTCAAGCTATCATCACAACCACTGGTGTCCATATTGAAAATGTTGAAGATTTGATGATCAATTATATTCCGATAGAGATGTGTTAATCAATTAATTTATCTCCTATATATTGGCAGTTATAAGATAATATAGTTAATATGAAGTTCTGCATTCATTATAAGCTAATTATTTCAAACGATTACATGGATAAGTATTCATGAAAAGAATTTATGATGAAACAATGAAGCTTCATTATGATTTTAAATTTATTCATTGATCATGGATAAAAAACTAGTACATTTTGGTGTTATGAGTTGGTAGAAAGCAAACATATGCGGGTTATACATTTATTCCTTCGCAATACATATACAATGCTAAATCTTAAGAAGAAAATTTGTATTAGCAGAACATTTTTAGAGCAATTTTTATAAGAAAAATAAAAAATATACGTGGCAATAAATACTTATTAAAAAAAAGACAACCAGCCCTTAATCTCAGTTATTATTATGAGTTTCTTTTTCCTCTTTTATGATTAATTTATAATCAAATAACATTACCCGTTTTCATGGGTACGAAAATTGTCTCATGTTCCTAATATAATAAGATGGCCAAGGAATCCTTGGTCCCCTTGGGACTAAGGTTAGTCCCCTCTTAATATTACTATTATGTCCTTTTGTTCCTTCAAGTTTCACATTATAAATTTGTATTTTTCTCTCCGGCGTTCATCTCCCTGGTTCAATGAATCCACCACTCCATCGTTGCTCCACTGCCACAATTGTCTTTGCTGCCACCATCCTGGCTCCAGTCAACGCTACCCTTTTCCACCCTAACCTCACGAGCACCCTCACCCACACAAGTGTGAAAACGAAGACTAATAGAAGATGATAATAACAACAGCTTGAACAACCCGCTAGAGTCCATAACAGGTCCCCTTATTTTTTCAGTTTGACATTTCACTCCAATAGAACACATATTGGGTTGCAAAGAGCATCACCTAGAAACAATTGTTGTCATGTTTTATCGCAAAGCTTGAAACTTTGCTATACACTTATAACTTAAATGCAAAATCACATTTTAATAAATGGCTATGGAGTGGATCAGAATAATAGAGTTTGTGCTTGTGATAGGATTTCTTTTGCCTTTAGGAACTCTTTTTTTTTTTCCCTTTTTTTTGTGTCAATGTGTATAAGCCACAAGTAGCAACAACGATGGTCGTGCGTGGCAAGGTGATGTTTTTCATTTTGGACTTCTCGATGCAACCAGTAGTTAGATTAGTTATAGACATTTGTAAGATTAGTTAGCGGTTAGAGACTTCATCATGACATGTATATAAGATGTAAACTCTTGTTGATTTAGTAATGGAAACAAAATTCATTCACTTCATTTCTGAGTTTACTCATTCTCTCTTTCCCCCATCTCTCTGTTGATCTCTGCTCATAGCACCATGAATTTTTTCATCTTGTGTTATGGTATCAGAGCTTTCTTATAAGAGAGGGCTCTATTGCACCATGATACTCTAATTTCAATCCTATCATAATCAATTATTTCTGCCTTCATCTTTCTTTTTCTTGATCGGAGTCATGATCATTCTTCTTCCTTGGATTCAATTTTGAGAGAGACACTCAGAAACTTCACTTCTTTCCACCATAGCTAATTTGGTACAATAAGAAAACCCCCTTACTAATCCTTTAAGCCGCGTCTTTCTCCATATAGGTGACAACCTAGGTGTAATACTGGTTTTCTCACCTCTCACAGAGTCGAATTATAGTCTCTTGGGCAAAGCAATGACGGTTGCTTTGGAATCAAAACAAGATTGGTTTTTTAGACGGCACGATCCAAAAACCAGCGGTAGGAGATCTTCTCATAATAGCTTGGAAAAGGAATAGTATAACCATTCTTTCTTTGATCACTCAATCTTTGTCAAAAGAGATTGCTGAAAGCGTGATCTTTCATACTAGGGCATCTGACATATGGACTAAATTGGCTTAGAGGTATTCTCAATAAGATCAATCTAAAATTGTAGACCTACAAGAAGAATTATATTCTTTGAAACAAGGTAATCTCTCAATAACTAATTTTCTAACTCAATTGAAGAGTTTATGGAGTGAGTTAGAAAATTTCAAGCCTTTATTACCTTGTGCATGTGGCCAAATGTGTCAATGTAGAGTATATAATGATCAAGATTGTGTCATGAGGTTTCTTAAGGGCCTAAATGAACAATACTCAATTGTGTGATCCTAAATCTTGCTTGTGAAACCATTACCTCTGGGATAACTGATGTATACATGGCAGTAGATAAGTTTCGTACTGTTCTAGGGTCCCCTAGGACCCACTTGTGTTGTTAGGAAAGCCCCGAAGGGGAGAAGGGTCACTGAATGCTAGTTTGGTGCTATTGATAGAGAATTCTGCAGAATAGACTCGCTCAGCGAGCAGGCCCAAAGAAAGCACAGTGTAAAATGACATAGTTTCGTTTAAGTGAGCCCCCAACCCTTTAAAACACCCCATATTCGGGATTTTCATCCCAAAATCGAAGCTTTCCCTCTCTAACTTTCTCCAAACCCTCTTTCACTCAGTCCTACTCCATTTTTTCTTCTTCTTCTAAGATCAAAGGTAATAGATTTATGAGTTTTGTTATCTCCTTCTTCTCCCACCTTGTATCCTAGAGCATGGGCTTTGTCAGTCTCCATTGTTATCAAGTGGGGATGCTCCCCCAATATTGTTAGAGTTATGTTTGAACAATCTAGTGGTTGTTGGAGTCTAATCTTGAGTTTTGTGGCTTCAATGGCAGACTTGATGCCATTCCTCCTCCTGAAACTCCATTGGTGTTGACCTATCACTTCCTCTCCTCCAGGTGAGTGGGCTCAAAACCTATGGCTCTCATGTTGGTTATTAGAGTTAATTTCCTTAAATTATAACATATTTGTATGATTTTTGAGAATATTTCAAAGAGATTAGAGATCCCGATTGGCTTGTTATATTTATCGAAATGATGATTTTCAACTAGAGCATAAAATTTATGTTTTAACGTTAACTCATGGGACCATTATTGTCAAAGTGATTTTACTAAAGTGTTAGAGTATGTTTGTGATTTCATTAGAGATGTTATAAATTACCATGATAATTTCAAGAGTGAAATAATTATGAATTATAGAGTTTTATGCCTAGAGGAATGTCATAATAGAGTTTTAGAGAAAAATAATATGTTTTATGAATTAGAAACTAGGCGGTAGCTATAGAGAAATAGATAGTGAGTTAACAGTTGAACCTCAATCGTTAACCGTGGTACCAAGTTATCCCTTTGAGGCAATCTCATAGAGTAAATAACGGAACCTAGTTAGGTGTCCAATTTGGATCCCAGAGGGATCATGGAGCAGAAGACTTGTTATGTCATGGTTGTCATGCATAACTAGAGAACATAAATATGTATACATTATATGGTTATGAAAAGCATTACCAAAGACCCTTGTTTCTCTAGTAGAGTACTATTTATATGTTTTTCTAGAGAATTTCCATTTAGAGTTATTTCATATCTATATACGAACATGATTTAGAGTTATTATGTTAATTAGTTTTGATGACTATCTATAATTATTTATTTTCTTTGGTTATCTCATGGGAGGGTTATGGGTGAGGACATGCTCACTGAGTTTTAAATGGAACTCACCCCTCTCCTTTTTCCATTACAAATATGTTAGCTGTTGCAGGTTCTTCTCATCCACCTCCTCCCCAGCAGTTGGTGAGCTTCACTTTGAAGTGAAGTATCTTTTAGTATTTTGTTTAGAGATAAAGTTCTCTAGTATACATTGTGGGCAGGGTCCCGGACCATAAAAATGGACTGCATTGTTTTATCATGATTATTTTGTATTTAAATCATTCTAGCTTTCATGGATATTTTGTATAGAGAGCAACTTATATATTTTGAATCATAGAGATATACTTAGACTTTGGAAATAAAATTGATGATGATCATGTTTTCAAAGAGCCAAAGGTTTGTTAAAGATGATATGATGTTTTATAAATGGATTTAATATTAAAATATGGATATAGAGAGATTCAAAGATCACAAGGCTTATGTCGAAATGAGGATTCTTCACGTGCTGGTCATGTGCCCATATCGGGTCGTGACAACCTCCCATCAATGAGGTTTTGGGCATGATAGCACATCAAAAAAGACAATTTCTTAGTGAAAATAAAGAAAGTGGCAAAGTTTTAACTTCTGTGCATAGGGGGAGTAGATTCAATGGTTCAAACAGCAACCCCAATTTCCCTTCAAAAAGAAATTTGTGAAGAACCAAAACAATGGAATCAAATTTGCAAGTGGTATGGAAAGATTGGCCATACAATAGAAACTTCCTTTGAAAAACATGGTTTTCCACCAAATTATAAGAAAACTAGTGCTGGATCAGTCAATGTTGTAGAAGTTGTTGAAGATTGCAGCAGCTCCAATTAATGAGCTTCCTGAAGAATTTCCAACATGCTGCTAAGGTCAGTTTGACTCAAGAGTAGTACTAACACATCAACCAATTACTACAGCAGGCTCAGTTGTCCAACATAGAGCATGTGAATCAAGTTCCTCATCTTTCCAACTAAGTTTCCTCTTTCCTCATCACAGATAACACCTCACTAAGTAACATTTTGCTATGTAGTTTTATTACAAATGAGTCTTTTTAGGTCATTGACTCAAGGGCAACAGACCACTTTACTATTCCTTAAACATTTTCACCACTTATAAGACCATTACTCCTGTACTGATCAAACTGCCTAATGGTAATAAAGTCATTGCCAATATTGCAGGCTCAATTTCATTTTCTAAATCTTTTGTTTTGTTTTGACTAATGTTTTGTACCTATCTATTTTTTCTTTTAATCTCATATTAGTTCCCAAAATCATGGCATCTTTATAGTGTTATCTAAAATTCACTAATAAGATTTGTGAAATATAGGAAATCAGCAATTTGAGGAATATTGGCTTTGCTAAGAAATGGCATGGCTTATACATTTTGAAGAATGAATGGCATTATAGTCTAGGCCATGCATAAGAAGAAAAACTACTTATACTAAACAAATAGTTTCCTTCTCTTCCAATAAATACAAATGCTAACTATGTCCATTAGCAAAGCAGAAGAAACTACCTTTTCCTATTAGCACTTCTAGAGCATAATTTATTTTTGATTTGTTGCATATTGGCATTTGGGGACCATTTGTTGTCACTTCAATCTATGGTCACAATTATTATCTAACAATAGTAGATGACCACTCTAAGCACACTTGGATATACCTAATGAAATCCAAGTCTGAAGCAGCTTATGTTAGATAATTTATTTTAATGGTAGAAACTCAATTCTCCTGTAATGTTAAGACTATTAGAACAGATAATGGTTTAGAGAATTCAAGATGACATCTTTTTATGAGTCCAAAGGCATCATTCACCAGGCTTCTTATGTTAAAACTCCAAAACAAAATATTGTTGTGGAAAGAAAACATCAAGATATTTTAAACATTATTAGAGCATTACTTTTTCAATCCAATATTCCTAAGTCTTTTTGGAATTTTGCTGTGATGCATGCAATACACTTACTAAATAGATTACCAACTACTGCACTTCAAAATAATATTACTTTGTTTGAAGCTCTTCACAATGCACACCTAGATTTAGATATGCTAAAAATATGTTGGTGCAAATGTTTTGCATATATTCTTTAAAATATATCTCATCATTTTAAAAATACATCTAACATATTTATTATTATTATTATTATTATTATTATTAAGGTCATTTCTAAATTTAACGTAAAAGGATATCTAATCAATGATCCATCGTTTGCGAAGAAAGCCATATACCTATCAAGTTATCCATACCATTAGGGTGGCGAATAAATTGGTCCCGCATTTGTTTTGGACTCTCACATACTCCTCTAATTATCACATTAAAATTATTAAGGTAACCTTCTTTAAATTTTTTATTACTCTTTTCATCCATCCATGGTCTTCTTGTTCCCGTGCCCTTTTCAAGACACCACCGCCAAGTAGCATACTCAACTTGACCATGGTGACAAAGTTGCATCCACCAGGCCACCACTGTTGTCTCCACCTCCCAACAATAAACCCAACAACACTCTTGTGTGGCTATTCTTAGCTGTCGTATCATCTAGAAGGATATTATCCTAGAGACACACAAATCAAAGCAACTCCAAGGGAATCCAAGAATTGGAAGCAAAGAACCAGAGGTCGAGGATTCAATTTTGCAAACAAAAGCCATCTATGAACAACGGATTTTAATTTGAAGCATTTCTTCCTTGCATGTTAGCCTCATCTGATGGCCACCATCTCTTTTTGACAGTGATTATAGTTTGAAATCTTATTTTCTTTGGTAAACTCCATATTGTGTCATAATTTGTTATCAAGCTTGGAACTTTGTTATGTTGTTAATTGGAAAAGAACATCTTGAAAAATGGAATTTGTGTTTGAGATTGGAATTCTTTTGTTCATAGGCCCTCTTTGTATTTTTTTTAATAATAAAATTAATGGGCGGAATGAATTGTTGGGGTTAAGTGTGAGAGGTGAAGTCCCACATTAGTTGAGAATGGACTAAGTGGGTAGTATATAATGTGGGAGGACCCATGACTCATTGTCTTAAGGTTTTGGGTCAAGATGCAATGTTCGGCCTAGTGTTATGATGCTTTCACTTAGCCTATTGGTTGTGCCTCCTCCTGTTGGGCTTCCCCGCCCTACAAGTGGTATCAGAGCCAAGGTTGGGCTCGGTTTCTAGAAAGGCATGGACTGCAGGTGCTGGGAATAGTGGTTGGCTGATGGAGGAGCAATGTGTTAAGTCTTACACTTGAGGGGGGAGATTGTTGGGGCTAAGTGTGAGAGGTGAAGTCCCACGTTGGTTGAGAATGAACTAAGTGAGTAGTATATAATGTGGGAGGACCCATGACTTATTGCCTTAAGGTTTTGAGTTGTTTCCCCCTGTTGGGCTCCCTCGCCTTACATGAATAAGTGATACATGTGATATAGCAAGAGACATTAGTGACAGAGCGAAAATTGATAAAACTATTTTGGATGATTATAGGGAATGGATCTTGAAGAGATTGAAGTGGTGGGGATGCTTCTTTGTTGGGGATTGGGCAATTGATTTTCAGGAGGAGGTACAAAGCAGTGGTAGAGGCCAGGAAGAGAGGAAGTATTTGATGTACATAATACTGTTGGTGATTGTCACGACCCGACTCGGATCATGACCGGCACGTGAGGAATCCGGTCCCCATGTAAGCCTCGTAACCTCTGCATCATACTATATGCTTACTTTCATTTATAAAACATGACAAATCATAAGTTAACTTAACAAATAAACCTTGCTAATTTAGAAATAACATCCTTTTCATAGATAAATTTCATAACTGTAGCTACAAAATACATCTCTACTGAGTTATTCATATACAAAATGTCTATGGGTGATATGCTATGAAGTACAAAGAATCATGGTACGAACAAAATGCAAAATGAAATGACTAAATGCGATCCGGGACCCTGCTCGTCATATCACTGGAGCACATCTACCATGAACAGAATACTAAAGTTTTACGCCAAAGTGAAGCTTACCCAAACTAGAGAAAAACTACTACTGAGAAGGTGGGAGAGGAGGATCCTGAGCTACGTTTGTATTTGTGGAAAAAATGAAGGAGATGGGTGAGTTTTGAAATCAAAACTCAGTGAGTGGATCCTCACTCATAACCATATATGGGACAAGAAAACATAATATATAAATAATGGTAAAATGCAACATTTATAAACAGTTCTATTTACTTTACATATTAACTATAATCTTTAAAATCTCAAGAATTACACAAGGGAACAGAGTGCTCATCAACTGTAGGGAGGGTGCTAAGTCCTTGGCGGACAAAGCCCCTGGCTAAAGTGATCTTTTAAGTCCCTGACGAACCGTGTCCCTGTGGACAAATCTAACTCAAGGATGAATTACCCTTGGTGGGCCTTGGTATAGCAAGGTTAATGTAATAATCGCCAACTCACAGTTCATCCTCTCAAGAATCGTCTCTATATTAAACCTCTGAATATCAAAAGGGGAGTTCTATGTTTCTAGTTCAATACTTATCATTACTAGCAATTGTAAATTCGTAAATCTTAACTCGTAAATTATAGCAATTCTCATTTATTCATAATCAAATCAATTTATGAATTTAATCATACTAAGCTTTTTATGAAGTAAATATGGTCTTATGCATTTCTAAAATCATATTTTCATGCATAAGTTCAATGGAGCTTTTCTAGTGAAATATATATATTTTTCATGAAACAATATTGTACAATAATCTATTTTAAATTCTCTAAATACTCTGTAATATTAAAAAATAATAATGTAATGACCAAATTAAGGCCATAAGCTCAAACCTACTCACTTAGAGGAGTAGACTGTGAACCGCCAGCTCCACGGGGACTCTGGGAAGGAGGAATGACATCAACGTCTGCCATTGAAACCACAAAACTCTTGATTAGCTTCCGTTAACCTCTAGATTACTCAAATATAACTCTAACAACATTGGGGGAGCACCCCCACTTAACAACAATGGAGACAAACAACAACCCAATCACCAAGATATGAAAAGGGAGGAAAAGAACAACAAAAGCCTATAAATCTTACCTTTGATCTCTTGGGAGGAAAAGAAATGGAGTGGATTTGTGAGAAAGGAGTGGAAGAGGGAGTTTGGAGAGGTAGGGCTTGGAAATGGGGGAAAATTTCCGAGTTGGGTGTTTAAATGGGGGTTGGGGTCTCACTAACGCGAAATGACGCGTTTTGCACTATTTGTACACTGCTGACACTGCTATAGCGGTGTATAACCGCTATAGCGGTCCTGCCAAGTCTGCCCTCTACGAACCTATCACTTATGACCGCTATAGCGGTCCCCAGGGAGTGAAAACGTTGCTGCCATCCATACATGACCACTATAGCGGTCCCTAGAACGCCGAAACCATGCTGCCACCTTCTCATGACCGCTATAGCGGTCCCCTAGATGCCAAAAAGCCATAACCACTCCACTGTGACAGCTATAACAGTCTTGGACCGCTATAGCGGTGATAGTTCACACATCAACTGCACTAAGGGTCCTCTGGGCATCTCGAGGCATTTCCGACAACACGAGTGGGTTTTAGGGGACTCTGGGGCAAAACAGAACTTATCCACTGCCACGTATACACCGGGTATCATAGTGATGGTATGTAGAGTGGCCAGTGATTGTGGTAAATGGGGGTGGAAAGTTATTTAGTATTGAAGGATAATTTAATCTTTTAAAAAGTATTATTTCTAATTTAAAATTTATTATTTTATTTTCAAATTGTATATGATTGTTGCATTTTTAGATCTGAACTACACAAATGATATCTAATGGTCAAAAATAAAGGATCATGCAATGATCCAAGAGTAAGGTGGGATCAAATTATCCTCCACCATAAAATATATTCCAAATACAACCATTCAAGTTAAGTTATCTATACTATTAGATAAAAGAGATTCCAAATATAACCAATTTTTTGTGTCTCAAGATCCAATCGAATTATTTATTGAGATTCTTTTCAAATATAATCATGTAATAATCAATAATCTCCGCTACTCGAGTACAAACGAAAACTTTTTTTCTTGGTAAGACACGACCGAAAAAAAAAAAAACTAGGTAGTTATGAAATGACAAGAAAATTCAATTGAGGCAGAATGTTAGAAGGAATTGTACTTCAAATCTGATAAGCTTTAGGATAGTGTCGCACTAAATGGAGGGAATTCATCTTAGGTTATAAAAGCTTACACCAAGATGAAAACTAATATATTGAAATTAAAATACAATATACAGAAATTGCTGATTTCTTTTTTTTTTTTAATAAGGATCAATATAGAGTAATGAATATTGGAATCATTGATATTAACATTACATTTGAGATTGGATAGGGAATCAAACCTTGTACTATCCAGCAGCATCTACTTTTTTAATTCAAGTAAAATGTAAAAAGATTTCAAATATACATTTAAAAGGAAAAATAAAAACGACAAAACTCTTTGACCCTGAAAAAACACATATTCCTTTTTTTGACTTTAAAAAGTCATATTCCCGTAAATACCACAAATTTCCATATTATGGTATATATTTGACTAAAATTATCAAATTGATTCCTCACAAAAGGATATATATTATTTAAAATATAAATTAAAATAGAAAATATTTAAGTTTATAAAAAATGTTTGTACAATATATTAAAAAAATATGATTTTCAAATATAAAGTTTTAAGGAAAAATGGTTGAGAAGAATAATAAAGTCAACCACTATTAGCCAATAATCTTCTTTTATAAATAGGATTAGAATCTTAAAATATTACTATACTTTTTATATAAAAAAATATTGATATGTGGATCTTTTTTGATACATATATAATATGCGGATATATATATATATATATATATATATATAAATATAAGTAAAATAAAAAAGTAATTGCTATACATAAAAAGTATACAATAATTCTTCTTACAATTTTTTTTCTTCCAAAAACTAGAATTATGTATCATGTATTATAAACAGACATGACTTAAGTTATAAGCAGCGAAAAAAACATATATGGCATATAAATACTTTTCGGTTTCTTTATATGATCCTCTAATTATAATAATAATAATTTAAGTAGTCAGATATTTTTCTTATTTAATAATAATTAAAATTCTATAATTGAATTAAATTTCAAACATACATGAATTTTAAAGTTAAATTTAGTTATAATCATATAACATCATTATATACCCACAAGCCCCAATACATTTAGTAATTAGTTGGGTTTTTTAGACATCTAATTAGGGGTTTAAATTTTAGACTGTATGGAGAAAATTTTATGACTAGAGACAATACTCATATGTGAGCTTTACATTTCAAAGGGATTAATCACTATTATTAATGGTGAATATCCTTAAAAAAAAACATTATATTGTGAAAATTTACTTATTTACTTAAATTGATGAATAAAAAAAATCGACTCTAAATAAATTTCTTCTTTTATTGCTCTAAAAAAATTGACTCTAAATTTACAATATTATAGTACAAAGTAGAATTTTTTTTTTTAGTATCTTTAAAAAATTTAATAGCAACATATCTTAGTTATTTATTGTTAAAAATGAGTAATATATCTTATTATTCTAAATTATTAAAACTTATATATTTAATTAAATCATAATTATTAGATATAAAAAAATCTTAAAAAATATAATTGACACAAAATCAAACTTGTTTGACCGTTTAAAAAAAATAAAACTGTAATTTAAGTTTTAAGCTATTTGTTTAAGGATTTCGAGGATTAAATTAAAGGTTATTATTGAAAGCTTAAGCACAAGTCCACGCTTTTCCCGGTCCCATTAACAACTTAAAACAACTTCTGGCGTCGCACGTGTTAATGCCCCCAAAATAAACCTTCCAAATTACACAAACAATTATATATTAAAAATAAAAAAATGAGTAAATATTTATTTCCACCTATAAAATTATATGCGTATTTTCATATTAATTCTTTTACTAATTCAAGTCAATTTATATATATATATATATATATATATTATCATGGAGATTAACTTGCATATTATTTTTGTAATTTTATTAATTAAATTGATATTTTTTTATTTTAAAGATAAAAATCTAACACTATATATTTTCATAACCAAAATTAATATTTACTCAACCGAAAAAGAAGAAAAAAAAAACACTAGACACATAATCGAACGAAGAAGTAAAACGTTGCTGCCTGTTCCTCTTCTTTCTCTGCTTTCAACGTTAGCACACGACACACAGAGAAACAAAGAAAGAGAGCGAAACAAACAAACAAAAAAAAGCTCGAGCGCCAAACAAACAAGTAGCAACGCTTCCCTCACAAAACACGAAAACCCTTCTTCCCAATTTCGAAGCTCTCTGCGCTCTCATAACCTTCTAGAATACTCCAGAACCCACCTTCACATCTTCTAGCAGCTTCTCCTTCTTTTCGGAGCTGAAACCTGAGCTAGGGTTTCGATTTGATTCACCAAGGTAACCCTCTATTAATACTTTTCGTTTTCGTATTTTAATTTCTCGCTTAATTTTACTGCCCCTTCGTTTCAATCGCACTTGCTCTTAATTCCAATTTTTGGGGATTTTGCTTTTTTATTTAGAATTTCTGAGAGTTTTCATTGTGATTAGTTTCGTGTTAAGTTCGTTCTTCTTTGCATTTTGATACGCCTACGGAATTTTCTTGTTTTTTAGGGTTTTTTCTTCCTTTTTTTTTGGCTATCTTATATCTAGCGTCTAAGTTTAGGGTTTTGCGATTTTTGTTTACGCTAATGTTATTTGATAATTCATGTTGCTTTTTGGCTGTATGGTTATATGCCTAGTGGTTTCAGATTGGAACTGTTATTAATCATCATTCATATGTGTTTTTTTTTATTTTTTTAATTTAATTTAGTTGTAATTTTCTGTGTGGGATTGTGATTTTGGTTGTAAATTGCGGTTGCTTTCATGAAGTGGTTTTTATCCAGTGAGTGTGATTGTCTGTTTGTTTTTTTGAAAGAAAAAAAAAATTGAAAGTGTGAGTATGTGACTTTGTACCATCCCTTGAATTGACTGGTAATCTTATTTGTTAATGGATTTAGCTTTAGTTATTTTATCACCCATTTTGATGGGACTTGATTTATGCAATGTCGTTTAATGTGGGTAGTTTGTAAGTGATAGATCATAGGTATGCTCAATCCGGCTTTTTTTTCTCTCCCTCTGAATTGCTCCTCCTTCAACAGATGGTAAAAATGTGGTTATGTTCTGTAACACAATGCAGTTTTTTGGCTGCAGTGGCGTCGAGTTTTTTAAAATTACTGGGTGAATATGTTGAGTGGGCAAAACATACATATATTCTTAGATTCAGTTATAGTACTTACCTTTAGACGTTTGAAAACAATTGACATGTCAAAGTAAAACAAGGTTGAGAAATAAAGAACTCATGGGCAATATCCCATACAAATGGGAGCTTTACTTTCCAATTATAATAGTGGAGCTTCCTTGAATGACTCCTGTGTGTTGCACTTTGGAAATTATTGTCCACAAAATGCATATTGACTTTGTTATTATTTTTTGCAGTGTGTATTTGTGAAGCTTTTTATTCTGGAATCCTCTGCCTAATGGAAGAAAAACTTCTGGCATGCCAAAAGCACAGCTTTGAAGCTTTCAGGAAGGTTATGTAAAGCACTATGACTCTTGAAGATTTCTTTACCTTGACTGAGATGAAAGATGGGCTCACAGCCCCTTCCCGAGTGCAGGAGTTGATCTCTGTAATGCAAAAGGAGCAAGATTGTGATGTTAAGAATGCTGGTGATGCAACAAGGCAGTGGACTGCTGTTGCAAGCACCATTGCTGCTACAGAGAATGAAGATTGTCTTGATCTTTTTATTCAATTAGATGGACTTTGGTTCATCAATAGATGGTTAAACGATGCTCAGAATTTTGTTGCTGATGCAAATGATGGCTTCCTTGAAGAGTCAATCACTTCAATGTTAAGAGCAGTTGAAAAACTGCATTTAGACAGCAAGAAGTCAATTTCATCAGGAATTCAGGTAGCCGTAAGTGCCCTTCTTGGCCATCATAGCTCTAGGGTTCAGGATAGAGCAAGACTATTATGTGACAGCTGGGAGCGAGGTGAAAATGGTAATGGTGAACCTCATGATATGGATCTTGATAGAGTCGACAAATCGAGTGATAAGATTGCCATTGAGGAAGGCCAGCCATCTGCTGTGAATGAAGCTGGCAATAATGATGGTCATGCCTCAGGAATTTTTTCAGTTGAGAAGTCTCAAGTGAGAAGCTCAGATAGCCTGCTACCAGAAAAGGTTACTTGTGAACAGATACAGAGTTTTGATCATACCCCCCAGTCCTCTGCAAGTTTGGATTGTGAAGACATCAAAGAGACATCAAACCATCTTTCTAGTGCTTTGACTTCTGTTAAAGAAGTTTCTCTCATTAGTGAAGGTGTAGCTACATCAGCTGAGACCTGTAACTCTCCTGTTCAAAAACAAAGCAGCTTGAAAGGAGAACTGGATGATTTACAGTTAAATGACTCATCCAAAGAGAAGAAGCAAGAACAAAATGATAATGGCCCCCCAGAAAATTTAAGAACACCAGATATCTCTTTGTCTTCCACAAAGCCAGAGCCGGGACCTGTTTCTGTCGCTGCTTGTGAAACAACAGCACTCGAATCCATGAAAGAACCTGCTTTAGAACATAATGTTGAAAATAATGAGAATGGTGGTTGTCATAAAACAACTGTTTCTTGTGACCTGAGAACACCTGCATCTGATAGAGAAAGTGGGGTGGATGATGTCAGTGCTATGAATCCTAGCAATCCACAACCTTCCAAAGCTTCAGAAAACAATGGTGACTGTTGTCCTAATGTGTTGCAGGGCTCATCAGTCAGTGGCAGAAACTTGGGAAAGTCTGAGGTGTTAGAGATGCCTTTTCTTAAAACAGAATATGTCATAGGATTAAAGGAGGGCAAGGGCCAAGTTTCTAAGAAAGGGAATGATGCATCGAATGATTCTGATTCTTTTAAAAGGGGAAATGTTCCCAGAAGCCCTAAACTTATTGACAAGAGTTCTGACATTGAAATTGAGTATGGCATTGTTGATACTTTAGAAGTTGCTAAGGAAAAGGGCCAAGTTTCTAGTCAAGGCGGTGATGCTTCAAATGGTTCTGATTCTTTGAAAAGGGGAAGAAGGCCCAGAAGCCCCAACATTATTGACAAGAATGCCGACATTGAACTTGAGTATGGCATTGATGATGCTTTAGCAGTTGCTCGACGAGTGGCACAGGAAGTTGAGAGAGAAGCCCAGAGCTCATCATCAGAGAAAATCTCAGGAGGAGTCAGGCAGCCAGGCAGCTCAGATTCTGTTGGCAAAAGGAATGAACTCACTCATGTTCTGCCTGAGGAGGTATCATCAAGGCAAAGTAACTCTGCTGAGGCAAGTTCTGAAGAGGAGGGGCATATTAGTTATGCAGACAATATTGACGCCGAACCAGAGTGCATACCTGACTTGGAGTCCTCGCAGGTGACTGAAGCAGCTCGTGATCCAGGAGGTAATTCGGAGAAAAGCCTATGTAATTTTGATTTGAATGAAGAAGTTGGTTCTGATGATTTGGTTGTTTCTGTAAATGTCAAGTCTGTTACACCAATACCTGTTGTCTCTGCTTCAAAGCCTGCACAGACTTCTATGTTGCCCACTGCCCCTTTGCAGTTTGAGGGGACACTTGGATGGAAAGGATCAGCTGCCACCAGTGCCTTTCGTCCTGCATCACCTCGCAAAAATTCTGATAGCGAGAAGAATGTTTCTGTTGGTGGGAACTCTGACATTTCCAGGCAGAGGCAGGATAGCCTCGATTTTGATCTGAATGTGGCCGAGGGTGGTGAAGAATTGGTAAAACAAATTGGTGAATCTTCAAGCCTTCCTTCTGGGCAATCATCAGTTGAACTTAGTCCCAAACGATCAAGCAGGCTTGGGTTGGATTTAAACAGTATTGGTGATGATGATGATACCCAACCCTCAGATCGTAGGATGGAGGGGCAACTGTTTCCTGGAAGAAATGGCTATTGGAGCCCATCACCTGCATCATCATCGTCATCAATGCAGCCTTCTGTTCGAAACATTGATTTGAATGACAGGCCATATTTTCAGACTGATTTGGTGGAACAAGGGCCTAGTAAGTCTTGTACTATGGATTTATACGGAAACTCTAAATCAGATGCTCCTGTGATCTCTATTTTGGGTGCCAAGGTGGAAGTTGGTAGAAGAGAACATGTTCCTCAAACTTTGTCTTTGCCAAATGGCAAGGCTATTGAGCCCACAATTGATCTTACAATGTCAGGAGCAGGTGGCATTATAGGCATGACCCCCTCCGCTTCCTACAATAATTCGGCTGTTTTTGGGTACAGTGGACTGACATCAGCGCCCCCTTTAACATTTTCGCCAACCATGTATGGATCTGGTGCCACAATTCCGTACATGATAGACTCAAGAGGAGCGCCAGTTGTGCCTCAAGTGGGGGGATCTTCCTCAACTGTTCCATCATCATACCCTCAGCATCCGTTTATCATGAGCATGTCCGGTACACAGCTCAGTTTAAATGGGGTTGGCCCTTCGCGTCCCAACTTCGATCTAAACTCTAGGTTCATGATTGATGGGGTGCATAGAGACACATTGGCTGCAAGGCAATTTTTCTTTCCTTCTCCGGGTAGACCTATGGAGGAGCAACCAATGACCATTCCACAATCCTCCAGTTCTGGGGTTGGTGGGAAAAGAAAGGAACCAGACAGTGGTTGGGAGCCTTATCCACTTAGCTACAAAAATCCTCAACCTCCATGGAAGTAGCTCGAATTTATGCTTTTTGTCTCTTCTAATCTGTTCATAATAGAAACAGCCTACCACCAATTGATTCTTATGTTACCTAAAATGATCCCGAAGAGTAGGCCAATCCATCGAAATCCTTTAGTAAGAGAAGAACCAGAACTCAATAAAAGCTGGAGGAGGATGGATGTAATTTTATTCGTGAGATTGATTGGTAGAGGGGGAAATATTAGTTTTTCATTTTTCTTCTTTTTCTTTGTTTTTTTTTCTCTACTGCAGCTTCATAGAAAGTCAGTTTAACTGCAGAAGGCTTGGTACATGTAGCTGTAATTTCTCTTTCATATGTCAAAGATATTATAGGCATAGTATCCTGTCTCTCATTTGTTAGTGGTGCCGTAATAGTTAATACATGGGCACAAATTTTAGTTGATTTTAGTGGGTTTTTATTGTCCAAGTGATAACCTGTAAAGAGGAAGCTTTCTGTTCTGAAAATTTTTCGATTACACATGATACAACCAGAACACGATAGTTGTCTTATTTCATTTTCAGTTGACATTGTTAATGCAGATTATAGAACCTGCCTCAAATGAGTCTACCAAATCGAACCTTCGGCTCGTTCCTCCATTTTGTGCATTACTACCTATTGCCACAGAGTGATGTTTTTCGAGTTTTACAGAAGAATAGTGCAAGTGTATTTGATTAAGAGGTAAAATTGAGGGTAAAAAAACTATGGATGAGCTATGTGTAACTATATGTATATAGCTGGTTTATTAGAAAAATAAATTATTTTTTACCCTTAGCCAAAAACACCTTAAATATAATAGTTCTCTTGAGTGTACATATAGCGTTAGAATTATATTATGTCGATGTTTTCTTAAGTAATATATATTACTAACATGATTTTATAACCAAAAAAAAAAAAATTACTAACATTATCTGATTATAAAATATAAACCAAGTTCTTTCTATTAGTTTTGTTACGATTATAAACCAACTTGTATTAATCTCAAAACTCTACCGTGAGTATAATTATATTTTGCAAAAATAAAAAACTAAAAGGACGGAAGGAGGTTGACTATCCCACAAAGGCTTGCTCGTTTAAATTTCAAAATAATCCTATTTAAAATACTAATGCACTCTTTTCGTGAGTGTGTACTCATTCCCTAATTATAAGATGTTTTTGAATATGAATGTACACAAGACTTTTGGACCCTTTACATCTAGAAATCGTTGATTCTGCTAGGAGCTTGCATTTCTCAGTTTGTCTCCTTGAGAGTGAAGAATTGACGTTTTTGTTATTCGTTGATTGAATTCTAACCGCATTTGCATCATATACAAACGAATTAGAAGCTAAATTATGTAATAATCTACTAGTATTAGGCATGGATCATTATAGTCGTTAGAAGCGGCATATCATGGTGATGGGATATCTCTTCATTTTCATGATGACAACACATAATAAAACGTACATGTATATGAAAATGTTAGGTGTGAAACAACATCACCTTCTTTTTTCTTTTTCTCAATTTTAGCCCCACCAAATACACTCGAAAATTCTTAGGTATTCTTTTTCTCAATTTTAGCCCCACCAAATACACTCGAAAATTTTAGGTATTATCTAATCAAGAGACTTTTTTTTCTTCTATGCCTTATGAAGGCACGCAATTCGAACAAAATATATTATTATTGCAAGTCTTAAAAAAAAATAATTGGCATGACCCAATTAAATATATATATTTTGAACAATGAACCAACTATTTAAACACCAAGATATTGGTCTAAGAAGCAAAGGAATTCGGATTCTTTAAGAATATGATATTGAGTTTGATGTTTATGTATATAAAAAAATACAGGTAGAAATTGTCCCCATTTAGACATCTAACCTATCTTGAGAGGTTACTCTCTCACTTATTACGTGTGAAGCAATACTTTGAGGATAAAAAAAACCAACTATTTAGAATAGTTGGTTCTTCACCTTCAATTCTTTTCCGCTAATTTTCCCATCTTAATATTTATAGATTCAATCGCCATGAGGAAATAAATTGTACTGTGTATGCTACATGCGACAACTGAGTCATCGCTGACTCTAGTTCTGCCAGTTGCCACCATGGATTATGTCTCTATCAGTGGTATTTAGTATCTATCAACTACTATTATTGTTTAGTATTTATTTATCAAAGAATGAGAAAATTCCACGTCGAAAAAATAATAATTAAAAAAAAGAGAGAAAATTCACCCTATTGGAACCGGCATCTTTCAATTCATGGTGACCAAAAGACCCATTCAACGCCAAACAAGTTAAAGTCACACGGCTCAACAATGGACCCCAACCGGCTGGTGGGTCCAAATCAAATGTGTTTAATTTGAGACAACACACAGTTATATTATATAATGTGGGGTGCTGTACTTTCTTTACTTTGGTTTAGCAATTATATATCTATACCCTGTTAGAACCAGAAAAGAGAGACGGAAAAATATTGAAAAAATATGACATAACATGAATAAATTTAGGAAAAATTACATTTTTTTTTTATCTCTGAGTAATATCACACAACCAAAAAAAATAATATCAAAGTTTTAAACAGAAATTAAGATGGTTATTAAAGGGAATAAAATGATATAATTTATTTATTTATCTAAGAATTAATAATTGTAATAAATATTTTGATAACTAAATTCTGATAATAAAAACTTATTCTTCAACACTTTTCTTTATTTTTCCTTTCCCATAATTATTGTAATTTTTATTTTCAGAGGTGTCAAACTTGAGAGCCTAAAATGAAGAATACTCGAGAAAATGACCATTACCAATATATACACAAGCCCACCTTCACCAACTCTCCTACCCTGGCTAGAGTCCCCACTCTCCTCCATCTCAGCAAATCAAATATCTGCTACATACTACTAACTCACGTATCACTTCATATAGTAAACATCATCTTCCTAGCAACATCTACGATGCTATGACCAAAAAATTGAAACCTATGCATATGATGCTTATTCAGCAAGCCAAAGCCTTGAAATTCCAAGGCCGAACAGAAACCAATGTATTGATGTACATTTTCTTTTCAATATAAGAATAACAAATACATTAACATTAGATAATATGCATCATATCTTAAATTCAAATTTCAAACTTTATTATGATTAATGTAATTTTTTTAAAAAAAATACATTATTTATTCACATAAATCCACCTCCAGAAATGATTAACATATATTACAAAGTTATATATATACAGAAAACTCTCTACATATCACTCTCAAGTCTCAACTAAAACAGCTAGCAAGCAAACTTCTCGTGCCCTTTTCCAAACAGTTAAAGCCTTAAAGGTTAAAGCAGCATAAACCTATAAACTACACACAAACACCGACAACCCAAAGAAAACAAAAAAATAAAAATAAAAACCCTCGCAAACCTTACAACTGGCGGGCAAGTGAGAAACAAACCAAAACAAAGAACCCCTTTTTTCTCTTTTTCTCCTCAAATAAGGTTTCCTTTCTTTTATTCCCACTTTCCTCCCTCTCTCTCTCTCTCTCTCTCTCTCTGAGTATCTTTCCCAATCTACCAACACAAAATAAGCAAGAGAAATTCTCATGTACTCGATCGCATAGCTTAAAAGAAAATTCTTGCTATATTTTATTCATCATTTGACATCTCCCTTTTCTGTGGGTTATAGAAATTTCCAGATACTATCAAAATAATTAGAAGAAAAAAAATTCTCTATCATTCATCACTTGCTACCTTAGTTTTGTGTCATCATTATCTTTCACTTTAATTTGTTATAAATTTGTAATGTAATAATCAACGATTCAAGTGATGAATAATGCAGAATTATTTTCTTTTCCATTTCAATAACATCTGAAATTAAATTTCTCTTAAAGTGTCAAAATGATGAATAAAACTGAACAAAAATTTCTCCAGTCATGGATGTGCCTAAGAATTCCTCAAATATAATAAGTCAACAACATAAACACTTAACTAATTATCTGTTCACAAAGTGCCGCAAGGGAGATGCTGGGGGAGCCTAAAACGGACCTGTGAAGCCGGTGACCGTACCGCTACACCATGCCAGCATATGCCACCCTTGCATATCTCATGATGATGCGTATTACTGCGACCATGGCCATGATGCCGCTGCTGCTGCCGAGCACCATGGCCATGGTCAGTTGAAAACGCGTACGTGGCTTTTCGCGACAAGTCCCACGCAAGCGTTGCCACCAACAAGAGCGCCACCAACATGGTAGACACAATCAGCACAAAACCACTACCGAAGTTTCGACCACACACGAGACCGTACACCTTAATACACGCGATCAGTGCCACGTAGATCGACGTGAGGTTGCTCACAACCGAGTCAGAAACAGCCATAGAACATATATAATCGAATTGAATTGAACAGAAGAAGAGCAAGAGGAAGAATAAGGTAATACAGAGAGAAGGGTTTGTTTGGTTTGAGGGAAGGAAAGAAGAGTAGAGAGAAGGGTTTTGGATGTGGATGTGGGATCGAGCAATGTGAGCTTTAATTTTTTTTTTGGGGGGGGGGGGGGGGGGTCTTGGGAATGTTTCGGGTTTTTGATTAATTAGTATGATCTTATAGGAGGCCTCGAATATCTGAAAATTACGAAAATGGGTCCCTCTAAAGGATATATATAGTAGTACATTGATTACCACATCGTGCTTATCTTCATCTATCTATCCTTTCCGCTAATAAAAAAAAAAAAAATCTATCTATCCTTTCCTTTGCTTCCAAAACAAGGGGACTAAGAAAGGGGAACGAAACAAAGACAATGCCACTTTATATCATTGTTGTTTATTATGATTTCCACTCTGTTTTGATTGTTACTTTGCCAAAAGAAAATTGTTTCATGATGTATTTGTCTTTCCCTAGTATTGATAAAAAAAAATTAATTGATTAATTTTAATACATATTACTAGTATTAAGTGCTTTTATAATTTTTAACTAATTATAAAGTATTATAAATGCATGACTTGTGAGATGGTTATATTGCAAGAGCTAAATACTTTTTTGCTTACATATCAAACATTTTTTTTTATAATATTGACAATAAATGATGGGATATTTGTGTAAAAGCTTTTATGGTGACAATATATTTAAAATCAAATTCTATTTTAAAACATACTCTAATATTAATGATGTAATACGTTAGATGTTGATAATTAAATATAAGAGTACCATGACGAAAGTGGTAGGTAAAATATATTTTTTAAAAAATAGCATTCTTAGAAAAATGTTTACCTAACGAGAAATAATCATCATTGGATTTTACAAAAATAAAAGTTGTTGAATGTAATTAAATAATATAGCTTACTCATTAGGCAGCGAAAAAAAAAAACTTACTCATTTATGCGAAATTGAAAATATATATTATATGATTTAACAAATAATAAATTGCGATAAACTTTCTTCTTTAACATTTTGATTTCTTATACCAAATTTGCATATAATACCTCACATTCAGGCGATTTATAATAAAGTCGTGGAATCTAGGCGCTAGCTAATATGTCTTGTACAAATTAAAGTTAATGGAAACTAATTTTCTTATGAATATAATTATTTAAAATGAAAGGCATCAAATAATTGGATGTTGTTCTCCTAAAATGAGAAGTTAAGAAAATGTAAAAATAATAACTTAATTATTTTTGAATTAATAATTTTAATTATAGATATCATGCATATATCCTACTAAATAATTTAAATATAATTAACTGTTTACTTTTATAATTTATTGATTTCCTTGCTTTAAAGAAATCAAATCCTAAATAATATATAGTACTTATACAAGAACTTATCTTCTATGCATGTACACATTTAGGAGCCAGTCGACTTGTGTAACTCCAAGGAGATGACACCTCAAAAAAATACTTTATGTTATGAAAATTTGAAAAATTATTTATTATAATTTATTTATTAATTGATATATAAAATTTATAGGTCATTATTTTTTCAAATTTTTTTATATTTTAACATAATAATTAATTTATTAATTAATAAATAGAGTGAAATAAAGAGCAGTTAACAATTTCTCTCACATCACATCTCTATCATTCTTCTTATATTATGACGTAGCTAATTATAATTTGTCTTGTCTTCGTTGCACGCTTTGTGGCCTTGTACTACCACCCTTCCCCTTTAGTACTCCGTATTCTAATTTTTGTCCTGTATTCATCATTCTCATCGCATTTGGAGAAAGATGGAAAGAAACATTTAATTAATTAATAAAAAAATTATTTTTTATATATTGTTGGCACAAAATCATTTCACATTAACATTCAATCATACCATGTTATATATGTCGAAGTGATTTTTTCTAACAGTGAATATAAAATTCAACATCTTTTATTTATATAGCAACACTTAATTGAATATAAGTGTAAAATTATTTTATACTCAGGAAGTGTTTGATTAAAAAGTAAAAATGAGAGAAAAAGCCTTGCAAATAAGATTTATATACTTTTTATTTTTTATTAATAATCATTATGAAAAATCATATTATTTTTATACATTAAAGAGTTAATGTATCTTATCACACGAAATAAATAGAATATAATTTTATATGTAAAATTTATCTATAAAACTTTTATCATTATTTTCACACTTCAATCAAAAACACCTTATATTATATAGAAACCAAACTCTTAATATAATAAAATAAATACATGCATGTGGTTTGGTCCTGTTTGGCATGTTGGAGGAGAGTGACACCCAACCACCGAGTCACCGACTATGGTATGACATGGCATTAACTCTGCTCCCCTCGTTGGTGGTGACTTGGACAACACATACAGTATAGTCTCGCTGGTTGATCGTGAATCACCCTCCCTTAATGGCTCACTATGTTGCATGCCTTCTAATCACCCTAAAATATCGTGATTTTCATGGCTCCTCATTTATGAATTCTGAAAGTGAAACTAGCCTCCGAACTCACAAGTCATATAAAGTACATTTTACTCACTTTTTTCGTTCCCATATAACTATCTAGTTATAAATATATACCGAAATCAAGATAATAATTAAAAAATATTAATATTAGAAAAAAGTTTAAAGTAGTTTATTAAATTATCTTTTTACTTTTTAATGCCAATTTTTTTTATCTAATAATTTCTCTCCCTCCCTTCTCTCTCCTTACTAGTAAGGACATTTGTGAAAAAAATATAACTAATACTATGTGAAATGAGTAATTTTTTTTAAATAAAATATATTTTTAAAATAAATAATTATTTAATAACAGAAGGAGTATTGTCTAGTTAAAACTCAAAAGCTTATTATTCCCCATGTGTAACGAAACCCGTTCATTTATTAAGTGATTGTGTTTTGCACTACCATTTGTATCACGAGGAGTTGCGTGCGTTTGATCGATTAGTATGGAGAAGAAGTTGTTGAATTCACTATATGGAGATTATTGTATTTTTCTATGTTTCTCGTTTTGCAAAAAGAAATTGTGTCTATGTTAATTTCAATAAAATAAGACGAGCTAGACTATTTTATGGGATCATGTCATGTCAGGATCCCCATTCATGACATAATATGCTTTCACAAAACAAAATAGTATAATTAATGGTGAAAATTCACATATGACACGATTATACATACATGATTTTTTTTTCCCCTTCTTGGTTAATTTATAGTCAGAGAGATCTTTTATGAGCTTGACGTGATCCTGGTAAAGCCTTGCAAATAGACTTCAACACTCAAGAAAATACGTGACACGGAGAAATGTTAAATCTTCTTTAAGCAGATACTATTCCTATGCCCTTGTCGTTCAACAGTAGCATGATTTTAGATGTGTTATATTTGAATGTAAATTTGACATACCAATATTGCTGGTCTCTGAAGATTAAGAATCGGAGGAATCATTAGTCCGTTTGACTGTCTCACTCAATAATAATTATATATGATAAATATTAGTTGTTGGATGGTTTAATTCGATTAATCAAGGATTAGTGTAAACCTTGGATTACGATGCTTCAACTTCATTTTATTCTCTTCTTCTTCAATTAGTTAATTTAACTTTGGAGTACTAATTGGTTTGTTCGGTTTGTTTTTCGAAAGTTATACCAAAACTCCCAAATAGTGTGAAAGTAGTAAAGGCCGCTCGTTAGGGGTTTTTTTAACCTATCTTACATTCAGTCTAGTTAAACATGACCTATTTAATAAATAGGCTATGCTAAAAGCTTTCAAAAAGTCATTTTTGCTAATCAAACCAGGTTCTAGGCTATAAAAATAGTCTATTAAGTCAATAGACTGACCTACTTATATTATTATTATTATTATTTAAATATCTAATAATAATAGAAATATTTTAATCTATTTGAAAATATATATTTTTAACTAACTTAAGTGTTTTAATCTATTTTAAAATATATATTTTATATATTTAATAGTATTTTAACTTATATAAAAATAGGTGTTTTGATTTTTCTAAAATATTTTATAATCAAATAGATATCTAGATGGTCTTTTAGGTTAGGCTAAGCTTTTAAAAAGATAAGGCTAAGACTCTATTTTAAAAATACAAGTTCAATCTATTTAAATTAAAACCTAACCTACTTCAACCTATTTCCATCCCTACTCACAAGTGCTTTAGTTATTGCATCACCATTTATTTATCTATTTTCTTTATCTTCATCTATAAAAACAAAATTTGTTAATTCATCTTAAATATTGAAAAGCTCGAGTAACAAGAATATTTTTTAAATTAAAAAAGATTTCACCCAGTCGAACTTGTGCCCTCAATCTGGACCCAATGGTGATCTGTATCTTATTGGGAAGCCACTCAAAGAGCTTCGGAGATTGTAGTTTTGCGGTTTCATGCTTCAAGGCATTTTGCGCAGTGTAATTAGCCAATGTTAGAAGATGGCTTTTGATAGATTCGAGACCCAAATTCACGCATTGGAAAGTGTGGTGACTATTCATGAATCACACCGATGACTCAAGAAACCGAGTAGTCCTGGTCAAACAAACACCCCTAACTCATTATTGCCTTTCTAGTAAATTTTTTTAGAGTTTTCTTAACGAATGTCTTAAGAATTTTGATCGTAAATTTTTATTAACAATTTTTTAATCAATACTTTTAAGATTACTCGTTAACAAAATCCATTATTTCACGGTTATTCAAGCACTTGATTTTAAACTAAAGAAAATGCATTTATAATTAGTGGAAAATTATGTAGGGGTGTTCAAGACAAATCGACTTGACATGTAATTTATTGGACTAGATTTGTGTCCTCAAATTTGACTTGGATCGTTTTTTGGTTCGGATTTGAATTATGCTTTGGATTTGATCGACCTGACCTTAAGTCAAACAATACTTTAAATGTTGTATTTTTTTATAATAATTAATAATAAATTATAAGATTTTATAATTCAAATAATACATTTTAAATAATTTGATATCGTTTATGTAGTCATATGGCTTGTTTTAAAATATATATTATAAAATATCTGTTAAATTTTCTATTACTAGTAAAATTTTATAACTTTACTGTATAAAATATCAAAGTATTTATAGATTGTTCAAGAGTTAGGTTGATCCGGTTTGATTCGATCATTAATTGGGTTATCATCGGATCGGATTTGAATTCTAAGAAATAGCCCTATCTAAAAATCAATCCGAGTTTAAGTTTGATTCAACCTTACTCGACCCACATTTTATCCACTCCTAGTTATATAATTTTTGTTATAATAATAAGATTAATATAAACAATTCAAGTGGACTAAATTTATGGTAGGAATTTAGGTTAGCGGTGGCTATTTGCTACAGTACATGCATCTGACTTAAACAGTGCCGTTACCGAGTAGGCTGCTATACATCTCCTCAAGGGCAAACTTTGTCATAGGAAAATTTAATGTGATTTTGAGAGTTTTGAAAGAGATACTACTAGTAACACGTTTACAGAAATATCCCAACATACAATGAATGTTTTCCATGTAAATTAATTGCTTTATTAAATTTTAAGTTTACTTTGGTTGGTGCTTCTCAATCACTGAATTGGAGATGGGCTGTAAGTAGAGTTGTTGGGTTATAGTACTACTAGTAATGCAATGATTAAAAAAGTAATGCAAATGATTAAAGTTTTCTTTTTTTTGGTCTGGGATTAAAAGTTCGAGAAAACATCTATCTGATCTTAGACTCGACCATATCAATGCAACCTGGACCTAAGCAATTGGTGTCCATGGACATATTAAATTGCTAGCTGATCCAAAAAAGCAAATAAACGCAGCCTCTCCAACCCAAAAAAAGCCCAGCCTCATACCCACTTTGTCCCCTATAATTTTTTATATGGGTCTTGCTGGACACAAGGTCGATGCTCTGGTCCAAGATATTACTTGAATAGACGTAAAATAAAAAATAAAGGGGTCGAGGACGAGGCACAAAGGAATTTGTTTCGTTCTTTTTCTTTGTAACTATTTTTATGCATCTTTAAACTTTAATCTCCCTTATTTTCTAATTTTTTTAATTTTATTTTCACATATTTCAAGCAAAATGACATTATCTAATGCTATAAAAAGTAATTTGGTCACATAATCAATTTACCAGATCATATTTGCTTCTCCATTACGTGTTAATTACAATTAGCTATCTTCTTAAGAAATATAGACCATATTAATTACCTTTGTCCTTGTTTACCCTTATTTTGTTTTTTTTGTACAGAGGAGGGCCCAAAGGCCCAGGGAAAGGAAAATGCTAGCCGGCAAGAACCCAGGATACGGAGACCCCTAAAACATCAGCAAGGCAAAAGGGTAATAAGCTTGGCATGAGTGTGTTAAACGGTATGCATAGAAGAGAGAGAGAGAGAGTATATTGACATATTAAATATGATAGTGTTTTGGTGGGTAAATATGAAAGAGTGTGTTAAAAAAGAAAGAGAGGTCAAATGAGAGGGATAGTTTCGTAAAATAAACTTAAGTTTTTCTAACATATAAACTTATTTGATCATTTTCTTAATTTACGTGTATAAATAAAAATTGATACGAAGAAAGAGTACGAAAATTGTCAAATTTCCACTCACCATTAGTTATCCACAAATATCATTGACCAATGATTGATTGGTCACTTTCTATGCTATCATTTTTCTTTGCTTTGGCTAAAGAGTTAAAAAATGAAAAATATGTTGATAAGATGAGCTTTCATATTTTCAAAGAATGAGATCTACTATTAAATTTTAAGAATTACTCTTTTAAGTATTCTTAATTAATGCCCGTGCCCTTTTGTGCACTATGGACACTAGTTAGAAAAACCTTTAACATCAAAATTACTTATTAATAAGGTTACAAAAATATTATAATATTAAAAATATGATTTTTATTTTGGTACCTTAAGGATGCTGGTATTCTCTTGAATCCAAAGATTGTGATTTAATCATAAGTATTTAAAATATTTATAAACATAATTAGTCGAACAAGTGGCAAATTTTTAGCCACAAATTATCTAAAAGATACCGGTACCCATGAATTTTATACGTTACCAGATAAATCCCCTAAAAATATATATCATGTGTGGAATTATTTACATGCATGTTTTGACTAAGTAATTTTGAGTTTAAAATAAATTTTAATTTGAACCTTTCTAAAATAATTTAAAAATGATTATTATATCAAAACAATATATACTTAGTTTGTAGTTATACATTAACTTTCTAATGTATCAAAATGACACGATTTATCAAGAGTGACTATTAATAAAGAATGGAAGGAGTATTCAACATGCCATAACAACAGTATTGAACTTTACGTAGGATCAAGTGAAGCAACAAACAAAATCAATAGTACCAAAACATAAAAATGCTAGGAACTTGAATAATCTAGCCGAGCATAACGACTCCAAGGAACTTTACATAATGTCATAATCTATTGCCTTGAAAAATCAGAGGCAGTGATGTCATTGAATGTTTTGTACATAACCGTGTGAGTATAACATGAGCAAGAACTGGCACTGTCCTTTCCCCAGACAACATAATCGTAGATCCCCATTTAGCCAGCCCCAAATGACATGGTACCAAGCTTGAAATGCCCGCAAAGTTGGGTTTTACTTTGGCTGGCTAGCACAAGTACCAACCATATTGCTCGGATTCTAAGCCAAGCAAAGCAATCATATCTTTTTTATATTGCTCCTAGATCAAATCCCCAATTGAATAATAACAATCCATGCCTATAAAAGTTCCTTTTGCTGCTAGGTGCCCTAGATTATGATGACATGTTGTTTATGAAAAATTCTCGCATACTCCTCAAATAATTTAATGTGTACTCACTCATTTTTCATGTATAATGTTTAAAAGTTATATAAAATATAGAAATAAAATATAATAAGTGGTTATGTATGCTCATAAAGCATGCATTTGATATGGTTTAGGAGTATACAACTATTTCTCAATTGTTCCCATACTTAAAATGAGTAAGAAAGAGAATTAATGGTAAGATTTTGTAACATATTTAAATTTAATAATCGATAGGCCCTTGGGAAGACAAAAAAAATGAAACCTAAAATTTTTAATATTGCACTATGAGTATTGCAAATAGAGAAATATTAGCATACTCATAGTAGCAATAAGTGAGGTTGGGCAAGAGCAAGACTTGGGTGAGAATCCAGTGAAGAAATCAGAAAACCATGAAATGTCAGCTATTGTTGGCATGTCCCCTGTTCCTGTTTCAGACCCAACTACAGGAGGAGGAGGTGGTGAACCTCTTGCGGATTTTTGGCTGCATATAATAAGAAAAGGGAAGAAAAATTGAAGTTAAATTCGAAGAAAAGAAAGATTAAACATATTCATAGTAACCCAGTCTTGAAAAAATTGGACTAATGATGCTCATCAATTGAAACCTGTCAAGGCCAGGTAAGCCCAATAATAGTTAAAAAAAACCTTAATCAGATTAAAATACTTGGATTATTCCATTAAACAGTTATAATGAGCCCATTGAAGTGTAATCTAGTGGGTTTCATAAAAGCTTCTCTTTAGATTTGAATAGAAGATGCTTTATCTTGCCTATTTCACACTCTCTATATAGAGAACTTAGGGTATGCTTATGAATTTGAATTTTGAAGAGGAACGGATAAGAAGAAGGCTTATAATGTAAGATTTTAAAATTTTATACTACAAGTTATCTCCTCCCTCTATTTTCATCCAAAATCCATGCTCAAACTTACTCTTAAAAAACCAATTGAATCTTGAATACCAGTTACCCAAAATACATGCAAGAACAATATATTGAGGTAAATTACATTGACCTTTGCTGAAATTTAATGAAATTCATCTCGACTCCCTTCTATTTATCAAGGTGATACTGATTTTCCCTGAACGTATTCTTCAACGTGCAAATAGAGGAAAAAATAGTGTAATGATCCAACAAATTCATAGAAGGTTACTATAATAATTTTACAAACTTAGAGATTTTTTGACTAAATTTTAGAGGAGGTCGAGGTGAATTGCATAGCTTTGAGGGAAGTGAATGTAATTTACCTATAATATTTTGAAGGATATACTAGTATATTTTTCAATGTCGATAATAAATTCTACTGATGAAGGATATAATTTAAGAGGATTCCAATTGTGAGCTAGTGAGCTATTCCGGTGCATATTATTTTGCAGGGAGGCAAGCTGGCAAGTGGCAACCTTCTTTTCTTTTTGTGTACCGCAAGCAAAAATATCATCTAGGCATTGAAGCTACCGTAATGAGCAGTATGGATATTCCAATTTTTCATATATATAGACACACACACAGACTATGTCTAACCGAAAGTGTTTGTTAATCAAAGGTTATATATATATATAGAGAGAGAGAGAGAGACACACACACACACACAGACTATGTCTAACCGAAAGTGTTATTCAAAAGTTGGAATCGTTATCTCAACTAAACAAAAATAAAATGGCATGAAAGTAACGGCACTGAAAAGAAACAAATTAAAGTAATTATATTCTTATTAATTAATTAATTAAACAGCATGACATGCATATGTAGTACAGGTAGATATGGGATATATCACAAGGATGAGAATCTGCTTTTAATTACCTACCTTGTGGTTGAAGGGCAGAATGTAATAGTATAATCTGCTCCCGTACACGTAAACGTACTTGTAGCGTCGTCGTAGGCGTAGCTATACGATTTGGGGCACGCGCTTTTGAAAACCTGCGAGTAAACCGAAGGCTTACAAGTCGCGGGTGAAGCGTACGTGCCGCTGCAGCAGTATTCGGGGCTCTGGAAGGCCTCGCACGCGCTCTTGCACGCGACCCGATTCCCGACCCGTAACTCCGTAGGGCACTGCTGGTTCAGGTCCGCCACGCACCCGGTTGACGCGCACGCGCCAGACCCGCCACTCGCGTCCACCATCATCGGTAAATTGTACCCGTCAACAAGGCTCACGTCGTAATAGTCCTATAATATTATTATTAGAAAGAAAGTTGTTATTCTAGGAAAATAAATAAATAAATAATGGTTTTTATTAATTATTTTTGGAAAACAAATGTTTTTTCTATAATTGTAGAGAAATAAATATTTTTTAAAACTTTATAATTAATTTAACAATTTAATTATCATATATTAATAATATAAATATTTTTATATTATCAACCTATAATATTTTTAAATATTAATAATGTAAAATTATCTTACATTGTCAGTATATAGAAATTGAACTTTTAACTTATAAATATATTTTAATGATAAATAATTGGAAAAATGGAAAGAAAATGATTGGGAAAAGAAATAAATTCCCCTTTTCTAAAAAAAGTTTGAATATGCATAAGAGATAAAAAGAATTAAGGGATCTATTTTATCTTTCTTTTTTTTTTCTCAATGGCCCAATTTTTTTTATTAATTAGTAAAGCTAAACAGGAAAAAATATAATTTTTTTAAATAAATATGATTGTTAATGAAATAAAAATATAATCAGGACCAACTTACTCTTCTAAAGGCCAACTCGTGTATGTTAAATTATTTTGACAAATAAATTTAAATAAAATTTTAGCTCTCTAGCAATTTACTTTAGTGTTATAACCACCAACTATATTAGTTATTCTCTTCTGTTTCTTTGTATAACTTTCGAACCAAATTAGTAGAGTCCCATTATGTTTTCTTTCCAATCTCCCCAACAGAGGATATATAACTTCACGAGTAATGTTAGTTTGACGCCTAAAGAATAGGTATTTATTCAGACACTCATTTTATAATTATTGGATATGATGAATATTAAAGATAAATGGGACCACTATCACATCCAATGGTTATAAAGTGGATGTCTGAACAGACATCTACCTTTTAGATGTCAAAATATCATTACCCATATATAAATATGAGATAAAATAATTAGTCTAAACACACACACACCCACCTGGGAACCCGACCCGATTGTGAACTCTGCGAGTGTTGCAGGTGGGCTTGCCCCGCCACCATTACATTGCACCTGGTTGGAGCCACAATCCCCTGTTGTGCAACTACCCCGTTGGGTATTTGGGTCAAAATTGCACCCGGTTCTTCCCCAGAATCTCCCGGACCAGGTGGGTGGCGTTTGGAAGCTCCGGGACCCACCGGGTCGGAGCTCGAACCCGGTGCTATCCAACCCGGAGCTTCCTGCATTGGCAAGAATCCCAGGCCACACCGTGTAATCACACTTGTTGATTATAGTGAACCTTGCCCCTAATGCACATTTATCTGCATAATATCCCAATAATAAACGGAAACTTTATATTAATGTGTAATATGCATAAAAAATTGATGAATTTCGTTGAGTGGAGAATCTAATTGGCTTGATCAAGTGGAAATTAGAGGATGAAAAGAATCAGTAAACTATCAATTTACCTATGCAAAGAAGAGCCCAGATGAATGCAATGCGTGTAGAGAAATAACAATGGGGAGAAAAAGAACCCATTTGAATATTGTGATTGATATGAAAATGGCTATGATGCAATAAGGGTGAGGAATGGAAATGGAAGTGAGAAGAAGCGAAGAAGAGAAATGGAGGTGGGAATGTTGGGCTCCACTGCCCATGCATGAAAGAATATAAAGTTTTAGTTTCTTTGAAATGAGAGGGTGACACAGTGGTGGAATGGGAGAGAGGAACTTGGAAAGGTGGAAGATTATAAGTGTGTGAATAGATTACAAATGGAATATTAGTTTGAGTAAAACCCACTATAACTTGCAGGCTATGATGATACTTGAAAGGGACAAGTGCATGTCGGGGGAAAAGATCAAGTATCAGATCGACGAGCTGACCCTATTGGTTGTTCTGGATTGTAGAGTGAGCCACTAGGAGACATCATGATATTTTTTCTAGAATGCATTTAACCGATAGATTTTATGTGTGTGTGTATATATATATATATTCTTATAACTATATGCTTATTTTATTTTAATTTTTAAAATTTCAAATAGTAATTTAAATAAATCATTTTGGTCTTTTAACCTAATTCAAATGAATATTACTCTGATAATGGATTTGAATAGTTTTTGCAATTTCAAGAATTAAATTGTTAACTTTTTAATTTTAAATATTAAATCAATGTATGGATATAATTTTAAAGATTAAAAATGAATATTTACTCTCAATTATAAATATTAAATACATGTTAGGTTTTTTTTTAAAAATCATACCTAAAACATTATTTACTAATTAGTGAAAAATATTAAGGTGATTTCAACTATACCCTTTCAATTTAAAAGGGTTCAAAACCCTTTTCATATGGTCTAATCATATGTGAACATTTGGTAAATAATTAATCACATGGACAATGATGTGGCAATATTTTAAAATTTAGATTTTAGACCCTTTTAATTTTCATTTATTACAATTTCTCCTTGATCTATTTGAAAATTTAAAAATCATGAATTCCCCAAACATCAAACATATTTGAATATTTAATTATTTTAATTCTCAAACATCTCAAACATCTTTTTATTCTTAATTTGTAATGACCCTAACCCAAAATTAAAGAGCCTTAGCTCTTATTCTCTAAATTCAGAAATTCTAATTTTTCAATTGATGACGGTCACAACACCATCACAATCTTGACCTAAACTCATTAGATGGTCCTTTACCATGTTAATTGTACACGATCAAATACTAAGAATTTAAAATGTCAAAAATAGGAATACTATAAACGACATGAAATGCACACCTCTTGAAGTCATACTGCAAATTGATGTTGACGTTGTAAGCGTACGTACGTGTGCTATACGTTAGGTATAGAGAGCTTCCATTTCTTTTTTGTCTCCTATGTTAGACAATGTCTTAGTGGAGCAGCACGGTCAAGAGATTTAGACTGAAGTGAGGACCATGTCCAAAATAAAATATATTGTAACCAGGCCCTATTTATCATGTACCTGAGTTACTATAGACTTACACACCCTTCTGCGAATTCATAATTGGATCCAAGCCCAATAGTAAATGGTGATCCCAAACCCATAATCGGATCATAAAATAATATTAAATGGGTCTTCAGGGAATAATTAGACTATTCATCTAACTTGTTTTATAAAATTAAAAATACACATTAGTCAGTAGTAGTCCAAACCTAAAAAAATTCTAATATTACCAATCATAGCTCCCAATTCATATTGAGCAAATTTCGTTGCTATGATTATAAAATATATAATAAACATTCTTTTTACTCTAAAACCTAACAAAAAATGTGAAGAACCCTAATAGTTGTTTAGTTTGAATTTTTAGTTTTCTAGATTTTGTAAAGGAAATACTGAAAATTCAATTTTCAATTTTTATTTTCAATTAATTTTTCCTTCACAAAATTCTAAAGATTAAAAAACTGAAAACTCAAATCAAATAGGCCCTAAATTTTCTCTCCTAATTAAACCCGCGACCCTTAGTGTTGGCCATCTCTAGAATTGTGGAAACCGAAGCGAGAATTGAATGATCAGTCATATGGATCAGCAAGCCAAGTACAAATGTATTCCCCTTGGTTACTTTGAACGGCGCATGGCATGGCTTTTCTATGAAAGGCGATGCATCATAGATCCAATGGGAGATGCATCATTGCATATGGCGCTTAGGTGGCAACGGTGATGTTGATTGAAAAAATAAGATTCGTGGATTTAGGGAAGAAGAGTTAGGGTTCTTCAAATTTTTCGTTAGCATTATCTTTGCTAATTTTTAACACTGGTGAAAAAAAAATTAGGTGTTTGGAAATAAAATAGGATTAATGTTTGAGGTTGAGAAATTGTCAATTTCACAAAGAGATTTGTAACAAAAAGAAAAAAAATAGAGGGATCAAAATGTAAATTTTAAAGTACTGCCATGTCATTTGCCTATGTAGCTAATTACTTACCACTTGTTCAAATATAGGAAGGGCTTCAAAATCCCATCAAATTAGAAGGGTACAATAGAAACCACGAGATATTAATACCTTTATAATTATTATGAGTACTAAAAGAGAAAATATGTGTTTGGTCTTGCAGTGTTTTTATAACCATTAATGTGAGATTAAACTATTAAGTATTGTCCTGATTATGAGACCCTTTAATGATTGTCTTCTAAAAGAGAAGTTATATTTAATACTTGTTTCAAAAGAATATATAGCACAGTATTCAATAGATTTAAACAAGTATTTAAGTTATTAGCCTAAAACCCATTGTTTTTTTCCCCTAAAATAAGATTAAATATGCCATGATTTCTCGTTGATTAAAAGAAAGAGCATATGCCAACGTTACTTAATTGTTAGTAACTAGGATCTGATTGGAGATGCATTATAATTTTGGGCAAAGTATATAGATGCTAAAAGTGTCCACAGATTATTTTGTGCGCCAAGTGTGCAATTAAGGGGACGAAAACAACTCAATTTACGGTCTGTCTCACATCTGAGGGCGCTTAAATTACAAGAAAAAGTAATTCGGGGGCCAACTTTTGATAGTGGCTAATGGATTCGATTCTTTCCTCTTTTTTTCCTCTCATTCTTTCTTTCGGGCGAGAAATTCAGATTATATTTCACTTGAGACGTGTGTGTTATGAAACTGATGACTTTTGTATATTTTTTTCCTGTGATTTCAACTACACGGCACGTTTTGTGAGTTCCAACATTTCAACGTGGCGAACTGCATGTGTCGCATTGGATTAGATAGGTTTAGCATATAATTCTTTGTTCCGGATATGCAGACACTGTAGTGTATAAATCTCTGCACCGTGTTAATTTACTTGTGTCAAATGTGAATAGTATATCCATTGGATATCAATGATGTATTATACCGAGTGGAAAGAGTTAGGATGCCTTAAGCATAATGCCATGAGTTCAATATAATCTCGAAATTTATGTTGGGTACCAGAGATATGGAAACAGATCAACGCAACTAAAATAGAGTTGAGAGAATAGGAACTGACACAAAATATTTACGTGGAAAACCCCCTAATGATGAGGGAAAAACCACGGGCAAGAACCGAGAAAGATTTTCACTATGTGGAAGATAAAATTACACCTCTCTCTAAATATAAGGAGAGAACAATACTTCCCTCTCTTATACAAGGAGAATACACCTCTCTCTATAATTATAGGAGAAACTTTCAGAACACACTATATATGTATTTCTCTCTCTGGAATGGGATGAAATGAACTGAGGAGGAAGCCTCTATTTATAGGCGCTTGGAAGTTACTGTGCAATCAATGCACAGTAACTTCTCGTGACACGGTAGGTGCACCAACCATGTGTGCACAGTAAATTTTACTGTGCAAGTTTGAAAATTTTGTCTCTGATACGCTAATCTTCACGCGTGCTGATAGAAATTCTGTGTGCACGGTTTGAAAATTCAAAGTGGCTTTACGCCACTTACAATCTCCCACTTAAAGCCACTTTTGGTGAGCTTTCAAAACCTTTTCTCATCTTGCCAGTTCCATGCTGCTTACGTTTCTGATAGGCCATAGGAAGACCTACACCATTTAAACTTGTCAGTGTTGATCGGTTTTGTCATGACATCTGCTAGGTTGTCTTTCGTATGAATTTTCTGCATATCCACATTTCCTTCTTCTACTACTTCTCGAACAAAATGATATTGAACACCTATGTGCTTTGTCCTGGAATGAAAGGCTGGGTTCCTTGCAATGTGTAAGGCACTCTGACTGTCACAATACACAGTAATCTTTGACTGTTTGTGCCCGAGTTCCTCCATTAACCTTTGAATCCAAATAGCTTCCTTGCAAGCTTGTGTAGCTGCCATATATTCAAACAGTAGTAGACAGAGCTACAACAGTTTGTAACTTGGATAACCAACTCAAAGCTCCACCTGCAAGTATGAACACATAGCCTGTAGTAGATTTCCTTTTATCAAGATCACCTGCAAAATCTGAATCAACGTATCCCCTGACAATGAACTCTGATCTTCCAAAACATAGTGCAACACCTGGGGTTCTTTTAATGTATCTAAGGATCCTCTTCACAGCATTCCAATGCTCATTTCCTGGATCTGCCATAAATCGATTGACCACACCAACTGCTTGTGCAATATCAGGCCTAGTACAAATCATGGCATACATAAGGCTTCCCACCGCTGATGCATACGGTACTCGAGACATTTCCATCCTCTCTGCTTCACTGCTAGGACACATATCTGAGGATAATTTGTAATTCACGGGAAGTGGGGTTGAAACTGGCTTACAATCTTGCATGTTGAAGCGCCGCAAGATTTTCATCAAGTAATTCTTTTGGGAAAGCCAGATCTTGCTGTCCTTTTTGTCTCGGTGAATTTGCATCCCTAAAATCTTGTTTGCGGGTCCCAAGTCCTTCATATCAAATTCCCTAGCCAACTGTGCCTTTAATTCTTGGATTCGATCTTTGTTGGGGCCTACTACCAACATGTCATCCACGTACAACAACAGAATGATGAAAACATTGTTATCAAACCGCTTGTAGTATGTACAATGGTCTGAACTCAGTCTGTTGTACCCGAGGCGAATTATGAAGGAATCAAATCTCATGTACCAACACCTTGGCGCCTGTTTTAAACCGTACAGAGATTTGGTCAACCTACAAACCAAGTTTTCTTTTCCTTTTTCCTCAAAGCCTTCTGGTTGGAGCATATATATCTCCTCTTCAAGTTCTCTGTGAAGAAAAGCGCTTCACATCTAATCAGCTCAAGTTGTAAATCAAATGTTGCACACATAGCCAGCACTACTCTGATAGTGGTAAGTCTGACAACTGGAGAAAATATCTCATTGAAATCGATACCTTCCTTCTGAGCAAATCCCTTTACCACCAGTCTTGCACGATATCGTTCCACCCGATCATTGCCATCTCGTTTGATCTTATAGACCCATTTGTTGCCAATGGCTTTACGACCTTTTGGAAGTGCAACAAGTTCCCATGTTTTGTTCCTATGCAAGGCCTCTATTTCTTCTTACATTGCTGCCATCCACAGAGATGCATCCGGACTACTCAAGGCTTCCTGAAAGGTTGATGGCTCTCCTTCTTCTGTTAGAAGACAAAATGCATCATGACTTGCCATAACATAGTCTGAATGCCATGCTGGTGGCTGTGTTTGGCGTGATGATCGCCTGACTGCTGTATTATTGGCCTCATCTGGTACTTGTTCATCATGCTGTAGTTACGCTTCAGAATCTTTTCCTCCAGATTTCTCATCTATCTGAACCGTAGTTGTTTCCTTGACAGTGCTGTCATTTCTTTCTTCACTTTGCAGTTCATTTTCTGCAAATATAACATCCCTGCTGACAATAACCTTGCGGGCAGTGGGATCCCACAAGCGATACCCCTTTACACCGTCAGCATAACCCAAAAATATACATTTCCTGGACTTTGGGTCCAACTTAGTTCTTTCTTGGGTGTTGTACATCACATATGTAGGACATCCGAACACTTGCAGAGAAGAATAATCTGCCGGCTTGCCATTCCACATCTCCATTGGTGTCTTCAGACCAATTGCGGTTGATGGCGACCGATTAATCACAAAACAGCGATTTGATCGCTTCCGCCGTAAAGACTTGGCTAAACTCGCCGTTCTCGGATTGCTCTTGTTCTTTCTAGGAGAGTCTTGTTCATCCGCTCTGCTATACCATTTTGCTGAGGTGTATGTGCAACAGTGAATTGCCTTTGAATACCCTCATGCTTGCAAAATGCTACAAAATCTCCATCTGTATATTCTCCTCCATTGTCTGTCCTCAAACACTTGATCCTCTTTCCAGATTCAAGTTCCACTCTTGCTTTGAAGTCTTTGAATATTGGAAACACATTTGACTTCTTCTTGATTGGGTATACCCATAGTCTCCTGGAGTAATCATCGATGAAGGATACAAAATACTTTGCTCCTCCAAGGGACATTTCTTCTAGAATGTGCTTACTCCGAGCAGTTGATCTACCAAATGTCAATCTATGCTGCTTGCTTGTAATACAGTGCTCACAAAATGGTAAGTTCACCGATTTGAGCCCAGGAATGAGATTACGTTCCGCAAGAACCTTCAAACCACGTTCCGACATGTGGCCTAGTTTGCGATGCCACATCATTGTCGTTTCTTCTTGACTTGCCGATGCAACTGATGCATCTGCCTCCTGCAACGTATCTCCTTGAAGCTTGTATAGATTTGCCATGATCTTTTCTGCTTTCATCACCACAAGAGCACCTTTAACAACTTTCAAGATCCCACCTTCAATATGGGTCTTGCACCCGAGGTCATCCAGTTGCCCAATAGACAACATATTCTTCTTCAAGCCTTTCACGTGTCGTACTCCTTGAATTGTACGAATAACACCATCAAATATTTTTATTTTGACAGTACCAACACCAGCAATTTCTAAGGCATGATCATCTCCCATGAACACAGATCCTTCCGAGACAGGTTCATAACTGTAAAACCAGTCACGATGTGGAGTCATGTGCCATGTTGCTCCTGAATCCATGATCCAAATATCAGTGAGCCGTTTCCCGCCTTTAGAACTAATTGCTGCTTCGCTGCACAGGATTTCTCCATCCTCAGAGGTATTCGCAACACATCCTTGAGAGGTTGATGCCTCTGGAGCTTTATCTGCATTCTTCTTGTTATTCCGACAATCTCTCTTCAAGTGCCCTCTCATGCCACATTGGTAGCATTTGAAGTTTTTCCTTCTTCTTGACTTTGATCTACTCCGACCATGACTCCCACTGAAGTCATGCTCCATTGATCTCCCTCTCGTCACCAACAATACCTCTGCTTGCTTTGAGCTTTCCAATCTATCTTCCTTATTCTTACGCCTGGATTCTTCTTCAAGAATAGCACCGGCGACATCATCAAAGGATAGATAGTTGGCAATATTATTATTTGTGATGTTGATGATGAGTTGATCATATGAATCAGGTAGACTTTGAAGTAGAAGCTCTGCACGTTCATTCTCCACTATTTGATAATCTGATGCTGTGAGCTGGGAAAATAAGGTGTTCAGATTGTTGATGTGGTCCGTCACTGATGTGGACTCACTCATTCGAAGAGTATACAACCTCCGTTTTAGAAATATCCTATTGTGAAGAGACTTGACCTCGTACAGTTTGACAAAAGCATCCCAGATTTCCTTTGCTGTCTTCTTTTCTGCAACACTGGATAATACTGAATCTGCCATTGCAAGATGCAGATTGGCAACAGCATTATCATCCATCTCCTTCCACTTTTCATTAGTAATATCAGCAGGTTTGCCTTCAATTGCTGATAAGCAATTATCTTTTCTCAAGATTGCCTTTATCTTCAATTTCCACAGGGAAAAACTACTCCCATTGAACTTCTCAATCTCAAATTTCACTGCCATAGTGTTTACCGGGATCTGTTTCTCTACTAGACTGGTCACTTTTTTTTACTGTGAATAGTACCGTATACGTGAATAGTATCATATACATGAACAGTGCCTTATACGTAAATAGTACCGTATACGTGAACAGTGCCGTATATTTATACCGTATATCGAATAAATCCAATATACGAACAATACTATAAAAGTATACAACTATACGTATAAGCAGTGACCAAAAGTAGTGACCTGCAGCGGACTATAATTAATGGCTGTGATAATCTCCAGGAACAATTCTTTTCTGATGTGGAAGATCAGACCAAGCTGCAACCACAGAGCATACTAAGAATAAATCCCACCGAACCAAAAGCTCTGATACCACTGTTGGGTACCAGAGATATAGAAACAGATCAACGCAACTAAAATAGAGTTGAGAGAATAGGAACTGACACAAAATATTTACGTGGAAAACCCCCTAATGATGAGGGAAAAACCACGGGCAAGAACCGAGAAAGATTTTCACTATGTGGAAGATAAAATTACACCTCTCTCTAAATATAAGGAGAGAACAATACTTCCCTCTCTTATACAAGGAGAATACACCTCTCTCTATAATTATAGGAGAAACTTTCAGAACACACTATATATGTATTTCTCTCTCTGGAATGGGATGAAATGAACTGAGGAGGAAGCCTCTATTTATAGGCGCTTGGAAGTTACTGTGCAATCAATGCACAATAACTTCTCGTGACACGGTAGGTGCACCAACCATGTGTGCCACGAAATTTTCTTGTGCAAGTTTGAAAATTTTGTCTCTGATAGGCTAATCTTCCAGCGTGCAGTAGAAATTCTATCTTCGGTTTGAAAATTCAAAGTGGCTTTACGCCACTTACAATTTATACGTATGGATAAAATATTATAGGAAAAGATACTTAATTAAATACCTTATTGTATATATTTTGAGAGATTAATCTCTCACAAATTGGATAGAAGAATACTCAGAAAAAGAAAATAGTATCCATTGTATTAACTTTTGTCAAGGATTTCTAATGAAGAAAAAACCATGGCGAATGCATGCTGTGAGTTCCTTTAGAACAATTTTTATCTTGCTGAAATCTTGTCAGCTTTACTTTCATATTAATTGAAAGGTTTAATTAATTTGTAACTTTTTATACGTTTTATCAAATTTTTAATTATATTTTGTAATTTAAAAATTTATAATAAACCCACTAAAGTGGATAAAAGTAAGTAATTAAGTCATTGAATCTCACAACTATTGTAAACACATGAGATTAATTGGAATATTCTTTGATTTCATCAATTGTCAGCTTCATAATGGATTGGGTTGAACCACTCAAGGATTAAAAACTCCATAGTATTGTGAAACTATCTCCAAAATTTATCACAATAGATTTGTATTCTTTTGTTATTAGTCTATGAATTCAATTATGATAAATGTTAATATAAAACTATATATTGTCAATTTTTTTTCTAACGCGCGCACTCAAATTAAAAGCAATTAAGGAATATTGTATTTAAATATGATCTTTTACAGCCTATTTATCAAATATTTAATTTACTTTAATCTTTTCATCAATAAGTTTACATAACCAATTTTTTAAGTAATTATAGCTCATTACTTGTTTTAATTAATAGTAACAATTAACGCGGAAAGAGCCAATTGGAAAGAAAAAAAAAATCCCTCTTTGCAAATTCATAAGGCAAATGACTATTATATTAAAATTCGTTGACATGTTAAAGCTTAAACTGTGTTGTCAAAAACAAGCCAATTTCCCGCTAGGAAACTCACAACGGAAGGCAATCATTTGTGTGTTTTTTATTTTTTTCCAATCACCTTTCTTTTCTTTTTTTATTTTCACTTTTTTTCATAAGTGAATCAGCTTCGACGCATGTTCTACGTTCGCCAGTTATATATTGACAAATTTGCGGCCGAGTTGTTGAAGGAACTACAATCGGCAGACAAGAATTTTCATCCACTTTAATTTATGCTTTATGAGAGAAAAGCCTAAAAAGAAAAATTCTGAGTAGCAATTAAATTAATTTTGTGGTAGTAACAATTAAATTAATTGGTAACACTATTTTCTCGATTGCATTATTTTAACATATTAATCATAGTTATTTTAATTTTTCACCTCCTTACTTCTTTCCATTTTAATTTTTTAAAAAAAGTAAGGACTTCAAAGCATCTTACGGCGGTTTATAGTTTGGTAACAATTTTACTTAATATGCTTGGAACAATATTTCTAATTAAGAATCTCTCCCTTTTAAATTCCATTGGTTCTTTTATTTTTTTTTCTTTTTCGTGCCTCTTTGATTTGGATAATCTACAATTTTCAATATGGAATCAGATTCTCGATTGTCTCGTAAACGGGAAATCTTTATCTTTCAGGTAATTAAATTTATCTTATGTTTAGAATCCCGTGATGAATTGTATCTAGGGTGGTGTCATATCCAAGAAAGCCTTTTGTACTTGTCTTTTTCATCATTTCTCTTGTTTTTAATATGGATTAACATGTCCTGGTATTTTAATTGAAAATTCGGTGAATTAAATGTGAAACTCACCAGACACATTTTATTGTCGAACAAATAAAAAAATTTTGATTATAATGAATTTCACAATCTATGAGTGAGTTGGCCCATTGATTAAATGACGAAAGCTGTTGAGGGGGCTGGTTATGCAAAGTTATGAAGAATATGATTTGATGGCTTAGGAACATCATGATTTTTGAAGGCTTCAAGCCTAAATGGGATATAGAAGTGCAAAACTGAACCTCAGTCACTCATACGGGATCTAAATCTTGTGAGATTGTGGCGAGCTTGAAATTTTTTGTCACATGATATCGAAACATAGAGTTGCATGCTTACCTTGTTTTAATGTTCTTTAACAATTTTCTTATCCTACTACACATGCGCTGAAGATGCTTTGTTAGTAGCATGGTTTTCTTGTTGATATGGAGACAACTATACTTACATCCTGCATTGCAAGGAATTTGGAAATCTCTCTCACATGCAGATGATGTGTTCTGTGAAATTGGTCCTCACCCTCGCAACGGAAGATCAAGTTTGCATGGTCTATGAAGAGGTCAACATTGTGCAGTTCCTATTCCTAATCTTGATATATGGAAATGCTGAAGAGATTAGGTGACACTTAAAATAATTGGAGGGTCTCTTATGATCTTATCCATAAAAAGTTGGTTTAATTTGAGAGGTAGTAGTCTGTCATGGTTAATTAGGTTTCTTCAAATCTAAACTAATTGATTAAGTTAATGACTTTTTCAATCAAATGATAACCAATTGCAAAATTTTTTTGGTGGTAACTAATTGCATATTTAATAATCTTAAATAAATATACCATATATTTAATGTGTTAAATGAAACAGATATATCATCAGCTCACTATTTAAACATCTACTTATCCATTTTTACCAAAAAGACATGTAATTATGTGTAATTTAGAGGATCAGTGCAGTATTTTTTTTTTCTCTTGAGTAAAAGAACTCTATGTGAATTGTCTAGTATTCATCATGTATTGATCATATTCAATTAACACTTATTTTAATGTTGTGATAAAACTCATAAACATAAGTTACTTAATTAATAATAGAACAAAAAAAGAAAAAGTCTCTGTTGGCATACTAAAATCGGCCATGAAAATGAACTTACATTTAACATGCGTATATGATGAAATGAATAACCAACATTTCTGAGGTGAGAGTTATTATAATATATTTTTATATATTAGATCATCAGGATTACAACCATGCTGGCCTAGTGGTCTCAGCGCCAGACTCAAGTTCTGGTCCTCGTGAGAGGGCGTGGGTTCAAATACCACTTCTGACATTTTGAGTTTCAATTTTCGTGTACTTTTGGGCTACTCGATTTCCACATTCAAAGCCTGGTCCAATCATTCCATATACATACATAGCCGCTACGTTTGGCCACCTGACCCAATAAAAGAAGTTTTCCATCGACAATAATCTACATTATCCGAGTATATATTGGGCTGTACTATGTAAAAGTAATGTGCACACCGCAAAATATTCATATATGTCTAAGAAATTATACAGCAGTATTTATTTACAATAACAGAGTCCTTACCAAAAAAAAAAAAATTACAGTAACAAAGTGTTCATTCACTCATCTTCACACTATACATAGCAAACTGAAAAAATAAGGTTTGTGCACAGAAGCTCTAGCATCAACTGATATGCTTCATTTATTTATTTTGCTATGCCTGCATAAGTCAGAGCATAAAATAAATTTGAACTTAGCATAAAATCTGGTAGCTGAAAATTGGGGTAAAGATTTTCTTAAAGTAATGATAATGAATTTTAATTCTACTGGAATATTTTAAAAATAATAATAACTATTCACTTAAAACAGATTATCATCTTAAGGTCTTAGATCGTAAGCGATAATTCAAACATTAATGTAGTTGGTTATGACTAACACATGCCTTACTTCTTTGCCTCATGTTTGATTCTAATAAGGCAAAGTAGGTCAAAGTAATGCTGACCATTCAAGCTAACCTTATTAGACTTATAAGCAACACGTGTAGTTGACATTATATTCCAATTGAGTTATAGAAGCCAGTAAAAAATAGTGCTTGATTGTAAAAACAAGAGCAAAATGAATGGTAAATAAATGTATACCTTGAATCAAATTATATTTGCTGCCACGTTCATATATATTGCCAATTATTTATTCGCTTTATTTTTGTCAATTCCACTACGAATATATTCTTTTGCAAGAATTACAAGCTATTTCTTGAATGGTTGATCTTTCTTTTCAGATTGCTCAAATATTATACAATGTTAGGGTTGATCGCTTCAATCCAAAGTAAAAGGAATAAATTGCTCGTAGCTATGAAATTCAAGATTATCTTGCATAATTTAAGCAATGACACTGCCCCCACCTTTATTGACCAAAAACTAAACAATTTAATAGTGTCCTAACTTTTGTGTGAAAACTTTATGTTGAGCAAATCCAGTCAACTTTATGTTGAGCATATCCAGTCATGCCAAGAACCATCTAACATCTGGGCTATGCCACAGATAATAATGTTATGGAAGGAGCATATATAAAAAACATGATATAACGTATGAGATACAAACTACAAAGCCCATCAAAGGATCTCATTGGCTCTGGTCCATGCCTATTTATTAATACACAGTTTTCCATATTTTCGCATAGAATCCATAGATAATTAGATTCGCATATGTAATATAAGAAATTTTCACTTATTTATACGTGTATCAAAATTAGTGTTTACAAAAAGTGTATACAAACAATATACCTGTGAAAATTAAATTTAAATTTTCAAATATAAAAAAGTGGAGAAAGGATGTAGTTGTAAAAGCACGTTGTACTTTCCACAATATATAGAATGAAAATGATACTTGAAAACTTATATGTTGTGAATATCCGCTTTGGATGTTCTTTTTTACCCCCTACAATTGATGAAGACAATGTTAATTGAAGGGACATTTTCAATGAAGTGCCTTTAACCATTACACTAGTTCATCCGTTGAAAGCAGTAGCCAGAATATATCTTTCATGAAAGCAACACTTCTTCATCTTGTTCATAGAAAGAGTAAATATAAAGGAACAATTATGAGAGTTTAATTTTAAAATATTGATAATATTAGACTGTTATATCTAATTAGATCTTTCCTTTTACGCGATCATTCAAATAGTTGAGGTAATCATATTTGTTGATGTATATATATCTAAGTTAATGACACTATAAAATTCTTTTATATTATCAGTATATCAAAATTAAATTTTAATTATAATTAGACAGGATCCTGTATTCTTTGTTGTATAACTATAATGAACGTGATGGTTGCTTTTGTGATGTGGGAATTGAATGTGACACCACTCACAAAGTTTGGTTCATTGGTTTGACAAAATGGACTAATTAATGGAATTCATGAATCACAGAATCGAGGTTCACGTAGGAACACAAAACTAGATTATTTCCGCTACAACAAAGATTGAGTAAAGGTGAGGAGCAGCGGGTGTGAAGACGCAATTCACCCATGCCATCATTGTCTTGGCTACTTTAGTTTAGTGGCATGGATGCTTGTGTATCAAGCTTTACTATTCAAAATTCGGTGCACCATAAGATTAAATATTTAAATGTGATGTTAATTTTGTGTTCAATCAGTGATGGCCGGTGTGTGTACACGCCATTGTTTTTCCTCTCATCATTGTTTCTACATTATTGATTATGATGTTACTTGATGGAATTTTTTTCATAGTTACATTCATTTGTTGTAAACAGTACATATATAGTTCAGCATCTAACTTTTGTTTTAAATTTTCAAAAAAGTCAAATTTGAATTTTTTATATAATTGCAAAAGTTAATAACTAGTTTTTTTTCCATATATTTTAATTTTTATATAAAAAATTCTAAATATATGAAAAAAAAATTTAAAAACAAAAGTGATTTTCATCTAAAATAATCTTATCCAAATGCCTCCTTCGATTGGAAAAAACACGCAAGGATTGATTCGAATTTCCATTGGAGAACAGACGGATTCCCTTAGTAAAGCTCTAGCTTTTTGTGATCGAATTGCAACAACATCCTTTGCATAATTGTTGGAAAGGAAACTTATCGTGATGATATTGGGTAAAAAAATTTATCACTTTTGCATTTTTATTCCAATTACTTGTGATAATTTGTTGTGGTCCCGTTGCTTTTCCTTTAATTAATTAGTATATCTTCTTCTCATTAGCTATTTTATTATCGACTTTGATTATGAAACAATGTAAATCTCATTATTTGTTTTATCATTGACTTAAATTGAGAAACAATGTAAGTTTTAAAAAAAGTTTGCACTATTTTTTATCTATGCATTACTGCATCATTAAAATTATTGTCTAATTCTTTATGATTTTAGGGTTTTTTTTTTCTTCTTCTCTTTTTCTTTTGGTCATGATTTCAAGGGCTTGGTTGGAGCTTAGAGGGAAGAGAAGCAGTGTGTGTTGTGTAATTAGTTTGCTATTTTGGTTTTGCTGCAGGAGGACAAGATAATTAAATAGAGATGCTTGCACCACGCCACGCCTACGTCAGGCCCATAGTGAAACACGAGGAGAAGGGCAGGAAGGGCCCAGCCCAATTACAAAAAAAAAATATAAACCAATGAGACCGATCCTAGTCATAATCATTTTGTTAAAATGTTACTAATATTATGATTTTATTAGAAATTAATTTAATTTAGGCTAGGTCACCTTTTTACGAGAACAATACTCTTGAATCTGAAATTTTGCTTGGAAAAAAAAAAGTGACAAACTACTTAAATTAATTAAATCCATTTTCTATATATTAAAAGTTACGTTCAAAATTAAAACATTGACATATGTCCTAATAGTTTGAGGCGCGCGGCGCATGTTGAACTGGCGACAGGGAAGAATAATCACAAGATTAAGGCCACGCCGATGACGAAAGCTGCCAGCTGAGGTAGAACTCACGAACCCACTCTGATTGATAATAAAGTGATGATTTTGACATACCTTCACAACCGAAGCTAGTAGTGTCAATCCAGAAGAACCCGTTCAATGATATGAGTTAAATAATATTTGTATATAAAATGGAAACTAATTGAAGAAATAAGAGTAAATAACTTGTATAATCCCTAAAAAAATTTTTATAAAATAATTTAATCCTTCAAAAATTAAAATTAAATTTGTGATCTCTCAATATCTTAATAATAGGACATATTAATTTATCTATGTGTATTTGATCTGTAAATAGTAATAGAATTGTTTATTAGCTTGCTAACATAATGTTAAATGATGCATATGCTATTTAAAGTAGAATAGAGTTTAACATGATTCATTTTGGTGGTTAAAATTCAGAAAATGAGTCATTTAAATCTCTATTATAAGTCATAAAGTGACTCATTTTGTGTAATTTTAGACAACAAAATGAGTGTGATATGTTCTAAAATAACATCATTTAGCTTGCCTCTAATGTTTTAATGGTATGTCATCATTGTACTGTACCAATATTTTAAGTGATACATATGTCATTTAAAGTAGAATAGAGTTTAACATAATTTATTTGGTAGTTAAAATTTACAAAATCAGTCATTTAAATCTCTATTATAAGTCATAAAGTGACTTATTTTGTGTAATTTTAGACAATAAAATGAGTGTAATATATTCTAAAATAACATCATTTAGCTTACCTCTAATATTTTAATGGTATGTTATCATTGTACTGTATTACATGTGTAAGTCTATTGTGAAGAACTAACAGAGGAACTAATATGTCCATTATTTTTAATCTTGAAGGACCACGAGATTAATTTCTTTTTTTGAAAAGTGAAATAATCAGATTCAAAAATCTTAAGAGACCAAATAGGTTGTCCACTCAAAAATGAATATCATAGGATGAGAAGGACTCAAAGTAGATTTGCACTTCACTAAAATCCCAACTTAGTCAAAAAGTCCATATTAATCACTCAAATTTCACAAATAGAGACAAGTTAGTCTCTTCATAAAATTGTCATATAAATTGTGTCATTTTAACTTATATGTATTGTTAACTTCTTTACATGTACTATTAATTTTCATGGTAGATTCTAACTTCTCTCGCTGCCCTAAACAAAATTATTTGGACCTTCTTTTTTACCGTCTCTCTCATCATAGTTCTCTCCTAGAAAAAAAATAATTTTAAGTTGTCATTTATTCTGCGTAGAACAAAAGAGTGGGACAAGTTAGGACCCATTGTGAAAATTAACAATAACATAAGTAAGTTAACAGAATACGTGAACATTTTTATTAACAATTTAGCCGACAATTTGATTGAGGGACTAACTTATCCTTACTTATAAAATTTAAGAGATTAATATGCGATTTTCTAAATGTAGAGGACTAATTTGTCCTCCAATAAACACGATGGACTGAATTGGAAATTTAGTCTTGTTTAGGTTAAGGAAAATACTTACTCTAATCCACGATTAGGACATGTTTCTTTGACTCATTGAGCACTCACATATCACTCATAAGGAAAATTTAAGAATCTATTTGATATAGTTGGTGAGACTAAATTTCTCTATTTATTATGTTTAATAATCTTAATAGCTATATTTTTACGTATAAATATAGATGTCGCTAAAGATTCAGAGCCTCAGAAAATCACAATGGTAGCCACGATCCAATGTTAATGACACAAAATTCAAAAAATAGCCCACGATTCTTTGCGGGGTAGCCGGGGCATACGATATCCAAACTTCAACTACCCATGATTGAATTGAGCGTGCCAAAGTCAAGGATCATCTTATCCATAAAGTTGTGGCATCGGCTATTGACATATTCGCCCAGACACAACCCCAGTTATATGACTTGATCGATTTACTAGAGTATGTTGTCTAAAAATGGAAGCCCGTAATTGAAATCTTGATTGAAGAATAATTGTATTAATCTTTCTTATAATTGCCCGTTGATTGATTAAAAAATCTAAAAACTTCTTAGAAATTTCTCACCTTTCAATCATTGAGGCATGTTTTTTTTCTTGTCTATTTTACATTCTTCTTATTAACCCATTGAACATGAAAACCGATGTCCAAAATGGCAATATTAACAATACTAAAATTCGAACTTTTGAAAAACATATATACTGTGGTGTCAAGAGACAAGAAATCAAAACACTAATAGAAGATTGGTCAGAGTAATAGATGTTTCTTTTCCTTAATCAGCGATTTCGACTTTGAGTTTTGATCCATTTGGATACGAAGTAATTGGTGTCGAAAAGTTGTATTTCCTATGATATTTTAAAAATGCTTGAATAAAATTCTCCTCTGATCCCAATAGAAGAACCCATGTGAAGAACATTTGGAAAATAACCCACGGGTGGCATATATGCATGTCGAATCTTTGATTGCTCCGTTCAATCGTACTAAGATTAGTCAAATTATTCGACATATCTTTTTTCTTCATCCACGTCACTAATCAAATATTAACCCAATCTCGTGAGTTTGACTTTAACGGGGAGAGGTTTTACATATTCCTGGTGGCCGCCGAAGTACGATATAATCGTGCTTCATTGAATTCAAACACTATGAACAAACGGTTGGTGTATTTGTACTACAACAAAAAGCCTGCTATGTGTCCCTATCGCGAAACAAGTTCGTGTTCTCCATGAACCTTGACGGCAGGGGTAATTTTTCAGCCACGAATATTAAACAATTTGTTTAGTCCTTCTATAGTTACACAGCAAAAAATATTTAATTAATTAAAAAACAGCATTTCAACCCAAGCTGGCTAAAACATGAAACATTATGTCGCTGCCGGTGGAGTATATAAGATATAGACGACCCACCAATTACACAAAGGCGTGGAATCTGGTCTATCAAATAAATAATAATAGACATTATATAAAATGCGTTGTCTCAAATTTTTAAAAGTATGATTATGAAGATTAAAATTTATATATAATTGAAAAAACTGAAAATTTTTGTTTTTGAGATTTTGATTATTTTTAGAAAATTATTCAAATATATAAATAATAATTTTTATTAAAAAAGTAATTTTGATTTTAAAAAAAAACTCATCTAAAGGCACCCATAATCTAATAATTAAGAAATTAGAAGCGCTTGGTTGCTAAACGATTGCGGCATTGCACCACTCACTTCTATAATAATACAATTAAAACCGTGGCGAGGAGCACACCGCTCTTGTGGAACATATGTTAATTATTGCAATTGGAACGGTCCCATTAGTACATCTTGATTCATAAAACAAACGCCATAAATAAAAATAGCATGTTTACGACTGATTAGGCCTAATGACGCTCATAAATAATTATAATGAAAACAAATTCGTGGCTCCCTACCCAACTACAATTTATAACCTAGTAGTATATAATATTCTTCACATATATATATAGCTGAAAAAAGAGGGAGGACAATTAAAAAGACCATTTCTTCTATTGCTCATCATTCTTATAAGAGAAATACTTAACTGTACATTGATCAAAAGAAAATACTTGTTCTGATTCATTTGTTAATTGACACATAAATTTTTTGGGTTATTATTGTCTCTCATTTTCTCTATATTTTTAATGCAGTAACTGATTTATTAATCAATAAATAAAGCAACAAACATATTTTAGTTTACTCTTTAGATTACCCAATAATTTATCTTCTTATGAGTTGCTCATTATCACAGCATTACTTGCAATATTGTAGACCTCAACCAAGTTATGTTATCCATTCTTACAATGTCGCACTTTTTGTATATATAAATATTCTATTTGGGTCATTAATTAGAATTGTATATTGAAACCACCTCACATGCTGTCAAATTGGAATAGATCACAATAGTCCATTTCTTTATGTAGTCAATTACTATAGCCTCATACATTCCCCGACCAATAAATGAATCACATCGCCCACAATACAAAGAATATAATTCAATACTAGTATACCTATTTATCTAACCCTAGGAAAATAGATCACTAACTGGAATAACATTCGGAAAAACAAATAAAGAAAAAACTCAAATTTCCCTCACTACCTAAGCAATATTGCTATATGTATACACATCTATGTATTGGTTTAATGTGGGGACATACGCCACGCTCCATGCCCTGGCTTTTGAGGACAAAACAAAAAATTGAGTCGTAGCCTTCTGAAATGGCAGGTGAGCTTTCCCTTCAAATGAGTCACATCCTAATCAGCATGGACCCAACCTATGTGGGCCCAACGATGGCCCATGCAAGGAAAGGGCAATAAGTCTTCATAGGGACCCACCATCAGTTTTGGGCCCAAAAACGTAGACGCATGCGTGTGTACTAGAAGGTGATGCGCCTGACCTGTGATCGATCGTCTTACATAAAAATTTCACTCCATTTGATTAAATATAAATTTCTTATCATTGATCAAGAAATTATAATTTAAAATATAAACATAGGAAATTTGATCAATGATAAAAATTTATAACTGATCAAACTTTGTAAAATTTTTGCACATAAGAGTATAATTTGACTGAGGAATGAGTAATTTAGAAGAGCTGGCTCAACCGCCAAATTGCCATAGCGACACTAACAATGCCGGCAATTGCTTGAGATTGGAACATATGGCTACACGTGGCCCATGATATTTCACTTTGGTCTAAACCTTCATACACCATTGTGCCGTTGTTGAGCAACGGTGAGGTAGAAGATGAACCATCCTGTGACGCCTTCTGACTGCAAAAAAAAAGAAAAAGAAATAAATATTTAATAAGGTCTAACAAGCTTTATTAGGATTACGTATAAATTATAAGGTGTTAGATTTATACTATTTATATTATATATGAATTTCAATACCAAAAAAAAATATATTATATATGAATTTTCCTATTAAATTTTAAAGCTACTTGACGAAGACCACAAGACTGCAACCCCGAACGTGTCACAACAGTATTTGTGTAACGGTTACGAATTCCATCACACCAGCTGGTTACCTACTTCAATGCACTAGCCAGTGCCTGTGCATCTACAGGCTTTGGCATGTGTGCCAGCCCTCAATTATCGAAACCCATGTGCAAAAATTAATACGTTATCGGCTCATCATGCTATTTCAGATTCGGGAGACAATAATTACTATGCACTGTGTCATAACTCTCTGGTTCTCAAGACATGGTCCCTGGTCCCTGCCTCAGGAGACTGACCACATCAGCAATTATCGATTGGGAGACATAAATAATCCTTCTGGTGGGTATTATATCTCATTGGTCTCTCTCTCTAATTAATCCCCGGTCACGCGTTGGGTTAAGGTTTTAATCCGTGCTTAGTAGTCTAGATTACTAGATTGCTTGCAATTGTAAACAAGAGGTTGATTTGACAAACATTTTCAACTTAAACAGGGATGACAAATTTGACTGTCCATCTGAATTCCCGCAACTACAAGTTATCAATGTTAATCTCTTATGTAAACCGATATTTAGTAATGTGCAAGACCTCATGTCCTACATGAAGTATCACCTAGTTTAAAAAATATGTATACAGCTTGTGCAAGGATTATCATCATAATATTTGAAAGAATACCTTTGCTGATAATACATGAAAGTGATCAATACCAACTTAACATGCATGAAGTAGGTGTCTTATTGCACCCCAAGCAAAGTGAACTTACAGGTTTACCTAACTGGTGCCTTTAAGGAATTAAGGTGGAAAGTTTTTATCTTGTAAAGAAAAATTTTTATGTTTTCAAAGCTTTTACCCATTGTAACAAGAAAAAAGTTGATACTCATTTAAACATCTTAAAATTTATTTATTTTTAATATCCTTAACCAATGGTCCCAAATAAAACCCTAATGAATAAATAATACTAGTAACTCAACAAAGCAAAAAAGTTGAACGTTAGAAAACAACAGAACGGTAACTGTACGAGCCCCAACGTTCATCTTCGCAAATCCCAAGCCATCGTTGGTTAGAAAAAATGTTGAAAAATACGAAAAATTATTGCACCACAATAAAATTACTGCATGCCTCTAGCACCATATTAATTAATGTTTAATTTTATTTATTTTTATATGTCGTTAATAAAGTGAATAACAACTGTCAAAGACGAAACTACCGTTTAAAAATCAAGCTTAAACTAACCTGGTACTGGGAGCAGGGCAAAAGGTCACGGTATAATCCGCATTAGCACAAGTAAACGTGCTCGTCTTATCATCGTACGCGTAGCTATACGCGCGTGGGCAAGCGCTCTTAAAAATCTGCGAGTAGCTCGAAGGCTTGCATGTATCCGGCGTCCCGTACGCGCCGCTGCAGCAATACTGCGGCGAACCGAAAGCCTCGCACGCGCTCTTACACGCAACCCCTTCTTTCCCATCCTCACTCATAACTTTCAGCTCCGAAGGACACGCGCCGTTCAAATCACCTACGCACCCCGTGGCGGAGCAGTTCCCGCCGCCAGAGCCGCCGCTGGGAACCACCAGCATGGGGACGTTGTAGCCGTCGACGAGGCTGACGTCGAAGAAGTCAAGGCCGCCGGCGCCGTCCAGGGTGAACTCCGCCAGGGTGGCCGGTGGGGTGGCGCCGTTGCCGGCGCATTCCAGCTTGCCGGAGCCGCAGTCGCCGGTGACGCAGGAGAATTTTCCTGTGGAGTCTTGGGAGCAGAGGGTTCGGCCCCAGAAGCGGCCGCCCCACGAAGCTGGGGCGGTAACAGGGGTTGTCTCACCTGGTTGAAGGACGAAGCCGGTGGTCGAAAGAGGCGAGACCCCAGCGTTTGAGAGGATTCCAGGCCACACGGTGTAGTCGCATTTGTTAACAAAAGTGAATGTGGTTGCCATTACCCCTGCATTAACATTAATTGTATATTGTCAATAAAAATACGTTGATTATATTAGATGGATTTAATCAAAAACTACGGTGCTGCGAAATGTTATGTTGTGTGTGTTACGTGTTTAATATTTTTTATTTGTGAATACTGTAATTTAGTAATATTATACAATTAAGAGAAATTACTGGAGCCTATTTTTTATTTTGTAGGCCGTGTTTGGTTGAAGGATATAACGGAGCTAAATTTTTTAATGTATAATTTTATACACTGAGTTATCCTCAATTTTACTCCTCATACCTTATAGTGTAAAAGAATTATTGACTAATGATTGATTTACATTGTAAAACTATTTTTCAATAATAATGCATCAAAATTAATCGTAAAAGAAACTTGTTATACGATTAGGATAAATAAGTAGTCAAAGTTATACTAGTCTGAGAATTTTGTTTTGAATCATGTTGTAGTGATAGATGAAGTGTTAATAATTAAAAATGAGAATGATGGTGGAGCTTAATGATCGCAGAATAGCGTGTGGGCAGTATGCTGAAATGAAAGTGGGGGATATAGAAAAAGGAGGAGGTGGAGCTGAGATAACTGGTACCCCGTGTGAATTACCTGATAGTGATAGATGAAGCGTTAACAAGAATGAGAAAAGTAATGAAGCATGTTGATCCATAATATTGGGTATTCTAATGTGTCAAAATAAAAATGGGGGATATGTATGTATAGCAGAAGAAGATGGAGCTGGTATCCAAGTTCTTCTTCTGTGAATTAAAAAAGAGGAAAGAGGGAATGGTATGAGGGCGAACAACGGTGGGGTTTTGGGGTTTTTATAGCAGAAATTGGTGACGTGGTTGATGATTGGAAAGGGCATTAGAGTAGTTTTATGGTTTGGGACCCGTTTGGTTTTACTCTTACCCAGAAACTTTTCGGTTGGGGATCCCTCTTTGTTGGGTGGGACCGGGGACACGACACTGAGCAAAGTAACGTTCTTTGTTTCTTTCACTTCTTTTTATTTTCATCTGCGCGAGGGAATTTTTGCTCATTAAAGCAAAAACATTATAGTTCACTCCTTAATTAAAAACTAAATAATTTAGTTTTAAAGCTTTTAGATTCCATTTTCCTTGTTTTTCAGCACATATTTTATCCCAACAGAAAATTATATGGAACTCTCGCGGTCTCGGAACACATATATATGGCAACATATACAAAACATGAAATATATAAAAGTCAAATTCAATTAGAAAATTATTAGGCATAATACACAAAATAATATTACGATAGTGTGATTGTTTGTGTTCAACGTACAGTAATAGAGCCTTGTGACCTTCAAGAAATTTGTGTGGTAACGTTCAGAAAGATGCTTAGGCTTTTAGTCTATACCAAAGCCAACTGGACTCCTAATTCAGTGAAACCATATATAAGAGCTTTTAAAGGGGTTCTTTCAAGTAATGCAAGACTTAAGACACAACATATATCACATACCAAATTGGAGTTTGATCGAAACACATATTGCCCACAAAAGAGATTATGCGTCTGTGGTTGATCAATAACTAATTTCTTAATACTCTTTTTTTTTTCCACCGGTCCAACAAATAAGACAAATAAGATGTATATGTATCTCGTTTGGTATGAAATTTGGCAGTAAAGTTGTCATTTTCCAGTGAGAAAGTGAGAGAACCTGACTCCCTTTGATTGCATTCGATGTGGAATTTCTCACCTTATGATGAAAAAATGTGTAAATTCGAATTAACCTTCTCGTGCAAATCTCGATCATTTCGTGTAGAAAAACCGATCGAGCTTAAATCACAAGCCAAACGGATGCAGTGATCATAATTGCATGAGTATTTCTTTCTGTTTTTCCTCTTATTCCGTATGCAATTTGCTGCAATTGATTTCCAGCCACATCCATGTTTCCAGATATCATTTGTGGTGGGGCATTTTTTATTATTGCTCTTCAATAGCCTCGCGTTATATTGGATCCAGAACTGAAAATACTGCGAAATCTGAACATTCCCGTCATGAAAGATAACGGTTGTTTTCCTGAAATTCCTGCCATATCTCACCACATGCTACCATTGTCAATTCTTTCTTACATGACAGAAAATTTTCACAGAATATGTGATAGAAATCTAGATGGTACTCGGATAAAATAAAGTTATGTAACTCACTCATTTATTTAGAAGTTAACAATTATGAAAAAATATTCTAAATATAAAATTATGGTCAAATTTATGGTCATCTATCATTTTTCATATTAATGTCTATAAATATTAAGCAGGATAATGTCTGCTTTTGTTATCATTAAATAAAATAAGATTATATTAATCTTTAAATTTTTGAGGTTATGAATCAGTTCCAAAAAATTCTGCCTCATAACACATTCTTAAGAGGCAGGAATGACTTTTAAAAACCAGATCAAAAGTACATTAATTGTTCTGTTTATTAAATAAAAAATACTGACATATACATTTTTTTTTTTATAAGTGACGAAAAACTCAAGCTTAGTAAGATTGAGTAATTAAATTACGATACAGAGAAATAAAAAGTTGTGCATCACGGTCAACCAAAAAAAAAAATGAAAATATAATAGAAGCAAGACCTATCAACATAAGCTATACAAAACAGTTAAGAAGAGTCAAACTGAACAAATTACACCCCTTATAAGATAATCCAATCAAATCTATGAAGATATAATCAACAAAAATAATCTTAAGTCAAAATAAAAAATTATCTAGACCAATAAATAGAATCTATTCAATTCTAAGAATCACTAAAAAAAAAAAAAAACACTATACTTTTATCAAGACCAGAAGCAATACTGACATATACTTTTAATATGCAAGAGCATCCTTAAAAAAAACACTATTAAACCAATTCTTAAGTGTGACTGCGGCAAATCTTACTGTACGTATGGTGGAAAGATGATGAAACCCACAGATGTTAATAACATAATATACAAAGGAAAGTGGGGTTGAATTTTAATTGAAATTCCGTCAGGACTGACTTCTTCAGCAGCCCTGCTCCTGCTAATTTCCTTGATAGAGATACCAAATGGACAAAAAGCCACCACTCTAATTTGGCAACCTTTTCAATTTTGACACGTTTTGCATCACATCTAATAAATTATTTTTAATGTTTGGTGTCAAATTAAACTTGAACATTTCTTAACACCCCTTTGGATTATTTCATACACCATTTTACTCCTGGCTATACCAGCAACTAGCAATTACTAATAAATTCACTGGTCAGGCCTATTTTGCAGTTGAGTTGCTGTGTCTGCTTCAACTTCCCAATTTCTGATTGCGAAAATTCTTGCCATTGTTGAACTGCTTCAGTTCTTTTTTGCCTTTTTTTTTTTCTTCGTTGAACAACTGCTTCAGTTTCTTGCTGTAATCAAAATTTTCTTTAATTAGGTATTAGGTTATTGCCCCGCAAGTTGATCACACCGGAAAACAACCACACATCAGGATATTTAAACATATCTCATCCAAATTAAATCCCCCTGCCCTTTTAAAATATCCAAAAGTCAGAGAAAGCGCAACTAAAATATCTGGGTTGATACTGGCTGCAGCTGAAACGTCAAATCGATTTATGAAAAACATTGTGGCATTTGAATTATATATGAGAAATTATTAGGCATTAATAGATAAAAAAAAAGTTATGCAATTTTCAATTTTTCGCTCAATACTATAGTTTTGTAATTTATTATTTTCATATTTTTAATATAATAGTTGACATATCAAATTGTGAATAGAAATTAATAGAGGATTGATTCGAGTGAAAAGGGTATCATATCAGTATGAAGTTTTGGCTTTTATTTGGAGATTTGGGTGTATGAAAAAAATATCATTGGAAGGAATATTCGCTTAAGTGTATTACATTCGAAGATTAGTCTCATCCATAGGTAGAGACCACTCTATAAAATAAATAAAAATAAATTGTAAATAGAATATAATAGCATTTTTTTGTGAGAACGTAGAAGAATTCTTCTTGAATTATAGTAGTATCTCTATTATCTAATAAGTATCAATATTCACTTTTATATACATATTATGAAAATGATTGTAGGAACTTATAGTTAAATAAATTTAAATATATTTAACAATACTATCATTATCATCATCTAGTGATCTAACACTCGTTGTCATATTTAATCTATTCACTAACTCTTTCTTATAAGAGTATCAAGGAAAAAAATAATTGATGTTGTCTAAAATTCTTAAAAGAATAAATAATAATGAAAAAATAAAATTTTGTATATAGACACTTACTAGCATATTTTTAAAAATGGCTCGGACTGACCAGTTGAACCAATAAATCGGCGAACCGGTCACTTGGCCGGTCTGAGTCGCATTTAGGATTGAGCAAGCATATAAACTGGAATGAACGGGTCTAAACCGGCCGGTTTCTTACAAATTTTCATGAATTGATACTGTGTTGGTCTCTTCTCTCTGGTTTAAGGGCAACACGTTGTCGCACCAAAAGCAACATATCCAATGTCCAACCCCTATGAAGGCTGTGTACAGTTCTAACATGAAATCTCATCTATCGCTGATCCTTTATATGCATTTGGTTGTTCATTGCCTTCAATAAATTGGTTGGATTCCTCTGCAACCCCTCAGATTATGACACACACACACATATATAAACACCAGTATGAATAGTTTATATTTTATATTATTTATGCATCATTAAGATATGTATTGGATTTATAAATTATATAATTTTTATATTTATTTAATTATATTCAATTTAACATGTTCAACCAATGACCCATTGACCCGATACTAACCGAGTCGAGCACAGGGCCGAGCTTGAAAACCCATACTACCTCCATTCTCTATTAAGTGTCTATCTTCACTTATACACATATATTAAAAAAATGATTGAATTATATCTAAGTAAATTTTATAATACTACCCTTATTATCACATACTCCAATACTTTTTTTTATATTTAATCTATCCACCAACTCTCTCTTATAAGGGTATTATAGAAAAAATAATTAATGTTATCTAAAATTCTTAAAAGGATAAATAATTATAGAAATATAAAATTCTATAGACAGACGCTTATTAGATAATAGAGGTGTATTAATTGTTTACCATTATGGTTCACACCTTCATGTGCAGTCTTTATTGAGGTTGGGCATTTAAGAACGCAAGTTCATGTAATTAAGACCATGTTCACATAGCGTTGAGATTATAGTAGAAACTTAACAGATATTTTGTGCCTCACTTTACTAATTATAGCGTTCTATTGGGCAAGGGGTCACTCTCCCCTGTTTTAATATGGTGATAGCAAGCAATCTCATGACTCTTCAAAGCACACGAATTGCGACTATGTTGAAATAAACAGAGACTCATGCTAAGATTCTTGCTATCGTCCATTGCCAATGCCAAGTTGGTTCCTTGAATTTGGACACACAAAATACAAGCCAGGTTCATACAAAATTGGAGTTTGATCGAAACACATATTTTAAGCAAGGGACATTAATTAATTAATATTACGTTATAATTTTATAAAGTTACTCTAGTTATATTAAGGGGCTCTACCCTAAATGTGGCATTCTTTGAGGCAAATAGCATTACCATCTACTCTGGCCTCAATTCACATATTCAGTTACCTTTAAGTTTGCATATACATATTGTTATGGATCAATGTCCATCAACAATTGGCTTTAAATTTGCCTCAATATCCCTTGAGATATACATGTGTATGAAAAAAATATCATTAGAAAGGGTCTCTATTTAAGTATCATATTGAACATTCGGGATTAGGTTCACCCAATCAAAATAAATTGTGAATAGAATATAATATCATTTTTTTATTATTGTGAGAAGGCAGAAGAATTTTTCTTGCATTATATTTCATTCCTTTCAGAATATTTATTCATTTTCGAATAATTTTATATTTTAAAATATCTGTCAGTTTTATATTTTAATAAAGTATTAATTTTTTATATTCTAATACTACTTCTAATTAATTACATATTTTCATAGTATTTTATTTAATATTAGTCTTGAATATTGTGCTATATTAATTAACATGTAAATATATATTAGTCTATTCACTATGTTTTACTTAATTACCAATATCATTTATTATCTTTTTTAATATTTGTGATTGTCCTAAATTGACAAATATTTTGAAAGGGAGAGAGTGTACTATTATAGTTCACACCTTCATGCATAGTCTTTAGGGTTGGGCATTTAAGCAGCAAGTTCATGTAATTAAGAGCATGTTCGCACAGCGTTGAGATTATAGAAACCTAACAGATATTTTGTGCCATACTTCACTAATTATAACGTTCTACTGGGCAAGGTGTCACTCTCTCCTGCTTTAATATGGTGATAGCAAGCAATCTCATGACTCTTCAAAGCACACAAATTGTGACTTCAAAGGATCCGGATTCAGGTGGGTAAGGTTGAATGGCATAACAATCTCTTGGAGAGATTCTTGCTATCGTCCATTCCTAATGACAAGTATTTGATTCGTTCCTTGAATTTGTACACCCAAAATACAAGTCAGGCTCTGCTTTTATGCTGCTTACCATTCAATTGTTTGGATCAATTTCCCTTTTGTTATAAGTAAGAACCTTAGCACTAATTAAGATTGGATTCACTAAGAACTTGTTTGTTTTAGCGGTCAAATGCATGTTAATTTGATCAAAGGAAGGTTATTAAAGCTCCTTTCACATAACACATCTTATTTAGGAAGCTAAATTATTGAGTGTCCTTGAGGGCGAAAATTCTCTAGCATTGCTTGAAAATTTGCTTAAAACTTGTCATGAGACAAGCACCGAATTTTCAAGAGATAATAGTGATTTTGCTTTGATCTTTCAGCGAGAGCATCATGATTTTGCGTAATTTTACATACAAATTCTGTTGCAGTATGGAAAACTCTTGTTATATTATATGGTAAACTTAAGCCTAGCTAGCAAAAATACAAATAGAGATGTGATGAAAAAGGAATCATAAGAAAGAGATCGGTCCAAAAGCAAGCAAGACATAAAGAAATAATTGGGTTTCGTCAAAAAGTGCTTAACCTTTTTTAACGAAATCATTGATAATTGATCATATAAAGGTATTCCTCAATTTCATATTAATATTTGATTTTGAGACATCATATAATTTTAGTATATAAAAAAATGAATGTACCTGGTAAATACTTTTCTTTTTAATGTATTAAAAATAAAAAAAAATTTAAGAACAACTACTAATATAAAATAGAAAAAATAGTAAAAAACTGAAATAGATGACATTGTACACTAGAGGAAATGACATCATAATGTCGTATTTTGCATGGAAATGAGTGGCTATAGAACCTTTCTACAGCTTGTTTTAACGGTTATTGACATTGGTGGCATTTATTGCAAAATCGATTGATCATTTTTGTAATCATGTAAAATCACACTTCATGACATATCAAATTATACAGTTGCCACATTTTTGGACATAATAGTAGATGTAAAGTGCGTTTAGTTAAAAAGTAAAAATAGAAAAAAAAAATTCATGAATAAACTTTATGTATAAATTAAGGGTTATATAACTATTTAAGAAAATAAAAAAAAATTTGATATTAGAAAAATGAGATTTTATATCTTCAAAGTATATGGGATCTATTAAAAACTTTTACAACTTGCTTGTTATTGTATTCTTAGGGCACTGATTAATCAAACCCATAAATTAATTATATAGTTGTCACATATTTTGGATATAATTATTTCCCTGAGAGTGTATTTGGTTAAAAGGTGAAATTGGAGAAAATATTTTCATGGACGAGTTTTATATGTAGTTTTAGATATAGAGTTTGTTCATAAATTTGTTTTCTATATCCTTATTCTCTAATCAAATACACAGTCCCATGTTTTAGTCTAATTTAGAAACTACCTTGATTAATTAAGCTTATCCATAATTTTTTTCTCTAATTGTATCTTTCAACCAGCCACACACTTACCTAGATGATTATGTCCAAAATATGTTACAATTGTATAATTAAAGTATACATAGGGTTTGTTCATGAAAATTTTCCTTATTTTTTACACTATGACCAAACACAAAACCCTATGTTTCAGTCAAATTCAGAAATTGCCTTAATTAATTATGGCAAGTTTTCTTTCTAATGTAAATTTCTATTCACCAAAATAAAAATTGAAGCCGGCAAGCTCATGGGAAGTTGAATTGACTTGTTTTCCTCAAAGAAACTCCATAAATCATCTCCAGAGATCCCAGGACATTTTTCAAAATTGTTGATGCACTTAGTGAAAAATATGTGTGTCTTTCGAGTTGGTTAAATTAAACCCATCAATTCATCGATTTCAACCCAACCTGATTCACAAAACACGAGTTGGGTTGGATTGAAAAATTTCTAACCTATCATGTGTGGGTTGGGTCAAGCATTTAAAAATGTTTAATCCACACAACTCAACCTAACACACCCAACTATTTGCCCTTATTATTATGCAATTATCATGAAGAACTGAAGCGATAGCGATTTTTCAAACGATCATCCAATCCTCCGCAGTGTCCGCATGCATCCAATATTGAAGATCACATCAGCATGATGCAAGAAGCAGGCGGGCCAATTCGAGGTTCGTGTCGACGTTGCGCAATTTGCTTGGCACCATGCTTTTGGAGTTTCCAATCGTACGCGACAACTTCCGCAGTGTAGTGAATCCAATGTAGAACCACCTGCTCGCCCTGCTTGCAAGGTCAATTCTAGCATCCGAATATGGTTCATTGGCTTAGCAAAAGCAAGCTGCAGCTTCACAATAGGTGGCATGAAAATTGCCACTCTGACTTAGAATAGAATAAATATTGTGGATAATTAAACGTTGTTTGTCTTCTAGATCTCACGAAGAGAGAAGTAAAGATTTCTTGTCTTTTATCAAAATCACTTCTAAGAAAAATATTAAATATAAATTATTTTACTTTAAAATTAATTCTAACTTAATCGATTGTGACAAAATTAATTCTATAGACGTGGAACAAAAAAACACATGCACTGCATTGATATGTGTTCTTCTAGAATACACCAAGAATAAAACAAAAGGCTAACACTGTGCTCTGCCCGCAAGAACCGTGAACAAGAGCTGGGAAGCTTGATAACCTATCCAATTTTGTTGCGTGAGAAATTCCTATGAAAACCTAAGTACTTCGGCAGGGCCTATATTAGATTAATTGCCTAACAAATTAAATTGGCTAGTGTGAGCATAACTCGAAAATCCATTCAGCCCAAATGTGTTCGAAACTTTTTTTTTTTAATTAAAAAATGTGAGTAAGAGGAGACATCCCCAATACTAATGGGTAGGATACCAATGCTCGAACTAGGGATTCAGCTAGTTAAGGTGGTGGGTATTTACTGAGCTTAACTTATGACAATCACACCATCCCACCAAATTGAGCCAGCTCAATGCCACTCAAAGGAGTCATTGATATTGTCCCTGAGTTATAGGAGATCTCCCTAACAGTTGCCCACCAACTGATGATTTTATTAGTTGGGAGGAATCTAACCTGTAACTATGGGGAGTGACGAACTCATTCCTTGGACACTGATTGTGCCAACCTCAATTGGCAATGTGTTCAAAACTTTGTATTAGATATAAAAACCATTAGCGTGCCATAACCCAACAGTTTAAGCATTTGGGACAAACGGTTTCATCACATGGTATCAAAGTTTTTACGATCAAGTGATTTAGAATTCGATCCTTGTTGGCTCCCACTTCTAAATAAAAAATAATTAAATTTCAACACAAAGGTATGGTAGGCCTGTGTATTGTCCACGCTTCAAGCCCAAAAAAGACATTCGCGTAAAGGGGTGTATTAAATATAAAAACTATTAGTGTGTCATAACTCAACAGCTTAAACTTTTGAGACAAATGGTTTCATGACACTTTGATAATTCTAGTTTTTTTTTTTTTTTGGTCTTGGAGAAGTGGGTCACACACCAGCTCTGCTGGTATCAATCTCGGGTGCAGTTGCTTTGGAGACGCTATGGTCTGCCATTTTGCTTATTCCTCAACTGCATAATTCTAGTTCGTTGCATTGAATTATGAGGTCTAACTGGATTTAATTTGGTTGATTTGGGTTAGTGAGACAAAATCCACCTACACCCAACACCAAAACCATCCCTTGTTTTGTTTTTGGTCTGAAAACCATCCCTTGTTTATAATCATTATGGATTTTTATTTAAGGTTATTGGACCGGCCCAATACCTGATCGGGCCATGTACAATAGTATATGTTACAAAAATAAAAAAAAGACTTATAGTATTGAACCCTTTTACCTTATCATATTCTTTCTTGATACTGGCTAAGCCATACAACTGAGTGGAACAAAATGAAATGTGATTAAATGATATAAGATAAAATCGCCAAAAAAAAGTTGTCATCTCACTATTTTAAAGTTATATGCTCTTAATCCATTCTCCATCCTATTTCATCTAACTTGGAGAGGGGAAAAAAGATATTGAATGGAATGAAATGAGTTCTATATCTAATACTATCCAATTCATTCACTCAATTTTAGATGGGAATCTAAACATTGACTAGGCGAGAAATGGAAGTGCTGAGCAGAAGGGAATGGCTAGATAAAGACAACTGAGCAATTCAAACGGGGCAAATGCCAGATGTTGGAGTGCCACTATTTTGTTGCACATGAGTTTTTAGCCAAACTATACCAAATTTAAGGGGCACATCAATAACAATAATGCTTCCTGCATGAACAAATTCAATCGTGCTAACATTCAATTGCTTGATTAGCTCCTAACAAGATCTCGTAATGCACGAGAAAAGCCTGGCTTGGAGTCAAAACTGTAGTTAGTTTGTTTACTATTAAGCCAAGAAGAGGTGTTGACTAGTGATAGGCAAGCATTATATCATGGTGTAAGTCCCACACCGGGTGAAACAATCAGAGAGAACCAAGTTGGGTCCTATAAGAGGATCAGATCAAATTAAGAAAATTCTATGATCCTTCAGGCAGTAAAGGGATATGAAGAGTGGTGGTATCTCGCAACGAAAAATGCGAGTGGGGTGTCCGCCCTTAGCCTGGTTACGACACCTGGGCACTCTCCCACTAGCCCATCTGATCCCTGCCCTGAGAGGACCAAAATGTATATAACACCAGAACCAAATGTTTTTATTTATAAAATAAAAAATTAATTTCTCATTTTGAAAAATCATATTTCTCTTTTAAAATTGTTTGTGGTGCTTATATTATTCCTTTTACATGGAAATTAATTTTAATTGTTAAGTTGTAAATGAAAAATGTGTCCTCTTCATAACCTTTTTTGGTTTTTTTTGGCTTCCTTTAGAAAATCTCATCTAGACAAATGTACAAGTGGAGAAATAATTCTATTGTTAATACATGTTTTTCCGAATGATTTTGAATCATAATAATTTATTTTGGGTATAGGAATCATTCATTTATTTTTGGGTTTTTATCTTTGAAAGTGATTACCATTCACTTGTAGCGTGGATACATAAAGATAAGGATGCTTATATGGAGGCAACCGCACTCAAGAGTTCACTTGCAAAAAAAAAAAAAAAAACTCGACTCTATCTTTTTAATCTTTACTTTAGAGAGCAAACTCATGCTCAACGTGTTATAAACAATGGATAGAAAAACGAAGAAACAAGTAAGAATAAGTCAATTCTTTGTCATTTATGTGTGTAGAACAATGTTATCCTAGATTTCTATTCATAGACCATTCATTACAATGAAAATGGAAGGATTTAGAGAATAATTTTAATTAATAGTAAATAATATTCTATTCAGTTACATAAATACAATAATAAACATTTATAAAGTATTTCATTTATAATAGTTTCACTATTTTTTGGATACTTTTGAAAGTCAATATGGGTTGAATCTATAATCTTATAGCAAACTATCCAAACTCCTTATCAAAGTTATCATTAGCTCAATCCTAATGGCTTTATAGCGGTTGTAGTAATTTTGTTGAAAATAAAAAAGTGGAAAACATAAGATATAAATATGGACTAGAAAAATGATAGGAATAAATAAGAACTCATGTAAGATTTTCACTTTCGGAAAATACACTGGCAGAAAGTAAACCCTCAAATTCTTTCAAAAATTGATTTAAATTTTTTGTATTATGGACATTTTTAGGTCATTTATGAACTTCTTACATCTGTTTTTTTCCCACTCCTCTTTGAACAAGTATGTGTATGAAATTTATATCAAGGAATTGTATATAGCACTAGCGAAAATCTCCTTCAAAAACACCAAACAAAACAAAGTGTTCCAGCTTGCTTTAATTCCCTATACAAATATAATTGGAGAAGTAAACAATAAAGACCGCCAGGCCTGGTAATTTGCATAGATCATAGATACAGAGAGTTGAAAATTTAAACAATAAAAAAAATACTAAATTACCAATATTAGAAGGTTGAAACACTAGAGATTATCCTAATAAGAATCTCAGAATCTTAACCCATCCATAACATCCAAAACATGAGAGTTTTGATCACCATATAACCCCGTAACAGGTGAATTCCCAGCACTCTTGCTGGAATACAGCACACTGGCTTCCATTTTCTTCTTGGTCGAAGTAAAATTTTCACTTTTGCTAACTCCTGGGGTCCTTCCCCTGCCAAGTACCTCATCCAATAAACTCCTGTCTTCTTGAGAAATTTGAGTTCCTTTTTGCTTTTTCCTATCACTCTCTAAGGTTATAAACTGCAACATCTTTGAGTGAAAATCAAGCCCCTTGTGAGGGTTACTTGCTATTGGCTTTGGATTCTTAACATTACTATGTCTGTATTTTACAAAGCTAACCAAATGGTGAAGCCCAGCCAACAATTCAAGGATGTAAAAATCTATCTTCTGCTTGTCAGCATAATGTAGTGTCTGGAGGCGAATCAGGTTACTTTCTTCGGTTGTGTAGACACCAAACTCATTACTGCAAAATATAGAACAAAATATGTTACATAAACCATGTTGCTGACTTGAGTTGTCATATAAACACGAGATTCATATTTGTGACTAACCCTCCATTTGCCCATTCACCAACCCATCCAAAGCCTTGGTGTGCTCTGCCAAGTACATGAACATGAAAAATGAAAGTCAAGTCCATCGTGTATAAACAATTGCAGGGATATTTGACCCTTTTTTTGTTTCATATAACAATATAAGGCCATCATGGGCTAAGAAAAACAGTGACCAACCCGCTATAAGAAGGCCAGAATCATTATGATTTGTCTTGCAGATGTTTGGATAATTTGAGAGTTATTTTGTTTGAGATTTTGCTAAATGATTATGAAATTTAAATTTTATAAATAAATAAATTAATTAAAAATTATTTTTTTTCAGAAATTACTCTTTCTAGTTTATATAAAAGGTTTGAAAATTGATTTTTTTTATATTCTACTTACTTTTAAAAAATTGTCTAAATATACCCCAAAAAAAAAAGATATTTTAGGTTGAAAGAGTGATTTTACCCCAAAATAATTCCGTCCAAACGCACCTTGAATATGCTATTTTAAGTTTTTTTTTAAATAAAAGAAGTGCTTCTCATTCTTTTAACATATTTGGATGATTTAGGCTAGTTAATATAATTTTGACCTTTTAATATACCTAAACATAATTAATTTTATATCTAAATATAAATTAGATTTTTGCTTTTGAAAACCACTTTTAAAAATTTACCAAAAAAATTAAGACCGTCCAAAACTCTTATAAAATTTATATACTTAAATTTGTCGTGGACAACGACTTTAGAAGAGCCAAATTTGTCGTGGACAATGACTTTAGAAGAGCTAAAGTCATAAAGTACAAGTGGAATTTTCAAACAAGTATTCTCTGTCTTACTTGGTCGTATTTGTAGCAAGTGGAGTGAGCCATTGGAGAGTCTTATCCATCTCAGCTTTGACCTGAGTCATCGAGAGCTACAAATTGTCCAAGTTAGAATATTCCAATCTTCATGAAACACGTGAGACTAAGATGGAATGGCATATACCTCTTTTGTGACATCAACATTTTGCAACTTGGATGAAAGTGCATTCTTAATATTTCTGGGCAATCCATGGTATAATGTATCCCTTATATTTGGTGGAAGTGCAGATGGGCGAGATGCCTAATCGAAATTAAGTTAGAAACAAACATTTCAGTTTCACTATATATATATATATGCTAAGGTATATATTATTATCGGGATACAAACTTACGATCATATTTATTTGATTAATAATGTTAGCATAGTGCAGTGCAAGACCAGCTTCACCTAGTTTTTGAGAACCATCACTATACTTGACAACACTTGTACCTGCCATGAATCCACAATTTCATTAAGTTTTGGAAGATTATAATAATCAGAAGCACAGCCTTAATTTGAAGAGATAAGTAACACTCATATGTTTTTATAATCTTCCATTGGAATCTAATTAAGTGATAGATTAGTAGTGGTCTGATAAAACTAAATTTTCATAGGAATCAATGTTTGGACATACGTGACGGTGCACAATCAACAAAATTGACTTAGGATTTTGGAATTCATGTAACTATATCATACCATGATTCCCAAGGAACTTAGAAATTGCTTGATGCATATAGGTAACAACATCAACAAGCTTCTCAACTATCTGCAGTGCACAAATCCAACAAAAGGAGTCCATTGTTGTAAAATTTGCAGAAATAAAACATGATTTCTTCTCCATAAAGATTAGAGAATGTGAGAAAACGGAAATGAATAGTGAATCAAACACTTGATAGATTCAGATTTTGAACTGTATATTATGTGAATTTGCAAACTTGTTATTAGGTTCTTAATCATATACCTCCTCCAAATTTCTAGACCAAATGGATTTCTTTTGCAAGCTCCTCACAAGCCTTCTCTGTTGCTTTAGCTCACTCCGGAAAATTGTGAGACTCTCCCCTGCAATTGTGAAGAAGAAAATGCAAACTCAATAATTAGTTTGTTACTGATAATCTGACACTATTTCTCAGGCTTTCAGATAAATAGAAATTGAGAATATACTTTAGCCAAAGAAGAGACTTAATTTCCTTGCTGATCACAGTGCATATAAATACTATAAATTAACCAAGAATATTTTGAAATCATGATATTATTATTACAAGGTTGATTCCAACTCAAATACAACACAAAGTCTTAGCACATGATAAATACTAAAATCACCATTACAATAGGAAGTATTAAATTTTATTAAGAGAAAATCATACTATGAAGTTTCTAACCTTTTAAAGGAAGATTTAAGGACTCCATTTCCTTAACCTTTATCTGATAATCTTGTTCAAAACGGTCAAATGCGATTAATTCATGGTATAATTCCTAACAGAAATAAGAATAAATTGTTATTTAAAGTAGGAATCACAAAATTTCAAGGGTGAAACCGAACACAAGTCAGTACATAAGTAAAAATGGTATATCAAAAGTTAGAAATACCAAGAAAATAAACATCATTAGTCTTAGATTAAAAACTTCACCAAACATTTACACACTTATCAGGTATGCCACAAAATATATATATGTAATTCTATAAGATATAAGAAACAAATTCATGTGGCATAAAGAGTAAAACCATAGATGTTAAAAATGAAAACTTCATTTAAAATTACAATTTTCTTACAGCAGTAGTCTGAGCTAGAGTGGTCAACTCCTGCATTGTCTTTTCTGCCTCTACCCTCGGTTGTTTGTTGCCCACGACATCCAAATCTAATCTGAAATTATTTTGAACATAAAATGAAAATAATCTAATCTGAAGTGTATGTAATTATTTGATAATAATTCAGTGACATTGAGTTAGTATAACCTTGCCACAAGCCTGCACTTAAAAAGCATGCAAACTCACCGTAAGAAATATCGATCAAGGTTATGCCACTGATTGTCTTTACACATATTTCCAAATCTAACTACTTCCTTGGAGAGGGCATTGAATTCTTCCCTAGAAAACATTACAGAAAGCGAAAAAAAAAAAAAACATTTATCAAGGGCAATCTAAAGCTCCGTGAAGAAGCATGTGATTCTATGAACAAGGAAGAACCTTTTGTCTGCCTCAACAAGACTTATTAACTCATTTGTATCAGTGGAGACTAATTGTTGCACCCCTTCTGATTCCAGTATCTCCTTCTTAAGGAACTGAATGTTTTCTTCAGAGAGTGATTGAAACAAAAATGCTCCTTTGTTTATTGTATTTGCTACTTCAAATGCCAATATAGATGTTTTGTGCCCTCTGGGAGCCATGCCAAGGGCAAAGCCGTTACTGGTGCTTAACTTTGGCATGTTACTTCCAAGTGTGTCCAGAACATCCACTGCCCTCTCACCGGCTCTTCCCAGAAAGGAGCCCCTCTGGGAAATGATGAAAAGAAGAGTCATCACATATATAAAAAGTTTATACATCAGAATTAGAATGAAGAGTTTCCATAACTGAATGTGAGAATATGCCATAAGAGGAACTCAAATACAGGAAGCAACTTAAACAGTTAAAAAGAAAATTCGCTTGTAGGGGAATCACTTGTTGATATTAATAGGGAAACAGACACTTCACGCTTTCTTAGATACTGATAGATATAAAACTATTCACGAGTCTTCATTTAATAGCTTGAACTTTTATGAGAATTGGACATTGTCATGGCATAAAAAAGGATTCTATGATCAATTGATTTGGAGGGTTTCCCAAAGAACTCTTGCATGAGGAGATTTGTTAGATATAAAATGAATCATCTCCCTTCATTTAACAACTTAAGCCTCTTGATACAGGATGATGCTTCTAACCTCAGTGATTAGTTGGCAGAAAAGAAACAACTTAATCCACCTTCATATCAAATTCGGTGATATAACTTTCAGTCAAAACAACAATAATGAAATGCACTGCAACTAATCTCTTTACATTGCAAACATGTTTCTGACTACCTCTTATTTCTTTCTTAATCCAACTTTATTGTATTACAAAGTGAAAAACGAGTTGTTTTCTCTACAGTCCAGAACAAGAACATGCATACACTTAACAATTACAACCAAATTAATGCAGCTCCAAATATAAACCGAACATTTACATACCTGTTTTGCTCCTGTTGCACTAGGAGTCAATAACCTGAATCCACTTGAAACTCCAGACTCTTTCTTCTTTTGCTTTTTCACACCATTAGCAGTCCTTGAACCTGAATAAGAATCTCCTTTCCTGTTAACAAAGCTCTTTTTCTTCTTAAGCTTCCAAGCAGATCCCAAAGTCTTCCTACCAACCTCTACATTCTTGTTTTTCTCAGCCATTCCAGATGAACAAACCGACCCCATTATGCTTCCTAAGGTGAATGAATGAATGAATGAAACTGAAGAAATATTCAACAACCTGCACACAGATTTGGCTTATACTTCAACTGGCAGAAGGGTAATTATAAGGACCCTGCAACTTTAAGCTATGGCTTAGTGAATTGAGATTATGGTTCATATTCTAAGCAATAACACATTGACAACAAGATATGCATACATATGTAGCTTATTATAATTTTAAGGTCCCAAACAAAAATATAATGACCCTCATGCATGAATGTTTCAAATTATGAGCATACCTATTTACAAGAGAGAATCAAAATTAAAGTCAATAAAGGAGACTGAGTAGAAGAGTTTGTGAGCAATGAGGATCATAGATATGAGTGGCAGGGAATGCAGAAGAGATGATAGAGAACAAAATAAAGAAGTGAGAATTGAAGTAGCTGGGAAATTACGAATATTGGCATTCCCTTTGACTGAAAATGAATTGATTGGTACGTAAATGATATTCATATGGTTGAATGAGTGTTTTTCTTTTTGGTAAGGAATTAAAATAATAAAGGTAAACATGAAACAGACGACGCGTTAAGTGGACTTGTAAGGAGAGGAAACTTCGTGGCATGACGTGTGATGTGAAAGAGACACGTACCGACAAAGCTAGGCCTCAATTTCATAATTAGAAGATTTTACTAACGGTGATTAGGTAAAAATTATAATCAAATTAAAGTAACAAATGCTTGATCAGAAATATCATCAAAATAACAATTTCATAATTAATTTATGGGTTTTTCTAACGAGCATCTAAAAGGCCACTGATTAAAGTTTCCATAATTGATAAATTTAGAAGTTTTTTATAGATCATACATTTTGAAAACGGGGTGCGTTTGAATTTAATTCCCTGTTCTTATTTTTAGTTTTCATAACATAAAGGAATTTTTTTTTCAATTTTTAACATTTCCTTTATAAAGTTTTAAAAATTAAAACCAAACATACCCCTTAACAATCACACGTTCAATGGAAATACCCTTTTTTAAAATCTTAACTAGGATATTGGTTAGAAAAATCATTAGAATATTTGATATTACAAGTAATATTCACTTGGGATATGTTTAGTTTGAGTTTTTAATTTTTAGTTTTCTAATTTTTTAAATTTTGTTAAGAAAATATTAAAAATTTTATATTTTTATTTTTATTTTAAATTTTTAATATTTTTTTATAAAATCTAAAAAATTAAAAAATTTAAAAACTAAAATTTAAACCAAATATGTCCTTAAATTTTCAGTTAACTTCAAGTATGAAATTAATTGAAAAATAAACACAAGCGTGCCGAATGAATATTTAATGGGAACTACGACTGAGTCATACTTGAATTAGGCCATCATAGCCATTGACTACGTATGAAAGAGAGAGCGCAGAGTGAAAGTGTACGAAAGCCTTAGTAACTACCGCCCACGGTCCCCACCCTTGCCCCGGTTCATTCATTTGTTCCAGGCCATGGTTTTTAATTTTTATATTTGACTTTGCTTACCGTGTGTTAGGAGCATATATGATATTGGCGTATAAATAATATTAATACAATCATTTTGAATTTCGTTCTATATTTGTTTTAATCTATGGAAAGTTTTTGAAAATATAGTGGATTGTGTCGTCATTGATTGTATTCCTTTCGAAAAAAGAGACATTTATTCTCCATCGAAATTAGTTTTATTAGCTATAAAACTTATTTTCGGGAAACATTTATTCGAAATCAATCGTATAGTAAATAATAAATTAATCACGTATATAAAAAATAATAATAAATCAATCTTGAACGTCGTAAAAGAATTGATTTTTTTGAAAAAAAGAAAAAAAAGTCAATAAAAGGAATCAATCTTTTAAAAGTTCGAATTTTGAACTAAACAAACACTTTTTGTCAATCAATACACAGCCGTTGAAACTTGAAATTACCACGTTCATCACCTTCTAATAACAGTATTTCCTTTCTCCCTTTAAGAATTTCCCACTATTATGCAGAAAGACGACCGATACTGGCTGCGCATGTGACTGAATTGCTGACTAAAATGTTTGTTGAATAATAATATAAAATAAATAATAAAAGGGGATTACTCTGTTACCCTATAAAATTTATGAGTATCGATACCTTTTAGATAACTTGTGGTTGAAAGTTTGTCACGTGTCCCACTAACTAAATTAATTACTATTTTAGATATTCATAATTAAATCACAACCCTTAGATTTAAAAAGGTACCAACACCCTTAGGGTATCAAAACAAAAACCTAATAAAAGTGGTATTCTTTTATTTAATAAATTAGATATCATTCATTCACTTGTGTCCAATATTGGCTATCGTGCAGTCATTTGTGAGGTGGACTACCTGGAAATCATCATCTTATCAAGGTGGTTCGGGTGGAGTTTTTCTTCTATGTCTATGGTAGTTTGATTTTGGAAATTAAGTAGATGCTTCTTCGTGATTGGAACTGCACTCTTTGCTATTGAGAATGCATCTTATTCTCCTTGGGATTCAGGTGGAACTCTCCACCTAAGATAAGCTTTGGTTTATGGTTGTTTTTCTTTTGTCTTCTCTGCTTATGTATATATTAAAAAAAAAACAACTATCCACATGATCAAATATTACAAGTTTAAAAACAGTCTATAGTTGGCTGAGGCCATATGATCGAACAAGATTATTAAATGTTAAGTGACAAACACACAAACTAGCTAATGAGAGGCCCGTGGTACAGTCCATTGTTGGTTTCTCTGTAAAATTCATCTAATGTCTTTAATCCATTAGAAAAATATATTTTTAGAGAGTTATTATGTGATTTATTCCATTATATATTTGGATCGGATCAACTGTAGATTAACCTGGTCTAATGGGTCCTTAACAGCCAGTTGTGCAGTGAGTGAAGCAATTAAAAGTTTAAATTGCTACTTAATTAGATCGTGATCTTAAAATCATGCAATATAATTTTATAATTTTTAAGCCCGCCAATTTATCGAGCCCTATTACCAAAACACATCTAATCAAACTTAACCAATAGAGATTTTAGTGGAGTTTTAAATCTCTCAACAAGAATTTTTTTTTCATTTTCAAGACTCAAATATAAAATATATGAATTAAGAAGGCAAAACACCTTATATATAACTACTTTGATCAACCCTATACAAATATGATTTTATAATTTAATTTTGATTGATAAGCCTTGCCACTAAGATTATATTTCCCATAAAAAAGGACAAATAATTTTGAATATAACTAATGTATTACAATCTATCATGATAAATTGTAATTCTGTGACTAAAGAGGGTCAATATCCTTATTAAGACAGTTAAAGAGTTGGTGGATTTTGTTTGAATCTATATATTCCTTTTCATACAAAGCGTACTATGAAAATTGTACGCTGAAAAAGTATACTCTAGAGTATTAACATAAATAAAATTCATTCGATGCGAATATAAATTAGTTAAATTCACTTCGTTACGGCGTTACCTAGTTGTTTGAAGGATAAAATGATGATACAAGTCTTCTAATCGAAAAGTAAAAGAAAGTACTGATCGTCTAGAACATTAACAATGTTACATTTTAGCATTGTCACAGGGAAACAACAAAGAGAAAAGGCGTCATCAAAGCGGGAGAAAAAAAACAACGGAACAATTCAATTTCATTTCTATGGAAATGTCTTTAAGATTCACCGATTCGGAACTAACTAAAATCTTGTTTACTATAATAACAGCAATTCCAACTCAACTGAACTTGTGTCTTAAAAGTTATATAAGAGAGTAATTTTCACCTAAATCATAGTCTGAATTTTTAAATGTGAAGAAAAAATGCTATTAGACTTAGCAATTCATCTCAATTTATGAGTATCCACCAACCACCCCTTATACTTCCGTCCAAGGTTGGTGAAACAGTGTCGTAGGGTCAAGTGGATGTGAGTTTAGGTTGAAAAATTTTGTTCCATTCTACCGGGCAATCTTTATCAAAGCATTACGTTTAGTTCTTTCCAATTGGAACATTATGCTTGACTTCTATTGTTATAACTCAATCCAACAGTAAGCAGTTAGTCTGTTAAGTTTAATAGTAGTTAATTAGGACTATAAATAAGAAAATTATCTTATTATACTTACTTTAATCAGGTCGTGAATAAAATTTCTCGAGTATTCTTCAAAAGAGAGTGGGGTTATTTATTTTTTTCCCTTCGAAAGAAACCTATTACTTACTAATAAAGTCAATGTTATTTATAATAAGTATTATCTTTTTGTAAACTGTGATCAATCTTCATATTTGTTTAGCATTTATCATTGAATTTGTTTAACATTTATCATTAACATGTCTAACACTTAAGACTCAGGTGACCGTTTCCCTTACATTTATCCACACCTGCTAGTGGCCAGAAGATCATGAAAATCATGGTTAGAGACAAATCCTTCACAATGGTCAAGACTCATCAATACACCAGGAAAACACGAAATTGAGCACGAGGAAACCTATCTCTATATTAAGGACAACAAGAACAAGCTCAAAAGCACTAATTAATTCGAGTAATGCTCTACACAACAAGAATATCCTTTTTTTTTAGGACTAAGTTCAAAGTTCATTCTAATCCTAGAGTTAAGGGGTTCAAATCGTGGAAATATTCTTTAAAAAGTTTAAAGAATATACTCTAAATGCTAGCCCCTTACTCACTACTTAGAAACGTTCTATGGATTCACATTTGTAGCTTAAACTAAATATGCAGGCACATCAGTTGAAGCTCATGTGCTTGGTAAACTAAAATGATATTGCTCTTTCATTTCCTGCCCATTTAAATCCTGTGTATTATGAAGCATCGATGAAAATTTATTGTTTTAATGGCTTGCCAAACTAATCATTGTAATGCAGTGAACATATATGTTGGCATTGGAATTTTTACATTCCGGTGATTTTGAACAGTGAGGTTTTGTTATTTAATAGGAAAGTGGTTTTGGTTTGCATGTTCCTATGGCTTTGGTTCTGCTAATTTAGGAAATGGTTTGGTTTAAAGATCTTGCTTTTACCCTAAGATTTCCTTATAAGGTGTAGTTTCTTAACTGACTCTACGAAATATGACCTGCTGTTGTGTAAGAAGCAATGACTGTGATGGTATGCTTGCTATTTCAATGAACGTGATAGCAATCTTACGGCTAATAGCTTCTGATTTCATGTACATTATGTTGTATTTCAATTTTCATGGAGATCAATGGATGCCAATTGATGCTTTTGCTCCATATTTGATTCAGCTTATGTTGAGGCTACGACTGCAGTACTTAGATTAATTTTCCTTGTCAATTCTCTGTTTCAATGATCCAATTGAAACAAGTAATTTTTAGTAACCAAAGTGAATATTGTGCCAATTTTTTTCTCCTAGGATTAAAAATCTACTTTAGCCACACCTTTCACATTAAGAAGTCACTGGGAGAAGTAAAAGCACAGAACTGATGAATAGCACTGGAACACTAAAGTCATTCAACAAGAACCTCATGGAAAGCTTTGCTTGTGTGCCTCCCATTTTTCATGTCTGGCTTGTGCGGTTGTAATTCGATACTTGATTCTGTTTCCTACAAGGTTGGCTTACTCTTTTTTTTTTTTTCCATATTCACTTGAATGATGTTATGCTTTATCGTTTATACAATGATAAGGAAATCTGACTACTGTAGACTGTAGATTCTACCTAGCTAATTTTAGATACTATTTTGTTCGTCTGGATTTAAGCAGTGAGATTGACAGTGCATTAGGAAAATATAATTATTAGGATATGATTTGAAGCTTCAATCTGTCAGGATGTTGATTGAAATAGTGTTGGGATAGAAGTCTCATATTGCTTAGAATTGGGATGGAAGGGGGTTGCCAAGGTTATATATATAAGCCTAAGTTCTCCATTTCAATTTGCATCGATAAGAAACACTTTAAGTTTGTATCTGATTTTCTTCCTCTATACTTTTGTTTTAGAGTGTTGTGAATTGTACTTTAAATATTTGCTTTGTAAGAATGTGGGTGTTTAAGAGATAAGTTTTTGTGTTGTAATAATTTTCACATAGTGAGATTCGCTGGTTGTCTTTTGACAGCGACCTTGTGCTGTGGTTGTGTTCCTATTTTATTTTTCTGTTTAGGGTGGTTCTCAACGAGGGGACGTGGCTTATTTTCCCAACACAACCTTCATTATTTGTAACTCGCCTTTTGTATTTGGCCCATTTGCCTATGTGTTTTCTACTTTTAGGGTGTGATTGGTTTAAGGGTAAAAGTGAGGATAAAAATTATACGAATGAACTCCATTGGTAAAAAAATAACACATCAAGCTCATCCATGTAATTTTCACCTCCATTAAGATGTTAAGAGTTCCTTTTCTGTCATCTTTTCTGGCCATGTGATGCAATCCTAATTGACCCTTCAGGGTTCTAGTGCTGACAATGCGATGGATAATATATCTTTCATTCTTCATTCAGTGCACTTCCTTTTGAAGGGACATGATGAGTTGAGGAGAAATCTCGAGGTGCATATTCAACTTAATTCTTGCTGTGTGCTGTCTTTTACAATTGGGTACATCTATTTGAGTACTGTAATGAGCTTTATTTCAATGTAATCTACAAAGACCAAGTGGACTAGGCCAGAACAATACCCAGTACTCAACAGATGCTGAATAGGTTTTGATCCTAAAGCACATCCCTTTCCAAGTTGGGCCCTTGCTAGTGGCCCAAGGATCCAGAATTACAGACCAAGTGTCCTGGGCCAGAACAATACCAAATAGGTGGCCTTATGCCCTTGGCTACTTGTGATCACGCCAATCTTGCTTTCTTAAAAGTACCTATATTTTGCACACAGCAGCTAAGTGGGCCAAATGCATGGGCTCAATTGATGGTGCATCCGCGTTCGAGCTTCACAGCAGAGCTGGAGGTTGTGAACTCCAACCCCCCCTCCCCTGACCGAAAAAAAAAAAGTATATATCTTATGTTTCGAATGTAATGAAATTTAAACCTATAACGTCATGTAGTACTCAAATAGTCAAATTCCTCACCCCTCAACCCTAATGCCTTAATCCAAAATGCAATACAGGCATATCTAAGTGGCTCCAACTTAACATCCCAATCAAACGGCGGAAAGAAGTTTTGAACAAATGAGGAAATGTGATGCATTTTATATTCGCTCACGTTTTACTATCTTTGCACAATTGCATCTATCTCGGAACTTATAATGATTGGTTTTTGTCAAGTCGTTGTAATTTCAGTACGAATTTCATTTCGTACACAATAGCACTGCCATTAAAATTGTCAATTTAATGAATAATTAAATAAAAGTAAAACTTGACAGAAAATTTAAAATAAACACACCCATTACAGTAATCTATAACATATAATAAAGGCAGTTGCCTTGTTTGGTGTCCAATTTTTTTTTTTTGCGAGTTTACCCTTCCAACTATTTCAAATATTTCAGCCCATTATGAAGCAGCTTTTTAACTTCTCGAACAATATTCAAAACTTAAAAACTCACAAGTCTTTTAACTGATTTTTTTTCTCTCAGACTTTTCTCATTCTTCTTTCTTCTTGCACTTTCCTTTCAATTCCTATTCACACACATTATTTCTATGTGGACATGCATGTTTAGTTATTGTGATCAACCTCATATCAAGGAATTCTACAATCACCAACTCATTATGATTACAAAAGCAGCCCATTTCAACAATTATTGTCACACTCCCGTTGCAAATGTTTGATATCTCTCTGTAAGTCTATGATGTTGCAAATAGGATGTAAATAAACTGATTGTAAGTGTGTTTCATAGACTAATAATGTCGATCACAAGAAGTTAATCTTGGATACCCATATTTCACAGGATTATTAAAGAGTACAAGATGATTCATAATGACAAGGTATGTTTCAGTTTACTATTCTATCTTACATAAATCATTTGTATCATTTCTTTTATTGGTACAATAAACTGTGTTCTTCGAATTACTTTCATCCCATATTGATTGTGATGTCTTATTTTTATAATTTAATATTTAATATTTAATATTTATTATATTAAGGGACTTAGGGGGGAAAAAAAAGAATTACAGCAATTACTAAAAAAATGATGTAAAAATTCTATAATTTGTGTATTTTATCTACAAAATTTGAAATGAGACTTGATAGACACGATAGTATCCTGGAAGACGCTAGTTACATATAAATAGACTAAAGTAATTGACCTCATGAGGAGGAAAATTTTACTTCTTGCAAAACTACAGAGTTCGGACAAACTACGTTACTCCTGTATGCATAAGAAGATGCGCATGGGATTGGATTTTAGAATCATTTGTCCTTTTTGAACTTTTTCTTTATAATAATCCGCTAAACAGAGGAATATCTGGGGGTGGGATTTCACCCAACGAAACAGTGAAGAAAATAAAGAAAACGAAATGCAATCATTTGTAAAAAGTGACCATAATCTCACTATGCTGAGATAATAATTCATAAAGATTGCTTCCCAATGTAATTCGACTTATAAAAATTTGGAATCTAAAACGTTACCATCACATATTATTCCAAAACATATTCCGTTGACCATAATCGCACCAAATCTCCCAAAAAGGTTCCGTAATATACATTTTGTGCAAACTCTAATGCTACACCCCAAAAGAAATTTCCTTTGGCACCAAGTAATAACCTATAACCATATTTAAAATTCTGAAACACTGAATCCTCAAGTTGTCAATTAGGAAAGATTTTACGAAGATTTTATCTAATTATCATTAATGATTTGAAATTGCAAAAGCAATTCTTACTTTAAAAAAAAAACTGTAAAAGGGAAAAAAAAGAAAGAAAGCATATACTATGATCTACAAGAATAACGTGGTCTGATATTATTTGCTATGGTATTCTTGAACCTGTTAATCTGAATCCTCCTCTGCCTAGCTTGAGCTGCCATGACTTTACTCAAATCCTTGTTTGCCACAGTCGCATCCAACGGCTGATAAGACTCCACTTGGATCAATTCTTCAGGAGAGACGTTGAGATCAAGAACAACACCCCCTAGTGGCCCCTTGTTACCACTAGTACTAGTACCAGCGTTACTAGTGTCGTTGACCAAGGTCAAGGGTGATGCACTATGGGAAAAAGAAGAAGAAGAGGGTTGCATTGGCAACAACAAATTTGATTGGCTAGACAAATACTGAGACTGAGCAAGGCCCTCACTGCTACACAATTGGGGTGGCCCGGAAGTGTTTTTGAGCCTTAGCCTTATTTTCTGTGGTGTATTTGGTACTTGCAATTGATGATCATGATGATGATTGTTGTGGTTTTGGTGTTGATATGCAGCCATGGAATTGGAAGGGTTGACTGGGGCATGGACCAATTGTTGCATTTGACATCCCATTTCTGAGTCTGGGTTTTTGCTTTCTCTTTTGGGACCATTACTTCGCTGTAAAAAATAAAAATTAGCAATCCCATGAATAAAATATAAAAGGACTGGACCCACCATCATCAGATAAGAGGAAAAAAACAACTTGAATACAACCCAGATAAATAAGCCTAAAAAGTACGGATTAGCAAACGAAGAAACAAGTAAAATAGGGATAAATTATGTACCCAAAAAGAAAGGAAAAGAAAAAAAACAGGGATAGGTTTTACTCATATTAATAGTAATACCTCTTGTTTCCTTTCTTTCAACTCCAAATTGAAGGCCTTCAGCTGTTCACGATAACGACTCACTTTCTCTATCTCCTGTTTGGATTTCAATAACCCATGAGAAGAGAAGGGAAAAGATAAGAGGAAAAATTATTGTAAATTTATTAATATTTATGGAGTCCAAAAAATTCAAAAAAAAAATAATCCCAAAAATAAACAGTAAAAGAGCAAAAAGGAAACTAAAAGGGGAAATAGAGAAAATCTTACTTGATTGAGCTTGGCTTTCCTCTCGGTCAAATCTTCTATAGTCTTCAGATAGTAATCTCTCTTCTGCAAGTTTTGACACCACAATCAAACCAAAAACTCAAAACTTCAGAAAACTAATAACTAAACGAGGATCCAGAAAAATTCCGAAATAAAAAAACCTCCGTAGTTTTTTATTTGTGTACATTAAATAATTCAAAAAAGTCTTTTTTTACCCAGACCAAAGAAAAATGAATAAATAAATACAATATGGAAGAAGATAAATAGTATCCAGCCACAAATTCTACTATAATCGCCATTATAAGAACAGAGATTGATTTGTTTTTGATAAGCAAGTTTTCAAATTAGAAACTTATCAATAGAGAAAAAACCGTATTAAAAAAAAAACAACTCGAGTCAAAATATATATATTTTTTTTGGAAAAAAGAATTAAGTGAGGATAAGCAGCAGTTTCCCATCACTGCTAGGATTACATATCCCTTCACCAATAAGGTCCTCTCATTGATCAGCGGATTCGAATTCAAGCACTTCTAGAGCATGAGACAAACCTTAACCCAGTGCGTTCACCCTGATCCTATTTATAATACTTGTGATTTAGAAAATAAAAAAGACAAAAAGAAAGATTAGAGAAGAGAAGTTAGAAGATGATAAAGATTGAAGAATACCCTTTTGAGAGAAGCTTTGATTCTCAAGGGCTTATCATTAGGCTTCTCATCAGATTCAGTTAGCGACAGTGACAGAGGAGTTGCAGGGCTAGAAGCCTCAATCTTCACCTTCACCGCCGCCACACCACCACCATCGCCGCCGTCAGCACCGCCGTTATGCAACGTCGTTGGTAGTGGCTTCTGCTTTGGTGAATAGGACAGACGCTGCGGAAGAAGAACAACACCATCATCTTGAATTGCAGATCTCTTCCTCTTGCGTCCCCACTGGAACGGTACCCTAAGGTCAGCGTCCAAATCCAACATCACGTGACGCATCTCGGCGAGGATTTCAGCCACTTGTCTCTCGTCTCGAGACCACACAACAACGTTGTCGTTGTCGTTGTCGTTGCCATTGCTCTGTTCCATATCTGTTTTTCCTTCCTTTTTTCTTAGTCTTGTTCTTCTTTCTGTTGTGTTTGGTTGCTCGAGTGAGTGGAATTTTGCATTGGGGGGTTTTCAAAGAAAGAGGAGAATTTTGATGAGTGTGGGTGTGGAGTGAGGTTTATCGATGAATGGGAAGGAAAGAGAGAGCGAAAAGAGGGGATTAGAGATAGGGAAAGAGAAAGAGAAGGAAGAGAGTTTGTGTGAGTGTGTGTGTTGCTTGAAAATAAAGTAAATAAAAAAAAAAGTAGGGAAAATCAGGGTAGGCTCAAGCGGTTGACACGTGTCACTCGTGGAGAGTTTGATGTTGCTCTCTCCACTCCCCTAGGGTTTTTGTGTGTGTGTGTGTGGCTGCTTACGCAGCTAGCTTACACAATTTTTATTTCTTTTTTTTTAAATTTTTCTTAGGGCTTTCAATTCAAAAACATTGGATTTGAAAATATTTTTGTTCTTTAAAATATGTAGTTTTTATTCTGATAGTGAAAAATTAGTTTTGATCCTATGATTTTTAAAATTTTAGGTTATCGATATTTATTGTTTTAAATTTTGACCTCTATAAATATTTAAAAGTATGCATTTTGGTCCATATAAGTATCATCTCTTCATAATAAGGTTAGTGCAACAGAGACAAAAATCAAATATGTTTTTTTAATAAAAATTAGATCAAAACAAACAAATTATAGGAAGTGAAATGGAAATTTAGCTACGTTGCTAACATTAAAAATGTATTTAAATTTAAAATTTATTAGGCCTCCACTTTTCTGTTTTAAATTAAATTAACTTATTATAGTGATATAACTCTTCTGATCCTAACTAGACGGCTCAGAACTAAATTTTGCTTAAATGAAACATGGAACTAAATGTTATTTTGGTAATATAGGGAGAATACAAATGAAGGGGGTGACAAGAAATGAAAAAATTAAAGTAAAATGACTACTATGTGAAAGTAATTTTAAAATAGGAAGTGACATGATTAGCAAGAAATAATATATCACTCCTTATCACCCAAAATTAAGTTTTTTTATCCTTTAAATTGAGAGATAAATGAAAAAATAAAAATAACTTTTAAATAATGAAATGATATAATCTCTTTTATTTTTTTATTTATTTTTATATTTTATTTTATTATTAGCTACTCTTTTTTATCATATATAAAATTCTCAATTATAGCATCAGAGCGGAGTCAAGTGTGCAAGTAACCCAAGTTGGAAACGATTAGCTTTTAGGTGTGATCATATTTTATTTGAAATTGGATGTGAATTATTGTAAAAAATAATATTATGTGAATTTTATACTAGATAGAAATTAATTTAAGTGCAATGTTAGTGTAAAGTAAAATTATATAGGTATCTAATTATTTTTTATCATATGAGTTAAATTGATTGACTTTACCATTTATTATCTTAAAAGTTTTATAATAAAAATATATGATTTGATGATATTATAAAACTATTTCAAATTTAACTCTAAAATATATATTTAAAAAAATAAATTTTATATATTATTAATATAAAAATAATTTATACAATCATCTAATTATATATTGCAATGTTAGTAAAAATTATTGAGACCCTTATGAAATTTATTAAAAAAAAATGTTCCCTGAAGCTAAACTGGTCATGAATTTTTAATAAATTAAGTTTGGTTGTGTATGATATGGGATAACAAATGGAAATAAAGATTTAATGGGTAATTTAATTCATTAATTTTTACTTAATTTTTATCATATAGCAAACATATATCTTAAATCTAAAAATTTTTTCTTACTGAGTTTGAGTATAGGCTAAGAATACGATCATTGAATCAAGTTTGAACCCTGTCAAACTTTTTTCTTGTATATATTACATGATTCCAAAATCAAACTGCGTCGGCTTCGTTTTGTCACTACTTTGACTTACCTTTCTTCATACACACCAGTAAGGGATAAGCAACATTTTTTTTAATACTTTTCATTAATTCTATAATTTTATGCTTCCTTTTAATTTGAAAGAAAAAAATACAAGCTAATATGTTAGTTAGTACTCTTTTTTTGCAAAATACCATAGTTATCAAACTCCCAGCTAACTCTTTTATAGTTAAAAACTCAAACCTAAATAAATTCCAATAATTTTTTTAGTAGATTCCATTAAACTAGCATATACTCAAGGTAAACTTATAAATTCACTCTTTTATTAAGAATTTCCTTTTTTAGTATTGCTTTTATCAAGAATTTGGTATCTTAAGTAACAAAATATGTTTATTGTTATCGACATGTATAAATTAAACACATATTTTTAGTATTTTTGAAATTCTTATGAGTTTCTAACTCAGATTTATAATTTGAGTCTACCCTAAAATCATGGAATCTAGGTAAACTCACAAATTTAACAATCTTACAATAATACTTTTTTTCTTTTTTTTTTCCTTCTTGTATTTCACAAATTACATTAACTGCATGAGGTTTAAATTTAAGACCTTATGCATATATACGACTCACACCTCTCACTACTCTCACCACTCTAAACTTAAGGCCAATCTTAATTTTTTTTTTCACTTTTAGTGCTACAAAATAACGCTTCATATATACATTGATGGATCACTAAAATTTTTCCTTAAATAATTTAGATTCTGCATGATCTCCGAATATATTTTAGTTTTATATAAGAAGATATTGTGCTTAGTAAGAGATTCATCATAATCCGATCCCTTCATATATTTGTGAAAATGAAATTATTAGTTTCTTTGTTAAGTTTAATTAATTACGGTCAATAATTTTCAAGAAAACGAATTTTTTGATTACTTTTTCTAGAAAATTATGAATATAAAGAAGTTCAAAAATTATAAATTGCAAAAGCATTACTTGCGATGTCATACGACTGTCAAGCAAAAAAAAAAAAGTCATACGACTGAAGAAAAGTTTCTTTCATTCCAAGGAATGAAAATGTAAGTTTGAATGCTTGATATGCTCCTACTAGCTTGTGCGGATCATGTTGTCTTCTATGTTTCCATTTTTCGGTCTCAAAATTACCTTCTTTCAATGGATAATTTCATTCTCAGCGACGGCTCTGAAGTCCCCGAGGTCCGAAGACTCTGAACTAATATTGGATAAAATCACTAATTACTAGGGACTTGATGTAAAAGATATTATTTTCCCTGGGAAATATCATCATGCATGCTCCATTTCAAACCCTGTCACTTCATAAAATGTTTTCTTTTCAATTTATCGGTAAATTTTATCTTTGTTTTTTTAATTTCACGTTTACCCAGTACTTTCTAAGCTTTTTATTATAATTTCGTCATTTTTTGGGATGCATAGCAGATTAACGTGTTCTGTCAACGAAAAAAAAGATTGATGTTTTTTTTTTCATTTTTTTTTGGCTTATTTCACATCTTGATGATGACAATAATAAATTAGTAAGTAGTAACAGTATTAACAAAAAAATATAAATAATAATTTCGATTGGTTTAGTAATGCAATTCATCTCCAATACATAAGTAACTTTCAAGTTATGTGTATATTAACAAATACATAGATTAGCTTATGATATTCTTTTGGTTTAATTAAAGGTCTTGGATTCAACTTTTACGTAAGTAGCTGGTTAAAACTCAAAAGGAAGAGAGTTTTGTCATTCTAATAAGGGCACTCTTTCTATCAAGTTGAAACTTATTTCTATCTTCTATTGTGTGCAACTCAATACCTTAAATGTTTTAATTGTGTGCATTTAGCCCACTGAAATTTCTATTTTAAGTAACCCAGCATCTTTCTTGTCTTAAAGGAAATAGATGTCAATTGCAAAAATGTTACAATACATATTTTAAAAAATTAAGATACAAATTACACATAATTTAAAGTTTATGAGTAAAATACATTTAACCATTCTAATAATTTTACTCCATTCAAGTAGGATTGTCCTTATTTGTCAAATATCTATGGTTTGAAACCAAAATAACCTTTTCAGGAACGGCACCTAATATAGCTCGACAGTCATGACTTCAAAAGTTTCATAAAATGATTGATGATTAGTTTTGCTTGTATTTTTCAAGATGCAATAATAATTTAACTTGACTATAATCAAAGACATTTTTTTGGGTCGAGGACGATAATCAAAGACATAAAGCTCATAAGTTGCCATCCTTTTCTCTTGGGCCTGAAGAGAAATACTTTCAAATTCCGTCCTGCCTTTTTTTTTCTCTCTCCATTGAATATTTTATTATAGTTTTCTCTCCATTGAGTATTTGATTATAGTTTCGTCTTTCATTTAATTAGGTTATCTTCTATCATTGGATCTGTTTGGTCACTCTCTCTTTTATGTTTGAACGACACCTTGTACTTGTGATATTCAAAGGAAGGAAAGAAAGAAGGGGGAAAAAATAGTGTAGAAAAAATGTTATTTGTACTCACTATGTATAGGATACCGTGTCAACTCACATCTCATCTATCATTGAATTTGATGTGGATCCCACTTAAATGGGGTCCATACCTCATTTAATGGTGGATGAGATGTGTCACTGTGATGTCCATGATATAATAGTCTGAATAATATAACTCATAGTGTAGATATGGTTTCTTTGTCCTCAAGAAAGCCCTTTGAATTGTTTGTACGTACAATTAATGGAGGCTTTTCTAATTGACATTTTATGCTGTGGTAGGGTCTATTTAGATAGATACAAGGGAATACTATGCACGGCAAATTCATAAACTTGGTGGACATACATACACACATATTGCTGCAAACTGGATGCTGTATAAATCATGTGCAACCCCATTATAAGGTGAGTAGTTGTCGCAACCGGGATCGCGACGGGGACGGCGAAAAAGGGAAATTTTTCGTTTTGAAATATTGGAGTCGCCACCAAGTTTATTTAAAATTGGAAAAACGTTGGAAAAAACCATTTTGGAGAATAGTCTTTGAAAACCAGTTAGAGTTCGGGAGTCGGTTATGTATAGGGAAGGGCAGGAATTCGATCCCACGCACTAAGACATCTGCCCTCTGCACTTTAATTAATCGCAAATTAAATAAATAACCTTTTTCAAACACTTATTTTCTATTTCAAGACAATTAAAATAAATGAGCAAGTTTAAATCGAAAATAAGTATATAAATTACAAATATTTACAAATAAGAGAAAAAAAAAATTTTATTTTTTATAAAGAACATAAAGGAAAAACAAATATTTTTGGGAGAATTTTCGAGTCATTAAGCTATCACAACTCAAATGACCGAAATATCGAGTTAAATGTTCGTCACTTGATAAATTAACTCTTTATCTACAATAACAAGAGTTAAATAAAGTATTTTGACATAAAATTATTAGGAAAAAGAACTTATAAATAAAACAAAATACATAAATAGCATAAAAAATTTAGGAAAATCATTTATAAATAAATTAAATGGTGAAAAATTAATTGAAGATAATTTTAGAATATTGTTCACAACTAAAATATTCTAAAACATAAAGTTAACAAACCGTCAATCAAATTAACTCCATTTTGAAAAGACTTTGAATATCAATCGTCATGTTAAAATATTCAAACATAAGGTTAACAAGCCGTCTTACCAATTAACCTCCCCTTTTTAATATAATTTATCAATTAATTAAGCATATAAATTTTAATAAAAAAGAACCAAATGTTTATTTTGAATCCAAAATGGATAAAACTTCTTTTTTAGACAAAACCTAATTTTAATAGGAACCTACAAAATTAACGCATAAAAACAAATACTCAATGAATTTGAACCGAAAGAAAAAGATAATTAAGCTAACAAAGCAAAATTTAAGAACACAAACACAATTAACTTAAATAAACCATAAGAACATATAAGAGAATTAAACCAAAAGAAAAATTAATTTATAGCATAAATACACACAAAGCGCATAATCATATAAAATAACAAAACTAAAAAAATCACAAAGGAAAATACACAAAATATGTAAAACGATTAAACTAAAAATGCAAAATATTACGATTACACAATTAATCTTAATCAAAACACAAACACAGAAAGTAATTGAACTAAAAAACATAAGACACAAGCATTCCTAATCTAAGCAGGACACTAAAAAAAGAATATCATTATATAGTTAATCTTGAACAAAACGTATAAACATATAAAATAATTAAACTAAAGAAAGATCCTAATCTTATTTTTAGTCTTTTTCAATTAATAGAAACATTAATATTAAATTCACCCAAAATAATTAAATGAAATTAAATTGAACCACTTATTTTGTTTCTTTCCTTTTTTGCAATTAATTTACCTAATTTCATTCAAATAAAATAAAAGAAAATATGTTATAAATTTTTCTTTTTTTATCAAATATCGAAATACTTATTACAAACTCAAAGTAAAAAAAAACTTTTATCCAAACCTAAAATAAAATAAAATAAAAACTAATAAAACAAAAATCTAAATCATCAAAATATAACAGCCTTAATTTAAGAACATAAATAAATAAATAAAACATCCCGTATACACAAACTTTTAAAAAAAACATCATTATTTATATTTATTTATTTTTTGGCAATACTTTTTTAAAACACACCTATACACAAATTTTAAATCAACTCCACATTCCCGTCTAATATAAATACAAAACTCAAATTCACATAGTTAATACATACATATACTTAAAAAAAAAAGTATAAACACATAAATCAACAAAACATATACAAACAATTAAGAAACGAAAGGGGTGGTAATTACTATATTTTTTATCTTTTTAATTAATAAAAACTTTAACACTAACTTTACTTAAAGTTAAAGAAACAATTAAATCACTCTTTACATTTTGTTTTGCATGGTTACATATCTAGAAACTAATTTATTCATTTTCACTAAAATATTCACAAAACTAAACTCAAATAAATCACAATTTAAATAAACGAATTTAATATTTTGATTCGAACAAAAAAAAAGACATTATTAATATAAAATAAAATCTATTCCTAATTCCCCTAATTTTACCTAAACCAACTGATTCCCTCCCCTCCCACACACGTACACACTCTCACACACTTTCACTCACTCACTCACTCATACTCACCTCTCAACTCACTCACGGACCAACACATTACACACACAAACACACACTCAACAAATCAAATCTCTCTTTCACTCATTCACGGGCACTCACACACGGGCACTCATCCACCTACACAAAGACTAAACACACATTGAAGAGAGAAGGAAAGAAAGAAGGACGGTAGAATGGGAGTGAGAGACGCAGGCAGAGAGGGAGTGAGAGGGAACCATACACTGATCATTCACCAATTAACCCATGACCACTCACTCACAACTCAATCTCACACACATAGACCCACATATGGAGACACGAAGGAAGAAGAAAAAAAAAGAGAGGGAGAAATGGGGTAAGGTCCGCGGCCGTGGGGGATGAAAAAGGAGGCGATGGCGCCTGAAGGTCACCACTGCGCACGCGTGAGGCAGACATGGGAAAGCTGGGAAGGGAAGCCAACGCGCAGAAGGGAGCATGGCCCCCATGGTACATCAACGTTCGCAGATCAGAGCAGGAGACAAAAATGCAAAGCGGAGTGCGGTAGCTCTCAGATCTAAGCCACACGAGGAAGCGAAGGAGTGGTGGCGGTGAGATCAGAGCAAAAGGGAGGAGGGGTTCGCGGAGGTGGGCTTGTGATTCCATGAGGGGAAGCTGGCAGCGAGCTTTGGAAGACCGATCCACCATGGACGGAGGCGCAGTCGGTGGCCGATCATGGTTGTGGGGGAGTGATGTTGGTGGTCTCACGGTGGTTTGGGTGGTTTCGGAGGTGGTTGAAGGGGGTGGTGATGGAGGTTAAGCTATGGAGGAAGGAGGAGGTAGCAGGTGGCTCTTGTGAGATGATGATGATGTGTTGAAGGGGGGAGGAACCGCGGCAGTGATGATGGGTTGAAGGGGGAGGTTGAAGATGATGGTGATGATGGAAATCATGGGAGGCCGCGGCAGTGGTGGTGGAGATGCCGCGGCCTCCTCCCCCTTTTCTCCCTTTTTTTTTGTTTATTAGATTTTTGATGGTGAGGATGATGTTGTTGAATTGCTGATGGAATTACCTTTTTCGTTTGCTGTTATTACTGGGCTGAAAATGCTGGTTCTCCTTATGTGTTTGATGCTGGTTTTTGTTGCATATCTTTCAGGATCCTCCTTCTCCTCTCCGTGTTTTTTATCCTCCATATGTATATCCCGTGTTACTATTTTTCAATTCCACCGAAAGAGATATCCCCCCTTCAAGGACACCATCATTGTGTCAATTTTATTTTTCATGCTCTTAGCTGGAAGAGACAAGAAAGGAGAGGAGCCCGGGAGAAGAGCCCGTGACACTCCCTTGTCTCCTTTTCAATTTTTATTATTTTTATTTTTTTAAAGAAGTGAAATGGATTGCAACGGGTTGGCTTTCTTTCTTTTTTCTTTTTTTTATGTTTCTTTGAATGGGCTGAACCATAAACACAAGACAAGGTAACAGGATGAAAATAATGCAAAGAGATTAGACAATACACAATTGGATTAAAAACCCCTTTTTTTTTTGTATTTGGCTAATAAAACTAAGTAGAAATAAGAAGTTGAACATTTTTATTTTGGAAATAATAATAAAAAAAAAAACTCTTTTTCTCTTTCAAAAGAAAAACTTAATGAAACTGTAATGAAATATGCAAATTTTTGGACTTTCTTGTTAAAAGATCGACAAAATTGGTTGTTCATGATTGTTCTCTCTTTATTCATTTCTTATGAAAGAATATGAAAACTTAAGTTTCATATTTTCTTCATAAGGAATGAATAAAGACATGAACATCGATTTTGTTCGACAAATGCATGAAATATAAACAATCGAAATCTAAACAGCAAAGCATATGCACATACGAGAAAGTGAAATACAAATGCACAAGCTAGCAAGAATTTGAAGGCATTTATGCCGATCAAACTTAAAACCAACAAAGGGCCGATCGAAATGTAAAATGGCAACCTGAGGTCAATCGAAACTAAAAATGGCACCTGAGGCCAATTGAAAGTGTAAATTTGCAACCGAGGCCGACTAAAATGTAAATTGGCATCTGAGGCTGATTGAAATGTAAATTTGGCATCTGAGGCCGACTGAAAATGTAAATTTGCAACTGAGGCCAGCTGAAAACGTAAATTGGCAACTGAGGCCGACTTGAAATGTAAATTGGCATCTGAGGCCGACTGAAATATAAATTTGGCATCTGAGGCCGACTGAAAATGTAAATTGGCAACTGAGGCCAGCTGAAAACGTAAATTGCCATTGAGGCCGATTGAAATGTAAATTTGGCATCTGAGGCCGACTTGAAATGTAAATTGGCAGCTGAGGCCGACTGAAATGTAAATTTGGCATCTGAGGCCGACTGAAAATGTAAGTTTGCAACTGAGGCCAGCTGAAAACGTAAATTGGCAACTGAGGCCGACTTGAAATGTAAATTGGCATCTGAGGCCGAATGAAATATAAATTTGGCATCTGAGGCCGACTGAAAATGCAAATTGGCAACTGAGGCCAACTGAAAACGTAAATTGGCAACTGAGGCCGATTGAAATGTAAATTTGGCATCTGAGGCCGACTGAAAATGTAAATTTGCAACTGAGGCCACCGAAACGTAAATTGGCAATCGAGGCCGACTTGAAATGTAAATTGGCATCTGAGGCCGATCAAATATAAATTTGGCATCCGAGGCCGATCGAAAATGTAAATTGGCAAATCGAGGCCACCGAAACGTAAATTGGCAAATCGAGGCCGATCAAATGTAAATTTGGCATCCGAGGCCGATCAAAATGTAAATTGGCATCCGAGGTGATTGAAATGTAAATTTGGTATCCGAGGCCGATCAAAATGTAAATTTGCAACTGAGGCCAGCTGAAAACGTAAATTGGCAACTGAGGCCGACTTGAAATGTAAATTGGCATCTGAGGCCGAATGAAATATAAATTTGGCATCTGAGGCCGACTGAAAATGCAAATTGGCAACTGAGGCCAGCTGAAAACGTAAATTGGCAACTGAGGCCGATTGAAATGTAAATTTGGCATCTGAGGCCGACTGAAAATGTAAATTTGCAACTGAGGCCAGCTGAAAACGTAAATTGGCAACTGAGGCCGACTTGAAATGTAAATTGGCATCTGAGGCCGAATGAAATATAAATTTGGCATCTGAGGCCGACTGAAAATGTAAATTGGCAACTGAGGCCAGCTGAAAACGTAAATTGGCAACTGAGGCCGACTGAAATGTAAATCGGCAGCTGAGGCCGACCGAAAATGTAAATTTGCAACTGAGGCCAGCTGAAAACGTAAATTGGCAACTGAGGCCGACTAAAATGTAAATCGGCAGCTGAGGCCGACCGAAAACATAAATTGGCAGCTGAGGCCGACTTGAAATGTAAATTGGCATCTGAGGCCGATTGAAATGTAAATTTGGCATCTAAGGCCGACTTGAAATGTAAATTGGCATTTGAGGCCAGCTGAAAATATAAATTGGCAGCTGAGGCCGACTGAAAATGTAATTTGGAAAAGAAAACAATCTCTTTTCTTTCATTTTTCAAATTATATGCAAAAAAAAAAAAAAAAAAACCTTGAACTATCCACCTTCAGTTTATACAACATTGAAAAACTAATCGTAATCCAATTTGAGCAAGCCTCGAGGAGAACCTTAACCGATCAAACTCACAATCTTAGCATTGGACCTTCTGGCACAACCAAGACTTTGTTTTCTTCTGTGACCTTGCTCATTTTTATTCTTCTCTCATTTTCCTTTTCGGAAGGTTGATTACTTTTCTGTCAAGCTTAGCTGCAGTTTCTGGATTATGATGCTAGCCATTGATGTATTGCTGTAAACACTGTTAGATTGCGTAATTGAAGCTTAAATTTATCCTACTTGAGACATTATGAATAACATGTATTCAAAGAGAAGGCAGAGGGATCAACTGAATGGATATTTTCATTGTTTGGTGTATTAGATGACAAAATGCTTTGAATAACAGAAATGCGAAAGATAAAATTTGGGAGACACAAAATTTTTGCCCCAGTTTAGGTTCTTGGTGGCTCAATCAATTGACTTCTTAAAGCAAGTTGAATACCATAACCATGATATCTGACGACACGTCTTCAAATTCCCTTTAAAATTGCCCCAGTTTTAGTCTTTTTCTGCTTGATTCAGCTGGACTATAAAAAATTGCCCCGCCAGCTTGCAATGAAGATGCTTATCTTTTCCTCGCTTCTAACTTTTGCCTAGGCCGCTTTTTCAAGTTTCCAAATTTAGCGAGCTCTTTTGTTTTGCTGTTTTGCCCTAATTTTTTGCTTAAGCCGCTCTTTCGAGTTTTCGACCTAACGGGCTTTTTTCTGCTTTGCCCTAACTTCTGCTTAGGTCGCTCTTTCGAGTTTTCGACCTAACGGGCTTTTTAAGCATCTTTTCAGGCATAAAATCTTTTGACCGCATCACTGTTGATTGGTTTAGGCAATTCTTGTCCCTCCATGTTTTGCAAAATCAACGCTCCACCTGAGAATGCATGCTTGACAATGTAAGGACCCTCATAACTTGGAGCCCACTTTCCCCGTGTGTCCTCTTGATTAGGGAGAATTTTCTTCAGAACCAAATCTCCTGGATGAAAATCTCTAGGGCGAACTTTCTTATTAAAAGCTCTAGCCATTCTACTTTGATACAACTGGCCGTGGCAAATGGCTGCAAGCCTCTTCTCTTCGATCATGTTCAATTGCTCATATCGAGCTTTCACCCATTCAGATTCTTCCAGCTCAGCCTCCATTAAAACTCTGAGCGAGGGGATTTCAACCTCTATAGGAGATACGGCTTCCATTCCATATACCAATGAAAAAGGAGTTGCCCCTGTGCTTGATCGTATGTTGGTACGATACGCGTGCAGAGCATACGGCAGCATTTCATGCCAATCTTTGTAGTTCACAACCATTTTGGCGATGATTTTCTTGATATTTTTATTTGCAGCTTCAACCGCACCATTCATTTGAGGTCTATAAGGAGCTGAGTTGTGATGCTTGATCTTGAAAGTCTCAAAGAACTTCTGAACTTCGGCACCATTGAGGTTAGGAGCATTGTCTGTAATGATCCTTTCTGGAATTCCATATCTGCAGATAATGTCTCTCTTGATGAATCTAAGAAACACCTTCTGTGTGATATTGGCATATGAAACAGCTTCCACCCATTTAGTGAAATAATCTATCGCTACCAAGATGAAACGATGACCCTTAGATGCTTTGGGATTAATCGGGCCGATAACATCCATGCCCCACATCGAGAAAGGCCAAGGAGACACCATGCTATGCAACTGAACTGGGGGAGCATTAACTCGGTCTGCATATATTTGGCATTTGTGGCACTTCCGAACATAACTGATACAGTCATTCTCCATAGTGGACCAGTAATAATCGCTTCTTAGGATTTTGCGTGCCATCATATGTCCATTGGCATGAGTTCCATGTATCCCTTCATGAACTTCAATCATGATTATTCGAGCTTCATGAGCATCTACACATCTGAGGAGAGTCGTGTCATAGTTCCTCTTGTAGAGAACTTCACAATTCAGGAAGAAAGCCATGGCTAGTCTTCGAATTGTCTTCTTATCCACCTCATTTGCACCTTCTGGGTATTCTCCATTTTGAATATACCGCTTGATATCATAATACCATGGTTGTCCATCTGGTTCAGTCTCCAGATTGTGACAATATACAGGTTCACCTTGCATTTCTACATGGATGGGTTGGACATTAGCATGGACCTCCAAATTAGTCATCACGGCCAAAGTCGCTAAAGCATCCGCAAACTGGTTCTTGTCCCGAGTTAAATGAGAGAATGATATGTCATTAAAGCGCTCAATTAACTGAGACAAATGCTTCTGATAAGGTACCAATTTCGGATCCTTTGTGCGCCATTCTCCATTAACTTGATAGATTATGAGCGCAGAGTCTCCAAAGACTTTTAGTTCTTTGATTCCCAAGTCAATCGCAACTTGCAAACCATTTGCACATGCTTCATATTCTGCCATGTTGTTGGTACATTCAAAATCTAATTTGATAGAAACTGGGTACTGCTTCCCAGCTGGTGAGACTACTACAGCTCCTATTCCACATCCATTCATATTGGCAGCTCCATCAAAGTACATCTTCCACACCTTCTCCTTTTCCTCATCTTCTCTTTCTAGTGCCAATATCTCGTCATCGGGGAATTCAAGCATAGTGGGTTGTACACCCTCTAGAGGGTTTTCAGCTAGATGATCAGCAATTGCACTCCCTTTGATGGACTTTTGAGTAACATATTTGATATCAAATTCAGATAACATCACTTGCCATTTTGACATTCTCAATGACACATGAGGACTATCAAATATGTACTTTAACGGATCCATTCGAGAAATCAGCCAAGTAGTGTAGTATAACATGTACTGCCTCAACCTCTTGGAAGCCCATACTAACGCACAACAGGTCCTTTCAATTGCCAGATAGCGAGATTCGCATTCATTAAACTTCTTGCTCAAATAATAAATGGCTTGTTCTCTCTTTCCGGATTCATCATATTGCCCCAACATTGCCCCGAGTGAAGTAGGTAACACTGTAAGATACAGTATTAAAGGACGGCCTGGCGTAGGAGGAATCAAAACTGGAGCTTTCATTAGATAAGCCTTTATTTTATCGAAGGCTTCTTGACATTCTTCATTCCATTCTCCAGGTTGATGTTTTCGCAAAGAACGAATATAGGCTCACAAGTACTAGTCAAATTTGCAATGAATCTAGCAATGTAGTTGAGCCTCCCAAGAAAACTTCTCACTTCCTTTTCAGTTCGGGGGGCTGGCATCTCTTGTATTGCTTTCACCTTATCCGGATCCACCCTTATCCCTTCTCTGCTGACAACGAATCCCAGTAATTTCCCTGTGGAAGCTCCAAAGATGCATTTATTCGGGTTCAGTCGCAACTTGTATTTTTTGAACCTTTCAAACAGCTTTCGTAAGACTGCTACATGGCTTTCTCCCTCTTTGGACTTAGCGACCATGTCATCTACATATACTTCAATTTCCTTGTGCATCATGTCGTGGAACAAATGCAACCATTGCACGTTGGTAAGTGGCACCGGCATTCTTCAACCCGAACGGCATGATCGTAGCAAAATGTTCCCCACGGAGTTATGAACGTAGTTTTTCCTTTGTCATGAACATCCATGAGAATCTGATTGTACCCGGAATATCCATCCATAAATGAAAACCGGTGGTTTCTGGCCGTATTATCAATAAGGACATCAATGTGAGGAAGTGGAAAATCGTCTTTCGGGCTAGCTTTATTCAGGTCCCGGTAATCAACACACATCCTAACCTTCCCATCCTTTTTAGGCACAGGCACGATGTTGGCCACCCAATCTGTGTGTCTTGACACCTCTAGAAACCCGACCTCTAGCTGTTTAGTCACCTCTTCTTTTATCTTTAGCGACATGTCGGGCCGCATTCTCCTCAACTTTTGCTTTTTCGGCTCAGCTTCTGAGTACAAAGGGATCTTGTGTGAAGCAATCTCTGGATCCAATCCTGGCATATCATGATAAGACCATGCAAAAATATCCAGATATTCTTGAACAAGGCGATCATTTCTGTTCGCTCAGGATTTTTCACTATTTTCAGCTCTTTCCTCTCTTCTTCGGTGCCCATGTTAATTACTTCGACCACTTCATTGTCTAAGTCAAATCCTTTGTCCATGTGTTCTAGTAACCCTGAAAATCTTTCAACAGTTTCTTCATCTTCTTCAGACTCATAGCTATCACAATCAAGTGCAGTAAGAGAATCAATTGATTGGCCTTCAAAATCCCTTTCATGTGGCAAGACTCTTATACTTAAATCCCTGGAAAGTAATTGTGGTGGGTTGGAATGCCAAGAAAAATAATGGGTAAAATACTAATAAAAGACACAAATTAATGGTTTGAGGAAATAATGATAAAGAAAAAGAACAACGGATGGCAAAGAGAAAAAATGCTGGATAAACATGCAAGTTTATTCAAATGATGTCTCAAAGTAGCATACATAAAAGCAAATACAATCAATACAATCCCAAATGATTACTTTAAAGTAACAACATTAATCATTGGTTCGGCTGTCCAATTCATCAGCATCTCATTGTGGTTGACAGCACAAGCATTGTTGTATTCTTCAGGCTTCTCGACATCCACCATATTGATGGTTGAACAACAGCTAACTTCATAACTTTCTTCAGCCACAATTATTTCAGCTGGGTAAGGAAAGGTCTCTTTCAGATGAGGGATCTGCTTCAACTTCTCATTGGGTTTCTTTGGTTCAAGAGCTATGGTCTTGATCTGCTCCTCCAATGATGCCTCATATCCTAAACCAAATCGGTTAGGTTTCCCTGAGATAGATAGAGGTGTTTTGATACCCTGCAACCATGGTTCCAGCCCTTTGCCGTGCAGATAACCATTTTTGGTCATGATATGAGCCACTACCTGATTGACATCTTGCCTTGGGAACTCATTCTGTTCTTGCTTCAGTCCTACTACCTCCAGATCGTGCCATAAGTCGCTTTCCACTAACTCCACATTTTCAACATATGGAAGTGAGACAGGTTTAGATACAATGATTTCCTTCTCTCCATGGATTGTAATGACTGAATCATTTTCAATGTATTTGACCTTTTGATGCAAGGTTGAAGGAACAGCACCAACATTGTTAATCCATGGTCTTCCCAGCAGCATATTGTAATCAGACTCAATCTCCATCACTTGGAATAAGACCTCAAATTGGCTCGGGCCGATTTCCAATGGTAGCATTATTTCCCCTAGGATGTTTTTCTTCGCTCCATCAAAAGCTCTTACGATCATCATTTGTGGTGAGATGTCGTCTTTGCCCATTGACAAGTAGCTCAAAGTTGATGCTGGCAAGACGTTTAATCCTGACCCTCCGTCAATGAGAACCTTAGGCACTATATAGCCTTTGCATTTGAGGGTTATATATAGTGCTCGTGGGTTGGCCTGTGATACAATCTCTTCATTTGAGAAAGTGATCATATTAACACGCTTTACCGGATCCACCATATTCACCATATTCTCCAGTGAGACATCCGGTTTCACATAAGCATCCTTCAAGACCTTTAGCACTGCCCTTTGATGAGATTCAGATGACAAAATCAGTGACAACAGGGAGATTCTAGCAGGAGTCTTTTTCAATTGCTCCAGTATGTCGTACTCACTTTGTTTCATGATCTTCAGGAACTCCTCTTCTTCATTTTCTTCTCTTTCTTTTCTATCTGCACCAAAACCCCTTCCCACATTCTCTTCCTCGACAAACTTTCCCTTTTCCAACTCTCCGGGTCCGTAAATTCTTCCACTTCTTGTTATCCCTTTTACCTCTGCTATCATTTGGGCTTTCGAAGTTTCCCCTATGTCTCCATTTGTCTTCATATTAGTTTCATAATTCCAAGGGACAGCATGTGTATTCTCATAACTGAATGGTGTTGGTTTCTTCACGGTGATCACCACTTTCTCTGGTTTCGGAGCTCGATTCAGTGGAGGGACGCGGAGTACGAAGCGATCGATCACATTCACCTCTTCTGGAAGATTCGACCTCTCTTTTGCTTGAATCACACCTAGGTCGAGTAATTCTTGTACTCGAGCTTTAAAATCCCAACAATGTTCGATATCGTGTCCAAGACCTCCACAATGATATGCACAACTTGATTTCAGATCATATTTCTCTCCCTCCTTTACCATAGATGCAGGTGTTGTGATGTCATAACCAGCCTCCTTCAATCCACCAAATACTTTCTCCATAGGAGTTCGGAGACTCAAAACTTTCTTAATCAGAGGTTCTTCCACCTCCAAGGCATTCACACGACTTCCTCCTTCGTGTTTTGGGATCGGGTTATTAACAATATCCGGCTTGGAGTCTTCTTGAAGGTCTAGTCTCCCACAAGCAATTAATCTTCTTACTGCTGTCTTGAAACCTTCGCAATCCTCAATGGAGTGGCCTGCTATGTCCATATGGTATTTACAGGTCAGGTTCGGGTTGTACCAGGCTGGGTATGGTGGTTCCAACGGGTATACAGGATATGCCGAGATCAGATGAGCATCGACTAACTTTTGAAACAAGTCAGTATTCGAAATAGATAGCTTTGGGAACGGTGGGAAGTTGGGGAATCGATTACGGTTTTGGTTTTGGAAATTTAGTCGAGGTGCTGGAGTGTATGTTGGGCGGATTGGTTGGTATGGTCTTATGTGGAGATTGTTAACTTGGGGTTGGGAATATGGAACAGTGTTCGCGGTTGGTATGGTTTGGTATGGTGGGTAATGAGGGATAGGGGTTTGGTATGATCGTGGTCGGGTTAATGTGTATCGTGGGACGAAGGATTGCTGACCATGCACATAATTCACATCTGTCTCCTTCTTTCTGGGTGGGAAACTTTTCCTAGTGTCTTCACTGCTCATGGGAAGCTTGCCGGCTTTTGCTAAGCTTTCAATTCTTTCTCCAGCAGTTATCAACTCAGAGAAGTCTTTGTATGCTGCCCCTGCCATTGCCCCGATATAAGGGGATCCCAAGGTTCCCAAGAAGTAAGAACACATTTCAGTCGGGATGAGTGGCGGTTGAACCTGAGCAGCCAAGGCTCTCCACCTTTGAGCATATTGCTTGAATGATTCATCCTTCTTCTTCTGCATAGAGCTTAATTGCTCCCGTGTAGGTGCCACCTCAAGATTGAACTTGTATTGGCTCATGAACAGATCTGCCAATTCTCTCCAGCTAGAAATCTTTGAGTGGTCTAATTGAATGTACCACTCTAGAGCAGGTCCAATCAAGCTTTCATGGAAGAAGTTGATGAGAAAATTTTCATCCTTTGACCATATCGCCATCTTAGTACAATAACTCTTCAAGTGAAAAAGAGGATTACCCGTCCCATCATACTTTGAGAAGTCAGGAACCTTAAAGTCCCTAGGGATTACTACATCAGTAGAAGGACAGAGTTGTTCAACCTCCATATACCCATAGGGGCTAGGTCCTTGAATAGCCCGAATTTGCTCTTGAATCTTCTCCATCCATTCCTCTTTGAACTTTCCTTTTTCTGCCTCTGCACGACTATTTTCTGAGGAGGATGGTTGCCTCTGGAAGACCACACGAGGTTGCTCCCAGACAGGGGTAACATGCCCATGTTCATGAGTTTGCACATTTTCCAAGGAACGATAACCTTCTCCAATAGGGACTACCAATGGTATCGTGGGCGGTGGTTGCCCATGGAGGTTATTCGGGATTTCACCCATATCATTCATCCCTACGGTGGCGTTTAGAGTCGCACTCGGTACCACGTGCATACCCAGTGTCGTGGTCTTTGGTTGCACATTCACTGAATGAGCTCCCAATAGGTTAAGTGATTCTTGTATGGCCCGCATCATATCCTCCAATCTTCCTTGGTTATTTGACAGTTCATTCAGTTTTCCTCTCACCGCGTCAACTTCATTGCTCAGATTTCTTCCTCCTTCAGAAGTAGTTGTGATTGGGATACCCCTTTCTGCGTCACCATTCCCTCCAGCCATTTTGGTCCGGGCTCTGGTATTGTGAATTCGAGTTTGATCAGTATCGGTTTTCCTTGGGCGCCCAATTGTGGCGAAGTTTTACCTGATTCAGAAAACCATTTTAGTGAAAGGTAAGAGATAAAAACATGGCTATTTGTTAGAAATCATCGAGCCGAGTCTTGATGTGAGTATCTTTGATGATAACCGTTCCTCAGAACGTCTCGTTCAAAAGTACTAAGTCATGGTCATTACTACGAGACCAACACAATACAGAGAAACAAAGATTCTTTTATTCATGAAGGCATATTACAACCATCATCCTTCTTACATTGATTCTCACAACAACAAAAGAGAATACATTGTAAAGCCACAAATGCCTTCCTCAAAATCTCTCAGTAATCATTTGCTTCATTCTTCCAATCAAGTCTTTACAATAGTCAACAAAATTGCAAATCTCGATTGGGGTCTTAAAAGGGATTATTCCTTGCTCGGCCAATCCTAAGTATCTTGGAACATCTTCAATGACCGCATTAGCTAATCCTGCCAAGTTTGAGAAGCGAGTCTTCAGCTCATGAATAATGTGGTTCTGATGTTGTATTTCGGAATCCAAACTTGCAACTCTTTCCTTTTCTTCTTCCAGTGCAACTTGATATTCCATGATCTCATCATTCATGTGTCGACTTAGCTCTTCAATCTTCCTTTGGTATTCATTGTTCAATTCTTCCATTTGTTGTTTCATTTGTTCTTCGCCTCTTAGCGCGGTTTCTTCAGCAATTTTGGCCTTTTGAAGTAAGTCTTTCAATTGTTGATTTTCAGCTAGCACTTTGTCACGCTCCTGTCTTCGAAGTCCAAGCTCTTTGTTGGCAGCTTTGAGGCATTCCTTGGTTTTCATCATGTGTTCATGCCCCATCTTCAACCTCTTGCTTGTTCCTTCTAGAGCTAGATCTTTTTCAGTACTTTCTCGCTTTAACGTTGCGTAATTATGGCAGACACTTTTCAACTCAGCTTCTACTTGCATCTTTTCTTGTTCAACCTTGTCTAGTTTCTCCTTCACTTCTTTGATTTCTTCATTTCCATGGAAACCCCTGGTTGATGTATCGTCCAAAGGAATAACAGTTATGACCTTGAAGGGCAGCTTGATCTCTTGAGCTCTATTTTTCACCCATTGATGATAACTTTCTTTCACAGCACAACTCCTAACTCCCAATTCTTTTCCTTTCTTGACAACCTTGTTCCAAGCGTATCGAACTTTCTGCAATAGGCCAATGTCATTGGAGTCTTGATAATATGAGACGAACGGAGTAACTGCAGCTTCAGAAGGAGGTCCCATCATGGGATACCCGAGCTGGCGTAATACCAAGACAGGATTGTAGTTTATGCATCCTCGGGTACCCATGAGAGGTACATTTGGAAAGCTCCCGCACTGATAAATCAGAGTTTGACCATCCTCCCTCCAAGGATACCATCGTATCATCTTTTCATCCAATTTGGCCAGGTCTTGAGCCCACTCTTGTCCACTCTTCTTCTTGATATTATGCATTCGTAGGTCTTCAATCGGACAAGGCGCCTTGTAATTCCTCTGAAATATGTGCGAAGTAACCCACACATATAGTATCGGTAAACAGCACAGAATTCTCTTACCATTTCTCTCATGGCAAAAATTCAGAGTACAATAAACATCTGCCAGGAGGGCTGGAACAGGATTATGGCCATGGAACTTGCGAGCAAGGAATACGTCAATAGCAGCAAAGTCTACAAGGCCTTCAATATTCGGAAATAAGACAGTGCCGTAGATGGTGAGTGCCAGTACATCTATGAAAGCATCCCAATCTTCTGTTTGTGCCAGATGGTGCATGTGCTCTTCCAGGTAATCTCTTGAGAATCCATAAGTCCCATTCCTACATTTCTGTGCTTCATACAGATTCTTTACGCCTACCCTTAGGACAGTTGATAAGGTTTGTAAAGAAGGATAATGGCCTTGGTAGTGATAGGGTTTTTCTCCTTCTAGTGGTAACCCCAGGATCTTCTCAAATTCTTCAATAGTCGGTGCTAACTGGAAGTCTTGAAAAGTGAAACATCGGAGCGAAGGATCATAGTACTGTGCCAGTGCTGTGATTGCTTCTTCCTGTTCTTCCACTTCTAAGAGATTCAAGATATTTCCATATCTTCTGGTGAGAGATAGGCGTTGTGGTAACTTCAGTAACTGACCCAAAGATCTCAGACTTTTAGTGTCGGGTGTCTTGGCTTTGAGACGTAGAGTTCTTTTCAACTTTGCACCTTTCTGACTGTCTGGTCTCATAGTCATTTCCATTTTACAAAGATACTCACAATAAGATTTCAATTCAACCTTCTAACAAACCTGCCATAATGGAAAGAAGATTTGATTTAAATGAAAAAAAAAAGGAATAGTAAGCAATTTAGGAAATGAACAGAAATTATGTACAAAGAACAATGATAGGAAAATATGTACAAAGAATGAGTTAAGGAAAATGCATGCTCTCTTTGTGTCCTATGTGAGGTAAATTCTGGAGGTTAATTCTATGGTCCTATGGTCGTTCTACCTTGTGAACACTTTCACTGGGTGGGTCTATATTCTCAGAGTTCTATGGCCTCTAGAGTTAAGATTCATTTCAGAACGTTACCCACAACAGCAGGTGAACCGCTAGATGTAGGGCATTCATGAAAGAATCACGCTCTAGATGAGATTTTCGCAATAACCAAACAGGATGAATATCCAAAATGGCTACCGCTACACAATCTCTTTCCTATCTCAAGTTACACTCAGACCCGGGTATAGGGCCCCACTCATGTGATTAACATGTAAGTGTTGTGTGTGAAGAGAGCATACAAACCTGAAATCCTAAGACTACCCATGACTAATACCTGCAAAAACAACTCAAACAAACACGTACAGAACCCAATTAACAGTCATCTATCCTAAGGTTTTAACAAATAGAGCTATCAAACACATGAAATGTAAGATTCTGTAAAGAGACAAGGTATAAACAAAGGAATATTATACAAAGTAAACTAAGAAAAGGAAAACAAATGTCAAAAGGCTATATTTAATTTGCACAATCAGCTAAAACAGGCCTGACTCTCTTGGAAATCCCCAGTGGAGTCGCCATCCGCCATGGCAGGGATCGCGACGGGGACGGCGAAAAAGGGAAATTTTTCGTTTTGAAATATTGGAGTCGCCACCAAGTTTATTTAAAATTGGGAAAACGTTGGAAAAAACCATTTTGGAGAATAGTCTTTGAAAACCAGTTAGAGTTCGGGAGTCAGTTATGTATAGGGAAGGGCAGGAATTCGATCCCACGCTTGCTAAGACAATCCTTGGGCAGACCTTTAATTAACTGTGCAAATTAAATAAATAACCTTTTTCAAACACTTATTTTCTATTTCAAGACAATTAAAATAAATGAGCAAGTTTAAATCGAAAATAAGTATATAAATTACAAATATTTACAAATAAGAGAAAAAATTTTTTTTTTTTATTTTTTATAAAGAACATAAAGGAAAAACAAATATTTTTGGGAGAATTTTCGAGTCATTAAGCTATCACAACTCAAATGACCGAAATATCGAGTTAACAAGCCGTCACGGATAAATTAACTCTTTATCTACAATAACAAGAGTTAAATAAAGTATTTTGACATAAAATTATTAGGAAAAAGAACTTATAAATAAAACAAAATACATAAATAGCATAAAAAATTTAGGAAAATCATTTATAAATAAATTAAATGGTGAAAAATTAATTGAAGATAATTTTAGAATATTAAGCTGTCACAACTAAAATATTCTAAAAACATAAAGTTAACAAACCGTCGCGGTCAAATTAACTCCATTTTGAAAAGACTTTGAATATCAAGCCGTCGCAGCTAAAATATTCTGAAACATAAGGTCAACAAGCCGTCTCGGCTCAATTAACCTCCCCTTTTTAATATAATTTATCAATTAATTAAGCATATAAATTTTAATAAAAAAGAACCAAATGTTTATTTTGAATCCAAAATGGATAAAACTTCTTTTTTTTAGACAAAAACCTAATTTTAATAGGAACCTACAAAATTAACGCATAAAAACAAATACTCAATGAATTTGAACCGAAAGAAAAAGATAATTAAGCTAACAAAGCAAAATTTAAGAACACAAACACAATTAACTTAAATAAACCATAAAAACATATAAGAGAATTAAACCAAAAGAAAAATTAATTTATAGCATAAATACACACAAAGCGCATAATCATATAAAATAACAAAACTAAAAAAATCACAAAGGAAAATACACAAAATATGTAAAACGATTAAACTAAAAATGCAAAATATTACGATTACACAATTAATCTTAATCAAAACACAAACACAGAAAGTAATTGAACTAAAAAACATAAGACACAAGCATTCCTAATCTAAGCAGGACACTAAAAAAAGAATATCATTATATAGTTAATCTTGAACAAAACGTATAAACATATAAAATAATTAAACTAAAGAAAGATCCTAATCTTATTTTTAGTCTTTTTCAATTAATAGAAACATTAATATTAAATTCACCCAAAATAATTAAATGAAATTAAATTGAACCACTTATTTTGTTTCTTTCCTTTTTTGCAATTAATTTACCTAATTTCATTCAAATAAAATAAAAGAAAATATGTTATAAATTTTTCTTTTTTTATCAAATATCGAAATACTTATTACAAACTCAAAGTAAAAAAAAAAACTTTTATCTAAACCTAAATTAAAATAAAATAAAAACTAATAAAACAAAAATCTAAATCATCAAAATATAACAGCTTTAATTTAAGAACATAAATAAATAAATAAAACATCCCGTATACACAAACTTTTAAAAAAAACATCATTATTTATATTTATTTATTTTTTGGCAATACTTTTTTAAAACACACCTATACACAAATTTTAAATCAACTCCACATTCCCGTCTAATATAAATACAAAACTCAAATTCACATAGTTAATACATACATATACTTAAAAAAAAAAGTATAAACACATAAATCAACAAAACATATACAAACAATTAAGAAACGAAAGGGGTGGTAATTACTATATTTTTTATCTTTTTAATTAATAAAAACTTTAACACTAACTTTACTTAAAGTTAAAGAAACAATTAAATCACTCTTTACATTTTGTTTTGCATGGTTACATATCTAGAAACTAATTTATTCATTTTCACTAAAATATTCACAAAACTAAACTCAAATAAATCACAATTTAAATAAACGAATTTAATATTTTGATTCGAACAAAAAAAAAGACATTATTAATATAAAATAAAATCTATTCCTAATTCCCCTAATTTTACCTAAACCAACTGATTCCCTCCCCTCCCACACACGTACACACTCTCACACACTTTCACTCACTCACTCACTCATACTCACCTCTCAACTCACTCACGGACCAACACATTACACACACAAACACACACTCAACAAATCAAATCTCTCTTTCACTCATTCACGGGCACTCACACACGGGCACTCATCCACCTACACAAAGACTAAACACACATTGAAGAGAGAAGGAAAGAAAGAAGGACGGTAGAATGGGAGTGAGAGACGCAGGCAGAGAGGGAGTGAGAGGGAACCATACACTGATCATTCACCAATTAACCCATGACCACTCACTCACAACTCAATCTCACACACATAGACCCACATATGGAGACACGAAGGAAGAAGAAAAAAAAAAAGAGGGAGAAATGGGGTAAGGTCCGCGGCCGTGGGGGATGAAAAAGGAGGCGATGGCGCCTGAAGGTCACCACTGCGCACGCGTGAGGCAGACATGGGAAAGCTGGGAAGGGAAGCCAACGCGCAGAAGGGAGCATGGCCCCCATGGTACATCAACGTTCGCAGATCAGAGCAGGAGACAAAAATGCAAAGCGGAGTGCGGTAGCTCTCAGATCTAAGCCACACGAGGAAGCGGAGGAGTGGTGGCGGTGAGATCAGAGCAAAAGGGAGGAGGGGTTCGCGGCGGAGGTGGGCTTGTGATTCCATGAGGGGAAGCTGGCAGCGAGCTTTGGAAGACCGATCCACCATGGACGGAGGCGCAGTCGGTGGCCGATCATGGTTGTGGGGGAGTGATGTTGGTGGTCTCACGGTGGTTTGGGTGGTTTCGGAGGTGGTTGAAGGGGGTGGTGATGGAGGTTAAGCTATGGAGGAAGGAGGAGGTAGCAGGTGGCTCTTGTGAGATGATGATGATGTGTTGAAGGGGGAGGAACCGCGGCAGTGATGATGGGTTGAAGGGGGAGGTTGAAGATGATGGTGATGATGGAAATCATGGGAGGCCGCGGCAGTGGTGGTGGAGATGCCGCGGCCTCCTCCCCCTTTTCTCCCTTTTTTTTTGTTTATTAGATTTTTGATGGTGAGGATGATGTTGTTGAATTGCTGATGGAATTACCTTTTTAGTTTCTTTGTTATTCTTGAAATTTGAAAATCTTTGGTTCTCCTTATGTGTTTGATCTTGGTTTTTGTTGCATATCTTGCAGGATCCTCCTCCTCCTCTCCGTGTTTTTTATCCTCCATATGTATATCCCGTGTTACTATTTTTCAATTCCACCGAAAGAGATATCCCCCCTTCAAGGACACCATCATTGTGTCAATTTTATTTTTCATGCTCTTAGCTGGAAGAGACAAGAAAGGAGAGGAGCCCGGGAGAAGAGCCCGTGACACTCCCTTGTCTCCTTTTCAATTTTTATTATTTTTATTTTTTTAAAGAAGTGAAATGGATTGCAACGGGTTGGCTTTCTTTCTTTTTTCTTTTTTTATGTTTCTTTGAATAAATTTGAACCATAAACACAAGACAAGGTAACAGGATGAAAATAATGCAAAGAGATTAGACAATACACAATTGGATTAAAAACCCCTTTTTTTTTGTATTTGGCTAATAAAACTAAGTAGAAATAAGAAGTTGAACATTTTTATTTTGGAAATAATAAAAAAAAAAAAACTCTTTTTCTCTTTCAAAAGAAAAACTTAATGAAACTGTAATGAAATATGCAAATTTTTGGACTTTCTTGTTAAAAGACTGGACAAAATTGGTTGTTCACAGTAGTGATACACATACACCACCACACTTATACTATACACTTATACAAAGTTAAAAGTTGTAAACTTATATATAAAATGTTATAAACTTGTATGTAAAAGTTATAAATCAATTTATAAAAAGTTATAAATTAGTATGTTATAAACCTGTGTATATTAGTTTACAATTTTTTACATACAAGTTTATAATTTTTTACATATTGATTTATAACTTTTAACTTGGTGTAAGTATATGGTGTAAATGTGGTGGCGTATTTTTATTATTTCTCTTGTAAGGTTCTCATCAAGTACAAGACAAGTGTTTTTTTCTTTTTGGTCGAAGTATATACAAGGATTGGTCAGAAGAGGGCTTAATGGAGTGTAGTAACTTTCCAAATTGGTAGTCTTTTTTTTTTTTTGCTCCTGAAATTGGTGATGTATCGGCTTTAGGTTGGCTATTGTTAGATAAAATTGGGCCTCCGACAAGGCCCTCCATCATCACACTTTAAGCGGCCCATTAACCTGATATGGCCTAGAGTCAACGCCGAAATGAAGACTTTTCAGACCAAAAAACAGATGAAGACCTTTTTTACGAAAAATAATAAAGACTTTTGGTTTTTGGCAGTTGGAGGCCAACTCAGATGGGGTATGCTTTGCCCTCCCCCCAGTTGAACTAAGAATAAAAATTGAAGCTTTTTTTTTGGTTAAACGCTAAAATAAAGGAAATTAATTACTACTTTTGGTAGTGGTGGGTACCTAGTTTACTTTAAAAAAAAGTTTTCTGAGATTATTTATGTATATGAATATATGAGGCCTCCTCAAATGAAAACCTTTTTTCTAAGCGCTGGAGTTGGGCTTTTACCACAACTAAAGATTGGAGTTGGACTAGGAATTTTTTCAATTGAGCCTTTTGGCTATACACCGAAAAAGTTAGTTTCCTACCACAAATTATCGGAAAGAAAATACAAAAGTGTAATCTCCAATCAATAACAACAAAAATCAATAAAAAATTGTTAACATTTATTCTCTTTAAATGACTTTTAAATTTTGAGTTATGTGAATATAAAACTAACAAAAATAAAACTTTACCTTCACAGATGACTTGACTTTACCTAAATTAATTAAAATCTAATAAATAGAGGGTGAAATTTTTTTATTTTTTTGGGCAATTTTTTTTTACTAAAAAATTACTTTTTATAAGAACTACTCATTTTTTTTTGTCAAAGAACTACTCATATTAATTTCTATTTAAAAGTTAGAAGCAACATTTTTTCGTAAAAAAAAAAAATTAAAACCAACGCAAAAGTAGGCTCTTAAATATGCATTTTTGGTCAATACCTTAAACAATGTGACAGTCATTAGTTGGTCAACAGATGATTCTTGCCCACCAATCTGTGTTTTGTTTGGTGCACTGCACCCCCCATCAAATTCACATAACCCGCGTTGACTTATTAAATTGCAATGAGCCATGTTTCTCACATCTTACTTAGTGGGACATGATAAATATTTGCACCAAAATGTAGCACACGTACCCTTGATACAAAATTAGTTGAGCAAAAACTAACCAATCAACCTAGGAAAATAACAAATCAATCAGCGTCACATCACATTACCTGAAAGCTCTATCTAGCTAACAAATGCAATCCAAACCACGTGTCCCACCTCTTCAAACCCCCACACACTCACCTTCAACTTCCTAACCCAAAGAATGTCTTGATTATATGAGAGACATGACACAAAGACGCAATATAAGTTACAACCATAATAGTTATAACCACTGAGCTCTAACACAATTAATTAAGGTAACACACACAACACCGAAAGAGGGAGAAGAAGAAGAAGATCATGAAGGCAACCAAGAGGCCGATCCATGCAATGTCGACGTGGGTTCGGCGGCAACCGGCGAAGATGAAGGCGTTTCTGGCGGTGGCATGTGGGGTGGTGGCGATGGTGTTCCTAAGAATGGTGGTTCACAATCATGACAACCTCTTTGTGGCATCTGAGGCCGTTCATGCATTAGGAATATCCATACTCATTTACAAGCTCACCAAGGAGAATTCTTGTGCCGGTTCGTATATTATTAACCTTTTTCTTCATATTAGCTTTCTTATATTTCAATGGCAACTAATGGATATATGAGGTTAGAGACATTTTGAATTTCCTAACTCCTACAATCATGCTTTATCTAATCTTATATCTCCCCTAAACTACGTTAGGAAAAAAAAAAAAAAGGATCATGTTAATTAGATTGGAATTTTTGGATTTATCTTTGAAATTTCAAAACTATATACAATCTTTGGAAAGCTTAGTATGTAATCATGTAATTTTTCCTTGGATGAATCCCTAACCATGATATTTATCTGATAATAAGGAGAAATTATTGCATGCTCTGGATCACCCCACAGAATTATGCTCATTCCATATTCATTGGATGTGATATAAATACTCAACATGCATATATTATTGATTGTTAAGGGAAGATCTTATTCCCATTTACATTGATGAATGGAATGGAACCAAGAATCACGTGATATGTTTGTGGCAGGGGAAATGATGATTCAATTGTCACGGTGAATTCATGATGTTTTGATGGAGATCAAATCGTTGCGGTTCTTATTAATTACAATCATTAGGTTTTATTACAAAATTGACATTTCTAAGAATTTAGTGTACACAGATTTTGTATTTTCTGGTCATTTATAATGAGATATGGAAATAATGTTTTGTGATTGGAAAATTCATGTCTTCTGTCTTTCACTAGTGCACATGCTATACCTTCTTCCTTTTTAGAAACTATAGAGAACAAATACTGGGAAATTATATTCCTCGTGTGAAAATTTAGTAATGATGTTTATACAAACTTAGTGTGTTTGGTTTATGGTTTACAAATAAAGCAAAGCTCTGGTTTGAGACTGAAAATTGTGTTGAAATGTGACCCAACACTGATTTTGTCTAATATGTTGAAATGAGTTAAAACCAGGTTGCGTCATTCAAACCATGGTCTAGGCCTTCTCAATACCAAATCAAACATACAATTGGCTTCTTGTCTTCCATTGGGAAAAGAAATGAGAATAAAAGAAACTACTATCTATATCTTTGCACATACGAACCAAATTTTTCACTGTGTTTTAAAACCTTGCAGGACTTTCACTCAAATCACAGGAGCTGACAGCTATGTTTCTAGCTGTCAGACTTTATTGCAGTGTTGTCATGGAATATGATATACACACCTTGCTTGATTTGGCAACATTGGCAACAACCCTTTGGGTTATTTACATGATTCGCGTCAAGCTGAATTCTAGTTACATGGATGATAAGGACAACTTTGCAATACACTATGTAGTAAGTCCCTTACTATATTTAGCAAGTTTATTACCTTCCTTTTGCATATAATTTGCTAACACAGGTTTGCTTAAAATAATGCTAATCTTCTGCATATCCGAAAGGTTTTAATGTTGAGTTTCTCCTTCAATGTAATACAATGTGATGCAAAGTGGATCAAATGAGGTTTCTGTTACAAACTACTTTTGTAGTATGATTGAAATCGAAACAGTCCATAATCTTAAAATGTACAAAATTTTACTAGCTGTGTGTATATTGGCTTGGATTTCTTCATTCCTACATGGATTCAAAGTTATTCAAAATTTCAATTTGTCTTCAGTTTGTAACTGTAACTAATGAGTTGAGGGGGTTTGATTGAATGTATGTCTTGAAATCCCTGGAAGCTTGTATTGGTTTTATTACCTGTTTTAAATCAGAACACCTGGTTTCTGACTATGAGAAGATGATTTTGGATGAGTGCTTGATTCAAATAATAAGACACTATTAGTTAGTTACATGTAATTGTTAGGGAGTAGTTGGTTATAAATAGGTCCTAGGAGAAGTGAGAGGTATCAATTGAGAAATTATAGAATTAGGAAGTTGTGGTGAGTTGATGGGAAAACTCGTCCCAATCTAGAGTTAGAGTGTGCCTCTTGAACTTAACAAAACACTTACAAAGGTACTTACAATTGACCCACCAACAGGAGAATCCAAGAATCAAATCCAAGTCATGACAATTATATGCGAGAATCCAATCCTATCACATACTCATGGAACCATCTTTAGCTCTAAACTGAAAACTACTTGGTCATAAGAACAAGGATGATTTTATCTGTCATGAAACTCATGTATAGAGGTTTGCATTGGTCTGAGAAAGAAGTGTATCGTTTTGTCAGAAACTCAGAATGGATCAATTCTTGAGGATTAAGTTTTCTTTCATTTCATGCAGGTGATACCTTGTGCTGTGCTTTCCTTGCTTACTCATCCAACAACACAGCATCATATTGTTAACAGGATTCTCTGGGGATTTTGTGTTTTTCTTGAAGCTGTTTCTGTACTCCCTCAGTTGCAAGTCATGCAGAACACTAAGGTCTCATAGAAATGTGTTTCTTTATATGTTTTAATACTTTTAAATGATGATTAATTGATTATGATGTTACATTTGTAGTCGTAATACTTCTTCCTTTCTATAAAATCTAACTATTTAATTCTCCTTTTCAACTCTCAGATTGTTGAACCATTCACAGCACACTACGTTTTTGCCCTTGGAATTGCAAGGTTCTTGAGTTGTGCTCATTGGGTCCTTCAGGTTTGCCACTAATATAAAGCTAAGCTGTTTTTATTCCCTAGTTCTGGAAATACCTTGCAGCCATTAGCATAATATTGTAGAGAATTATTAATGCAATAGGGAATTTTGATACAAAATATATTGATATGCGACTGCTTTAAACTATTTCTTCAGATTATAATAGGGCTTTATTTGGTGCTTCTTAAATTAAGTAGTGATGCATACTGAATTTTGGAACCAATATCTCAGGGTAGGATTGGTTTCAGAAAATAATTTTTAATTTTTATTTTCTATTTTCCTGTTTTTGAAAGAAGTAGTGAGAATTGGAACTGGAGATTGAATTTTATAGCTTTTAATATTTTCTTTGTAAAATCTTAAAATAAAAACGAAAACTATTTTTTGAAAGTAGGGCTATCCTTAGCTTTCAATTAGTATCTCCTTTAATACTTCAACCTTAGATATCCAATTATAATTGATAGATAGACTGTGTACTTCATCCTCTATATAAGCTCATGCATGTTGTCTTGCTCAGGTATTAGATACTAGAGGACGTCTACTAACGGCTTTGGGTTATGGACTGTGGCCTTCAATGGTACTCCTATCGGAAATTGTTCAGACTTTCATCCTAGCAGATTTTTGCTACTACTATGTCAAGAGGTGGGTGATGAATTCTTACTTGTGCAACACGAGTCTAAAAAATTATTCTTGCATTGATACAAATATGACATCTCATGTTCATACTCATTCACAGTAAGATTAGATTTCTATCAACTTTAATTTGTTCAAGATATACTCATTGTTCCTAGGCATCATTTTTATCGTGGACGTGTTTGAATATAAAGATATCAAAATTGAACACTTGGCAAGAAAGATAAGAGTAAGAGAGAGAAAAACCGGGTCCACACTGATATATACGTATCAAACCTATGTTAAATGCTTGAAAAAAACATTTCTTTTAAATATAAGGCGTTAGATTTGTATCTAGGCAATAATTTGTCGTGTCTAAATGAGCTCTGGTAAGTTTTTTGACCTTGTCCTTGTTTTGGCTGCAGCCTTGTAGGTGGACAACTTGTTCTTCGGCTTCCTTCAGGGGTGGTGTAAACTTGGACTTACTTTTTCAGTGCCATGAAGTTGGATGCTCCTTCAGAAATCAACACTCAGGGTAGCTAGAGGAGTTTGAATTGATGTTTCTGCACCATTAGGGGTTATAATGTACTTGTGTCAGCCACATAGGACTTGCCAATTATAGATTACCTTTTGGCATATGTAACTTTGAATTTTGATTTTATCTATGATCAGTTCAAGTTAAATGAGACTATTGGTATAGTTTACACACTTGACAGACACATGGTATGTTTTCATCCAATCTGATGTAACACAGCAGAAGCTAAAATGAATGGTATACATTTCTTAGCAGGAACTACGAATGGAGCAATTTTAATTACAGACTATTTTTGTACATAATTATTATGTGTACTTAATCATTATCAAACATATTTAATTACTTCACCACTTACAACTAACCATACCACAATCAGCTTCTTTTAAATTCATTGGATATGTATATAAAATTGGTTAAATCTAACAAATGATTAATCAACTATTCTTACCCCATCCACAGCTGGTTAAATCTAGAAGGCGCTTGTTCCTTGTGAAAGTGCAATGGTATTAGTAGCTGGTTTTCTCTTTCTCTATCTGGTTTACATCTGTAAAGTTATTATTATTATTATTTATTATATTGTTATATCTCAAACCTATGATCTTTGCTAATTGTATACTAGAGGTGCTTCAGCCCACCAAACCTTAAAACAGGCTTTACCAGTTACACTATGAATTCCCTTAATGATTAGTTATGCATATATTTATATAAACTATGTACTTTTATCATTGGACATTACTTTCTCCTCTGCATTATTCGTCACATATTTTGCTTACTATTATTTTAAATTGCCCCCACCACAATCAGGAATTATGAAGTGGAATTTCCTTTCCAGTGCACACAACCTTGCTTTCTCTCCTCTGTTCCCATAGCCTTTCACTTATTCAAATGGCTTTCCAACAACCGCAGATACAATCACTCTTACATGAAATCAAATATATGTGGGACTGACTGATTGAGAGATGCAATCATTTTCAAATAAATTAACATTCTGCATATAATATATTGGATAGCTATATTCTCGCCAGCTTGCCTAGCTTCATACTAAACTAATAGTCTAATATTACTATCCAGCTTAGTTAATCAATATAACAACTATATACACACTATTACTCTTGGCGTTTATTTATTTTAGTAACTACTCTGGTAATATTATTCTGCATCATATATCTAAAATAAGGGAGTTTGTCCTTCTCTCTTTCAAAAGTTTAATTTGTGGGCAAGAGTCAAGCGTTTACACTTACATATGTAATTAACACATTTTCTTATATAAGAGTTTTTATGAACTTCAAACATGCATAAGATACATACCCACTTGTCTTGTATTGGAATTTAATGAAGGTTGAACGTCAGAGAGGATTAAGGTTTATCTCTTTTGAAGAACTTAAACTATTGAATGGAGGGAAATTAATGAATTTTATATTTTAACATATTTGTTTATTTTTTATATAGCTAAATATTTGTTTTAGTTTCACATAAATATATCGAGAAATAAATTAGTTACTCAGAATTTGAAAGTCCCATATTAGTTTCTCACAATTCAAAAAATGAGACAAATTATTCCCTTGATATAAGTTCATACAACTAAACAATAATAATGTACAGACTGTACAGAGATACCAATTTATCCCATTTCTTAAATTGTGGGGGCCAATATGCAACTTTCAAATTAAAAAAACTAATAAGGAACTAATTTGTCTTTCAATATATTTGTGAGGAGCATTTTAAATATTTAATCTTTTTATATTTTAACAAAAATGCAAGCTATAAAATAGATGGATGAGATGATAATTTGGGAGGAGAGTGAGACACATTTCATATTAGCATATTACAGCTGGGATGGCTACTGGCAACTGCATACAGCTGTCAAGGTTGGCTTCAGCAATCGTTTTCCTACTTTCTCCTAATATAGTTCCTCCTACTACTCCACATATAGTTATTGCATCCAATTCCATATATCACCATCCTCTCCAAAGCCAAACTTGGCGGCAAGCCACTTAGCAAAGTTTTTGGCCCTTATTCCGTGTACATGATAAACATGGAACCCTTCCTTATATGCATGCACCTTTCTCCCCCTCCCAAATAATGCAATGCAACCTAGATTAACAAGAGATTCTTGCATAATTGCATAATAATATATTTAGCTAGGATTTTTTAACATTAAGAATACTAGGAAGACTAATAATTTTATAATGGATCCCATATTTTGAAAACATAAAAGCTCCACTCTTTTAGGTGAAATTTTCTCTTTTTAATACATCAATCAATATTTAGGAGACTAGTTCGAAAAACTCATATTATTTATAATAAAATTGCATTTCAGTATGTTCAAGATACTTGACTCAATTTTAAATCCCATTAATTTTATCATAAATGTACCGTACATGATAGAAGTTGTGAAATATGGAAAATACGAGTTATCCAAAAAAAATTTCTAGAAAATAATATTAAATAACATGATATGATTGATAATTTTTAGATGAGTAAATTGATTTTATCATCACATTGAATCCAACCACCACCGTGTAAATTGTTAAAAATCCTACTTTTATTATTCTGGATACATAGATTACTCATCAAATCAAATATATATTCTATGCAATAATGTTTACTTAGACCCCTAGTATGATCCTCCTTGGGAAGGCCCCGAAGACATGCATAAACATATGGCGCAGATGATACTAACATTGGAGTAGGTGGTGCTGCCTTTTAGCTAGCCATGGCATATAGTATGGTCACCCACCCCAGTTAAAGCCAAACAATAGCTTAAGGCGGTCAAATTGTCTCGCACGTAAAGTAACCTCTCATTAGTCTTTAGCATAAATTTTTGTTTCATGGCCAAGGGTTTAAGCAAATAAAATATTCTCAAAGTTATCCACAATTGACTCATTATTACAGTCTAAAGATTAACAAAAACATTTTTAAATTCATATTGATCATATGTATATGTAAGATAAATACTAAAGTTAATGTTAAATTTTGAAGTTGAAGTAAGATAACTCAAAATTAATATCCTCACCTTGGATAGACCATCACGTGTTCCACTTGAGATACACATCCCAATACAAGATTGTATAATATCGTAAATGTCTTGATCCTTTAATCAAAGATTTGAGTTCAAATTCTGAAAATTGAAAAATTCTCATTAAGAAACTCATTCACTTGGAAGTTCTCAGTCAATCGAATCAGTTTAGATTAATCAGATTTATTTTTAATGATAGAGTCTAAATATCACTATAGTTCCATCACCAAAACTTTAACAAAAACAAAGGTCAGACTCGTGAGGTTGTGAGTGAGGCCATAACCATTGTAACAAAAAGAATAAAGAAAAAACCTTATTGCATATGCTTTGCTTATTATCCTTGTAAAGCCAACTGGATACTTCGCCCACCCAACAATTGCACTTTATCACCTCCTCTGTCTCCCGATGCTTCCAAGACCCTTTCTCTGTTTTCTTTCCCCTCTTCACCAGTGACCAACACCAAGCTTTCTGATTCAGGTCTCTTCCGCGTATGCGCCACATCACTATTATGCCCCACTTGTACACATATTCGCATAATTTATATAATAATATCTACTCATACCAGGTACTCAACTCCCTTGTGTGTCCAAAATCAAACAGAGCTCTCTCATCAACTATAAATACCACCTCTCGTCTGTTTCTCATTCGTGCACAATTTGGCAATCAAAACTTTAGCCAACAAGAGAACACATATCTTCAAGCTAGCTCCTCCTCCTCTGCTATATAGCATATAACCATGGCTCTCTCAAAGCTTCTAGTTGCTTCCCTTCTTGCATCTCTTCTCCTCCTTCATCTTGTTGATGCAGCTGATGATCAGCCGGTAATTAATTCAAAGATTCTATTTCTTGATTTCTACATTTTCGTGATTAGTGTTTCACTCCCTGTTTCTTCTTCTTTATATGGTTCACAATTCACATGCACCTGGCTAGTGTGTTTCTTTCTTTTAAACTATAGGCCTCTGCTTAATTAACTGATTTATATACATTCTTTGTAGGCACACCAGCAAGTGCAGGGTTCTCTTCAACAGATAGGTACAAATCAAACTAAACATACAATTTCATGGATAATAAGTGGATGTTTGGATTAGCTTACGTTCATGTGAGTTATCCAGCAATTTAAATTTTCAACTTTTGAAAGAAATGGTTCTTAATAAATTTAAAGTAGCTATCATTACATTTGTTCCCTTAAATAATATTTTGAGTTTGTTGAGTGAATTCTCTCGTGTGAAAGTTTCACAATACCTTATCATTTGTAGATTTTGATCCATCAAAAGTTGTGACACCTATGTTGGGGTCACTTTCTTAATCAAACAAAAAAATCTACATATGTGAAGATAACGTGTGATTTTCATATTAGAAAATCTAAAGGGAGTTGAGGTCTAATAATAATAATAATAATAATAATAATAATAAAATGATAAGAATAGTTGTACTTCTATTAATCGATCAACTTATAGCCTATTAGTTTTACTTTGTGAAAATGACCAAACGTACGTTTGACCACCCCATATAGAAACATACTTTTTTCTGGTGAGATACCTTGGAAGCCATACAATAATCATTAAAAACAAATAGGCTATTATTAACTCGACCCATATTGATAAATTAAAGTTCAATATACACCCGATATTGATAATTTAAACAGAAAATGGGCTTTTGATTAAATGAATTATTTTCCTAGAATAAGCTATTGCCAATATTTAAAAATTCATTAGATTTTGACTATTTTGATTTAAGTCGAGTATTTACTTGAAGTACACACGTGCGTTGATTAATTATTTCAGATTGTAAAGGAGCATGCGCTGCAAGGTGTCGTTTATCATCTCGTTCAAACCTCTGCCATAGAGCCTGCGGAACTTGCTGTAAGCGCTGCAACTGTGTGCCACCAGGCACTGCTGGCAACCAAGAAGTGTGCCCCTGCTATGCAAGCTTAACCACCCATGGTGGCAAACGCAAGTGCCCTTAGAAGATTAATTAATTAATTAATTCAAGACTTCGAGGGTCGATCATATACACTACTGCCTACCAAACCCATGCATGTACATCGTACATCACGTCACATTATGTTTATTATGCAGAGTACATATATGTTATGTTGGTCCATGATGATGAGCTCTGAAGAATAACATCATGGAAATTAAATAGACCGTGTTTTCAGTCCGTGTTGAATTGATCATTTTGTGTGTTTGGAATTAGTGATTGTACTGTACTGTGAATTTGTGATAGTCATTTTCTCTTTTTATGTATTTGATGTAACTTTGTTGTACGGTGGTATATATCATTAATGTTAATAAAGAGTTTAACATTTTAATGTTTGATAATGTAAGATATGTGGTATTTTGAGTAGTTTTATGGTAAAGTCTTATGTCCAGTTTAAATAGCAAGCAACTTAGAATACAATTGAAATTAACCTTGCCTTGTGAGAATGATTAAAAAAAAAAAGTGCAAATTCTCATTACTTTTGGAATTTTTAAATAATTTTTAATTTTTACTATAAGTCAACCAATAAAGAGAGCGCTTCTCCAAGGCCACATACTTGGCTGCCGAAAATTTTGTCAAACACGGATAGCGTAAGATAAATGATAAAATTTTTTTTAATTAATAGTTCTAAAAATTCTTCAAATATTAGTCATATATATTACATAGTCTTTTGATATTGTATAAAGTACAATTCATATAATTGTAAATGAAATTTTGAATTAGGAGGATTAAGGTTAATTAAGAGTATATATTAACACTCTTAGCATATTTGTATTAATATGCATATATATAATATTACTCAATATCAAAGGAATGGAGTGACAACATATTTTAATGGTAAATTATATTTATTTTCTCTAAGATTAGGTGATATTATCATAATACCTCTCAATTTGCCCAAATATACATATATTAACCTCCTTTAAGATTTAAACAATGTCTTGATATATTTATATATTTTGTAATGTGATATTGAATACCTTTACAAACATGACATTGAGTACCCCTATAAGGGGTGTTAATATTGAAGAGTATTTTGTATATATAACACTATCAAATTTTTAGAGAGGTTAATATAACTTATTATTCATTATTTAATTTTGCAACTTATTATGCTAGTCATATTTTTAGCGTATTAATTAAAATAATAAATATGAAATAATACTTTTTTCTTACTTGGATATAATGCGCATTGAATTCACACTTGACAAAACAGAGGCATTTGTCCTAATGCCTACTGGTCCCTCACACGCATATGCAGCAACCCGAACATCTGTATGTACCTCTTTTTTTCAGAGATCTTTTTCTTTTGTGATGCCATTTTAGTTTTTTGTATTTTGATCGAATAATGCCATTTTATTTTTCATTTCTTGGTCAAAATATGCCATTTTTGTTTGTGCGCATAAGAGCTACGTGTTAAAAGCCATCCGGCTTCAGACCAAAAAAAAGAAAGAAAAAAAAAACCGATCCAGTTCTTATACCAAAAATAAATAAAAAAAAACTGGCTCAAGGTGTCAGATATATGACATAAAAAATTGTTATATATGGTTAAATATATTTTTGGTTCCTGAAAAATAATTGTGTTTTGATTTTGATTCTTGTAAAAAAAAAAAAATTATTTGGTTTTGGTCCAAACATTTTAAAAATTATTTAGTTTTAGTCCTTGTAGTTAATCTTTCTTTATTAAATATTGAACTGAGTGACAGAAAATCATATTATCCAATCTTATATAGTAAACAGTAGTTGCATGTGTCACATCATAATTCTATATGTCAAAATCATCACTTAATAACTCATTAGACCTAACTTATTAACGTAGTTTACCTAACCTAATCACTCATTTTATAATAGGGTTTTGACATATATACTTATTATATACTACATAGCAGCGGTGTCATATATGAGTGAATCAATTGGGCTTTTGTTATATAATAACTTACCATTTAATAGAAATAAACTAATTTTATTGACTAAAACCAAATTGTTTGGGAAATATTTGGACCAAAATAAAATAAAAAAATTTCAAGGATCAAAATCAAAACGTGTTGATCTTTTAGGGATAAAAAAGACATTGAAACCAATATTATATATCAAATTATAAGTTTCTTGTGAGTGTTCCTTTTGGGGATTGGATTCGCTTAATATTAATAGCTGAGCAAAATATCTATATCAACTAGAATTGGGGGTACTTATGACCGAAAACTGTTGAACGATTCGGTCCTAAGTTTATTGAGCCAAATTTAGATCATAAAATGTGATACATGTACTTTTTAGGTTGGATTTATTTGTTTTATATGCTGCTTTGACTTGGCTTGGTTTGAAATCAACTTATCATAATATTTAAATTAAGGATAAAACTAAAGGGGAGTTTGTTTCGAGATATGAAACTAGGTTCCAAGGGAATCACATTCCCATCGATGTTATATTTGGAAATAATATTTTTGTGAATTGTAAAAAATTTGTTTGCTAAACCAATAAAAAAAAATTGTTTGTTTATATTCCAGGGATTATTTGTTAAGATTTCTAGGAATTAATTTAATACTCGTTTGTTTTATAATATAAACTTTTGGGAATCTATGTCATAATTTTTAAAATATTCCTAATATAATTTAATGATATTATTATTATTATTATCATCATCATCATCATATCACCTAAAATGAGAATTAAACCTCCAGAAAAAAGAAAAAAATATAAACAATCATAAATTCATAAATATTTTCCAAACAACATATAATTGACGATTAATTTTTAAAAATTTATTAATCATCCAAATTTAATAATTAAATAAAATGATAAAAAAAATAACAACCGTGTTAAAGTGGTCTTTAAGTGACCATAACAACATATAATCCACTTTAATATAGTGATAATAAAAAAATATTATTGCAATAAAACTGTGGGAGGAAAATAAAATAGTTGAGGGCTATTTTAGTTTTTATGTTCGATAACTCTCATTCCCGGGTCATGAGAATGTTTTATTACTGCCTTTCATGATTAGGAAAATATTTCACTGAATCAAGCAAAAATTTCTTCCTGGGAAAATTTCTTTCTCGGAAATGATTTTTCAAAACTTTTAACAAACATAGGAGCAAATTATTCGCAAGATATTATTCTCAGGAATACATCATTATAGCTTAAAACAAATGCCCCCTTAAGGATAAAATTTATCTCAAACTCCATACATCTATTTTGTCAAGTTTTTCAATAACATATGACGCGTGAACTTTTTATTCCACACAATGGAACTAAACATTTTGGTGATACCGACAAAACCCACTAAAATGTTTATGCGTCAATATTTGATTGGAGAACTTGATAAATTAAAATTAAGGTATGGAACTTGAGGTAAGTTTGCTCCTTAAATTAAATTCATATTGAATATTAAAGCATATGACATGCATATGTTAAAATCAGTTTCAAATTCAAAGCATATTAACTAAAAACCTACTAACTGCCCCCATTTATGGGTAATAATATAAGATCCCATATAAGCACTTGTAGAGTGGAGAGGCTGTATCCTTACCCTTGTGGGATGATCACTGCCAAACCCACATTAACTTTTTGTTAATACAAAAATCAACTAAATTAGCAAAATGAAAATCATGAAATCAAAAACAATTTTATTGACACTAATCACATGAAAAAATATCAACCAAAATTACAACAAACACAATTTTCATAAGTACGGGCTCATTTTGTTAAAGTTCTAAGAGAAGTACTTCTTTAGATTCTTTAGAAGTAGAAGCAGAAATTTTTCTTATGTTTGGATGTAATACTGTAGAAGTACTTCTTATCAAAATTAGAGTAGTTAAATTGTTTAGATAGAATAGATATGAAAATATTTTTTTGGTAAAATTACAATTATGGACATGAAAAGTTATTAGTTTTTAAGAAAGATGTTTGGATAAAAAGCATTTTTGCACATGAAAAATATTTTATTTATTTTAACCAAATTTAAAATTAATAAAAATTATTGAAATAAAATAAAATAAATTCTTTATTATTTTATATTTGTTTATATTATGTAATATTTATTGGGCTTATTAAACTAATTATATATATTTATTATTATTGAGTTATGTTTTGTTGAATTATAAAATCATACTTGCACAGAATAAAATGTAACACAAAATAATTAAATTACTTTTAAGATATTCTTTTATTTGTTTTATATCAAAGTTAAAAATAATCGCCCTAAACTTTCACCGAGCTAAAAATGAATGTTTATATGACTAGCAATGTGATCTACCTGGGGCAACTTGGGAATTTAATGATTATGAAATCAAATTATTTTGTATAAAATGAAAAAATGACGATGTATGTAATTTAAATATGCAAAGACTTAATGTGAATAAAAAATAATCAACAATGCAAGGTCAAAAAATATGGTAAGGGGTGAAAGTGATTTGGTATAAGGTTCTTTCTTGTCTTTTAATAAATTTTATGATGTAGAGTTGGAATTCAAGAAATTTTAAAAAATGATCAACAATATTCTTTCTCTTCTACTACTTCTGCCAGAAGTAAAACTGATTATTTTCTGATTCTATTTTTCTTGAGGAGCACAAACAAACATGTAATAATATCATAGAAGTACTTTTTGGCTTAAACATATTTTTAGCCCTCATAAATATGAGTCATTTTTTATTTTGGTCCCTTTTAAATTTTTATTTTTTAGTCCATTTTTCGTAAATTTAATGTTGAATTGTGATGTTTGTTGAAAGAAGATTTTTAAAATATTTAAAGAGTATGAATAAAATTTTCAATATTTTTAAAAACTAAATATATATTCAGAAACATTTATTGAGATTAAAACTTGGAATAATAGGGACCAAAAACAAAGAAAATGAAAAAAAAGAACTAAAATCAAAATAAAAATTTTGAAGGGATCAAAACTAAATAACCTATATAGGGGCTAAAACCATATTCAAGTCATTTTCTAAAAGAAAAAAATTGGAAAAAAGTGCTTTTTCCCTTTGCAGATATTTATCCAAAGGAGCTCATTATAATAATTTTCATATATGAGTATTATAATAAAATCATATTCAAATAATATTGAAGATAATTATCTGACAAAAAAAATTAAATTGATCTTCAAATATTATAAAGCGCATATAACAACTCAGATTTGGCAAGAATTAACCAAATCGTAGTCATAATTACAGTCATGAAATCATGTTTAAATAAAACTATGTTTTCATTTTAATAAAATATCTCAACATATACATGAATCAGAAAGGAAAAAAGAAAAAAAAAGTTTTATTATTATCAAAACCAAAGTGAACAAATTTTTTCTTTTAATTATTAACACAAACTAACCATCCATTATGCAAAAACAATTCACAGCTGTAAAGATGGTTGTTTCTTGAAACTCAAGCGTTTATACAGGGAGAAGCCGCGATGGTGACTAAAACCTAAGCAAGTTATGGATCTCGATGTTACGAGGCCCACAAAAGAATGTCATGATGGTTACATGCATTAACCCTTGGCGTGATCGGATCAATAATCAATCAATAATGATATATATGTTCATGTTGCTGTCAGATCTCCAGCTGTTTCCGAATATGTTTCTTCCCTTTAAAATCAAACAAGGACAGCAAGCTTTTCGTTTCACCCTACCTAATTTACAGTGTGTTTCCATCCTAATTTTTGTCAAAGTCAATGCGATCTTAAATTAAGTAATAAAATATAAATCACTTTATTTTAAAATCAGTTTTATTCAAAATTAAATCTGTAAATTAAACATCAAATTTAAAATTAAATACTCGATTTCACGCCGGCAAGTAATTTAAAAGAGATTTTAATTTTAATGTTGGGCTAATTTAGGTGATTAGGGAATTATTCTTTTTAAATAAGATTCTACATTCAAGTTTTACATAGAGAGATGGGAGAAAATGCTGATTGTGTAACGAGAAATGTGATTGGATCATAGGACAGTAGGGTCTATATATATATATATATATAACTCCAGTTTGTTACTTGCCTAATCCAAAACTAAGGAGGGACCGAATTTCAGACATGACAAAACAAAAAAACAGGTCGTCATTGAAAGAGTATCTTAATCACATCAATATCGAAAGTTTAATTTTTACACCAATAACTGGTAGATATATACCTTAATAAAAGATTAAAATAAAAAAATTTTAGAATCACCATGCTAGCAAAAATTTTGCTTTAAGACGAAAACAAAAGACACCCGTCAGCTAGCCGCTTAGGGTAATAATTGAAATCAAATACGTACGTTCATTATTTTATTTATCTTAAATAAAATGAAAAATATGAACTAACGAATAGCTAGCAGCCAGTATATACGTTGGCATTGATAGGTGTTATACAACTTATTTTTTCCTTTATTAGAAGATGATGAAGCACATTTCTGTACCCACATCATCAGACCAACCTATTAAATTTGGAACTAATAACTGTAAACTAAATCTAGCGTTAAAATATTTAATAAAATAAGAAATTATTTTATTCGTTAAATTTCATGAAATTTGATTGTTTTGTTTGTTTTATTTTTAAATCATGTCAAATTGATACGATTTGATATGAATGGATTTAATTTTAAATTTTAACTACAAATCATATCAAATCAATGTATACTTTAACTAATTCTAAATTCTAAATATTTTCTAATATATTCATCTAAGATACTATAAACATAAGAATTGATTTTTTTAATCTTGTTTTATATTTTTTAACCATAAATTTTAATTATAAATCAAATCTTAACGATTTTTAAAATTTTATATTGATTTTAATTTAATTATATTTATCTTTTTTCACATAAAAAAATTACCACCAGGTTTGGGTTATAAATACAGCAACATTTTCCCTTGGGTGGTGCAAGTCTTTAAGCTTTCTTGATCCCCATCCCCTCTGAACAAGAAACAAGACCCCCACCACCTCCAAGTCATGGCTCTCTCCAATGTTATGTTTATCGCAATCCTTGTATCTCTTGTCACTCTGCACCTCGTGGAGTCAGATGCAGTGGTAATTAATCGTGTCTTTATTTGTTAACTTATTTCAATTTCAATATCATAATTTTTTTTTTCATTGCGTACCAATCTCGATCCTACGTCTAATTTCAGAATTTGTTTCAAGATTCAATCCTTAATTTTCTTATCAACCCTTAAAATGTTTTTTGCCATATGATTCACTTTATCAGCAGATTAACACCATGGTGGAGACCCCGGATCCCAACCCTCCCCCACCAACCATTGGTATGAATTAGTTCCTTAGTTTGAATGATGAATTCCATGTTTTTTTTTTGTTATTATTAATTTTGAATAATAAACGCACATATCTTTGTTGAAGTTCTATTCATGTGCTATTGTGGTACTAAAAAAATAATTTCCTTTTTATATTATGATGTAGATTGTGATGCTGCTTGCAATGTGAGGTGCCAGCTCTCATCAAGGCCACACCTATGTAAACGAGCATGTGGGACTTGTTGTGAGCGCTGCAATTGTGTTCCTTCGGGCACTTCTGGCCACTATGAGGAGTGCGCTTGCTATGCCAATATGACCACCCATGGCGGCAGACGCAAATGCCCTTGATTGATCGATAAGCTTCATCTTTTAGTTTAGATGAGTTTTTTCTTAAATAAGAATTTAGATTTTATACTTAGGTGCATTAACGTTTCAGCCTGTGAACTTTAGTGATAAGTGGAAATGTACTTTAAATAAAATTAATGAATATTCAAATTTATTATTAAATATGAGAGTTAGATTTATGTCTGTGTGAATCTTTTGTACTCTTACAAACTAGGCATGAATTCAATTGTTATTCATGTATGTATCAATGATTTAAAACTAGACTTAAAACTAAATGCATACCAAGCAATCCAAATTTGACATAATTCCACTCCACAAAGTTGTGTCATCAAGACTACTCGATGATCATAATGTCTCTCAACATTCTATGAAACACTCATCAAATACATTATGGTAGATGATCATAATGTCTCTCAACATTCTATAATAAGTTGAAGAAGTCACAAAATGGGTTTCTATTCTACATGGTACAAACTTTTTATTATGGTATAGATAGATGGGAGAAAATGTTGATTGTGTAATGAGAAATGTGATTGGATCACAGGAGAGTGGGGTCAGATAACGAACTCAGTATCCATACATGAGTGAGAACAAATTGCATCGGAGAGAGAAAAAGGAAATGCTCAAAGGAGCGTCAGAATATCAATGCTTGAGAAAAATGAATGATCTTATCTAATCAATATGTACAAGGCCTATATATATGAGAGTCAACTAACCATAGTTCAGTTAGTTACTCTAGTGACAAGTAACTGTTTATTAACCACACTTCTAACTAACTCTATGATTAACTAACTTAACACTTCAATACCCCCCTCAAGCTGGAGAATGTATGTTGACCATTCCCAACTTGGGATGAAGTTGAAGATAGGACTTAGGCAGCAAAGGCTTGGTACATGGGTCTACAACATGGGATGTAGAACGAATAAGGAGTAGGTGTATCAAGCCTTGCTTAACTTTCTTACGAACTAAATGATAGTCCAATTTGATATGCTTGGTGCGCTCATGATAAATAGGATTGGCAGTAAGGTGAAGAGTAGATCGGTTATCGCAGAAGAGCACAGCAGGGGTAGTAGGGACACGAAAATCATGTAGTAAGTAAGTCAACCGTTGAACCTCGCATGTGGCAGCAGCAAGTGCTCGATACTCCGCTTCTGAGGATGATATTGATACTGTGGGTTGCTTCTTTGACTTCCAAGGAATGAGAGAATTTCCTAGGAAAATACAATAGCCCGTGATTGGACATCGTAAATCAGGGCAAGCAGCCCACTCTGAATTATTGAACCCCTTGAGATGAGTAGGAAAATCATATGCAAAAAATAATCTAGCTCCAGGGGACCCTTTCAGATAGCGTAGAATACGCATGGCGGCCTGATAGTGGGAGACCATTGGCTTTGAAAGGAATTGGTTAAGGGCAGTGACAGGAAAGCAAATACACAGCAAAGCAAATATCTGGGTGGGTGTTGGTCAATAAAGAAATTGGCCAATGAGACGACGATACGCGAGCATGTCATCAAAAGGATGTCCATCATCACGTAGAAGTTTGGTTTTGTGACACATGGGGGTAGAAGCAGGTTTGCAAGCCAACAAGCCTGCACTATCAAGGAGCTCCAGAGTATATTTCTGTTGGCATATGGAGATGCCTTTGGAGGATCAGGCCACTTCAAAGCCAAGGAAATATTTCAGAGAACCAATGTCCCTGATTTTGAAAAGAGAGTCAAGTTCATGCTTTACTGTGGCAATCTCATGTTCATCATTACTAGCTAGAATCATGTCATCAACATAGATAAGTAAGGCAGTAAACTTATCATCGACTGTCTTGGTAAAGAGAGTATGGTCCACTTGAGATTGTTGATACCCCGAGTCACAGAGAACTTTAGAAAGCCACTCATACCATTGACAGCTAGCTTGGCGCAGTCCATAGAGTAAGTGCCTGAGTTTACAAACCTAACCTGCTTTGGGTGGTTGCACACCGGGTGGAACTTCCATGTAAACCTCCTCATGCAGCTCTCTATGTAAAAATGCATTATTCACATCCAATTGGTGAAGAATCCAGTTTTGAGATGCAGCCAGTGCTAGCAATAAGCAAATTGTCCCCAACTTTGCAACTGGTGAAAATGTTTTATTAAAGTCTAAGCCCTCAACCTGAGTGTATCCTTTAGCTACTAGGCAAGCTTTATAGCATTCCACTGTGCCATTAGCACGATATTTGACTTTATAAACCTATTTACACCGTATTGTATCCTTGCCAGCAGGTAAATTAACAAAATCCCAGGTTTCAGTTTGAGAAAGAGCAAGTAATTCATTGTCCATGACCTGTCTCCAACAAGCAGATTGCATGGCTTGGTTGTAGGATGTGGGCTCAGTGGTAGTGGAAATATTGCAAACAAAAGACTTATGGTTAGTGGATAAAGCAGAACATGAAAGATAGTTAGATAAAGGATATCTGAAATGAGAAGGTGTTGAACTTGTTGGTGTGTCAGCAGCTAACATGGTGCAATGGAAGTCTTTTAAGTAGCTGGGTGGTTGTTTTGGTCTAGTGGAACGGCGAATGGGTGGATTAATGGGTGGATTTGTGGCTTGTAAGGTAGTGTCAGATGTGGGTATGTAGGCTTGTGAGGTAGTGTCAGGTTGGGTGGATGGCGTGGGTAATGGAGTAGGAAGGTCATGCAAGGTGGTAGTAGGTAATGGAAAGAAAAAGTTAGAGGGAACTGTGCATTCTGTGGATGTTGATTAATGCATGAATGGAAAAATATTTTCATTGAAATGGACATTTCTAGATAAAAATACTTCTTTGGTTTTGGTGTCATACAGCAAGTAGCCTTTGACCCCAAATTTGTGTCCAAGATAGACATGGTACCTAGCTCTAGGATCCAATTTCTTTCTTCCTTGAACGAGAGTAGAGGCAAAACACTTGTAGCCAAAGACTCTAATGAATGACAAATCTGGATGTTTATTGTATAGTGAAGGAAAGGGGCTTTTATTTTTAAGAAATTTTGTTGGCATGTGGTTTATTAAAAATAAACTATGTGCAACAGCATAATGCCAAAAAGATTTTGGAATGTGAGATTGGAAAATTAAGACACGTGTCACATTGAGAATATGTTGGTGTTTTTATTCCACAACTCCATTTTGTTGTGGAGTTTCAACACATGTGGTTCGATGAAAAATCCCTTCATCACTATAAAATTGATGCAGCCCAAATTCTAAACCATTATTTGTTCATATCGTTTTAACAATACTTGAAAATTGGTTTTTGACCATTTGAACAAAAGAGATGGAGTTTCAGACTTTGCTTTAAGAAAAATGACCCATGTGTATCGTGTAAAGTCATCAGCTATTGTGAGGAAGTATTTATATCCTTGGATGGAAGGTACAGATAAAGGGCCCCAAATGTCCATATGTAATAATTCAAAAGGTCTACTAGTCTTGAGTGCACTAACAGTGAATGACAACTTTCTTTGTTTGGTAAGAGGACAAATGTCACACTCATTATTACATGGCATATCAATAATGCAAGGATTATGTTTTTGTAGAATGGAAATTTTGTCAAAAGAGGGGTGCCCTAATCTATAGTGCTAGGTGTTGGCAGAAGGTACAAAAGCATTATTTATTGTGGGGGCAAAGGGGCAAGAATTCCTCAACACATATAAGCTGCCAACAGCATCAGCAAGCCCAATCATCTTCAAAGTCGAATTGTCCCGAATTACACCCAAGTTGTCATTAAATTTAGCATTGCAATACGAACTTGTGGTAAGTTTGTGTACTGATATCAGGTTAAATAAAAAATGAGGTGCATACAAGACATTATGTAGGACTAATTCAGGTGAGAAGCTTACAAAACCTATTATTGTTGCCATATATTTTTCTCCATTTGGTAAATATAAGGGAGTACCAGGAAATGATCTATATGAGCTGAAGTGTGTGAGTGATGTGGAAATGTGATCAGAAGCACCAGTATCAAGAAGCCAAGATGATTTATTGCAACCTATACTAAGTGCTAAAGCAATACCTAACTTGCTTAGATTTGGTGAAATCTGTGGTGGATGAGTAGAAACTTGGTTGGCCGAATGGATGTTGGTATGTTGAGGAGTGGATGTGGTAGGCTGCAATGAAGCTTGCTAAAACAATGCCATTAAGTCATACTGCTCTTTGTTTAAAGTAAAACCATTAGATTGTTGTTTATTTTCTTGTACTGACATATCATCATCTTCATCTTCACATTCTTCTAAGGAAATATTATTCACAGCAGAGGTTTGAGTTTTCTTAAAACTAAAGTTAGGTGGATAACCATGCTTCTTAAAGCATGTATCAACGGTATGTCCTATTTTGTTACAGAAACTGCACACCTTTCCTTTTTGGAATCTCCCTTTCATAAATTTCTTAAAGTTTCCATTACCACCATTATTACCATTAACTGTTGCTACCACAGCTGGTTCTTCCATTCCCTCATTAATTTGTTGTCTCTCTTATTGAACAACAAGAGAAAATACTTGGTTAATGGTTGGTAATGGATTCATGAGCAAGATCTGTGACCTAACATTAGAGTATTGCTCATTCAGACCTTGTAAGAATCTCATGATGCGATCTTGATCTCTATAACCTCTACATTGACACTAAAGGCCACACGGACATCTAGTGATCAGCCTAAAGTTTTCTAACTCTCCCCAAATTATCTTTAATTAAGTGAAATAACTGGTAACAGACAGGTTACCTTGCCGCAAGGAATATAGTTCTTCCTGCAATTGTGCAATTTGTGCGTGATTCCCTTGTGAAAAGTGCTAATTTAGCTCCAACCATAGTTTCGAAGCTTTATCATGAAACATCACACTTTGTGCGATCTCAGCACTCAAGGATCTAACAATCCATGAGAGTACAATTTTGTTATTTCTTTTCCAGATTGGTTCAAGAGGATCTCCAATCGCCGGTTCCGGAATGGATCCATCAACAAAGCCTAGCTTGTTCTTTCCTTCTAGCGCCATCATCATGGCTCTAGACCACATGTGATAATTCGTTTCCATGAGAGGACTCGAAACTAGCACCAAACTAGGTGCATCACTTGAATGCAAGAAGAACGGACTCGCGGGATCGAGCAATGGACTGATCCATTGAGCTCGTCTTTGACCTCGATCATCATGATCGTCAAGATTCTAAGGAAAAATCACTTCTCCTTGATTCGCCATTAGCAATTAAAAACCAGAAATTGAAACAATTTTGGAATTGAAGAAAGAAATGCGAAATCGAAACTCGAATTGCAACAAAGAAGCAAGATTATGCTTCAAACAATCACGTGGTGCTAGAACCTACTCTCAAGCGATGCGCAGCAGAGCTCTCTCCTATTGGGAGAGCTCTGATACCATAACGAACTCAGTATCCATACATGAGTGAGAGCAAGTTGCACCGGAGAGAGAAAAAGGAAATGCTCAAATGAGAGTCAGAATATGAATGCTTGAGAAAAATGAATAATCTGATCTAATCAATATGTACAAGGCATATATATATGTGTGTGTGTGTGTGTGAGAGTCAACTAACCATGGTTCAGTTAGTTACTCTAGTGACAAGTAACCGTTTATTAACCATACTTCTAACTAACTCTGATTAACTAACTTAATAGTTCAATATCAGATATATCATTTATGACTATGATGTGGATAAAACTCTAGTTTGTTATACTTGTTTAATCCCAAACTAATGAGGGACCGATTTTCAGACATGAAAAAAAAGGCAAACATTGAAGTTTTGCACCAATAACTTGTAGATATATACCTTAATAAAATATTTAAATGAAAAAAAATCTTAGAATCACGCTGGCAAATTAAAAACTTTAAGTTAAAATTATGTGATTATTGTAAAGAGGAAAACAAAAAACACTGGTCAGCTAGCTAGTTAGGATAATACTTGAAATCAAATACGTACGTTCACTGCCTTATTTATCTTAATTGTTAGCATAAAAAATGTGAACCAGCGAATAGCTAGCAGCCAATAAATATGCTGGAACTGATAGATATTGATGGGTTTAGCTCAACGTAATGAGTTTTATTACTCCAAGTCTGGGACTTAGGCTTCCCAATTTATCTCTTTTTGCTTAATTTCTTAAACGTCTAATCAAATATCTTATTATGTACTATAAAAGGATCTCAGGACAGATTTATCCTTTTGAGAACTCAGACTAAAAAGAATTAGTTATTGTTATTAGCAATAGATATCCTAGGAAAAAAAAACAACATACAAATTATTTTCTTCTATATTAGAAGATGATGGCAACACATTTCTGCACCCACATGGCCACACCAACCTATTAAATTGGAACTAATGATTATAGGCCCATTTATTAGAATAGATTTAATTTGTAAAATAAATCTGGTTTATAATATTTAAAAAAATAAGAAATGATTTTATTCATTGATTTTTATGAAATTTGATTGCTTTATTTTTTTTTAAATCATATTAAAAATTGATAGGATTTAATATAATGGATTTAATTTTAAGGTTTAAACACAAATCAAATAAAATTATTTACATTTTTTACACCAAAAAAGAATTATATTTTAAATAATTCTAAATTCTAAAAACTATCTAATCTAATATAATATATTCTAAACAAAAGAATTCACTTTTTAAATCCATTCAGATATTGTTTTATATTATTCAAACATAAAATTGAATTATAAATAAAATCAAGTCAGTTCCTGATTTTAATGATTTATTACACTGCCACAAGGTTTGGTTATAAATAGAGCAGCCTTCTCTTTTCTAGTGGTACAAGTCCACAAGCTTCTGAATTCTGATCCCCACTGAACAAGAAACATATTTCCCACCTCCAAGCCATGGCTATCTCCAGGGCTGTGTTTGCAGCAACCCTTTTCTCTCTTGTCACTTTGCACCTCGTCCAGTCAGATACAATGGTGTCACAACGTGTCCGGAGGGCGTCGTGATGGGAATGATAGCCGATTTTTAAAATAAAAATAGGAGTCGCCACCAATTTTAATTATGGTTAAAATTGGAAAACCTTTTGATTAGTAAACTGGTTCTTTTAAAAGAGATTTGAGGTTCGGGAGTCTGATTGTGATTAGGAAAGGGTGGAAACTTAATCCCACCGCACCCCTATTATATCCATATAAATACGATTACCCTAGAGCTTATTATGCAAATTGATTATAATTTTATAATATTTAGTTTTCCCAAAACTTATGACAATTGCATATTTACAAAGAATTAAAATTAAAATTAAAACAAGTAATAAAGAAAAAAACTTATGAACAAGGGTTTCGGCTTGATAGCTGTTGGCTGCGCCTACATATCCTCTGGTGCAATGAGGAACTCAAAGCCACGTAGTTCTGTAGAAAATAATTGTATGTTGAATTGATTTTATTAAAGAAACCAATTTTAAAGAAGCTAAAACCCACTCTTGCACAGGATTTAAGATAGTATGAATTATACAATAAACCCTTACATTCTCATGAAACTTGAGGATAGCAAGCTATACATCAATATCACAAGTTGTTGCGTGGATTTTAAAATGAAACAAGAATATTAAAACAGAGATACGTCAATCGATTTTGATTTTTGAAAGAGAATGAAAACATATGTTGATTGATTTTAATTTTTTTGGAAAAGGATTTTTGATTATTAAATGGAAAGAAAACTCCCTTTTTTTTATAAGCTCCAGATTTAAGTGAGATTGATAAAACTAAATTATAAACACAATTGCGCATTTAATTTAAACAAAACACATAAACATGTAAAATAATTAAACTAAAACAATAAAATAAACACAATCACACAATGAATTTAAACAAAACACATAAAAATGTAAAATTATTAAACTAAAAAAGTAAAATAAACACAATTACATAATTTATGCAAAACACATAAATAATTAAACCAAAACAAGGTCCTAATTATTATTTTCTTTTTTTTATCCTTTTTTAATTTTTTCTTTTTTTAAAAGAAAACATTAGCAATAAATTAACCCAAAATCAAAGAAACAATAAAATCACTTTATTTATTTTTATATCTTAAACTAATTTATTTAATTTCACTCAAATGATTTAAAAAGAAAGTTAAGAAAGACATATCATAAACTGCTTTTTTTTTTAAAAAAAAAGTGTTCAAATATTTATTTTAAAAAAAATCAAATAAAATCTTTTTTTTTATTCATTTTAGACCAAAACAAATCTACTAACTAAACCGAACAATCGAATACCTAATTCAATAAAATAAAAAAATAACAGAAATGATAATAATAATAATAATAATAATAATAATAATAATAATAATAATAATAATAATAATAATAATTTTCCCAACCCCCCAATCTATCGCCACATACTCTCTCTCCCTCTCTCTCTCTCACATATACACACGCACACACTCAGCATTCTCTCATTCTCACACACACGCGTTAAGATCTCTTTCTCTCACACACTATCACACACAAACAAGCTCCCCTCTCTTCCTTTCTCTCTCTCTCTCTCACACACACACACACACAAGTAGGGAAGAAGAAGCTACGAGATTGAGAAAGAGAGAGCGGGACAAGGGGGTAAGGCCGCCACGGCTAAACCCCACGATGGTGCAGAGATCGCGCTCGCGGCCTACAGGGGTGCAATGCGGCGTCAGTGAGCATGTAAAGGGAAAGCGGCGATTTCGCGGAGAAAAGGTCCGCAGTGGTTCGGGTTTGATCTGGTGGCTGTTAGCATAGAAGTCATGGATCTGGTGGTTGGGAGAAGAAAACGCGAGCAGGTGTGGCAGCGGGACGACGCCGATGAAGACGAGAGCATGGGTGAGGAGTGGCGGTTCTCTCTCTCGCGGTGGCATCTTTGCTTTTAGGGGTAGGAGCAGAGGTTGTAGTAGGGTATTGAGAGTAGCGGTTTTTGGGTGAATGATGGTGGAAGGACTCGTGGTTAGGGAGTGAAGTTCACCGTCGCGGATCTAGGTGGTGGTGGCTTCTTGGACCGGTGGAGGTCTCGGCTAAGAGAGAGGTTGAGGCCAAGAAACAGAGAAGGAAAACGGTTCGGCACTATCGCCAGGAAGCCGATTGCGCGGCTTTAGGATGGGGGTCCTTGCAGAAGAAGGCGTGGCGGCCATGGAGGGGCGGAGCTCGACATAGTTGGGAAGGAAGACCGTGATTCATCGCGGTGGGAGATCGGAGAAGAGGTAACCAGCGAGGGAGCACCACGAGTGGTTCGCGATCTGGTGGGTGGAGGCATAGTTGGCTTGGTGATCCACATGTGGTGGCTGTGAAGCTTCACGGTTGAGGAGGGGTAGGTTGAGGCCAACGTGAAAGGAAGGGATGGAGGATGATCTGCGGTGGTTACGGTGGTGGTGAGTTTCGTGGGGTTATGGTGGTGGCCAGAGGAATGGTTCATAGAGGAGCTGTGGTGGTTGAAGGGATGGTAATGGTTAAAGATAATGATGATCGGAGGTTGATGATGATATGGTGAGGCCGCGGCTGGGGGTGGAGGCCGCCGCGGCCTCCTCCCTCTTTTATTCTCTTTTTCTATAAATTTCAAATGATGATGAAACTGTTATGATTGCTGGAATTACCTTGTTATTGAGTTATTGTGCTGGAATTGTTGTTGATTTCTTTGCAGGTTTTCCTTGATTTAATCTCGTTTGCTGAATGATTAGTATATCCGAATGTATTTTTTTGATTTTTTTGTTTTGTTTTGAATTTCTTTGCTGATGAGTGATCTGGAAAATTTTCCGATCCCCTTTTTCGGTTGTTGATGGATGATTATATCATGTTGCTTAGTCAAATAAAATTATTGATGATCTCATTTACAGCTCACTGGTAAAGCTGTAATCATCACAAGGGGAAGGGCATCATGCTGCTGGGGGAAGAGGCGATGATGGTGTCCACCATCTTCTTCCGTTGTTTTTGAGGAACGGATCCAAATAGAAGGATCCAACGTTCCTTTTCCTTTTATTTCTTATTTTTTATATTTTTTTTAAAAACGGCCAAATGAGGATCAACGTCCCTTCTTTTGTTTATTTATTTTTTAATTTTTATTTTTAGGGAATCCAACGTTCTCCTTTTTTTGTGGTAACAGGAATGGGCTAAAAAAAGGTAATGGGAATGAGCTGCGATAAAACTGGCTAAACAGATTAAAAAAATAATAATAATAATAAATAAATAAACAAATAAGACCAAAATAAAAATGATGGGCAAAATAGGGTGGTCACAAATGGTAAGTAATAATTTGCTTTTTATTGCATACCAATCTCAACCATATGTCTTACATCATAATTTGTCTAATGATTCAATACTTGGTTTTCTCATCAACCCTGAAAATGGTCTGTCATGTGTTTCACTTTATCAACAGATGAACACCATGGTGGAGACCCCAAATCCCAGCCCCTCCCCACCAACCATTGGTACGAATTCCTTAGCTTGAATAATGAACAATTATATTTTATTTTTTTAATTAATTTTGTATAATAAATGCGCGCAAACACACACATATATAATACAAAAAAGCACATATCTTTGTCATAAGACAACTGTTATTTATCCACTGTTATGGTACTAATACAATATTACTCTGACCCATATGTACACTACACTCATGTGAAGGTATATTTTGAAAAAAAAAAAGCTCAGGTCTTTTTAAAACAGTAGAAAAGTTTTTCTTTGAATATATTCTTTCATTTTTTTTACCAGAAATCATTAATTATTTAACATATTAACAATTGTATTATAAATGTTGGAAAAGTGAAAAAATAATAATGACCCATACAACTATTAAATGATGAATATTACCATAGTAAAACTTCTCATTTACTCTATCAGATCATCTAAAACTTTTGGTATTCATGTACGTATCTCAACTTTTATGTATCCTCTCAAAACATTGTGTCCATACTTTGTGGGTTATAATAATAATTTCCTTGTTGTGATGTAGATTGCGATGCTGCTTGCAATGTGAGGTGCCAGTTGTCATCAAGGCCAAACCTATGTAAACGAGCATGCGGGACTTGCTGTGAGCGCTGCAATTGTGTTCCTTCGGGCACTTCTGGCCACTATGAGGAGTGCCCTTGCTATGCCAATATGACCACCCATGGCGGCAAACACAAATGCCCTTGATTGATTACATTCTTAAGAATAATTTTTACGCTCATACAAATTTAGTATTCATGTTTAGGCATACTGATCTTTCAGTTGTGAAATTTATCAATAAGTAGGCTGTTTTAAATAAAACTAGTGAATATTCAAATTTATTATTAAATATGACGCGTTATATTTATATTTGTGTGAATCTCTTTTATTCTTACAAACTAGATATGAATTCGATTGTTATTCATACACGTGTGAATGGTTTGGATCAACTGCGTATCCAATTGACGTGATTACTATTGGAAATTTTACACAAATATCTAAAATGTATTATCATATTAACAGAATTTTTTGACTCAATGAATTGTTATCTTAAAAGCCTCATAAATAAAGTCATATAATTCATGAATGACTATATTTTTAAAGGGAATATTGCACCAACAAAAAAAAGTGAATATATGTCTGGTCCTTCTCTTAAGAATGATTATTGCGATGAAAATTAATCTGTACAGTGACCGGCCAATATCCATTTACTCGTCATCATCAGTAAAAAAATTTAAAAATAAATATGAAACGTTTAACGTAGTATGCACTAATACAATATATTATCGCACGGATGAGACTTGTTAGTCATTACTTTTGTTGAAATAGTGGCTTTCAGATATTAATAAGTGATAATAACTAACTAGAAGGAATAAAAACAAGTAATTAAAAAGAAATAAAAATGAGCAACAAAAAGAAAAAATATTGCTCAAATTAAGGTTTGGTTGGAGATATTAGTGTCACTTTTTAATTTTTTTTGGGCTCTCCAAAACTATTCTTAGAAAATAATGATAATATTATTTGGTAAAATAGTATAAAAAATATTTTCAGTATAAAAGAAGCCCATAATAAAAAACACATAATCTCTATTTTGTTATTTAATTTTGAAAAAATAATTGGCTTATGTAGGAGTCCCATTAAAGAACTCTACCAAACCCTAAAGCGTTGAAGGAGAAAACCGACTACCCGCCAAGCAATCCAAATTTCAGAGGATTCCATTCCACAAAGTTGTGTCATCAAAGCTACTCTCACACAAATCTTATCAAATACTTTGGTAGATGATCATAATGACTCTGAACATTCAAATAAGTAGAAGGAGGCCAAAAAGGGTTTAGGTAATATTTATTTTAGTCCCTCATATTTTACTTTTAAATAATCGTAGTCCTTCACTTTTAAAATGAGTCAAATTAGTTCTCAACATTATAAAATGTGGGTCATATTAATTCCTCAATTCACTCTATCAATTAAACAATGGTAGGTAATTTTAAGTAATATCTTGACATACCATATATCATCTAAAGTAAATAAAGTTTAAAATAATTTATTTTGATATTAAAATTATACAAAATAAATCATTTAAATATTCATTATAAATCATAAATGGCTTATTTTATGCAATTTTAGATACTAAAATAAACTATTTTAAACTTTATTATACTTCAAATGACACATGATATAATAAAATATCATTTAACGTTACACATAGTCATTTAATTAATAAAATATTAAATAAAAGTAGAATAAGGGACTAATTTGACCTATTTTAAAAGTTATAGACTAAAATGTCTCAAAGTAAAAAGTTATAGATTAAAATAAGTATTAACGCTTTCTAACTATTAGGGGAGAAATTGTTGATTTTGTAACGAGAATTTAGATTGGATCATAGGAGATTGGGGTCAAATATATCATTTATGACTATGATGTGGATAAAAATCTATAGTTTGTTGCTTATTTAATCCCAAATTTCAGACATGAAAAAAGGTTAATCATTGAAAAAGTATCTTAATCTCATCAATATGATCGAAAGTTTAAGTTTTACACCACTAGCTTGTAGATGTATACCTTAATAAAAGTTTAAAATTAAAACAAAAATATCTTAGAATCGATCACCATGTTAGCAAAAAAAATTTCATTAAGTTAAAATTATGTGAATAATTGCACAGACGAAAACGAAAAAAACACTCGTTAGCTAGCTACTTAGGATAATAATTGAATTCAAATAAGTACGTTTATTAACTATTTTAATAATCTTAATTAAAATTAAAAATGTGACTTAATGAATATATTTTCTTTTTTTATACTCTTAAAATTGTATTATTCACAATCAAATTTGAACCTAATACCTAGTGCTCCTATCCAAACCTCTTACGAGTACATCGATCATAATTACTTGAATTAATGACTAGCTAACAGTAAATATGCTGCTATTGATAGATACTATAATACTATACAAAGTATTTTTCTCTTTATTAGAAGACGATGACAACATATTTCTGCACCCACATGGCCACACCAACCTATTAAATTTGTAACTAATGATTATAGGTCTTTTATTAGAATTGATTTGATTTTTTAAATTAAATCATGTTCTAGATTATTTCAGAAAATAAAACTCTATTGAGTAAAATATAATCTCATATCTTGAGAGAATATTTTATTACACTTTTATTCTCCCTATTTCTAAAATAAACATGGCATCTTATTTATAAACTATATACTCTGTTCCCATATATTTCTAAAACATATACTCATATCCCCTAAAACATTGAGAAAGAGTATGTTTTATTTTTTTCTTTAATTTATTATTAATTTTCCATTTTTTTTGAACTTGTTATTCATTGTATACCAAATACCCTTTATTAATATATATATATATATATATTAATTTTTTATAAATTAAAATAATGTGCACATAATAATATAAATATTGATATATTTACATATACATGTACTTAATTTAATTTTTAAAATTTTACTATATTGAGAAAATAAATTATCGATGGTAACAATAATTTGAAATAATTAATTTTTAAAATTAAAAATTACATAATTTTCAGGTGTTTATTTTAGAATATTAATATATATACATAATATAAAAATATTTATTGATCATATTTTGTATATAAAGATAAAACATGGAGAACATAAATTTTTTTATGTAATAACAAAAATATAGATTAGTATTGTAAAATTAATAGTTAAAAATATATAATTTTTATGTTTAAAAATAATTATTACAAATTAGTTTTATTAATTATTTTCTTCCAATTATATATATATATCTATGTGTGTGTGTGTGTATATAACTCAATACTTTATATTAGTATAAATCACATATATTTTATTTTATAAAAACTTAAACATGTCTAATTAATGAAGGGTATTTTAGTCAACAATGAAATTATAAGCATTAGAAAAATGAAGAATTAATGAAAAGTTTGAAAATAGATTAAAGTGTTGCTTGTTTTAAATACTTTACAGGGAAGGGTAGTATATGTGTAATACCCAGTGTACACATGTCAGTAAATTTTCTTTTCTGAATAACTTCAGGGTCCCCCGGGACCCACCCATACTGTCGAGTTCTGAATTTCCCTAAGTTTGAATCCTACACCTCCTTGGAGGGCTATATGTTAGAGCCACATTCTTGAAATAAGAAGTCCTAGTAATTGTTCCCCAAAGGAAAATAAGTTAAAGAGTGATTTTTAATGGATTTTATGAAACCTTTAAACGTTTCGTTTTTAGTCCATAAGTTTGGAAAATCTTGATGATTCTCAGATTTGAACTAAAATCCAAAATTTAGATTTAGATTTTTATGATATTTTATTCGAATCCAAATGAGGAGTATTTTCTTATTTTTATTTATGTTTTAAAGTTAATGGAGAATAAAATAAATGAAGTCATTAACTTAAAATTAATAAATATAAATAAGTGAGTGTTGAGACAACCCAGATGCCAAAATAACTGAAAGATGCAGAGACTGGGTGAACTGTCACCATTATAGCGGTCCAGGATCACTATAGTGGTCAGTGAGTGAGTTTTACGATTTTGGTGGTCTATAGATCACTACAACAGTGTCAGTATGGCAGAACAGTACCTGAATGACACAGTTTTGGTTTAATGACTCAATACGCCTATATAAACCCTCCCCTTTAGGGTTCCCTTGGCAGAAACCGAATTCAAGCTCCCCCAAACCCCCATTTTCTCTCATTCTCTCAAATCTACTCCATTTCATCATCCCCAACCATCAAGGTATATATATTTTGCTAGATTATGTCTCCATTCTCTCAATTTCTTCATAATCTTGGATTGAGTTTTGTTATTTCTTTCATTGTTGTCAAGTGGGAATGCTCCCCTAATGTTGTTAGGGTTATATTAGAGCTATCTAGAGATTATTTGAAATTAATTTAGAGCTATGGTTGCTCTATGGCAGTTGTTAGTGTCATTCCAAGCTCTCTAGGTCAAGTTGGTGGTGCTCACATACTCCTGGCTCCTAACTGTGAGTGAATTCAAACTCATGACCTTATTTTAGCCATTATGATTATGTTTGATGCATGATAATTGTGAAATATGGAATTTGAGATGAGCAAAAGCATATAATATGATTTTACATGATTATGTTAAGCTAGAAAATTATGTTTTATGATGATAGCATGAAAGAATGAGTTTTACAAAACCATGAGACCATGATTGTTGTGTTGTGTGAATAGAAAATGTTTTATATGCTAATGAAACGGTTGTTGGAAGAATATATGATTTTATCTAGTTGCTTTTGATCAAATATGTTTTATGAGTTTAGGACATTATTGTGTTTTCAAGATTTAGATTTCAAGCTATGTTTTTTTTTTGAAATATTCAATTAAGATAATTACTTATGTTAGAGAAATGTGAACAAGAGCTATGACATATTTATACTTCAAGACTAGAGATTTGGAAATGTGATTTCAAGATATCAGTTAAAACATTTTGGCAAAAATATCAAGCAGAGATGTTTTATATATATTAGAGATTTTATGATTTCAAGAAATAAGAGTAATTATATATGAAAAAGTTTTGATACCCATATTAAAGTATATTAGAGAGTTTCAGTGCTTTAAGAGATTTTAAGAGTTTTCAAATTATATGAACTAAATACAAATTAGTTTAGATGGTTGATATAGAGAAACAAACAGTAAGTTAATGGCTGGGAGAAACAATCGTTAATCTTGGTACCAAGTTATCCTTAGGGGCAATCTCACAGAATAGAAAATACACGTTTTTTCCCATGCCTGTCTCTAGAGGGAAGGAACAAAGTCTTGAGGGTAGAGCCCGTATCTGATACCCAATAGAGACTGAGAGTGGAGCCCGTATCTAGCACCCATAGAAGATTGGTTATGTCATGGTTGATATGCATAACTTGACAGATGTTCATGTTTCTCTATTAGAATATTATTAATTATATTTTCAGATATTATTGATATTTTTCTGAGAATATTTGATTTAAGATATACTATATATATGAGAAATGATTTTCTTGTTGGAGTGAGAACTTAGAGATGTTTTCTTATGAATTTATGAATAGAGAGATATATTTTCTATGAGATTATGAATATTGATATCAAATGGTTTATGATTGTTGTATGTAAATTATATATGGTATAGTCTTTGGTTGTCCCATGTGGGTGATAGGTGAGAGCTCACTCACTGAGTCTGTTGACTCACCTCTCTCCCTTCCTCTCAAAGTTGCAAGTGTAAATCGAGTTTCTTCATCGGTCGAGTATCCGCAATGATCTTTTGGTGAGCTTTACATTGTTGTAAGGCTTAATTAGACTTCTGTTAGTTTTAGACTTCTGTCAGTTTTAGACTTCCGCAGTGATCCCTTGGTGAGCTTTACATTGTTGCAAGGTTTAGTTTAGACTTTTGTTAGTTTTAGAAGACTCCAGTAGATGTGCAGGCAGATCTAAACCATGCATTTATTTTAAGTGATTATGTATTTCCCCATATATTTTCAAGGTTCAAGTATGTATTTTGAAATGTAGACTATGCCTAATGATTTATGTAGTGAATCGAAAATGTATTAATATTTCAGCTTTCAAGAATTTAAATTGATTTTCAGTTTATGACCGTGATTATACCTTAGTTTTTATGAATTTAAATATTATGTTTTAATTAGAGAAAATGATAATAATTTATAATAAAGATCATATTTTAACTATAATATCATAAATTTTATGCATATAAAGAGATTCAGAGGTCACGGGGCTTATGTGAGGATGAGTTTCCTCACGTGCCGGTCACGATCCAAGTCAAGTCGTGATAGTATGGTTTAAAAATAAAGGAAAAAGGAGTGTAATAATATTATTATCTCTCCAAGAAGTTATTTGTATTTCACTCATAGTTTTCAAACTCGAACCGGTGATCAATTTAGTGGAAGCACCAAGTCATTAGTTCAACTGGTGTTTCATTGATCGAACTAATTGAACTAGATTTATAGAGAAAATATATAAAAATTTAAATAAAATGACAACTAATTAACAATTTTACACTCTTCAAGGGGTCTAAATATAAAAATATAAATAAATAACATAAATTCCTAAATATTGTTCACATTTCACAATCGTGAATCACAATTGATAAGTTCAAAATATAATTATACAAACAAACTCAAAAGTTTTATATCATAAACCCACAATATAAACAAAGTTAATATATTTTTTTATAAGTCAGATTATATTTTGTTTTTAAGCTTTTGAAAAAAGACATGATTTAGTGAAAAAAAAACCGCTTCGACCCAACTCGATTTAACCAGTCGAGTCAAACCGGGTCGGATCAATTTTGATGTGAGACCGATTTTATGACTGATTTACTGATTTTTTAGTCGAACCGGCCGGTCCAAGCCAGTTTTCATAACTATAATTTCACTCTAAACATTTATAGGAGGAGTGTATGTTTTAAAAATAGAAGAGAGCGGAGCTTAATAAAATTTTCCTTTGGAAGGTGATTGTACGTTACTCAAATTTATTTAATTTATCAATTTTTGTGGAAATTCATTGTTTTATTTTTGAAATCATATCAAAATTGATACGATGTAATATAAATAGGTTTAATTTACAAATATAAACCAAAATAAATCAAATCAATTGATATGATTTTAGATAATTTCAAAATATAAATAGTATCTCGATTGTTCCAAACAAATAAAATTCTCTCAAATCCTATTTCATATTATTATTTTAAACATAAAAGTTAATTATAAATCAAATCAAATTACTTCCCGATTTAAATAGTTTCTTACATTACCATAAGGTTGGGGTTATAAATAGAGCATCATTCTCTCCTTAGGCCTACAAGTTCAATTCTTAAGCTTTCAAATCCCAATGAACAATAAACAAAACTGCCACCGAAATAATGGCTATCTCCAAGGCTGTATTTGCTGCAATCCTTGTTGCTCTTGTCACTCTACATCTCGTCCAGTCAGATGTAATATATTCTTTTTTCAACTTCAATATATATATATATATATAATGATCGTATGTCTAATTTCATTATTTGTATCATGACTCGATATTAAATTTTCTTATCAACCCTGAACATGGGTTGCTATATGTGCTTCACTTTATCAGCAGATGGACACTATGGCAAAGACCTCGAATCCCAGACCACCGCCACTAACCATTGGTACGAATATTCCCTAGCTTAATTGAATAATCAATTCTTTGCTATTCCTTTATCAAGTTTGAATCCAATGAAAGTAATAAACGCACATATGTTTGTGATAACTTATTCAAGCATCTTTCTGGGACTGTACACAATGCTACTCTCACTCAAATGTACACTATACACATTCATCTTCTCAAAGTGTGTATATCGAAAATATTATTATGTCCATACTTTGTGGGTTAAAAAAATAGTATCCTTGTCAAATTGTAGATTGTGATGCCGCTTGCAATGTGAGATGTCAATTATCATCAAGGCCACACCTATGTAGACGAGCATGTAGGACTTGTTGTCAGCGTTGCAGTTGTGTTCCTTCGGGTATTTCTGTGTTAGGCAGCAGAAGCAAACAAATACAAGAACAAACTCTCTCTCAATAGAGGAAACAATGCAAGAAGAAAAACAATATAAATGAGACAAAATTTAACGTGGTTCGGCTTTAACTACCTACATCCATGACCCGTATAAGGAGTTTTAAATCTCAACAAATCCCCCCTTAATCCAAAGTCCTGCCAGAAAGCTGACTGCAACAACTATCTCCACAAACATTCTTCTTGCAAAACTTGTATTTCATGAGTATTCAATGGTGTAAACAACAGTCACACCTGCTCTATTAACTTGTACTGCCGCTGCACACAAAACACATCGCTTGGCTTCCACATTGCCAAGAAAACTTTCGACACAATCTCTCTTCACTTGCATCGTCGTTACTCCACGGGACCCGCCACCTGACCTTCGTATTGTTAGGAAGATTTTCAACACAAGGGACCTCATAGATCCAAAAACTACCATTCTAACCAATACTTAACCAAGCCCAACAAACCCGAATCATAGGCTCTAATATCACTTGTTAGGCAGCGGAAGCAAACAAATACAAGAATAAACTCCCTCTCAATAGAGAAATAATGCAAGGAGAAGAACAATATAAATGAGATAAAATTTAATGTGGTTCGGCTTTAACTACCTACATCCACGACTCGTATAAGGAGTTCCAAATCTTTTACTATCCACAACTTTTGAACAGTTAAAGTTGGAAACCATCCTTATAAATACTTCTTCATATAGACAACTCATAAAAGTTACCCATATGGATCATTTCCACTTTTGGAGGATGAAAAAACTCAAATAACTAAAGCCATATTTATAGACAAAAATACTAGCAATACTTCTATTTCTTACTAATGTGGGACTTTGGGTTAAATCTCAACAAGTTGAAGAGATTTTCTCACTGGTGGTGAAGATGTCCTCTATTTGAGTTATGCTTGGTTTAGCAGCAAACTTGAATTTAGAAGTTGAGCAGCTTGATGTGAAGACTGCATTCCTTCATGGCAACTTAGAGGAAGAAATTTACATGGAACAGCCAGAAGGTTTCAAGGTTAAAGGGAAAAAGCAGTTTGTGTGCAAATTGAAGAAGAGTTTATATGGCCTCAAGCAAGCATCAAGACAATGGTACAAGAAATTTGATTCTTTCATGGCAGATCATGGGTATAGTAAGACTACTTTAGACCATTACGTATTTGTCAAGAAATTCTCTGATGGTAATTTCATAATCTTCTTGCTTTATGTGGATGACATGTTGATTGTTGGTCATGACAAGCAGAAATTCAGAGTCTTAAGAATGACTTGAGCAAGTCCTTTGCTATGAAGGACTTAGGTCCTACAAAGCAAATCCTTGGCATGAGGATCACTCGTGATAGGAAGAATGGTAAGTTATGGTTATCTCAGCAAAAGTACATTGAGAAGATGTTTGAGAGGTTTAACATAAGTAATTTAAAGCCTGTTAGTACTCCACTTACTGGTCATTTCAAGTTAAGTTCACAGCAATGTCCTACAAGTAAGAAAGAAAAAGAAGAGATGAAGAAGGTTCCATATGCGTCTGCAGTTGACAGTTTGATGTATGCTATGGTATGTACTAGGCCAGATATTGCTCATGCTGTTGGTGTTGTTAGTCGGTTTCTCTCTAATCCTAGTAAGGATCATTGGCAAGCTGTGAAGTGGATTTTCAGGTATCTTTGAGGCACTTCCAGAGTTTGTTTATGCTTTGGTAGTGGTCAGCCTATGTTGGATGGTTACACAGATGTGGATATGGCTGGTGATCTTGATTCTAGGAAGTCTACTTCGGAATACATGATGACTTTTGTAGGGGAGCCATGTCATGGCAGTCCAGACTTCAGAAATGTGTTGTTTTGTCTTCCACTAAGATCAAATATATTGCTGTTACTGAAGCTCCAAAAGAACTCTTATGGATGCAGAAATTTCTACAAGAGTTGGGCCTTGATCAAGAGAAGTTTGTATTATTTTGTGATAGTCAGAGTGTTATCCATCTCAGCAAGAACTTGACATTTCATTCCAGGTCGAAGCACATAGAGGTGCGATATCATTGGATACGTGAAGCATTGGAGATGAAGTTATTTTCATTGGAGAATATCTATACTGATGACAATGGCTTAGATATGATGACTAAAGGTTTGCCGACAGTAAAGTTTGTTTCTTGCAGAGAGAATGCGGGCTTAATAGAGCAGCGCATCTCTATGTGAGTCGGGAATGAGGAGATTTGTTGGTGGGCTTCCCTCCTCTTTAGGGGCCCAACAACTAAAAGGAAGAAAAAAAAAGAAGGAAAACAACTAAAAAAAGAAAAAAGAAACAAAAAGAAACTAATGCTACAGTAGCGTTAGGATTTGAGAACGTGAAAACGTGAAAGGAGCAGCACCGTGGAGAAGAAGAAAAAGAAAAGGGCAGTGTAGTGGGCTCATCATCAGACAGGTAAACGTGCTTCGTTTATCACGAAAATTTAGTATGTTGTTCCTGATGTTGAGCTTGATCATTTGATATAGCCTGTCGATTTTATTGTCTTCTCTGGTGACTATTCTATTTCACCCATATTGTGGAGTTATATGGTTGTATTCTGCCCAATTGGGTGAGTATTTTGTTGATTGTTGAGATTCCCTGGTGCTACTAGGAAGACTGATTGTATTCCCATTGATCATAGTGGAAGTTTTTGCTGGACTAGGTCCTGTGGGTTTTTTGTCCTTCTAATTAGGGGTTTTCCCACGTTAAAAATTACGGTGTCTCTTATTTTATTTTTCTGTCAAATTATTATACTATCTAGAGTATTTTTAGTACTATCTATTTAATTGAACATGTGTGGGGAAATATTTGTTGCTTTCACTGTTGATAACAGGTTCCATTCTTAAGATTTCCCCAACAAAGTGGTATCAGAACCTATGGTTTAGGTTAGTTGAGCTTGGTTGAGTATTGGTTAGAATGGTAGTTTTTGGATCTATGAGGTTCCTTGTGTCAAAAGTCTTTCTGGCAATACGAAGGTTAGACGGCGGGTCTCGTGGAGCAGCAACAGTGCAAATGAAGAGAGCTTATGTCGAAAGTCTTCTTGGCAATATGGACGCTAAGCGACGTGTTTCGTGTGCAGTGGTGGTACAAGTTAATAAAGCAAGTATGACGCTTGTTTACACCATTAAATACTCGTGAAATACAAGTTTTGCAAGAAGAATGTTTGTGGAGACAGTTGTTGCAGTCAACTTTTTAGCAGGGCCTTGGAGTAAAGGGAGGATTTGTTAAGATTTAACCCAAAGTCCCACATCAGTAAAAAATAGAAGTATTGCTAGTATTTTTGCCAATAAATATAGCTTTAGTTATTTGAGTTTTTTCATTTTCCAAAAGTGGGAGTGATCCATATGGGTAGCTGTTAGGAATTGTCTATATGAGGAAGTATTTGTAAGGATAGTTTACAACTTTAGCTGTTCAAATGTTGTGGATAGTGAAAGATTTGGAATTCTTTATAGGGGTCCTGGATGTAGGCGGTTAAAGCCGAATCACATTAAATTTTATTTTTTTTATATTGTTTTTCTTCTTGCATTGTTTCCTCTACTAAGAGAGAGTTTGTTCTTGTATTTGTTTGCTTTTACTGCCTAACATTCTGGCCACTATGAAGAGTGTCCTTGCTATGCCAATATGACCACCCATAGCGGAAGACGCAAATGCTGTTGACTACATTCATCTCTTATTTTAGGAAAAGTTCTTATAAATTTGTTGTTTCACGTATAGGCATACATATTACCACAAATTACCACTATTTACATTATTTATATGTCAACAAATGAGTACACCTCAAACAAAATTAGTGAAGATTTAATTTTATTATTACTATATCAATTTCACTTAAGTTTAAATATGTGTTTGCGCGACTCTTTTATTCCCTCAAACTAGACACGAATTCAATTGTATTTCATACATTTGTGAATGGTAAATGGTTTGGTTCATCTGCAAATCCAATGTACGTGTCTATAAATAGAGTAAATTTGTGCCGTGCTCCGTCTTCTAAGAATGGTTAATGGTTATTGTGATTATGTAGTTAAAATCAGAAACAATAAATATAAACTATCTAATGCACTAATTATTTTTTTAAAAAAATAAATTGTACGGGCTTTGGGCTAACTTGTGACAAAGATTGCTTTGGCTATTCTCTTCCTCGTTTTTGTTTCTTTGAAGGTACAACATGATGGGTTACTCGCTTTGTAATGATTTTTGGTTTAGTCAGAACTCTAATCAATTTGGCCTTTGAGACGAAGCAATTGTAAAAGCGCACACACAATGACAAAAACTAGGAAGGTGTGACTTTCCAAAATTTTAGACTTTTATGTCTTTCATTTAAGATTGAAATTGCATTTGTTGAACTTAACTCGATTCTTAAAGTGGATAATGTTGCTTTATGGGATTGCTGCAGCTAGCGATCTTCTCACGCTAACATCTTGCTTACGTTTTGCTTTTAAGTTATGGATTCATCTAGGGCACGAAATGGAAAATTTATATTGGGAAGTGTATATTTTATTTTATTTTTATATATGAGACCCATTAAAAGATTTTGAAATTTACTCGATCTTTAACTAGTGCTCTAACAAAACCCTTAACTAATTACGCCCAGATTACAAAACATGGCATTTAACATTATTTTTGTGGAGTTTCGACTTACTCAGATTTCGCGCACTATGCACCAAGAACGTTCTAAAATAATGCAGGTAAACTATTAAAACATTTTTAAATTTTAATAGTTTATATATATAGACATAATTTAGGACAAAATATTATAGTTTTGTTTAATTTATATAATTGATCTACCCTAGCACAACCTGATTGTTGTTATTTTTCGCCGAAGCAAGAATTACTTGATTTTCTGGTCTCACTAGCCCAAACTAGCAAAGCCAGTTGATTTTCTTCTTTTTTCATGAACAAAAAGTCGGTTTCGAAAAAGAAAAAAGATAGTATAAAGCCAGAGATTTGGTCAAAATTTAGTTCCTAGAACGATATTGGATGATTATCAATTGTTTGATGAATAAGTAAATCATATTACTTTATTTTATCCAACTATTGTCATGAATTATATCAAAGATTCTGACAATATAAATTTTTTTAAAAACTGCATATCATTACAGAAAAAGAGAACTGAAAAACTGGGCCTAGCATTAAAAATGAAACCAACCAAAACCAGCGCCCAAGAAGTATCACATTTGTATTGGGCTGGGCTTGTGGGCTAATTGTAGACCAAAACAATACACGACCGAGATGATATTATGCATAGAGACATTCAATTAATTCAATTTTTTGACCAAAAGATGTAAAAAAATGAAACCGTGTGACGTGTTGGTAGCTTACCTTGTCTTTTAACCATATGGTTGGGGGGTTTGGTCCTCACTCATGAAAATGAAACACATTTTGTGACTGCAGCCGTTTCTTCTTGAGAGAACTCTCAAAGTAAAGATTCACTAATCTTATTGGCAGTGGATATCCTGATTTCAATTAAAAAAAAAAAAAATTGATTTAATTCAATAATCGCTTGTACAATATGTTACTTAAGAAAATTGAAATTAGTTGATAAAACTCGTATACTTGCACGTGCTGACATCATCCTGAATGATTGGGCTTCACTACTAATTCAATATGAATCCCACTGAATACAAATTAGCAGTGTTGTGGGTATGTATTGCACACTAAGCTCAGTCTCAGAGGGTTGCAGGTAAGGAGACAGAAAGTCTCACAGAGAACAGAAGGACTGCACACAGATATATACTTTAGGAAACTTTTTTTTAAATCTGTCTTATAAAAATATCATGGCCATAGGAACCTGTACAAATATGACCCCAATAAAACGAAAAAGGAAGGAACATGCACAAGTTATCTATCCATCTTAACTTAGTACTTCTATGCATCAAACTAGACCCCATGCTTGAAATTCAATGTCATATGCGTTTGGGTTGCTTATTGTAACTCATGTTTACTCCTATAAAAAAAAAAAAAAGATTTCTTTTCATTAGTACTTAAACTATGATTTTGATACCAAAATTTATATTAGAATGCAATTTAATATGATTTTATTAAATATGTTAAAATAAGTTAAGATTCAATTTTTACCCTTAAACCATAGTATATAGCTTCTTCTCCAAAGTCAAATCAAACACCCACACAATGCCCCATTTTTCTTTCTAACTTGGTAATGATAATAAATACTCTTACCAAAATTCCTCACGGGGTATTTCAGAGTCTCTCTCTCTTTAATTCTTGTCCCTCTTCCCCTTTCCTTTTTTGTGAGTTAGATTTTTCCACCACCCCATTACCTCTCTCTGTCTCTCTCGCTCCAATCCCTTACTTTATTTCAACGTAGAACCTGATTCCCTGAACACGAGGCACACCACTCTTCTCACTTTTTCCCTCCCTTGTTTCACAACACAGAAAAAAAAGCAAAAAAAAAAAAAAAACTGCACACACTTAACATAGTACACCACAACACTCTCATTCTCATGTTGTGGTAGTAACCTTGCTTTTTGTCTCTCTAACTATCTCTGTCTCTCTCACTGGTTTTTCATCAGAAGATCAAACACAACACAACAATACCAACTCATATTAGAGTCATTTAACCACACATTTTCATTCACCTACTTTCACTTGTTCTTTCTTCCTTCGCAAAAGTTCTTCACTCTTTCTTTATTTTTTATTTTTTTGACTCATGCAATGACACACACATACACCTAAAAGGGTTGGCAATTTAACACTCTTATCTTCATTGAATGCACAAGAATAATAACGATCACAAGAAAAAAGTGGTGAAAAGAGAAAAAAATCTCTTTTTTTCTTTCTTTTTTTCATCTTGGGGTGTTGGTACTGTTATATCTATGTATATATAATCTAGAAATGCAGAAATGGACAAAGCTCGACACTTGAGGCGTGGAGCTATTAGGTTCTCAAACCCCCACAAGAGACCACACATGAATAAGCAATCTGGAAGACACATACTCTTCGGTGGTAGTAGAATTTTTTTGCAACTGATCCTTGGTTCTTTCTGCACAAAGAAACAAAACCCCATTTTGGAAAACTTGTCTTCATCTGTGCTTGTTTCCTTCTTACCTTTTTTTCTTCCTTTTTTCATATAAGTAAGAGGGTTTTTTTTCAGATAATGCTTCTCAGTTTTTTGCTCCCTTCTTCTTCATTCATCATTCATCATTCCCTTGTTATCTTCATATTTTTGCTTCACAAGGTTTTCTCTTTTCTTTTCTTTTCCTTTTTTGGTTGGTGTGAATAAATAAATATATGGTATTCTCTTATTGTGAGTGACAGTTTTCACTGCTGCCATTGGTGGGGGGGACCTGAAATTCTCGGAGAAATCGAAGAAGGGGAAAGTGAGAAGCTTGAGTGCTGTGGGAAAAGCACTATCAAGCTGCCAAATGGATTGCCATGTTTCAGAAAAAGAAGTAGTAGAAGCACGTGAGCCTTCTTCTTCCAGTGTCATTGCCACCAGCAAGAGGTTTAAGGTTCCCAAAAATGTATGTTAATATGATATTATTATGAATTTATGATACCCTTTTGATTTTTAGTTCATGGACTAGTGATATACGGCTATGTATGAATCATGGTTATAATTCTCATTTTTTTTTTGGGGGTTTGGTGGAATGATTTGTTTGGCAGTTTTTGAATGGCTGTAATGGTGTTCATCATGCATCTGTCCCAAGGAAGCTACGTTCAGGTGAGTGAGTGATTTTTCAAAATCAAAATCGAAATGAAAAATTTCATGATTATTTATCTTCAACTGGATTATCTGCACTTTGTTTTTGTTTTTGCTTTTTTTTTTCTATATTCGTCCAGGAAAATACTATTATTTGTTGGTAATTTTGGATTAGAGCTGAAGCAATCCGTGAGGCTTTTTGCTTTTCCTTTATAATTATTGGTGGACTCCAGATTCTGGTTTCTTTTCTTTGTTCATTATTGTTTATTCTGTATTGTATGATACTTTCTGAAAAATAACGGTTTTATTCTTATGAATTATTTTAAGGTAATAAGTCTTCTCTTGTATTCATTCTTGTGGGGAAGGGAAAAGTCTTTTTTTTTCCAATTTTTTTTTCTTTTGCCAAAAGAAAGTTTGAATGCTTTTTTCTCTTTGTGAATTGCAGCCATCAAGAAGAGAAATCGTGAATCCATGTTACTTGATTCAGAAAAGGTGAACCATAAGATTAATGGAATAGAATCTCCCAGAAAGAATGGCATAAAGAAATCCAAAGTGAGTGTTGTAAGTAAAGGCACATCAGTGGGGTGTAGTAGCTGCCAGTTTTCAGAAATTGACCCTTTCGTTTAGTTTAGCGTTTGTTTCTGTTTTGATTTAAATTTTCGCTTTTCTGTTTTGTGAAAAAACTAAAAACTGAAAATTCGAATTTCGATTTTAGCTTTTTCGCTTTTCTTACAATCTAAAATCAAAATCGAAAAGAATCGAAATTAGAAAATGCAAAGCAAACAGGTCCTTAGTTTTTCTAAAGCATTTTCTATCTCACCCTTTTGCTTGGAATTTTTTCCGTTTTAGAAGCAAGAAATTGGCCAAAACTGGTCCAAAAGGGAAGGTTTATCTGGCCCCATCACAAAAGATGAGGAAGAGGTTGCAGAGACTCTCTATGCCTTGGCTGCAATGTTCCCTGACAATGGCATGAATCATAGTACGGAACTAGATGAAGAATCTATGCCAGAGAACACCTCAGTTTTGGAGGACCTGAAGGATAATGCTAGTGCGGCTTTTGAAGGTTATTCTCACCCTTATCTGTTTATACGATGATTGTTCTCTTCCCCACAACACTTGTCATTGTTATTAATTCATGTATTTTCATTTTTTGTTTTTTCCTTTTGTCATAAATTGTAGCCTCAGGGACTGCTCAGCATGCAAGTCCTTGTCCTGAAAGATCACCTAAAGAAGCTACAAAAATCAGTTCTATATACGAAACTATTGGTCATGAAAAGCTTGATTTGCCTGAGAGGGCGGAATCCTTGATGGCATCTCATAGCACTACTCCAATAGTAGATCTTCAGACCATGCCTATGATGGTTAGGAGTGACGATAGCAACAAAGGCTCATCACATGACACTGAGTTATGTCTAGCAATGGGGTAGGTAGTTTTTCTGTTGCATTTTGAAATCTCTATCCTTATCAAGCTGTTTGTATATATTTACATGTTTTCTGATCATATTGCAGGTTAAATATGTCCAGACAATCACAGATTTTGCATATTGAGAGGAAACTAGATGTGGAATTCGAGAAGGTAGCCATCTCAACTCTTACAGCATACTTCTTACTTTGTGAGCTAGCACTAATACTATTGGTGTTATTTGGCTTGCATTTCATTTGAAGGAGGTTGATCGTAAGCAAGAACAACATATGTTGAAGGACCAAAAAGGAAATGGTATGCTTCCGTAAAGATCAAAATGTCCTTTTTGGCAGTGGTGAATTCTTATTTCAGTGGCCAAATTATTTTACATCAATTTGACTGATACTTGGACATCTTTTGGTTATTCTATCAGAAGGTCTTGCATTGTGGCCAGGCTTGTCTCCAGTGGCATCTAACAGCCAGGCTTATGTGCAGTAAATTTCTTTCCAACCAACTTCATTTTCACCTTGTTAGGCAGCTTGATTTCCCCTGTCCTGTTCTGCTTGTCCCAATCTGATGGGTTTTTCTTTCCAAGGTCTTCTTCTGCTACCAAAGCTCTGGATTGGCCGGAAGCAGCTATCTGTGCCTCCAAACAGGATTTGATGGAAAGTTGTTCTTCAAGTGGAAAGGTGAGGGTTAACAAATTTATTTGACCATTACTGCTTTTCACGAATTGAATCGTTGACACGGTTAACAATATGTCACTATGGCATCCGGCATCAACTAATATGTGTAACCGATCCCACCCAAAGAAACAATGCTTGGTTGTCATTGTTATTGTTGTTTTGCATGACTTGTACATACAAGTATACAACAACAACAATAATAACAACCAAGTATGACTTACTAAGTGGGATCATTTACATGGATTAGACGATGTCATATTTCTTGTCATAAGTATCTATTATGTCAAAATTTCTTTCTTATTACTTCTTAATGATGCGCTTCACTCAAACACCTACTTCTTGTTGCAAATAACTAACCCTGTAGACATCGGAAGTTGTAACTCATAAAAGACCATGGAAGAGGTGTGCAGCTCATGTCCACATCAGTCATATCATTCAAAGTTTAGAGGTGCCAAAGAGAAGGGTTATTGAAAATGAATGCCATCAAATGAAAGCACATGAGGGATCAAAGCAAGGATTTCTTTTGGAAGTACACAACTTGAATGGGATGAGAAGAGGAGTTACTTGTGCACCTGGAACAGTTCAATTTGCAACTGAGAGAAACATTCATGAGGGCAAGAATTGCATTCTTCAGAAGCAGTGCAATTATAGTGGCATATCACAGGCTGCTCCAACAACACTTGAGGTGAATGGCCCTCAGAAGCAAGTCAGCTTTAAGGTTATGTTTTGTAAAGGCGCCGCCCTATGAAGCACAGATATGATGCTATGACATGATATATTATGATACAAATACAAGGATGCGATAATGTTTGGAAATTATAGGACATGGTACAGCTATAGCATAACATATAAACTTAGTATGAAATTAACATGAGAGCATAAGTCTTAAATTAAAACAGAAAAATAGTAATTTAGAAATTAGCTTGAATTATTATAAACATAAGAAAATGTACTTATTTATTTGATTATTATGGAATTCCATGTATGTAAGTATAAAAATTTTAAAAAACTAAAAATTTTATAAGATATTAATCAAAAGTGTATGTAAATATCTGTAAAGTGTCCGACATGATATCTATCCCCTTGCTCCCTCTTGCTTATGTCCTGATTGTCCTTGTTATGCAGGATTTCAACTTCTTGTCCTTGTCAGCTGGAAGAAATAATGGTTTAAAGGTAGACAATAGTTATGATAAGATTGGAACTAGGTTGGAAGCATTGTCAAAATTGCAAGTGCCCTATTTTCAGTCATTACCACAACAGCATGGGCTCATGTCAATTCCTACACCTCAGAGTCAATATTCATCTGCTTCTTACCTTGATCAGCTTTCTGCCCCTGGACCACAGGTATTAATCTTTCTTTCTTGCAAGAGTACAGTCAATCAAAATGAAAATGGATCCCAAAACTCCGGGGCCAAATTTTGAAAAAGATAGCCTATTGTTACTGATTTTCAACGCCATACAAAAATGGGGTGGCTAAAGTTTATTGTTATTGATGAAATGGATAAATAAACTGCTCCCAACAACCAAAAAAGAGAAAAACATACAACTTATATCCTCATTAATTATACCACCCTTGGTCTTATTTTCATGCTAATTATTGTTCCATAATGCTTTAATTGACTGCAGGTTCGGCTGCAGCAACCTCAATATTATGGTAACCCTTCATGTGGAAATCATCATAATTCAACAGTCATAAATAAACAACGGTACCAAAGGTTTTGGGCAGTGCAATTAGCAGCTCAAGGTAGGTCTGCTGTAAATTGCAATATCATGAGGGCCCAATATCCTAATTGGCAAAATGGATGGCATGACAATGCAGTGAGTCCATGTGCACAAGCCATACTTCCCCGTTCCCATGCATCACTGGAAGCACTTGGACCCAAGATTACTTCAATCTCTGGGGAACAGCAGCAGCTCATTACTTCCATCCAGGAAAAATGGGCAGGACCTTCATCTCCCTTCTGTACGTGAAGAAAATTGGAGGCAAAACTCTCAAGTAGTGTCGTAGAACATAGCTGCAACTTCCATGTGACGAGCCTATTTGAATACCATTCATCATTGTTGCATGTGAAAAACTTGAGCTCACTGGCAAAAATACACTTGCCAGCTCTAGTGGATTTAACCAGTGATGATTTGGGGTAACACAAATGGTAGCAAGAATTGAAAGTATCACACTAAATCTTCTCATTTCCCAGGACACCTTGGATCTAAATGTAAATGAATAGTTAAAAGTAAACAACATTTATTTATGGGAAGTTTTGTACCATCCAAATTAATCCTTGAGTTGCTTTGCTTATATTATAATTTGCCGGTTATTAATTATTACTTCATCGGAGTTTTGCTAACTACCACGAAGAGCAAACACGCATATACAGACAATGAAAGAAAGGTTACTAAAGAACCTGATTTTTGTGAACGACTTCTTTATATAAACACAAGCCAAAGAAGCCTGGGTGTAAGGTACTGAATACATGGCTCAAGGGAAAATATTTTCAAAATTCTGTATCACAATTGAATTACAAGAATGATGCGAGGTACATGAGCAAATCATCAGAATCTCCAAACCGCTAATGTAATGTTTCACTCTAGTTTTTCAAGTTCCCCCATTCTCTCAATGATAGCCTGCAAAGCACAAAAATAGGTTTGTAATAGGATCAATATTGTCTCATGGAATTTAACATATGTCACAGATATTAACCAGGGCCACAATTGTCATGAGCAGAAAAATACGCTCAAAGAAGCTACAAAAGTGGGCAACTAGACTTGGAATCATAGAGTAACCATACAACTCAAGCCATATATGCAACTGCAGAGGAGGAAAAAAGCTCGAAATGGAAAGAGATTGTATCAACCATATGTCAAGATCATAGTAACTCCAAAAGAATGCATACCTTCTTGCTAGTTTCTTGCAGTTCCCCCGCTAGAATGAATTCGTCAAGTATGAGATAGACCTTCAAGACAGTAAGGCAAACTTCATCAGTGAAGGAATAACAGAAGATAAATGTTAAGGAGCAATACAATTAGCATTGTGATCAATAACCATTCTAATCCCTCACCATTATGTTTATTCAGAAAGAGAACAGAGGTTGAAAAACGTAAAGTGTGGCAAGACTCATGTTATAGACATAAATACATTACTGAACGGTGAATGTTAATGTACACAGTAGATGAAGTTACATTTGAGGCATGCTCAATTACAAAAGTAAATAATACATAGGTCATATAGAAAAAGTGGCAGGGAAGAAATAAATGAGTAGCACATTTATCACCGCAAGCTATGGTTAGCCAATATTCTAATACAAGGTCAAGAGCAAGTGCAGCAGAAGCCAAAATCTGAAGTACCACCACCATAACTAGCAGATAGAAATCTACCCCAACAATCAAACACAATTGTTGTTGTTGTTATTATTATTATTGAAAACACATAGCATAGCATAGGAATTATTCATCTATCCCGCTGCTAGAACAGATCATATCAAACAATAACAATAATTATACTCCTTTATAGAACACATTCATGCCGTTATGGAAAAGATAGAAGGTCAGTCCAAGTAGAACAACAACATGAATATACAAGATAACTATGATCAATAACAAACCTTGTGGAAGTTAAAAACCAAGTCGAGCTCGCACACATTGCTGAAGAAGTGATCCAATATCTCCACAAACAAATGGATGCACTCTAAATATGCCAGCTCATTATCAGTGATGTCAACACAAAGCGAGAAGAACAACCCAGCATATCTCCTGTATATTATCTTGTGAGTTCTAAACTGCAAAAGAGAGGTCACAATCAAATGGTTACAACACCAAGCAAAAGAGCCTAGCAGGCTAGAACTACTTTCAAACACAGTAAATTTTAAAAAGCCACCAACACAAAACAATCTAACAAAAACTAATAATAATAATAATAAAGACATAATGCATGTTTGGCAACTGATTATTTCTGAATAATAGTCACTTTTTTTTTGTTCTTTTCAAGTGTGTTTGGTTCTACACTTGTGCAATTGATTTTAAAATGAAGTGATTTATGTTTGATAGTTTCTTTAAAACTGATTCTGACAGAAAGTAACAATTTTTCACTTCTCCTAGAATCTTGAAACCAACATGTTCTTAAATAACCAAAATCAATTCTATTGCTTTAGAATCGATTCTAATCCCTCCAACCATGAAACTAAACATTGCTGACTGTCTCTGAGAACTTCGATTATAGTTATTTTCAGTCTAAAATAAACTAATCCAAACACATATGAGTTTAATTTTGAGAAATAATCCATTTTTTAAAATTATTTTTCAATGATCAAGTCAGCTTTTGATTATAACCTAATATGAACCCACAGTTTATCAAAGCACGTTACTATCGCACACCGTTTTTAGCCTATGAAATGAAGGAACATTCATCGCAAATGATGTCAGATTAGTACATCTACGCTATGGAAAGCCAGAAAAGACCTCAACTTTCTGAGAGCAAAAGATTACATAAAAAATTGAAAAAAAAAAAGAAGAGAAATTCGAGAAAGTTGTGGACCTCAACGAAGTTTGTATATTTGGGATCTCGGTTTACGACGAGGCGATGAACCTGAAAAGAGAGAGAGGAATTAAAAGAGAAATTTTAGTGCGTGTTTGGCAATTGATAATTTCTGAGCAATAAGGAAGCTTTTTCACCTCGTATTCGACCTTGTGCTTCTCGGAATCCTCGAGAGGAACATAGTATTTGGCTAAGCGGGTCTTGCCCTGCCTGTTCTGCAACAGAATGAATCGGATCTGCCAATTTTTCCAATAACAAAATTATAAATAATATCATAAATGAAAAATGATAACACCATAGAATATGATGAAAAGAGATCATAAGAGATAGAATGAAAGATCACCATTTCCAACGATGATATTGAAAGAAGAAGATATTGAATTGAAGCAGGTGAATGCTACAATCAGCTCTGCACCTGCAACTCCTGCAGTAGAGACGAGACGAGACGATATGAGATGCAGAGATGAGCTGAACGGCTTTACTTTCCAGCTACTTTTCTCCTTTTTTATTTTTTTTTTATTTTTAATTTGACTGAGTTAATTGGGAGTGCAGCTACCGTGCAATGACGGAGACGAGGCCAGGCAACGGCGTTTGTCCCTTATTGACTTCAAATTTACAAATACTTTCTTTTTTGTTATAATAAATAAAAAGAATTATTAAGTTGAGAAGAAATGTGCTCCAATTTAAAGTGAGAACAAGTTAAAATTTACACAAATTATGGTTATAATTATCCATAACCAAAAAAAAAAATTGTTATTCAGTTGGAAGATAGAACATTCCAAATGGGCTTTTATATATATATATATATATATATATATATATATATATATATATATATATATATATATATATATATATATATATATATATTAGGTGTGTAATGCACAAGTGCGCACTCTCCTGTACCCATAAAATTGCAAAGGTATTAAAACTCTGTTTTGGTATCCCACTGCTTAGGTGATACATGGAGCCACTAATACAAGTCAGCAATTCAACTTAAAAATGAAAAACACCAAACTGAAAGTGAAATTCATGTATTTCATTTAGGATAACACTGTGTTATACATTTGACGAATAATTATAATTGTAATATAATAAATACATATCTCATCAATATAATTATTCTAGGAAGATTTGACTCCTAATGAGTGAAAAATCAAAAGAACAATATAAAAATACTAAACCCCAAACATCCATGAAGAATTCCAAAACATCTCTCTCACCATCATTGATTAGGGTATATTAGCCTTCACAAATTCGGCACTGATTCACTTTCAACTTGACCTTGCTTCAACTCACATCAGGTAAGTGTCAAAGTACAAAGTGAATCCCATTGTTGGAAATCGGAATATCCAAATTGACGCTATATATGATAGGAGTAAGGAAGGATTTTTGGACGCGAAAGCCCCATTGGACATTTGAACGCCTACACACAGATGAAGTGATGCAATGAATGGAGAATGAGGGACCAAGGGGATGAATTGGGTCCAGTGGGTTGGGGTATAGAATGGGTTTTGTGGCTTGAGAGTTCTTCACGGATGTTTAGGTTTTAGGGTTCTTATATTATTCTTTTGATTGTTCACTCTCTTTAAGAGTCAGATTTTCTTGAAATTGTTACATTGATTGAATTTGTTTATTACATTAAAATTATGTCAAGTGTATAATACAGTGTTATACAATTATACTAAATGAAATACATGAATTTCAATTTTGGATTAGTGTTTTTCTTTTTTAAGTTGAATTGTTGACTTGTATTAGTAGCTCCATGTGTCATCTAAGTATTAGGCTAACAAAACAAGGTTTGAGAAATGAGTCGACACAATATATAAGATGTAAATTGGTAGGTGATCTCACTATTGTAAGTACAAATAATATAATTTCCAACTATTTTTTCAATTTTTTTTTTACTTGATGGTTATTCAAAGGGTTCCAATAATTAAATAATACTTGAACTACTCAGATTTTTTTTTTCTTTTTTTGCAATGATGATAACAAATGCCCCTAAAAGACTAAAAGTCACGCTTATACATGGAGTTTGAAGCTGCCAATAGAGCAGCACCTATTCCAGAACCATCTTTGGAATGCTCTATTACCACATTGTTTGACTTTTCTGTTCCTAGTAGCTCCTTCACCGAATCTTGCATATATGTCCTGTATTGAGGGTAATTTTCATATAAGCCCCCATCTATGGCCACAACCGTTCTCTTACCAAAGATGACACCTTGGGAGTCCTCTTCCATTTTCTGCAGAATCCCCACAATTCCTGCACCGGCTAAGCTACCACCTCGCTTTACAATAGTGTCACAAACCTCTAAAACGGTTTTCCTTGAACTTAGATTGGACTCAACCTGAAGAGAATAGCAAGAAAACAGGAAATGAAAATAATAAGAGTCATACAGAACATGCATTTACAATAACATAAACAAATTTTAGGCATCTATCATACAATAAAACGCAATCTTCTTGCATCACATAATGATATCATGACTTTGCACCATTTTCAAAGGAGAAATGTTACGTAAGAAGAATTATTATCAGAATTTGTCATCCAAGAATAGTGCATAGCCTAACTATTCAAAAGCTAGAAACAATGCGACATCATTCTTAGCAAAAAATTATAACAAAATTCGAATTGTTGAAAAAAAAAAGAGGTTATTACTGATGAATATTAGTAAGCCACCAAACTGTACTCATTAAAAATAGTTTTTTTTTTTTTTTACAAAAGCATTAAAGCTAGATATTCTTCCTAAAGGGGATAGGGTAAGAGGGAGGTGGGAGTTGAACACGGGACTACTCGCTTAAAGGTGTAGAAGACAACCACAATCACTAAGTCGTAGGCTCAACCGCACTCATTAAAAATAGTTACGCCCACCCAAACTGCATTGTTTAATTCCTTTTTCTTGGTTGATCATCAATATAGCTCCAAAATTTACCCTCAAAATTCATCATGGATTACAAACCAAACAAGCCCTTATGGTGAATATCACTGCCCACCAGCTGGTCTTCTCTCTGGTAATTACTGTTTTCTTTTTGGCCATGGAAAAAAACCTAGTCCCTAGTAACTTAGTATTGTGAATTATGAAAACACATGCTTAAACTTAATGTTAGTGCATCCTATTTCTTGCAGCAGAAGGTACTGGCGTTACTATTGGTATGTTAAGGACAAGAACTATACCCCTGCTTTATCATAGAGGAGGGACCCAACAGCTTGTAAATCACCTGAATTGTCCTGCTGCATGGCACATATATCTGGGGTCCTGTCAATTTTATGTAGAAGCATATTTCAGCATGAGTAAATTTCAAGAGAGTTCAATTCAAGATATAATGACCAGAAAGAGCAAGGTTAAAAAGAATAACTGCATGTATAGAACAATTGTTATATTACAAATTCTCACATTGGAATTCTTAACATATCTACTAATCTATACGTTGAGATACTGATTTGGACTCGAGTAAATAGTTACCCAAGTATGAAAGGCATAGAGAGTTTTTGTGGGACAGATTTTCCAAACAATTCACCAACTTCAGCCATTTTCAGCAGCACCCGTCTCACTATTTCCCCTAGATACATTCCTGAGATTGTCTTTTCAAAGATCTGCACAGTAATATGAAGAGATTGACCCTTTTTTGTTTTGTCACAACAAGACAATTACAACGAAATTTGGTTGGTTTGTTTTGAATTTTCCCCAACAGAAAAAAAAGAATCCGGCTTCCCTAGATACTTTTTGATATGAGCAACTCTTTAGTTACTTCTAGAAAGTGCCCCAGCAAGCTAACTTATTTCTTTTCCTTTGGGAAGAATTTAAACTAAACAGGCACAAAGAGGTACCAAAACTTGCCTGCTCACCAGGATTGATGCTAGCAGCATCCATTTCTTTATCAAACTCAGTTAACGGGAGAGCTTTTGCAAATGCCCCCCACTCAGTACTAATGATCTGAATGAAGGAATGTTTTCTTCAGATTAATCTTCAATAGCATTTCAACAATAGATGAAGTAATGAAGGAGAGAATGCCACTCTTCTCACTAACCATTTTCCCAGAAGAAGAGACATGACCTTGTAACTTAGGGATGGCACTCATCTGCTCAACATAGCAAGCATTGGTTCCGGTACCCAAAATGACAGCAACCATGACATCATTGTCCCAGTATTCTGCTCCTGCTAATGTTGCGACAGTATCATTCACCTACATATTATGCAGCCATTTACTAGAATCATACTACCACCTGCAATGGTTTAAACTTGTACAAAAGTGTAACATTCAAATTAACCTACCAGTGCAGAAACTCGCATATCTAGTCCTTGCCTTTCCATAGCCTCATTCAAACAAGCAACAACATCTCTTCCTGCCTGCAGAAAGAGTTCGAATTTCCTCAAAATACGAAATTCTAGTTAATGATAATGATTAATGATACAAGTGCAAATAACTGAAACAAGCTCAATGCATAGCACAAACCTCAGACTTAAAAATTAACAATAACATGCATTGAATCCAATTATAGCACCACAGCATTTAGTGAGACACTCCAATTAGTTATGTAAATGGAGCCACATTTTCTGCTATATTATCATGTCTGGCCTTGTGGTACAGCCTACTATTAATGATTTTGTACCATTTAACCAGGGACACCCGTGCATGTTGATTATAAACAAATCACAATATCGATTGATCCTATAAATAATAAGACAACAAAACAACAACTAGGAAGCATTGTCTCACTAGGTGAGGCTGGCTACATGGATCAGAGGACTCTGGTAAATACTGCATTACGAAATCACAAATAGTGAGTACCGCTTATCATAGACAGAGCTAGAGAAGTACATACTGCTCCAGAGACTGCAAAGCCCTTGGTCCACTTGACTAGTATTCCAGAGTCTATAGATGTCTGCTTCACTGGAAAAGAAAACGTGAACCCTGTTTCTCTCTTCCTTCCTGGTGAGAAATGGAATCTACCATCCTCCTTTGCCACAAACTTCGCTAGCCCTGAAGCAATGAAATTAAAAAGCTCCTGCAGAAGTACACCACCATGTTAATCCCACTTTAGAAAGGAGCAATGCTATATAACCAAAAAATTGCCAAAACATTAGATGGGATAACATCATATAACTTATTGAGTTTAATTTTGATATACTGATAATATAAGCAAATTTTACATTGCTATGTAATCAAATCCTTTGATTGGCATGACCATTCAAATAATAAGTATGAGAGTCAACCATATCTGCTCATGTGTGATAGTAATACATGATTAAATGACGGTATAAATTAGTGAATCAAAATAAAATCCTAACTCATCCACTCATATATAGCTCATTAAGCAGGGTACATCATTCTAGTAAATAAATTCAGACGAAATTTCTAAACTCTAGTAATTTTTTTTTTTAAAGAAAGTAGTACTATGTATGTTTGAATTAGCTTACTCACCTTAAAATAAAAACAACTTAATAATCATACGAAAAACCTTATTGGAAATAAATTAATTTAATCAAATAATTAAGTGAATTCAAACACACAATAAATCAAATAGAAAAACTCATCTCAGAAAAATAATAATAAAAAAAAAAACACCATACCTCAGATGTAGCAGACATAAGCTCCTGAGGTATAGGCACTTGCTCGAACTCAGTGGCGATGACACGCTCATCCTTCCCACCCAACTGCACCCTCAGCACACGGAAGTTTGTCCCACCAAGATCCAAAGCATAGAACAACCCTTTCTCATTCCTTTCATTTTTTTCAAATCAATGAAGATATATAATAAGGAACCAGAAGAAAACTGTGAAAACTCAAAAACATTGAGGGATGTGACATGAAGGAATTCCTAGATACTCGTGGAGTAATGCATATCTTGTGCTATTTTTCATTTGCAGTTGAACACTCAGCTATTGTATTAAGAGTAATTTGCGATTGAGAAACGTTATTTATAGATTGGAAGCAGATTTTAATTTGGAATACAAAATTACAAAGCGAGAACAACAAAAAAAAAAACAGGTATTAGCTACCATCACCGAATGCTTGTGTCTACCCTTGATGTCCGTAAAGCTAAAGTGTTAGTGCATGCTTAAGAATGTTGATTATTTCTCAAAAACATCTATTTTTTCCCTCCTGAAATAAGCTATTTTCCAATTAATTATGGCATATTTTGATAAAAATATAAGGACCTAATTATAATGTTTTAACTTAATTTATTTGTATTATAAATGGCATTTTAAAAGATTATTAGTTTTTAGTATTTTGATGATAAGTAGATGTAGAAGCATATTATTTTAGAATTATAATATTTTTACCAAATTAATTAATTCTAAATATTATTACATAATATAAACTAATCATTTCATACGGTTTTTCAGTAATTTATTATATATTAGCAATTTTTTTCATATAATCTAAACATAACAAACACGCAACCACCTTAAAATCACTGGCAAGCTAATATCCAAACATAAAGTTAATTTTACCATAATCAACCAATTATAATGAAAATAAATTATACTAATGATCAATTATTATAATAATTTCAATATCAATTCCAATCCAACAAACACACCCTCAACTATGAATAGAAAGCATCCCCCTTAATTTTTTTTTATTTTTCTCTAGATATTTTTGGTAGCGAAAAAGTTAAGTTTAGGTTGATGAGAAATCCCATCCCAGGCTAGGATCAAGATTCAAGACATGCTTTTGGCCTTATGGAAAGCTTACAGAAGTATCTCATATCCCATGTTGCACGAAAGCTCAGTCCTTGGAAAATATAGTTGTAGGCATCTCTTAGGGGTCACGGTGTAGCATAAAAATATTAAAAAAAATTACAAAATAAAAAAGAAAGAAAAATTAGAAGATACCCTGTGGGAAGAGTGTGAACATAAGAAGGGATCATGGGAAGGCTGTGTCCACCGTCGTCGGCGGCGAGGCCAGCTCGCATGTCAGCTGACATGGCATCCGCCACTCGCTGAAGCACAGCCGCAGGAGTCCCACACTCGTGTTTTAGCTTCTTCAATATGTTCCTTGTTGTTGATGCAACCGAAACGGCGTCGGATCGGAGGGACATTCTCGTCGACAACGACAACCGAAGTGTGCTCCTTCGCCGCTGCGCCGGCGATCGCGGAAGGAAGGGTCCGACGGCGGAGGACGCGGTGGCAGCTGCAGCAACCGACATGTTTGCTCGCCTGTGATCTCCCTTATTTTTTTTTTTCTAACTGTAACCTAATTAATTAATGTGTTATAATAATAATATGATGATCTAAGGAAAGGAGCACCAGAAGAAGAAAAACACTAACTAGGTAGCAAAAGAAAGAAATAGCTATTTTTTTTCAAGTGTTTGGTGTTTGCTTCTTTTTTTTTTTTGGTTGGTCTTTGGTTCCCTCCTCTCTCTGTGTCCTTGACTTCGTGACTGTTTGGTCTGCATTACTTTGGGAGAACAAAATAATTTTAAAAGAATAATAACGAGATTTTACATTGATTAATATATTTGATAAATTTTTTATTCTCCTAAAAGTATCTTTTAAGTAATTAAAAATATTTTTGAAAGAAATTTTATTGAGCACATTTTTCATTCTAGTAAAAGTATTTTAACAATTTTTTTTTCATTAGAGATGCTTACAAGGTTATTGAATTAAATACTGTTATTCATTTAATATCTTTAATTATTACGCAAATGCCAACAAGCTCAAACGCTCAGCTAGTACTAACTCCTAAGTTCGTTAATTGACCAGCTAGTTCTATTTTCTGCGATTTTACAAAAACATTTTCTTCGTTGAGTTAGTATTGGACTACTGGGGCGGACATTGCGATGTAAAAGCACCATCTCTGCTTTGTCCTACTCATTGAAAAATCAAATCCATATGCCCCGTTCTTCCCTCCCCGATCTTGTCACGGTTTTGCCCAAAATTTTCTTCTGTCACGATGCTGTTCAAATAGAGAGAATTAAAAACAAAATAATAAATAAATACTATTGAGAAACAAGACATTTTTCTATATTGAGTATTTTAAATATCGTTGATTTCCTCGATGCCCCGCAAGCAAGGATATTCGCCATATTTTGACAACTTATTTGAATATATAATGAGTTATTATTGAATTATTCCTTGACTATAAATTTCTAATGAATAAAGCTCAAGTCATGTAACACCGGATAGAAGAAATTCAAAATTCTCAAATTAAATCTCAGAATAATATAGAAACTCGAAAATAGTTATCTTCAAACTGTTATGAAAAGTGCTATGGTCTAATTTCGACCTCATTCGAGACTTGCTAAGATAGGATGCTGATATAAAACCATTGATTCCTCTTCCAAAACTAACCAATAGTCAGTGCCTTGTCGGGAATCAAATTTGCTCTGATACCATTTAAATCGAGCATTTATACCTAAGAAGTACGGACACACCAACTTAGTGACGCGTCCATGTTCGGACACCTGTCAGTATCCAACACCCACACGACATATATTGGACATACGTTTATATACATTCAATTAAAAAAATAATTTTTTTGAGCTCGAACATATACTGAACATGGCTGGACACTGTTCTAATTCACTATAGACGCAATTTGGACACCCCACAAACATGCCTAAGTAGGTTTCTTTATTTTTTTTCAAAACATAAATCCAAAACCAACCCTAGTTATTTAGTTGGACCTGTGCTGTTGGGTCATTTTATATTGAAAATTCTTCAGTTGATCACAAAAAACAAAAAGAAGAATTAATTAGATAAAAAAATTATATAAATATGATAAAAAAAATTCAAACAAAAAAAAATTATACAACAAAATAAAAAAATTATATATATATATATAAATCATGTCCGTATCCTATAATCTTTTGAGTTTGGTGTGTTTCCGTGTCCATATTAATTTCCGTGCTTCATAGGTTTTGTACTATTAGGCGAAAAATTACCGTTATTAGTCTTGGCACAACTTTTTTTATTTCAAATCAATTATCAAGTGCCACAGTCTGATTTAATTCCGGCCCTATCCAAACTTGCCAAGGCATAATGCTGACCCAAACCAAGCAAGAGAGTTTCCTATACTTAATCAAATTAAGTTGCCTGCCCAAAAGGAGAGAATTGCTTAAGAAGGATGAACGAATGACTATAATTAAGAGTAGATAATGTAAATGTTTTTCTTTTTTCCAATAGGTACATGCAAATGTAACTTGTTTGATTCCAGTAAAACAGGAAATGCCAATAGGTTAGCTCCCAATTCAATTTATTTATTTTGGTTGCCAAACTATTAGCAAGATAGCATTGAAGAATTGAAGGAACGGTTCGTTGGTCTCTTTCAAGCTTACAAGTATAAATTGTATAATTAAGCGAATGTGAACAAACTCCATAGAGTTTCCCCCTTTCCAAATGCTTCCCATAACAGAAGTCTCCTAGACCTAGCTAGCATGAAAGATGGACCTATATCATGGGGCTATAGGTGAAGAGTCCTCTTCAGATTTGATATACAAACATAAAAAACCATGGGCCGTTCATTATTCAGGTCCAACAAAAGCCAAGAGAAATGTTAATTCACCCACCAAGGTCACCCTCAAAACATAACAGAATTCTAGTGAAGTGGACGCGAAGTAACGAAGCTTCCCTCTCTTCCCACACATTGATATATCTTTTGTTAACAACTCACTTCTCTCTCTCTCTCTCTCTCTCTCTCTCCAGTCCTAGTAACACCAACTTCCACTTGTTAACTTTGTAAGTTGTAACCAACCCCCCCATTTCATTTCATTGCTCTATCTCTTTCTTTCACATTCACTATCCAAAGTATAAAGGGCACCCTCGTTTGTTTTGTTTCCATCATCATCATCATAAGTTTTCTTTTTCTTAATTTCTGATCTGTTTGTCTCTCTTGAGAGTGAAAGGAACATACACCAATAACATATCTAGATGATGAGCAAGGAAACCAGAAAGGCAGAGATAGATACAAGGGCTCCCTTTCGGTCTGTCAAAGAGGCTGTCTCATTGTTCGGTGAGAAAGTTCTTGCTGGAGAGCTCTATGCAACTAAGTTCAAACAGGTCATTAATTCGTTCTAATGCATCAATTATAATATACATAACTTCTAGCTTATTGATTACTAGAGTTATGTATATGAGAAAAAATATATTTTCCTGCTTACTTAACAGAATGATATGGCTTCATTTTGTGTGGTTTTCTAGTGACCGACCTTATATATTCCTCAATCAATATACATGAGCCAGAGCCTTAATAACCTTGCACAACTGAGGACAAAAATGTTAAGAGAAATTGTAAGATGTTAAGTCAATAAAATTGAGAAATAGAAGGAACACATTAACTAAAATGTTGAATTATGAATGACACAAAATCGTCAGCTTGTTTTAGCATCTAAAAATTTCTTCAATAATAACTTTTCTTAGGCTTCAATTACAGGATTGGGATTCTCATGTATTCTTATGTATTGCATCAATTCAATTCTATTGGTATGTGATGGGAAAGTGAAAAGGCCACTGCCATTATGTGTAACTCAAAATTGAGCAGAGCTTCCAATTCCTTCTAATTGGATACACATATATAGGATCTTCATGGGGGAAACTTGAGCACACCACAGTTCCTTTTGTCCTTTTAATAATTATTGTATGTGGGTCCTGCTCTCTTTAAATTTTAAATTATTGATATGTGTTACATTTTTGGCCAACACACAGCTAGCTCCACACAGCTTTTATATGTTTGAACTTTTTTATAAATATGTATCGTGCCAATGTACCTAATAGATTACTATATAATTGTACATCTTTATCTTAAAAAACTCAGGGGCATGAAGAACATATTTTTTTTCTAGATAATTATAATCACCAATCAATAAAAGGCTCCAATATTATGCTTGCTTGCAAGAGGGTGCAATCTTCAAGCGGTTATCAAGCTGTAGGCTGTGTCATACGCTTGCTTGTTCTGCATGTTTTGCTTTCTTACATGTCATGGAATAATTAAAGGCAGTCAGTATTACTTTGGTACCTTTACTATCTTCAACGTTAATTTATAATTTGTGATGTAATAGTTAAGAACCAGAGCCTAGCTTGGTAAGAATTTACTATATGCCACTTTTATACAATGTTTTGAACACAAGATACTAACACATTTCAAAGTCACACACACAAAATGGTAATTTATTATAGAAGCAATAAATAAGTAGCTAACAAACAACCATTAGACCATATAAAAAGAGGCGTACAAATAAGATTTTTGGATGTAAACTTTTTGGCTGGGCTTATAACATTTTTGGGATCAAACCTTCTTTGGCTATGCCTACAAATGACCTCCAACTGAAGTGCTGTTGGCCTCACATATTTGAAGTTTGCGACTCTTGATACTAATTCTAGGATGGTTACATAATGCAGTACCTAGCTATAAATTTTACTATTTGTGTTATAGTGCATTTATAATTAGTATACAAATAATCTCCTATACTATTGAGATATTTTTGCATAGGGTTTAATTTTAATTTACTGAAAGTATAAAAAAATTCTTCAGTAATATCAAAATAATTTTCTCATTTTGTATGACTTTTTCAAATAGTGAAAGTTAATAGTATTTACTAATGTGATACTACATGATTTAATGACCATATAAAACTTTTTTATAGTATATTAAAATTAAATTCTTTTGCATATGAAGATTTTTCTAGACTGATAGCTTGTGTATTAATAATATACACGTATATATGTATAGATGAACAATGAATCAAATGAAAATGGCCTTGAGTCTTTGAGGCATGGAGCAGTTGAAGCTGAGCTAGAAGAGACACGGCAAGACCTGCAAAGGGCTAGAGAGGAAACCATGTCAATGGTGCATTGCCTTTCTTCCCTGCAGGAAGAGCTTGAACAGACAAAGCAAGAGCTCCAACAGTTGAAGCAACGTAAAATTGAAAAGCAGCATCATCCAATAGTGGAAGAACCTGAGATTGAGGATGTCAAGTTTGTGGAGAATTTGACCAAATCTGAAACAAAAGGTTTCCCATCCGAGGAAGAAAAGATGGAGTTCCAAAAGAAAAGGTACGTGACTTTCGCAAATGCTTCCAGTGTAGCTCATCAAGTTATACTACCACCACGTGAAGTTGAAAAGTTGGAGAAGCACACTTCACTTGTGAATGAGAACAAGAAGAAGAATAAGAAGAAAAAGAAGCCATTGATTCCACTTATTGGAAATATATTTTCAAGGAAAAAGGGACAAAATTAAAGTGGTGAAAAAGTTATTTTGACTTAACAATAATTCTCAAGTTCATTAATAAGTTTTTTTATTTGGTCCCCTCTCCTCTCTCTCTCTCTCTCTCAAAACATGAAAAAATAAAAAATCAAATATCTTCATGTGATCTTTTGTATCATTGTAGCGGCAAAATTGGACTAGGATTGAGATGAGACTGTAAGCAATGTATTGAATATATGATATGAATGTATACTTTTTAATTAAAATCGGTCTTGTTTATGCATCAGCCTTACCTGAATCATTACTTTGAGTGTCTTTTATGCCACTTCAAATCATATTTAGAATAAAGCTCGTGGCTATTGAATTGGTAATAAAACAGCATATGCACTTCATATAATCATCAATACCGTGAAGGGCTGAACTCTAATTCACACATTCACAAATTACAAGTCAACGAAGAAGATTGATAATGGACACTACCACATTAGTAGTAGCAAGGAGATTCAAATTCAACTGCAACTATCAATGTGAAATTGATCGAGATGATAGATACCTTGATTTTTTAACTAAAAGTTTCAAATTCAAACTTTGAGGATGAAAAAAAATTATCTTTAGGAGGACCATGACTTCTTGAGAAGTCTTTATAGAATCAGGTTGAATTAATTAGGTTTCTACTTGCATAACCCATATATCCGTGATTCTATTGAGCCAAAAAAAAAAAGGCCTGCTGCACATTATTCTCTCTCAATGTACAATGGTTGAAGCATAGCAATAATTAAAAAGGATAACACTCGTACTAACAAAATAACCAACGAGTTGAAGTATGGCTAGTTTAATTAGGCATTGCTCACATATACGTTATATCATTGGGTAATGCAACACAATATATATAAAATAAGTGGTATAATTAACCAACTAAGCTTTATATATATACCACAATATTCTGTCAAATAAACGCGGGAAACAATTCTGGCTTTATAGCATTTTCCTAAATCAACATATCATGCACAAGAAACCATATATATGTATATAAACCATGGTTTTGTATAAAAGCAAGAAGGACACATAAAAGGGTGTTTAAGTTAAACAACATCTGATTTGCGACCATCCAAAATGCCCTCTTGAGCTGACTTGTTGAAGAACTCAATGCAATCCGCAATGGCCTCATTGTAATGGGAATAAGAAGAGTAATAAGAGCTGCACGATGTCTTTGGGGGTTCAAACCTATCAGAGTTTCTGTGCCTTGAATCCGTTGACCGGGCACGAGAAGAAGAAGAAGGCACCGAGAACACAAGGCGCATGAGAATCTTGCGGAAACGGTGGAAGAGCTTCATGGCTGAGAAGTTGAACTTGATAGAGGAGGGAAGTGCACTGGTGTGGAGGTGGTGTTGTTGAAGGGTTTGGTCAATAAGGGCTTCTTGGGTGGGAGCATCACCACAAACTTGTATGACAATGCTCTCTTCACCTAGCCTTAGTCCTCTTTGTTGGTTGTGCATTTTTTCCTCTCTCTCCCTTTGACAACCCCGGGAAGTGTAATGCTATGATGGATGTCGTTTGGTTTCTTGAATGTATATATAAAAGAATTTTTTTCCCCTTTTCTACGTGTTAGTTTTAGGGACACTATTTTTGACACAGAAAGATGTATATCTATAAAAACAATTAATTAAAATACTTAGTTATTAATACATGATTTTTTTCGGTAAATGCATTAGAAACATAATTGAAATATTGGCAAATTATGCTTACCTACGTATTCTGGTCCGAAGAAATTCACTTGACTCTCTTTTATATTTTTGGGTGATACTAATCTCTTTTGAATATATTATTCAATGCACAATGTAAGAGATAATAGTGTAATAATTATAAAAATTTGGTGAATATCATATTATGATTTTATAATCTCAAAAAATTTTAGAGCACATGTTATATGAGGGAGGTAGGAGAGTCAGGGTAAGTTTCATTAAATGTGGTGAGAGATCAAAGTAATCAACCTTGAAATAATTAAATATTTTTAGATTTTCAGCTATTTCTTTTTTCAAACGTTATCACAATTAAATAAATCCTCTTAATAATTGCTTTTTCCGGGGTTTGAAACCTTAGTCATTTTGTAGGGAGTGCGGGTCACTTACCTCTGCACTCGATCCTTGTTAGTATATCTAGTTAATTTTTGTTTTAAGAATTACTCACGTAATTTCAAATCATAAGTAATAGTTAAGTAAAACTCCTTTTAAAGTGATGAATTTAAGAATCGAATTCTTGAAAATTCATTTGAAATTGCACTTCATTTCTATTGCGGTCAACCATTTTTAGGTTTGAAGTCTTTGATTATAAATATACTACTATTCTCCACGTGTCAAAAATGATACCTCACGTAAAAATAACATTTCTTTGTATGAAAAGGTTGTGTACTTCAAAGGTTAAAGATTATATTCCATATTGGAAGGCCAAACGAGATATTGGCCAAGTAAGTCCCATGTGCCCAAATCATTGGCATGGCCTTCTCTTGTCCTCCTATGCTAGTTTGTTTTTTATGGTTCCTTGATTAAGTTCACTTAACCTCACTTTGTGCACATTAATTAGTGGCATTAGTTTGTTTAATATACATGGCAGAATACATTTGATCAGCGCTTAGATATAACTAAAACTTGATAATCATTTCAAGTTTACTAGCTAGATAATTAAAGGAGGGAGTGAATGATGATCAATCCACTTTGCTACATAAATAAAACCTTGAAGAATCTCCAACAATAATCATTTGTAACCTATGTGGAACCCATGTAACATGTCTAACATTAGAGCTAATGATTTTGCCCCATTTCCTCTCTATCTTGAGTTTTCATTTTATATGCAGTTCCTTATCCTTCAGGGATTTTATGTTCCCTATTTCTGCTAAAGTAATATGGTTCACAAGAAGATATAATTATTTAGTAATTAGGAAGTAGAACAAAAGCCAAGCTTTACAATGATTGCAAAAAAATAAAAATTTGAATGATGGCAAGTTTTAGCGTTAAGAATGAATTTCATCGATGAAAGTTAATATCTAGCCGCACATTTTAATACATTGCGCTCCAAAATGAAATGGTTTTGAGTTGAAGTGAGCATTGCCATTAAATCGATATATGAAAATATTACATGTGTCGGTTATAAACCAGACAAAAAAAAAAAAAAGGGAGCATGGAAGCCATGTTGTAGTCCTTCATCCTGTGATCTATCTCTTTTGATGAGAAATTCTTGCAGAAAGACTTTCTATTTTAATTATGTAAATTAATTTTGAATATATATATATATACACGTCAAAAATTATATAAATCACGTAAAAAAATATATATCTCTATTCACAAAATTTTATTAATTTAATTTTGATGAATTGTTATTACTGTAACAAAATTAACATAAGCATGTAATAATGTATTATCAAATCACTAATAATATTTAATTTTTATATTTATTATTTTAAAATTTTCATTTCATATATAATAAGTTTAAATTAAATATTAGTATAAGAATGGTGCATCAAAATTTATCTTGTACACATTAAATGTTAATTTACCTGTCCAAAAATGCTCATAAAAAAATTACTCCTCTCTTGATAGGTAAAATTGGAGGGGCTGTAATAAGTGTTCATGGCAATGAGAATCATTCAACGCTCTATCTGAGAATTTTATCGTTAGCGAAGGTTTGAGGTAATCATTATTGATTCCTAAGCATTATGATAGTGTCTTGTATTTGTTTCCTTTAATCTACTCAATAATACGACACAGGATGTCATTTTTTTAGCTAAAAACATTCAATTTTTGGTTGGAAAATTGTAGGAGACATTTATATCATAATTTCAAATGATGAAATATTTATAGTTACTTCTTCTCTCAATAAGTGCGCTTCTAAGATGCAAACTTGTGACCTCATTTTTATAGCGGGCTAAAGAACTTATTATTTGTTCAATAACTTATTGTTAACATAAACTATTCAATTTAAATAAGCTGATTTGATCAATGATTAGGGAGAAAATCATGATTCTCTTCAGTTTTACAGTTACTTATTTATTATAAACAAAGTAATAAGTGTTATATTAACGAGAGTTTAAAATTACAATTATTCTTTACTCACTTATGTTTTACAGGTCTGGTTCACTCTTTCTTTTTGCATCACATGAAATATTTATTTAAATAAAAAATTAAAAAGAAAGATGCATATAAAGTAAAGAACTAACAATGTGCTGGTTCAAGTGAGGGGGCTTAAGTCTCTCAAACATGAGATATTAGGTTTGATCTAAAATTTATGCTTAAGTGTTTGACCATACACAACATAGAAATTTAGAAAAAGAAGGCTAGATACACAATGCAGAATATAAGTATTTGAAATAATTCAGCTTTTTATTTTATTTTAAACATTCGATTATAACACCATAACTTGTAAATCGAATATAAATATTTTATTCGAAAAATTGTAGATGAATATTGAAGACTTTCTTCATGTTCTTAGGACTGTTAGTACTTCCAGTGCATTATTGTTATTATTATTTTTGGTAATGAGGATTCTAGTACTTAATTCTCCTGTCAGCAGTAGTCAATGCTTATCAAAAGTAGATTGGGCTCAACAAAATACCCAGAAATGAATTTGGGCTATAAATTAGGGGGTTTTAAGCATTACATTGGGCTAAGTATCTGTTTCGGAATTGGGCCGTTCGTTGAAAATATTAATTAGCCTTACTTGGCTTCTTTCTGGACTATTTCCTTCTAAATTCTTACCCATTTTTGTCTTCTCAGTACAAGTGTATTTGTAGTTTTTAGAGATTTTTCCTTTTGCTTAGGAGATTGATGAGAGTTTTGGTTTTCTTTTTCCCCCATTTTATTGTCATCACATACAATAAATCTAAATGAAGACTTACAGTAGTACACTAGTACTTATAAATAATTACTTACTAATGAAAAATTATGAAACAGAAATCAAACTCGAGCTTTTATATTGATGCTATTTGATTATGCTAGCTAGTTGAGCTTGAAAATACTCATTAACTTAAGAGGTGAAATTTCATCCCTTTTAAAAATGAATTGCTTCAATTTGTTCTAGATGGAATGTGAGCGATGAAAAGACTAAGATACTATGAGTCTGTTTGATTTGAGTTTCTAATTTTCAGTTTTCCAAATTTTGTGAAAGAAATAATGAAAATTTTAAAAACAGCAAATTCCAGTTTTCAATTTTCATTATTCTCTTTCACAAAATCTTGAAAACTGAAAAAAGTGAAAATAAAAACTGAAAACTAAAACCAAATACACTCATAACATTTTCAACAAAATTATTCTGGGGTGGCACTGGGAAGGGAACATACTTTTTGCGGATAATGTTACTAAAACACAAAAAAAAGGTTAAAGGAACAGAATCTACTGACAGTGAATTATATTCCAAACTTTTTTTTGACACTGGGAAGGGAATCCGTTTTCCGTAAATAATGTTAAAAAAAAAAAATTTGCTAGCAGAGCATTATGTTCCAAACTTTTCAAAAAAAAAAAGTCAACCAATTAGTCTATTTTACTCGACGTGAGTTATTTGTCTATTCTATGCTCAATGTCATTTAGTCCAATGATTCAATATTCGGCGAGTTGCTCGATGAAGGCCTCTTGGAGAATTTAAAACTAATCTAATCAGTTTATATAAACTCACTTCACTTACACATATGCACTACTCTCCTCTATCACATTTTTTGCACAAGTGAAGCAGGCCTGGCCTAGCTAGAAGTAGCACGAGTGGTAGAAGAATATGCTTTTCAAGGATAATATACTGGTTTTTTTTTTTTGTGCGAAGGAGAGGAATCTACCAAAAGCACATAGTGTACCTTTTTTTTGTGGGTTTTTGAAGTACAATCTGCTTCTAGCAGATTATATTCCTTTTCCTACAACACCTGTTGTTTTGGCTTAACTCCCATATTTTGATGTTAAGCATCCTCAAAGGCCATATCAAAATTAATAATCCTCATCTTGTTAATCATTGACATGCTTTGCAAAAAGGTAGACTAAATTTAGTTTACTAAATGACCTACCAAAAAATTTATAGTTTATGAAAAAAAATGATGAATGTATAAATTTAAAAGTTTGAGAAGTTATATCATTAATCTATTACTAATAAAACACATCACTTACCCTTTTTTATTTTTTTCCCAAAAAAAGCATTTTTTTTCGATAAATGATAAAGCTCAATCACCCCATGAGGGATAGGAGCAAAGTTTGGAGCATACACAAACAGTTCTATATCAAACATAGAAAACCACCATATCCTAGAGATATATACGCTCAGCATTACATCCAAATGAAAAAAAGAAAACAAAAGCCAAGAACAGACCACAACAAAAAAAAGGAGGAACACCTGTTACATGATATGCTAACAACAGCTACCACAATGGAAAGCAAAACTGCCCCTTCTTGTGAGAAAATCATTACGTCTCATCTTAGTACCAATAGATACCATAATTTGATCCACATTCAGATAGAAATCATCACCCCATCAATATAGCAGTAGCAATGGGGAACACAACCACAATCCAGTAAAACCACTTTAACTCATTTCGCATAGGAAGACCAATATAATAGAAAAAGACATCTTGTTATCTCACTTTAGAAACATACATCTTGTTACCCTCTCCAATTGCGTATCTGTTCAATGTAGGTTGTAAAAATTTCTGGGTAGAAGGGAAACTTGTCACACAAAGCTCTAGTCCAATAACCTAATCTACATAAAATGTCTTGCATTTCCAACTCCCAATTTGGCTTGAAGTTTTCAAAGATCATACAGTTATAAATCCACCAAATAGACTAGCAAACCACATACAAAAGGGAAATCTACAGTTTTTTATCAAAACCCCGAAAGGGGGTACCAAGCCATGCATCGAAAAACATAATTGAATCATATGGTAAGCACTAGGTGATATGCCACCACATAGAACAAAAATTCCAGATATACACTGACCTTGGGCAAGAGAAGAAAATGTGTTCAAGTGTTTCCTCACTAGCACCACAAAAGGAGCAAGAAGAATTAGTCGATAGAAGGCAATTGATTCTACGGAGCCTTTCCTTTGTGTTGAGTCTTCTTCAGAGAATAAACCACATCAACAATTTAGCCTTAGGGGGAGCTAAGCATTTCCATGCTTTCTTCCCTTCTAGCCATTCAGGAGAGGAGGAAACACAATTCTGGAATACCTGTAAAGAACAAGAAGAAATAGAAAATGTACCCGAAGAGGTATGTGTCCAAAAACACTCATCATTGACACCTTCTATCAAATAGTGTTGGTTCAAGGCTAGAAGGAAATCAGCAAACAGGGATTCCTCCCAAGTAAAAACCTTCGCCCCCATTCTAGACCCCATCTCCAATAACCATTCTCCCACCTACCCATTTCCCAAACTGTGCAATTTTGCTGATTTGAAATCGAAAATAATCTGGAAAATTTATCTTTCAAACAAATTTCCCCCATCCAAATATCATACCAAAATCTTGTTGTAGAACCCTCACTAACTCTCTTCCTTAGACCATCCACCATTATCTGGTGTACATCATTCCTAAAGTATCTAAAATCTGACATTTGTCTCCATACACTCGGCAAGCCCGAAGGGCCAAAGCATGTAACTGAGATTGCCTGGATATCCCATGATTTGAACAAATTATTTTCTTCCACATAGGTGTAGATCCATCAAAAAATCTCCACCACCACTTGAATACCATTGCCACATTCTGAATGATGATATTACCCACATCTAAACCACCCATGGATTTTGGTCTCTGAATAACATCCCATGAGATCAAAGGGATACCTTTCCTAGTGGAATCAGCAAACAAGAAAAAACGTCTTTGTATGGAGACAATCTTGGTTGCCATTATTTTAGGGATCTTGAATAAACTGAGATAATAAATGGGAAGGCAACTTAGCATTGATTTTATAAGCGTCAATCTCTCAGCTCTTGAAAGTAATTTAGCCTTCCAAGAAGCTAGTCGCTTTTCAATTTTTTCCACCACTGGCTTCCACGTCTCCACTCTCTTAGGATTAGCACCTAAAGGAATGTCCAAGTATGTGATTAGTAGTTGAACTACGCTGCAACATAACATTTCCTTACCTTCATTTGTCCAAGACTCATCATATCTAACAGATATCAACACCAATTTGCTAAAATTGACCTTAAGACCCGACATAAGAGAAAAACTTGCTAGCAAATATTTATAGTTTCTCAGACATTCCATATCAGCAAGAGCAAAGACTAGAGTATCATTTGCGAACTGCAAATTTGTTAACACAACACGATGCTCCCCACCAAAATACCATCAATAAGGTCTTCCTCCATTGCTCTTTGGACCATTCTATTAAAAGACTCTGCCACTAGCAGAAATAAAAAGGGAGACAGCGGATCACCTTGTCTAAGACCTCTTTGAAGACGAAAAGGAGTAGAGGGGGAACCATTAATCAATCAGACATTGATGCCGTGGATACACAGTACATAATCCATCTCCTCCATTTCTCACCAAAACCCATCTTTTCCATCGATTCCTCCAAGAAACTCCACCTAACAGTGTCATAGGCCTTCTAAAAGTCAAACTTCAATAAGATTGCCTTCTTTTTGGCCTTTCTTAACCACTATACCACCTCATTTGCTATCAAAGCACCATCAAGAATCTGTCTGTCACAAATGAAAGCAGACTGCAAGTCTCCAACTAACTTAGACATCACAGAACTCAGTCGGTTAGCAAGAATTTTGGCAATAATTTTATACGAACACCCCATCAGACTGATAGGACGAAAGTCCTTGATTTCGATCGCATCTACAACCTTAGGGATCAATGTGACCCATGTTGTATTGATCTCCACAGGGAGTTGACCCAATTCAAAGAATGACAGAACCAACTCACAAATATCCTTTTCAAGATCTGACCAAAACTGCTTAATGAAATTCATGTTATACCTGTCATCGCCTAGAGCTTTAAAAGTGTCACAAGATAGTACCGCTTGGTACACCTCTAAAACAGTAGGCATTCTCTCCAGCAAGGATACTTGAACCTGGCTAATCATGGGTAAAAAATCATGTGGGATATGGATCTCAGGTAGTAGAGGCTGTTTATATAAGCGCTTGTAGAAGTGTAGAATAGAGAAGATTTAATACTTCTTGGATTTCGTATCATCCACCCCTTACATTTAATTTGTTCAATCATTTTCTTCCTTCTCCTACTAACCGCAATCACATGAAAGTATTTAGTATTCCTATCACCTAATTTAAAATGTTTTTCTTTTGACATTTGTCTCCAATAGGAATCCTTTTTTTCATACTATAACTTCAACTGAGCATTTATTGCTTCAAGTCTAGCACTGTCAACTTCATTAAAACCCATATCATCTAATCTTTTTTCAGTAATCACTTGTTCAAATTCTAGCTTATTAATTGCTGCATCAAAATTGCCAAAGATCAATTTATTCCATTTTTTCAACGGTTCTTTTGTATGTTTCAGCTTCTTAACAATTGGAACACTTCCTGTATAATTCCATTCCTGTCTAACCATATTTAAAAAGTTTGGATGAGAAAACCACATATCCAAACTTCTAAATGGTTTAGGCTCTCCCTCTGACCTCATAAGTTCTAGATATAGAGGTGTATGATCTGAGAGTGAATTAGGTAGAGCGTTCAATTTCATATTCGGAAATTTCTTACTCCATTCCGCTTCAGTTGACATTTTATCCAGTCTACTTCGAGATTGTCCCCTGGACTAAGTAAATTTTATCCCAAACATTCTCAAATCAGAAACTCCCATATCTTGGATCCACTGTATCAATTCTTCAATGCTACCCAAGCACCCTCTGCCACCATATCTTTCCTCGGGATTTAAAACTTCATTCAGATCGCCCATGATAATGCAAGGATATCCCAGATTGCTATGTAAATCAACTAATTCATCCTATACATTCTTTCTTGCTCCTCTATCATTAGGAGCATGGACAACAATAACCGCACACCTGAAGGAAACCTTACAAAGCTCCCCCTCTATACATATCTATCTATTCCCCTTCGTAGTCTGAGACTTTTTAAACACCTCATTGTCCTATACGCATGTCAGACGTCCACAGCCATCAATCACTGGTGAATCAGTCCAAGAAAAACCATTGCATCCCCACCATCTTCTAATTTTTAGATCAGAAATATTTGAGTGCTTTGTTTCAACCAAGCCCAAGAAGAAGCAAGAATGACTATTAATTAATTTTTCCACAGTCTCATTTTTCCCATTACCCCCAATTCCTCTAATATTCCAACATACAACATTCATAAGCAACATAATAGATCATCAACCTGAGAGCGAGAAGCTAGGCACCATTAATGGCTTTATTCTTCTTCGGTCTACCCCTCTTCTTCTTGATAGTATCAGGATCAATTCTGCAGGCTTCCCCATTTGCAAGGATAGCAACTATCTCCTTTTCGTTTTGAGAACTTCAAGCCACTTTTCTTTCCAAAATTCCGAGCTGCAGAAGTATCCTCCTTTCCAAGACCTGTCGAGTTAACCTTTTGTTTCCCATTCAAATGAGAACCGTCTAACACCTTATCAATATGGACCTGCTCCATAGGCACGGCTTTCTCACCAGTCCGTGGAGGGGGAGGGGTCGCCACCACCTGGTCTTCTGATTCCTCAAACAACTGATATGTATTATTATTATTATTATCCACCAAGCTCTCAATTAAGAGTTTCTCCAAACTAAATGGGTCACTATTACCCAACAAGGCCCTACTGGACATGTTACCCATATCTAAATAGGCACGACTTTATTATTAATGGGCTCATGCTCTATATCCAAAGAAGCATCGCTTACACTCTTAGACAAGACACGATTTTTAGTGCGATTGAGTACGCAATTGGAATCAACTGAATCTGCTTTATTCACAAGATTCAAATTCTTTACATCTTGCATACTTAAGTGCTGAACACCTCGAATAAACTATCAGCTTAAATATTAAGTTGCATGCAACCTTCAAGTATACATATTATAATATGTTTTGTCAAGGCAAATCCCAGCAAACTGAAACTGATGCAGAACACTAACACTGTCCTGTTTGGTATTACGACTTTCAGAAAGATATACTTAATATATATGATACTTTTATTGGAAAAGTATTTTGCAAAAATATTATAAAATACTGTAATTAAATATCTAAACTTATAAAAAAGAGATAAGATTAAATTTTACACACAAAAAAAAATGATAAAAAGGTACTCATAAGGTGATTATCTTAAGTACCAATAGCCTTCTTTTTAAGAGAAAAATGGGTATGTACAAGTATTTATAGTTTTTGAAAAGCATTGGACAAAACTAATAAAAATTGTGAAACTCAAATTTGTCATTTTTTGCTGCGGAAAAGTACCACAACAATAAAACTAATCCTCAATTTATGCTTAGGAAAATGAAACCACTAGCTATATAGTACTAACGCCTCTAGCAATATAGCATATATATTACATCGTGCAATGTTAGATCCGTTGGCAACTTGTATTGGCATATATGGATTCTCCCAAAATCCAAAGGCATCGGACAGTAAGAAAACAATGAAACACCATGTGCTAACCGCATACGTATGCAATTATCATGATCTGTGTTCTCCAATGCTCCAAAGCCTACTTGCATTCAAAAAGAAACAAATAAAAGCCTACTACCTTCTTCATCATGCTTTTGCTTCAAAAAGTGGTGTTTGGTCAAGGACAAGCAGAACCTATCACGTCCCACCTGCTTCCTCCTCTATCTTATCCTTATTTTCCTTCCAATTATTGCTCCAAATTCTCCTCACTTTGACCATATGATTATGCTCCCTTGACATGTTTACCCATCACTCAATTAGAGACACCTTATCAATCGATATAGTGATATAATGGTGATATTGTGACAATTACAATTGTTATGGTAACTTTTAGATTTACTTACTCTTTAGATCTCCGAAGTTTCATTTTGAATTTTAATGAGTCTTTGTAATTGAAAATATCTTAAATTAAACCTCTATCATGATAATAATTCTAGGATTGGATATTTTGACAAAATTGCTGTTGTAACACTGTCAAATCAAACGAAAAATATATAAATATAATGTAAATATGTTTAATTACGATATAGATTTTTGCAATTTCGCCAATAAGAACAATAGAAATTTTGAAGAAAAAGATTATAATAGAAAAGAGTAATGATATTTTGATATTTAAAAAGTGGATATCTATTCAAACACTTGCTTTATAATCATTAGATATGATGAATACTAATGATAAATAAAAATCACTATTATATTTAATGATTATAAAATATATATTGAAATAAAAATTATATTAAAATATTATTATTTAAAAATAATAATAATTTTTGACATAAGAAAAGTGTCCTGGTGTGCTTGGAGGAAAAGAGGCGTGGACCTTGGAGTTGGAGTGACAGGTACTGCACTTAGGAAGCGTCCTGGTGTGCTTGGAGGAAAACGGGTCTATGTTTAATGCATGGGCTGTAGACAGTACACACGCACTTTTTTATCGGATACTCTATAGTCTACACACTACAGGAACAATCATTGTCTTGGGGCCCCTGTAATAACATTCTTACACAAGCAGTAACACTTTTTTTTTTTTTACTATATAGGAAATTACAGTTTAATTAAGCCCTTTTTTCACAGTGAATCCCTGTTTTTTTTTTTTTGATAGACTTCACAATGATTCTATCATTAAAAAGAATTTTCTTTGAATTTTGGAATAGCAAACGTCATTTTCCCAATATCTATTATTTTAGATATAGGACTTGAATCTTAGATCACTAATTAGGGAGAATGAATATTTGTCACTCTAATAGACCATATATTGAGACAATCTGATTAAGTTGCATTCCTCTAATTATTAAATAAGAAAAACGACAAATTCAAATGGATCTCCGGGCAGATGGAGAAGCACAGGTTCGGTTGAATTAAGTAGAACCTTGGGCAAATTAAAAGCATAAACTACAAGGTTAAAATGTAGCTGGTATATACAGAAACAGAAGGTAGTTAACATCAAACTGGGTTCCACCTTCCACCCACCATATGTTTTGGGGTACTCATGCGTGTGCGTTTGTTTGCATGGCAGAGCAGGCACCCAACCAAAAGGAAAGTACATTGCAATATTCCAAAACCATCTCTAAAGTGGATCTGAGCACTAACCACTTCACTTCTATTATTCCTATACTTCACATTTTGCACCTCTAACAGGACAATCAATAATGAACTAAATTATTAATCATCAAAGTGCATCAATTAAATTAACTGATTTATTGCACACTTTGTTAATTAATAATTCTTTCATTATTAATTGACGAAGGTTAATTATGTGTGAAACCTAATCATGTGCACATCTCGCGCATAATAAAAACCTCCGTCCTCTTAATCTTCAACATGAAAGCACCTTGTAAATAACCACGAAACAAGGGAGAATGGCGCGTGGGTTGAAAACAGCCAGCTCTTCGAGATTGGAGTAGATACCTGTAGACCCTGCAATAGAATCATAGCACCCACCACTCGACATGCCCTCCTCCTCTGGTGGCGAGTCCTCTGCCACGCGCCTCACTCTCCCTGCGATCACCCGACACACCAGCATTGCCCTTCGACCACCACCACACTCGCCACTCTGCACTGCCACTGAGTCGTGCGCCCTGCCGCTGCTCGCAGTGGTCCTCACTCCCCTCCCACCCTCTCCGCCACCACCGGACTTGCCTTGAAACCCATGCCTGATACCGAAGATAGTCATCAGAGTTAGTTAGAGATTGTGTTCGAAAAATGCTATAACATAAAATCAACTATTAGGTTCAGCATCAATCTTATATAACTTAATTATCTAATATAATCATTCTATTTACGATCAATTGATATGAAACCAATGACAATTATTAACGTGGTGACAATGTATAATTAATGAGAAATATTATTCATATCTATTATTTATGAGATATTGTACTGACACATTCCTATTTATTATTTGATAGGGTATGGACCACACTTAATTTGAGACTTACATCTCATCCAAATGATAGATGAAAGTGTGTGAATAATGATGCTCATAAAATATGAGTACAAATAATACTATTCATGCTTAATTAACATTATAAAACTCTTGTTACATTTATCTTCTTATACCTTATGACGGTACAAACGCCGCAGCCAGGAACGGAGGCGCAGAGAGAGGTGGAGCCACGTGCGCCCAGTGCACAGGTTAGTGTGGTGCAATGAAACCGTAAGAGTTCATTGCCGTCGGCTGCACACCTTGGGTTTTTCTTGGTGCTATTGAGTGCACGGGTCTTTACTACATCCCTGCAGTCCTCGAACCGTTGGATCGTGCGCTGGGCGTTGTGGACCTTTAATATCCGTTCGATCTTGCATATGGAATTGTCCTTCTTCAGCCAACTCGATTTGAAGATTATCTCCACTATGTTCCGACCTGAATCCTCTGGACCCAGCTCCGAAACTGTGCACCCAAAATACAAATTATACAATCATATAAATTTACGAGAAAAAATAGGCAAAAAATCTTTTTAAATTGTCAAAATTATTTGTTAAGTCAAAACTTTCATCAACAAGTTATTGGATTTTCTGAAAAGATAGAAAACAAATTCAATTTTCAAAATGCATTTATTTAAAGGAGGAGTAACTATAATCCATCTTTCAAAATTGGGAAAACAATGTCTCTCACAACGTTTTAGTTATGTATCATCTTAGTAGTTAGTTATACAAATCAGTGTTATTTGTCAATTTATCTTTTATACTGCAATGGAAGTAGTGAATATTGAAAAAGTGCCTTTTATTAAGGATATTTAAAAATTTATCCTTATTTTATCCATCACATCACCCATATATTACTTAAAAATTCTGAACTATTACTTTGTATCTTACTTGTGTGCAATCATTTTTTTTTTTGGATAATTAAGGTAAGAGTTATGGTATTTGTATTTATAGGTATAAGATATCGTGTCGACTCACATTTTATTTATTATTGGATGATGTGTAGATCTTATTTAAATGAAATTCATACCATATCCAATGATAGATAAGATGTAAGTTGACACAATATTTTATAATCTATACATCATAAATACAAATGGAGAAATAATAAATATTCATCACTACACTTATATTATATAATTATATTAAAATAAAAATTATAAATTAACATGTAAAAAATTATAAACTAATATATAAATTTTTTATATATTTATTTATAATATCATATATATTAATTTATAACTTTTAATTTAATATAAATATGAGATAATTATATACGACTTCTCGTACAAATAAAAGACAAAAAATTGATCATTGTAAACTTTAGAATGGTACTGGACTATAAAACTTTTGTTACTGTGATGATAAGAGTAAGTAGATTCTCTGTGGCAGTATAATCGGTAGTAGTCAATGGTAATTCAAAGTGGACATGTCAGTTTATTATTATTTTGAATTGTATTATTTATATTTATTTTATATAGAATATTATATTAACATATATTTTATTTATTAATTTTATTTATTATATTTCATCGAATGATAAATAAGTTGTAAATTGATATGTAATTCATATATAATTAATATAAATAATATTTTTTTATTATTTTGTGGAGGGTGAGATGGTGAGAGAGTGTACATTAATCAAGAGCTGGCACGTTATGGAGGCAGATCATTTATTTCCCGTGCGGCAGACAGCTGTGATCTTTTGTACATTCATTTATTTACTCCTACAGCCTTGAGGACACCAACCTCACACATACGTTTCCGCCCACAGACAAATTCCACTGTAGTGTGCATCTGGTGAATGCTCAATCGGTGATGCAGTGTCATCAATTTTTCCAAAACAAAATTTAATTTTTATGCATTAATATTATAAAATAATTTTATATAATCAATTAATATGAATTCAAAAAATTATTAAATTAATGAAAATAGTTATTGATAGGGATAATTGTTTAGGGTCACTGTCGATAATATTGCTTATGATTTATTTTAAATATTTGAAAATGCAAAGTTATATTTTTAACTTTTAAATCTTCTTTTCTGTGCAACTTATTACCTCTTTCCAAAAAAGTCATGTTAATACTGTTTAGAAAGTTAAAATATTTGACCTACCAAAGAATATTTCTTAAAACACTTAAAATAAATATCTTTATTTCTATATATTCAAATAAAAAATAATTTATTTATATTATTTTGAGAACTTACTTACGCATAAGAGCTTAAACAGATTATTCATCTCCATGAGGCCTTAGTATGATTTGATATTTTTTAAAAATCTTATTATATTTATTAAGAATATAAAATTATCTTGCAGTACCAATTAAAAAAATTGAACTCATTATATTATATATAACTATATTCAATTCGTATTATAATTACTACAAAAGTTACAAAAAATTTAACATGATTAATTGAGAATACAAAACACTTGATATAATGTGTTGATAGTGCAACATTCGGTGGTGAGAACTGAGGAGGAGAAAATTTAGAGCAAGATTATCGGCAAAGGGCTATAAAGCAACTCATCAGCATAATGACAAGCATGGAATGGTGGAGTCCCATTAGCCCCATGTTCCAAATTTCGAAGCTTACTTTTAACTTTTAACTTTAATCCCCACAAACATGGCATGATCTAATACTACAATTGCGTAAAAATTCAATCAGTAGTTCAGTACTGATATAGACAGAATTGCTTGAACAATTGCCAACAGATCTAGTACTACAACAGTTCATTTGGGAATAAAAGGTTTCATTTGCTCAATAAAGTGGAAAACTGCATGATAAAAAAGCGAAAGGATAAAGGGGATGAAAAAATGATAACCGTTATGATTGTCCTATACAAACAGCAACTGTAAAATGAAATTCTAAAGTGATTTTACAGTAAGAAAAATTATTATTTTTTGTTTATAATTTAACATTTTAACCTTGTGAGTTGGTATTATTTTTTGTTTTATTATATTTTTAATCACACAACTAAATTGTTGAATTGTGAATAAAATATTTTTTTTTTCATTATTTGGGAACAAACTCAACCAGCAGCGGTGTATCACTGAATACATGAAGGGAGAAATCAATCCACAGAGTAAATGCATTTCAAAAGGAATTAATGATGCATGTCTTATTCTGACATAAAAATGAAAAAAAAGAAAAAGAAAACGTGAAGAAGAGGGCAAGAACCAAAAATAAAAGAAATTAAAATGTAAGGACAAATTAAAGAGTGAAAAGACATGGTACCAGCATGACGAACAGCTTGATGAAGTTCCAAGTTTTCCATCTTAGGGAACACCTCTCCACACTGAGAGCAAGCACACACACTGCTCCTCGGAATTGGTAGCCTGAATGAATTTCCAATCATTCAACATAAATCATTAATTTCTCAAATTTTGAAAAAGGAAAATATTAGTCTAAAATCTCTATCAGAATTTTATTTTTAGGATAATGTGTTAAAATTATTAGTCATTAGAATAACTAGTAAATCATTCAATTTTATTTCATTCAATAATCATTACAATTTCTATAACTGATTTTGTCTATGTTTTTCTGAATATATAGCATTATATTTTGAAAAAAAAAAACTAAGCTAGGAGCCAATTTTCATGTATGTGTGTGTAAACTATCTATTATAATTTTTTGGTACATTAACTAACACTGCATAGTGTATTTAATTTACCTGCTAGGGTCAATGATCATGTGACATTCATAACACCCAGATAACTTCCTGAACTGCATTGCTCTGGAAGAAGATGATGACGTGTAGGTTGCTCCACCGTTGGATTTCCCTGACCGGGTTGATGAGGTGGTGGTGGTGGTGGCTGGTTTCCTACTCAATAGGCCAGTTTCTTGACCAAGGGTGCTACTCTCAGGCGAAGAGTTATCAGCCCTGTGTACGACTCTGGTGTTTCCATGAACAACATCTTTGAAGCTGCATATGGAGCTGCAAGATGACCCTAGCTTGGAGTAGCCAACAACACCCTTTGAAGGGTCATGCACCCTTGACCCTTCAATTTGTTTGCAAGTGATCAGGTTCTTGATTTGGTCCCATGATGAGGGTTGCTTTTGTTTCTGCTTCTGCTTCTGCTTCTGATTCTGCTTTTGTTTGTGATGGTGTTGCTTGGCTTTGTGTTTGGGAGGTTGGTCATTGTTGGGGTGGGATTGTTCAGGCAAGAAAGTTAGGAGGGCCATTAGAAATTAGAAATTAACAAGTCTAAGCAAAAAGAGTGGAAGTGAAGCAAAACTTCCTGTCTTTTTTCATACAAGGGAGAGACAAATTAGAGGAAGGTTTTGATTCTATGTTTGAACGATTTTGTTTTTGAAGGTGTGAATTTATGGGAGGAGAGGACCCATGATGTGTCATAAAGGAGGATGCACGGTGCTGTGTGTGTGTGTGTGGGACAGGGACCTTGATCAATGTTATTTTGTATATTATATTATGTATCCCAACTTATTGCGTTATTTTTATTGCATAATTGTTAGTTTCTTGCTTTGGACCTACAAACACGTGAAATTATTATAAGAAAATGGACTTACTATATATTCCAAAATTGAAAATGTCATAAGTGGTACACTAATTAAAATTTGGATGTGTTTACTGATGACTCTTCCTTCTTTATTAGTCTATTGCCATTCATATCTCATCTCTCTAACTTAGATTTAAGTAGAATTAATGTAAGGTATTTGTTGGTCAACTGATCAATGAAACTGACACACTTTCATCTTTCTGACCTCTCTGTTAGGAAAAGGAAAGTGTAGCCTACTGCTTCAACTTGCTTCACACTTTTTTTTTTTGTTAAATTTTCCACAGTCGCTCTCAACTGTTAAGGCAAGGAAGAAAAGGCTGGGACAAATTAAATATCATGACTAATCAATTAAGATGTAATTAATAAGCTAATATACATATTGTTTATATTTATGTTGAGTATACGTGCTAAGGAGGGAAACTCAACTTAGTGACTTGATGACTTGAGTTACATAGATTTTATATGAATTATGCTTACTGAGTTTTTGTTTAGAGAAATTAAATAATTTCTCTGTTTGGCATTTTTTTTTTTGGGTAGATGGTTATAAAGAAAAGGACAGATAACGTGATTTGCTTACACATAAACCTTTGAAAAATGTGAAGGCTCATTAATAACTGGATGAATGAAAGCGTACAAGTAGGCACTTGACCAGGATGTGTAGCTTCTAAGAAGCGTTGCCACATCTACGAGATCTATGTAGAATGAGAAATATTATATTGACTCACATTTTATAGGATATTGTATCGACATATTTATATTTATCATCGGATAGAGTATGAGATCCAAACTAAGTGGGGTCGATACCTTATCCAATAATAGATATGAGTGTGTTGATACAATATTTCACAAAGTGTGAATCAGTATATCATTACTTAAGTTGAATATACGTGGATTTGACCGTGTGATTTTATTGTAAGATTAAAACTCTTTTAGCACTATTTTTTTCCATTTAGAATAATTCAACTTAAAATTTTATTTGAAAGTGTTAGATGGCTTGAATCGATTAAACGTTGACAAGTTAAGTAGATTAGATTATTAGAATAAGCCTACTTGAATGCTGTCAAATAGGTCCGAAAAACAGGAGGGTGTGTTTAGGAGCAACTTATGAGATTTGGTTTAAGTGGCTGAGGCACTCTTATTATATAATTTCTTAACGGTGAAGGTGATCGTGTCTGATATGGAGCCAGATTCCAAAAGCAAAAGAAGACATCATGCACAAAGCATGCATATGAGCCAAGAAGACATCATGCAAAACACAGAAAGAATAAACAGCCATATGCCAATTTTTGTGCCTTCCAATGTCTTTCCATATTTGTTTTCTTTTCTTCGTTTTGTTATAAGTTTCCAAATACATAGTCCCAGTTTATGGCCTCAGGACATACTTTATCTTGTGTGAAACTATGGCCATAGTTGATCAATATTATGAAGAAATATGCTAGCTAGGTGAGGATTCGGGATGATCCAAATATATTGTTAGTGAAATCAGTGTAATCGAGTATCATTTAATTAAGATAGTATGTTCAATTTATAGTATTTACTAAGTCAATTAACGTCCCCTCAACCCCACTCACAACTTTTTCCCCCTTAACTATCGATTTTCAGTAGTTTAGGGTAAGTTTGTTTTAGATTTTAAAAAAATAATTAAGAAATTTAAATTTTATATATAACTGAAAAGATAGAAAGTTTATTTTTATTTAGAAACTACTCTTTTTATATTGCACCAAAAAGTTAAAAATTAATTTTATTTAGATTCTGATTATTTTCTAAAAATTATTTAAATATACAAAAAATAATTTTTTTAAAAAAATAATTTTTTTTAAAAAAATTATTTTCACAAAAAAAAATCTCATCCAGACGGCCCCTTAATGTCTCCTCGACCCCTCCCACATTTTTTTGCACAGTCTTGCTATATGTATAATTTTTATTCACTTAAATGGACGTATTACTAACAAATCCCTGACCATTGCTCGAGAAGTTTAGGGCTCCCCTGGTATAGTTCCAAAAGAAACAACATAGTATAAGGGAAGGTGTGAACTTTGCATGAGAAGGGCTTCAATTACTTGGTGGAGAGAAGGAGGTGGTGCTGATAAAAATTTGTTCATATATATAATAAATCTCCCTCATGCTTCTATCAATACAGATGACAGCAAATGCACCTTCTCATCTAGGATGCAGCCAACACCGCTTCTTTCAGAATTGGAACCTTCACAATATCAGCTCTTATATATATATATATATAACTTCCTAACAAACCTAGATAAAGAATTAATTTTGAATAATGTTAAGCAAGAAGGAGCCGAAGTGATACAGGATGCAACAACTACTTTATTAGTATCTATAATTAAAAATTTTATAGGAGATCCTAGTGTCTTTAGAGAATGAGTAGGAACTCAATTACTAAACTTAAGATGTCCAACAATGTCTGATTATAGGTGGTACAAAGATATATTTATGTCCAAAGTAATGATGAGAGGAGACGCTAATAATGCATTTTGGAAAGAAAGATTTGTAGCAGCTTTACTTAGTTTATTTGCAGAAAAAGTTATACAGAAATTACAGTATCATTTTGAAAATCAGGTCCCATACGAAGTTTTAACCTTTGGTCAAATACATAATATTGCGATAGAAACAGCAATAGAAATATGTACTGATATGAAATTACAAAATAAGATTAAAAAAGAAAAAATGGCTAATAAAAGAGAACTAGGAACGTTCTGTTATCAATATGAATTAGATCCTATAAGAACCCCTAGTAAACAGCATAAAAAACAAGTTCAGAAACTACATAAATATGTATCTAAATATACAAGGTCTAATAATCCTCCTAGGAAAAATTATCAAAGAAAAAATATACAACAAACTCCACCAATTTATTATAATAAGCCTTATAATAAAAATAAGAAAAAATATCAAAAGAATGTTAAGAAAGAAAATGTGTGCTGGAAGTGTGGAAAACCAGGACACTATGCTAAGAATTATAGAGTACAACAAAAGATAAATGAATTAACTAATGAAGAACTAAAACAAACATTACTAAGAATATTTATTAATTCTGAATCCGAACCAGAATCTGAAGAAGAATACATAAGTGACGAAGATGCTGAAGATAATGAAATACTCCAACTAGATAATAAATCTTCAGAAGAATCAGAAATAGATGATGAAGAAGTAAATTATTGTTTAGGACCAGGACTATGTAACTATGAAAATTATACAAAGAAAACATTAAATGTCTTAACTAGTGATCAAACAGCTACCTTAATATCTATAATAGACAAATTAGAAGATTCACCCTTAAAAAGAGAATTTCTACGGTAACTAAATTCATTAATTTCTAAAGAAGAGAATCAAAGGAAAGAGATACGACCCACAGAGATGAAAGATGTTTATAATAGATTTAAAATGCCTAAAGAAAGTATAACTGTAAAAGATTTACAAAATGAAATTAAAAATCTTAAGCAAGAAATTTCATAAATAAAAGAACAAAATATTACTTTGGAATATAGGTTATTAAAATTAGGAAGAGAAAAAATAATTCATACTCAAAAGACGAAAGCCGTAATTATAAAATAACTTGAGGCAGAAGAAAGCTCAACCTCTTTTATTAATATATTGAGTCTAATAACCATGCATAAATGGTGGACAAGGATCACTTTAATAGTTAAAAATGAAAGATTTGAATTTATGCTTTAAGCCATTGCTAAATGTTTTCAGCCAACTATTTAAGATTGAGATTAAGAAGTTTAAATCAATATTGGTTTAGACTGAAAACATTTAGCAACGGCTTAAAACAATGATCTTTCTTCTGATTTCTGTCTCTTTTTTATCTAAAAATATATACATATCATATTATCGGTCTAATAGAGCTTGATTTCCAGGAAAAAGGATCTTCTTCAAATAGTTTTATAGTATCTAAAACTTTTTTTTGATTTTTTCTAACAAAAAATAAAGCATACCTACAAACATGAGCTGAAACGATTTTATCCTCTGCTTAAAACTTCTAAAAAAGGATCAAGAGTATTTAAAAGTTGTAAAATTCCAAATAATTCAAGATATAATTCGTGTAATAAATTTAAATTTTTATCTTCTTTTTCTTCTTCTCGAGTTATGCGATCTGAAACTATTTTTAAATCAGCTTTTAAAACGTTGATAATTTTCTTAATCTTACAAGCATAAGGAAGAATCATAGAGTACGAATAAAACTTACAAGAAATTATGCTGATAAACTTCAAATCTTTATTGAATGCTTTTTAAGACTGGTACAAAGAAGATACAAAGATTGTTTTGAAATGAGGGTAGTGTAAACTATCACTCAAAACTTAGGCTAAAGGCTTTCAGAGAGTTTTTCTTCTATGGTTTTTCTTTTCATTTTTTCTGATTTTTCTTCCGATGATCTTCAACTGATATGAGGATTGGCTTTTATAAAAGGATTCTGCATCCTATTTCACCTAACACGGTCACTATTACACCAATAATGGTACTTTTACAATTATGATTACTTTAGCTTTAAGATAAAGCTATCTTATAGGCTTTTGACTTCTGCGGCTTGCTTTCGCTTTACTCCGAAGCTTGAAATGATTATAGACTTGGAGTCATCTGCTTTTACTGTTAGGAGATGCTGCCGACACTTGCTTTTAGAGATTCTTATCTTGAAGCTTTTTAAAGATTGTACTGGTCTTCAGTGTCTTCAAAATAATGACCCGGGCTTGAACTGACTTCTTCGTCTTCTTCTGGTTTGGCTGACATAGCTTTAATTTGTTCTTGAATTTCTTCTTATGACGTGGCTGCTGCTAAGGCCGCCATTAGTTGTCTTTTTTGTGCTAGAAACTGTGCTTCTTTTTTGCTATCATTTATCTTTGAGGTGCTTGGAGAGATAGTGGAGGAAGAGGCTTTTTTTTCATGTGATATGGCTATCCATGTGTCAATAGCCTTTTTACTGATTAAATTAAGATCAAAGTTTCCCCACCATCAAACTTTAATAATTTTTACAAGATACTAAATGCTGCTATCTTCTTCCATTTTTGCTGAATTATAATCCCATTGCATTATCCAGGTTATCCCTAAACATGCAAAAAATGAGATCATCTTCATTTCTGGTATAAATGAGGTCTTGGCTTTCTAATATTCGTAACTCATTGCTGCTTCTTTTGAAAATATGGCTGGAATTTGACCGAAATCCAAAAACCATCTGAGAAACCATTTAGAGAATTGTAAAGAGATTCCCTTCTTAAACCAAAAAAACCATGAATGGGGATTTGGAGAAAAATCCAATACACGATTCCAGGTTTCCATATAATCAAAATAATTATAATGTTGGGGCTCAAATTCTCTGGTAAACTCTCTAGACTGGTAAAGAGGTTGGTTCCAATCTTTTAAGGTTAAGATTTTAATAATCTTTAATTTGGAATGGGATATCTTGTTAGGATCTTTCTTATCAACTACATAGGTTAATTCAACTGAATCGGTATCCACTAGAATATATTCATAAAACTTTTGGGTTTTTTGAAGGTGAACTGATGGGTAGTGGAAGGGTTTAGGAAATATGTGTTTGTACATGGTTTTCCCATCTAAGGTAAACCACTCTCTCTCAATGGCTATTACAGGTAGTGAATTTGGTTTTTCAATATAAGGATAGTCTTGGTATGTGGGCTTGGTAAGGAATAATTGAGAAGGGGTAACTGGTTGAGGTGTCGAATATTTTTGAGAACATATATCAGTAGAGCTTTTATCAATATTGCTTTTACTGCTTGATATCATTGAGTTTTTAACAACCTGTGACATAGTCAAAGGTTTTGATGATGAAGCTAGTACAGATTCTTTTTTATGGTTCCGTGGGGGACCATAATTATCTCTCGTGTTTGGACTCTGGCTCATTCTGGGTAGAGCCCTGTAAGAATTCTCTCGTAAGAAAATCTGAAAGAGCATTCTTAACTCCTTTTATGTGTATAATTTCAAAATCAAAACAAGACAAAATAGCTTGCCATCTTGCAAAGATATGTTTTGAAACAAGATTTTTAACATCATTTTGTAAAACATGAGGGGCTGCTTTGCAATAAGTTCGTACTAAAAACTTTTTATTGAATAAATCATCTTGAAATTTTGTAATACATAGTATTATAGATAAAATCTCTTTTTTAATTGTTGAATATTTCTGCTGAGCTGGATGCCAAATACCTAAATGATATTTGACGACTTGTTCTTTTGTAGACTCTGGAAGAATTTGTTTAAGAATTCCACCATAACTTAGATCAGAGGCATCTGTTTCAACTATCAAAGCTGCTAAAGGGTTTGGTATTCCTAAACAAGGAAGACTTTTAACAATACTTTTGACTTTTATAACAACTTGACTCATTTCGTCATCCCATGGAGGAGGACTTTTCCTAAGACGGTTGTACAATAGGGCACAAATAGTTCTGATATTAGGAATAAAATCTGTTACGTAGTTTAGACATCCTAAGAACCTTTGTAATTGTTTTTTATCTTTTATTTCATTTGGGAATTTATCTATAAATTCTATTGATCTTTTGATTAGTGTAAAAGTTCCTTGATATATTTCATATCCTAAAAATTTTACTTTAATTTAGAATATCTTTATCTTCTTAGCTGATATGACTAATCCGTTTTCTTTTATTATTTGAATAAACTTATTTAAATGTTCTGTCCTATATATATATATATATATATAGCACATACAAGACAACCGGTGTAATGGCTGGCATGTGGATATCTCTTTCCAATGATCCGTTGCAATAAGGGGTGTGAATAACCTAAAAGTACTGCTACACTAAAAATAAAAATAGGTCTTCCTCATGAGTTTTAATGCAGTTATACCCCCAGGACTTAAACTAAATACCTCTGATTAAACTAGAGTAAACTATGCCAATTGATCTACGCTATCGTCGATAGGAAAAAGAATCAACTAAAACCTTCACATAATTCAGCTACGTTGAAGGTAACTATTAAATAATTAATGAGTAAAATTTGATTCATACAGACATAGGTACCTTAAGAGGAAAATCTAACATAATTTGATTAAAGAATTGAGTATGCAATTTAAGGTGGCAAAATAGCATTATGTTCGTCTTATTACATATGTCGTCATATATATTCCATGAGTTTCTGTGAGATTCATCATACAACGCAGAAAAAGATGAGAAATCAATTTTAATAATCAGTGAATGGGGACAAATCATATGGAAAGTAGTTATAAAGTCAGACGCAGATTTGGCCAACCATACAATTAGCAACATTGACACAAAAGAATAAGCTATAAACTAGAACATTATTTGCTACATATTTCTTTCCAGCGTAAAAAACTTCAATTAAAAATTAATTGAACAACTGCAACAAAAGAGAGAGAAAAAAAGGGAGATAATCTTGCCAAGTACGGGTAGGTTACCTATTTGAGTGTCTATAGTTACGTTACTTAATAATTCATAGAAAAGTTATTTTATTCTTTGGTTTCAATAGTTTGGAATCATCTGTTATTAAATTAAACTGATATTGAAAGGAAGTTTCGCGTTGCGGATCATATATTTGTTTTCTTTGAAAAAGGGTGGTGGCTGGGAGTAAGGGATCAGAGCATCATCATCTCTGATTTTCCATTGTTCAGTTCATCTATTTTGATAACCAAATGTGTCTATGTTCAAATAGACTAGTCACCAATAATTTAATGTTTGTAATAATATTTCAAACACTACAATTGTGTGCAAATTTCTCTTTCTTGTAGACGCATCTTTATAGTCATCAATATATGTAATTGTATTTAATCATAACTGTTACATTCTAATATCTCAGAATTATCTTCTTTTTTAACATAAATAATAATTTAGATCGAGAGAAAAATCTATTTTAGTTTAAGATTAAGGCATATATCTTTAAACTCATTTGTTCATAGAAGTATTTATAGATGACCAACCAGTGAGAGAATTCAATAATTAAACTCAAGTTAAAACAATACTTGAACGCAAGCAAACAAACTCACCACTAAGTCAATGCCTTAATTGCTACTTATTATTAATTCATCACAGGTGCCTTCTACGTTGGTCCATCCTTAGTTCTGGATCACTTAGTGCAGGGCTGTATTGGAAAACTAAAAGTCACTTGTAATTTACAAAAGAGTCCTTTCCTTCATGTTCCCTTCCTCACGCCAGGTTCACCGCACTCAGCTACTTCCCCTCCCCAGAGATATCTTCATCCACGGGCACCAACTCTCTGGTAGAGAACCAAGCTGTGGTTCCTGGATCTTCCTTTCCATATTACATTATTTTTCTCTCTCATTCAAGCTTTTTGTTAAACTTGCTCGCTTGCAAAGCGAGATCAAATTCTCTTAGATTTGTGAGGTTTCATTATGTTGAGAGCAGGAGTAATATTGCTATTTCACATGATGAAAACGAAAGGAAAACAAGAGCAATAATGGTAGTTACTCTTTCGTCTCTTACCATTTGCGTGAGATGGTTTTTGAAGAGAACAAAATCAAGAAGGACCGAAGAATTCAGGTAAAAGAGGAAAACAATAATGGTTATATATATATATATATATAAAATTTAAGGGGTTTTGGTTTTTGGTTATGTAATCTAGAACTCCTGAAGCCGTGCCATTGACGGGATGGAGGACAGCAAGAACGGTTTTGGTTTTGTTCGGAGGGTAAATTAAAGAAAGACAAAAGCTCCAAGTCACTCGTATTTATAGTGGGAGACAAATTAGTTCATTAGATTTAGAAAATCTTATATTAGTCTCTCCAATTTTATAAAAAGAGATAAGTTAGTCCCTCCATCAAATTGTTGCCTATATTTTTAACAGAAATGTCCACGTATTTTATTAATTTATTTACATGTACTTAATTTTCACAATGAGTCTTAACTAACCTAACTCCTCTGCTCTATGCAGAACAAATATTAACTTAAAATCAAAATCTTTCTTTTGAGTGAAGAGCTATGGTGAGATAGCAGATGAAGAAAAAGGTCCAAACGATTTCGTTTAAAGGAATGGGACAAGTTAGGATCCACCATAAAAGTTAACAGTACATATAAACAAGTTAACAGTATGCATATTTAAGTTAACTGGACAAAACTTCGACGACAATTTTACAAAGGGACTAACTTAGGGTTAATCTAAGGGACTAATATGGGTTTTTAGTCTTAAAGTAACAATTGCTGTAGGGTAGAAGTGCTGAAAGCAATGAAATTTATGGGATTGATGGAGAGGGCTCCTTTGCAAAAAGAGAAATGTTATTTGTAATTACAAAATGTGAAATATCAAGTTGACACACTTCCATTTATTTTTAGATGTTGTAGACTTCACTTAGTTTATGACCCACATCTCATCTAAATGTGAATAAGAGTGTATCGACATGGTGTCTCATGTATTGTGAATGTAAATAACATTACCTTTTGCAAAATCATAAGCCTTCACCTATTTTATGTCAATTGTTAAATAAAATTTAAGTGATGAAATGGCAGTCGTTAGATCATTTAGAAAGTGTCATCTGACGGTGGATTTAAGTGGACTATCAGAAGTCCGGAATTGCCACGGACCAACGTGGATGGCACCATTCATCATAAAGCCTTTTTCTTTTTTGGGTCGAGAATAAATAGCCTGAACTCGTCTTGTTTTTTTATTGGAAATATGAGAAAAGCCCCAAGTCTACAAACAAAAGGTAATTCAGGCCCATAGGAATAACCACTCCAAGCCAGCACTTTAAAGCGGACCAAGCTCAGACCAAAAAACGAAAAGTGGACCAAGCAGGAAATAGCGTCAAACTAAGGTTTTGTTTTTGTTCTTGTTGTCAACCAAATAGGATCAAACTTTGTACTTTTAGTGTTGAATCGAGGGACAATCTCCAATTGGTCAACAATAAAATGGCACAAAGCCTCACCGGTTAAGAATGAAGATATAGAAGCCATGCGAAGGGAAGAGCTTTTTTCTTTTTTTTTTCTTTTGCTTGGATTTTTAATTTTTAATGTTGGCTTTTGGGTACTTGTTTACTTGACAAAATTGAATGGTAAAAATGTGCTTGTTCCTTGTTTAGATACTTTGGTTCTATGGCTTTGATTCTGTGTGCCATGGTAATACTAATACAGTTTTAGTACCATAATCATTCTTTGTTCAAAGGAATTTTACAATCCTTGGAAGGTTTCTTTCGATAAGCTTATTTTGGGTCAAAAGCTTGTTGAGAGAACCTTTTTTTTTTTTTGGGGGGGGGGGGGGGGGGAGACAAAATTTAGCTGACACCAAACACATACTAATGCTTGCTTCACTCAAATACTCACAAGTATGTTGAAGCATAAAGGGGTTGTTGAAATCCATGATGATAAGAGAAGAGAGAACAACTTTTGAGAAAAAATTGAAATGAAAATTTTACTAATGACAAAAAAAATTAATAATACTAAGGATATAAAAAAAAGTTTTAAAACTTTTTAATTAGTCCTATATTTTGAAAACATAAAACCTCTCTTTTAGAAAATAAATCCTTATTATTATTATTACTACCAACAAATGTACCTTGAAATATCAAAGAGGTAACCAAAGATCATGCCTATTTTTGGAGCATCTGGGTTTTGTCTCGTTGTTGGTAAATGATGGTAACAAAAATTAAAATGAATAAATAATATAAATATTACTTTATTATTAATTAATGTAAAATTTACTATTTTTAATAGAAAAGAGAGTTATTACAGCTTCGACACTTATATATAAAGTTAACACGACCACTTATAACAGGCCAGTCTTTACCGTGTTTCCCAAATTTATGAAATAGAGATAGATAGACATTTAATAAGTGCATTAGTGAAAAGGTGAAAATCAAAAACTCACACATTTTACCTTATAGCTGGGGAGTGCATGGTGACACTGGAGGATGTTGTCATTTTAATTGGACTCCATATAGAAGGTTTACTAATCACTGGATTTATTAATGGCATGATGACAGTTCTTCAAAATATGTGTGAACAATTGTTTAGTCGTTGGCCAAATATGACCGATATTGTGGCTGGAAAAATAAAAATTTGAATGACTTACATTTCATTTAAATAGACTTGGCATAAATACTAAGGAACTAATAGCATTTAATATTTATAGTTATATACCATATCTATCGGGGCATTTTTTAGTGCCGAATAAGAGTATATGCATGATTCACGAAAAGTTTTTGCAATTTCTTGCAAGTTTGGATGAAATTAGATAGTATAGTTTGGGCTCAGCATGCCTAGCTGTGCTTTACCAAGAGTTAGATCATGCTACACGTAAGAGTACGCGAGAAGTCACCGATTGCATGACATTGTTGCAAGTGTGGACATGGCAATGCCTCCCATAGTTAGCTCCTTTGACAAGCACATGAATTTTTTTTTCCCTTGCTCTCGGATAAAAATATTTTAAATAAATAAGCTTGTTATAAAACATTGTTTCTAAATAAAAAATATTTCACAAGTAAAGAGAACCACGATATCAACATAACAATTCATATGATAATATCCTTACTATCGGACATGTATTAGACCAAATGGAATTTTATTAGGTGGACATTAATATATCAAAGATTTTCTTTTAATATTAAATTAAATATTACTGTAACCCTTGCAATTTTTTTATTAAGACAGTTTGTGTGGCAACCATATTTGGATCTGGTGATTGATACTCACGTTCTAGATGATGTGCAGACTGAGGATATGATATGGTCAATTGTTAGATCACTTATGTGTTTTGAGGTCGTAAAATGGCATTCTTTTAATTGTGTGATGCGCCATTTTGGGTTTGATTAACATATTCTTCTTTCACCTCGTAATTTAGGGGAATCGCGTAATAAAGATTTACAGGAAAGAAAACAAATTGATTGGAAGGATAAGCATCATGAGTAAGTAACATTATGGGGGACCTATTATGAGCATGTATTGCAAGGACAGCCTAGTGACTAGTATGTTCTCTCAATTGAATATCGAGACTAGTATATACAGTACATAATAAATTGGTTATAGTTATCCTCTCGGTTACAACACCAACCAACCCCCCAGCACCAGCATATCCCCCAGGACATGGGAGAATGGTTGGTGGTGTAGGAATTACTGGTCTTGGGGGATTGTCTGGTGTTATATCTGAGGGGACAACCATAACCAATTTATCGCATATTGTGTATATCAGTCTTGATATTCAATTGAGGGAATATACTAGTTAATAGGTTGTTCCTACATACACACTCATAATGGGTCCCCCATAATATCACCCACTCATGATACTTCTCCCTCCATTCAATTGGTTTTCTTCCCGTAAATCTGTACTATGCAATTCCCTTAAATTACGGGTAAGAGAGGAATATGTTGATCAAATCCAAATTGGTGCATCACATAGTCAAAAGCATGTCACTCTATGACCTCTAAACACTTGACCATATCCTATACTCAGCTCGCACATCATCTAGAACTTGAGCATCAATCACCACATCCAGATATGGTTGCCACACAAATTGCATTAATAAAAAAAATTACAGGGGTTACAAATAATATTTAATTTAATATTAAAAGAAAGTCTTTGATATATTAATTTCTACCTAATGAAATTCTATTTGATCTAATAATGTATGTTTGAATAATAAGGACATTATTGTATGAATTGTTATGTTGATACCGTGGTTCCTTCTGCTTGTGAAATACTTTTTTTTGTTTAGAAACAATGGTTTATAATAGACTTATTTATTTCAAATGTTTTTATCTGAGAATAAGGGAAAAAGCAATTTGTATGCTTGGCAAATAAGCCAATCATAGGACCCTCTATCATGCCCACACTTGCAACAATGTCATGCAACTAGTGATTTCTTGCATACTGTTACTCGTAGCACGATCTAACCCTTGGTAAAGCATCACTAGGCACATTGAGCCCAAACTATACCATCTTATTTCCTTTAAACTTGCAAGATATTGTAAAAACTTTCCGTGAACCATACATGTGCTCTTATTCGGCACTAAGAAATGCTTCGATAGAGCTAGTATATAACTATAAACATTAAGTGCTATTAGCTCCTTAGAATTTGTGCCAAGTCTATTTATATGAAATGTAAGTCATTCAAATTTTATTTTTCCAGCCACAATATCAGTTACATTTGGCCAATCACTAAGTAAATTTAGTGACTAGTAAATCTTCTATGTGAAGTCTAGTTAAAATGGCAACATCCTCCAATGTCACCAAGCACTTCCCAACCAGAAGGTGAAATGTGTGAGTTTTCGATCTACACCTTTCCATTAATGCACTTATCAAATGTCTGTTTGTCTCTATTTCATAAGTTTGGGAAATATGGTAAAAACCGACCTATCATAAATGCTCGTGTATCTCTGCTTTTGGTAATTTCATATATAGGTGTCGAGGCTACAATAACTCTCTTTCTTATTGAAAATGGTAAATTTTACATTTGTTAATAATAAAGTAATATTTATATTATTTATTAATTTTATCTATTTTACATCATTCTCATTAAAAGAAAAGTAAAATATATGTCAATAAAACAATTAATTCCAAAATTTTTTAATTTGAGATTAAAGGATATGTAAAAGAAATTGCAAATCAAAATAAATAAAATTAAACAACATATAAAAAAAAACTCAAATATAAAGTACCTACAATATTTTGATGAATTTACTCGGACACGTTTTCACCTGAAATTACTGTTCTATAATAAAAAAGCCATTTTTTTAACACTATAAATAAATGAAACTCCATTCTCACTCACATATAGAAGTTCCCAAACACTCACAAGCTTTACTTGGCAATCCCATCTTCTCATTTTATAGATACAAGTGTAATGTTGGATCCTGACATGAGATGATGCTGTTGTAAAGATGTCCATCAGTTTAAAATCTTGCCTGTGAGAAGATTTGCAAGAAGCCCATCAGTCTAAAATCCTGCCTACTGCAAGATTCCCTTCTAAAATTTTGCTTGACGCGAGATTTTACTACACCTGACGAACGCGATGGGTTGCATTTATGCACCATTTCTTCTATAAGTCAGCATATTGCATTATGTATGTGCTAGATTGCTTGACATTTGGTGGATTTGGGTTTAGTTCTCATTGTGCATCATTAAATAAAGTCATGGTTAATTGTATTATTTTAATGAATAAATATATTTTGGAGTTTCGTGTATTTTTAATTCTCTTTTTGTGAGTGTTATTTGCTTATAGGGGCTTCCCATGTTGGTGTATGAAAACCATAAAGGTGTATAGACCTTGTAGTAGTGTTTAATTCGGAGAATTTGGAGAAAAGTTCTGGAGCTCATTTGAGCACATTTGCAGGGAGTATTGTAATGAAAAATTCATATTTCTCTGTACAGAGATAGGATAGAGACAAATAAAAATGTTTTAGAAAGTTCAAGAAGTCCTTTATAATTTTCATATTCAACTCGAAATCCAATTATAAGAGCGTCTTGGTGAAAATCGAGTTGCAAGATTAAAGATTACTAATGTTTTGATAATGTCCAGTTTGATCTCTAGTTCGTATTTTACTAATATCCAGAGCTATAAGTGTTCAATTGAGGTGATTCTTACAGCATTAGAAAGCTTATTCAAAGACTACTTTTATTTCGAGGTCCAAGAGCCAATTCAAACATTTTGGAGCTCAAAATAAGCTTGGAGGTGTGTAAAGCGGTGTGTCAAGCGGTGTATGAGATCTTTAACATTTATTCTAGGATTGGCTCCACTCTCTTCCTCTCTACACTTTTTCTCTCTTCATCTCTCTACTCCTTCTTTGGAAGTTTCTATTCCTTGTTTTGGCTCTCATTTGAAATTACAATTATACTATCCTTAACATTGATTGTGATCATCCAAAATTCCATGTATAAAATAAATAACCATAATTTTTTTTTTGACATAATTTGCCATCGGTGATTTTTCATACCCAAAAAAGTGACCTAAGAAACACCAATCAGATTTGACAAAAAGAAGAAAAACTTAAAACTTCGCCAACTGCAGAAAATAAGATGGACGCTTGGAAAGTCCAGGGGCTGGATTCAATGGTGGTACTATGATCTGGGGGTGGTTTAAGGAAAATGGTGACAAAGGGGAATATATCTCTCCGTTTGAGTTTCCAATTTGTTGTTAGTAATAAAGCAGTAAGGCTCTTCCTTACATGGTTGGCTCTAGTTTGAGTTGCTGTGGTTGGGAAGGCCTGGATTTATCATTTATGTTTATTGTGACTTATCCCTTCGGGATTTGGATTGAATACATTTTGGGTTCTGGCCTGAATTGCTACTTAAGAATGGAGTATTTTGATATTGAGTGTTGTTTTGCTTTGCGTTCTCCTTTCACCGGAACAAGTAGAAGCATGCAGCATTAACTAAACATGCATGGATTTTAGAGTAGACTCCCATGCATCATCTTAGACCAAGAAGCAATATTTAAAAGGGCATAGCTTCTTTTTTTTTTTAATGTGAAATATTTAGCATGACTTGAACATGTAAAGTTTTCTTCTACTAGAAATATGAAATAATCACCTAATCATGTAAAAAATTTATATAAGTTGACCAAAAATTCCATCCATAATGAAAAGGAAATGTTTCATATTCAATATAATATAACAATAAAGTTTACCACATATATATATATATATATATGTGTGTGTGTGTGTGTGGAACAAGATAAAACAAGATGAGTGACACCAATAAAATTAAAATATTAAAATAAGAAAAATAAATAACAATAATGGAAGCTTGTTATCGTATTTTATTCTACTTCAAACATTTTTAATAATGAAAATTCATATGCGGGAAGATCAAATATGGTAAGATCCATTTCCCATCTTAAAAGTATCAATTTGGAGGAATAAAGATTTACCTGTCGGTGGCAAGTAGCCTAAATTCTCCCGACTCCACCGTCCTCTTCTTCAGCTCCTTGTCCCGGTTCTTTCTTTCTCAGCCTTGTCCATTTTCTTTGTTCAGCTTCTCTCCTTTCTTTTCACACTCCTGCACTTCCCCTTCTTAGCCGGTTATATAGAAGAGATTGAAAAGTTTTTAAGTCCCTTTTGCCCTTGATCACGAGTGAATAGTATTGAAAATATCTATTCAATAAAGTCTAAGCAAAGCTGAAAAGCCCAGTCAATAAATGACAGTTTACTGCTATGATTGAACAATGGTCTTACTCTTATCATTTCCAACGGTTATATTGTGCACAGTTGCTGTTTCAATAATGGAAGCCAGAACTGTGTCAACACTTTTTTGTTCTGTCTTCATTTTTTGGTCGAGATTTTTTTTTTGTTAGAATTTATCTTTTTCCATTAAACTGGATGCATTCAAGGCCTAACTACTGGCAGGGAGAAACAATGCAGAAGGCATAGCCCGACAATTGGCAAGGCCACAACAGGCCCAAAGGATAATCAAACAAACAAACTCTAAGGCGCCCAAAAGGCCCTAAGCATCAACCAATACAACTAAAATCTTCAGACCAAAGAAAAAAAAAAAACTAACTAAAATTGAGCTAGAATCTCTCTCTCACCTCGTCTCTTACCCGAAAGTAAAATAAAAATCTTGAGATAGAATCTGGCAAAGTGATAAAGGGTGTCAACATTTGCAACCCTTTTGGTTTGCTATTGCATTACCTTAATAAACCTGAGAGATAGTGCATGGATTTTCAATTCTAACAACACATTCTAGAAATTACAAGCTTGGTTTCAATTGTATGCTCAAGGGGTGTGTACATGGGATGAATTAGGCCGAGTTGAATCAAATCTGAATTTGACATGAATATTCTATTGAGATATTTTTTGAGTCCAAACTTGATATGAAAGAGACTCCATTGATGCTTGATTTAAGTTGAGTCAACCCAATCTTAAGACAATATATAAAGGTTTGGATATCATATATAATAAAATTATAAAATTTTGAAAGTAAATTATAAAATTCAAAAGATATTTTATGATATATATTTGAAAATAAACCATATAAATATAAAAATGACATCAATGTATGTATAACTTATAAAATGAATGATTAAATACATTTTATCTCTCTGAATTTTAGGTCATGCGCAATTCAAACCCCGATTTTTCAAAACATGTATTATAACATGCTGAACTTTCTAAACTGTGCAAAAAAATCCCTTACTTTTCAAACAGTGCATTACGATAACCTGAACTTTTCAAATTGTGCAAAAAAACCCCTAAAAATTTGAGTCATAACAGAGTGTGGGGTTGCACACAATGAAAAATAAGAGGGTTAGTTGCACATAGTATTCACGGATAAAGTGTTGGATTACAAAGTAGAAACTTCAAATGGGTTAAGTGCATATAAATCTTATCTTTATTAGTTGCCAAAATTATACTGAAGGTTGTTTTGCATAGTTTGAAAAGTTCAGGATATCATGATGCATATTTTAAAAAATCATGGGGTAATACATGACCTAAAATTTAGGGAGGTAAAATACATTTATTCCTAGAATGAAAGTATAAAATCTTATAATTTATCACTTATTATACTTAAAAATTTAAATGAATTATTTCACTTTAAGCTCGGCCGAACCATCCTAAACTATGAGTGAAGCTGTCCTGAAAACTGTAGAGCCAAATTCAGACCTCAAACCATTGAGCTTCGGGCCAAACCAGGTTGTGGGATTGAGGCGAGTCATGAATAGCCCCATCTAGTAAACATAATATTGAATACTCGTACATCTTAGTTCAACAACTTCAATTCTATCCCACAGTTAACTAACATCGACTCCAACTATAATATTTATTTCTATTTTCTATTTATTCTATATATGTAATTGATTTCACTAAACTAAAAAAGAAATGAGGAAATAAGAACGTAATTTAAGAATCTAAACTATCACCTACCAAACGCCTATAATTTGTTTAGGTCATAGTTTAAAATCTATGCTTCCACCTAACACGAGTAATTTTCTTTTACTTCCACTTACAATCATACACTGACCTAAAAGAAAAACTATATCATACCTTATTATTTTCAAAACAATATAAAATGTTGTTTTGATGTTTGTTGTTTGTAAACGAAATTCAATTTGCAACTATAATCCAAACATAATATTAGTCTCTATTATCCAAATTTACATTATATAGCCTGTAGGCTTATCAGCCAATAATTCCAAACCCAACCGGATGTCCTTATTTGTAACGTTACAATTTCTTCGAAGAATTCAAAGTCAAACTGAAGTTAATAATATATATGGTTGAGTGTGCCATTCTTTCATTTATTTTAATGTCAACTTCATAATACTCGGTACCTTCCCGTTTGAAAATCGGAACTGTGCAGAACCCCAAACAAGAATGTTAAACCCCATCCGTCAACTACCTGCGACTAATTGCTAAAGTATTCATATGATATGATAGGGGGAAAACCCATCACAGAATCTCCGAAAGAGATTTATTTACTATGCCTATTATACATGAGTGCAACTTACCGCGTTTCAATTTCTATGATATACATGTTTTCAAAAATTTTCGAAATCTATGTTTAATTGTTTATGACAACGGTCAATTCTCGACTGTAATAGCATCTGAATAAAATATGCCAGCATTCAAATGGTTTCACTGAAATTGTCAATCAGTTCAAATGATTTCACATTTTGAATTTTAATATTGTAAGTTGAAACACTTAACCAAACTTGATCCTAATTGATCACGAAGCCTAATACACTTGATAATTAGTCGAGCTCCTTAAGCATCTAATTAGGAATTCAATTCTTGTCGGTGTGGATGGAAAGAATCTACTTATCTGGGACAAAATATATTTGTAAGCTCTATGCCTCAGAGATATTATGTATACCTTGCCACAGTAGATACTATGGTTTCAACCAACAAAAAAAAAGAAGGGAAAAAGCTCGAACCCAATTAATTAAACTCGATAAAACTTAGATACTAGTAGTTTAGAGAGGGAAATGAAACAGTTCCACCTTGCATGTAAAACTTGTTAACACTATTACACTAACGTGAAGACCACTATACAAAGCAGCCGATGCTAAAAAACCAATCGGAATTCGAGTCCCTTATAAAGTGGCATCAGGCTAAACTAACACTTCCACGATAAGACAATTTTAAAGGAATACCAAATGAAGCAACAAATGGAATGAAAACTGAGAACAGATTTACATAAAGTTCTACAACAATCCAACGCCTGCCATTGTCCACCTAAAGCTATATCAAGCTAAAAATTGACAACATTGATTTCGCTAGCGCGTACCTCCTGATCTGGTTTTTCTTAGTCTGCCTCGTGTAACCCGAATGCTTTCTTCCATTATTGTCTCCTTGGTGTTCACATTTTCATTTGCTGAAGAGGATGAATATGGTGCTGCTTCAGTCTGCTTTGGCTCTGCTTCAGCTAGTGCAAGTTGGTTGCTCTTTTCGGGGAGAGGATTGGACTTCTGGGTAGTTAAACCTGCAACAGGAGACTTTGGATTACTCGGACCTGCTGCAGGAGGCTTCGGTTTACTTGGAACTGCTGCAGGAGGCTTTGGATTACTCGGACCTGCACCAGGAATGGCTGCTTTAGGAACTTCCACAGATGCCAACTCCTCTGCTACCTCCTTCTGGAATTGACTAGAAGTTGTGCTAGAGGCAGGAGATGGAGGTTCCTCAGGTTGTGGTTCTGTTGCAGAAGCTGCTTGGTGATTGGCAGATACAGGTTGACGGACCCTTACACCCGGTCGTTGCTGTTATTTCAAGAGAGAAATTGCTTTTATATGTGAGAGTATGCAAAGAGAAGAATGAGATGGACTAAGGCCCTCAAAGATAGCATCTGATGCGGCAAAGAACACAACAACATTCATCTTAACGACCACTCAAATAGTAATAGAAAAATTGTAGTTACAATGATTAACAACATACAAACACTGAGTAGAATATCTGTGAGCATTAGTTTTCCCTTTTTTTTCCCTTCTTTTCTTTCTTAAGAAAAAATTGGAGTCATTCCATGTGTTAGTTTTTTTACTCGTGAAAAAGATATCTCCTTCCTAAATTAATCATTTAACTGGCATTTATTTATGTGTGTATGAGTTTAGATGCGTTCTGACAGGCACATATGTGCTTATACATAATTGGAAAAACTCTTTATAGTAAACTTCAGATGGAAGAAGGATAAGTAGCACAATGCGAGTCCAAATATAAGGACCTGATAATGGAAGTTCTACATTATTATCTTGCTTGGTAGAAATTCTAGCATAATTAACTGACATTCAAACATACTAGCAGGCAACACCAATACATAATCATAATCAAACTACCTGAGCAGGGCGAGGAGCTGGCGTTGATTGGGCAGCAACAAACTGCAAAATGTCATATATTCTAGTCTGGCCATAACTAGCAGCTCTTTGCCAATACAAAACTGCAAAATCTCCTGCCCTTGTCCTCAGTTCCAACAAGCTACGATCAATTTCTGTCTCATGTTTCGCAACATATGGTCTAAAGAAGGAGTCATACACATATGTTGTTCCCTATCATAGATATCTTAAATTTTACCATCATGTTGAAGAAAATCAAATAATAAAGTATTATCATCAGATTCTAGCACTATATTACACAATTTCATACCTTTGTTTTAGGGTACCACAGAAATATGAAAAATGCCAACTTAGCTTCACTGTACATTGGGACCCTTCATGGAAAAAAAAATCAATTAAAAAATAAGATTTCAAAATAAGCAAATTTTTTTAAAACAAAAAAGAAAAGATTAAGCATTCTCTGAACACATCCAAGATAAGGTAGAATCTTCTACCATGATATAAAAGTATCACCGATTCTCTCACATACTGTCAAAACAGCCACCAAAATCCTGCAACGTCGGTGGAAAAAGAAAGTTGGTATTGGTATTTTCCTCTAGGAAGTTATCAAGTCATGTTTGGCATAGATTATCAATCTATAGTATATATACCAATACTGGCACCAAAAGCGAAGCTGTTCAATTTCAGGCTTATTCATTTCAACTGCTTTATAGCATTCATAGGCTGGATAAGCATAGCCAAAAACCATCCTGCCAATGCATCAAAGGACAGAAAAAACTGTTAAATGTCAAACGTTACAATGCAAATAATTCATACAAGATAGAATGGGGAATTCAGAACAGCTTAATACTTACACAAGTGCCCTGGTAAGAAATGATCCTATCATTTTGTGTCCCTGACATCGAAAGAAAAATGAAAACTGGTTAAGCCAAACAGGATAGCTTCTAAGCAACTTAAAGAGTGCTTTGGGTTCTGCATTTCTAGAATTGATTTTGGATGAAATTAAAAATTGATTTTAGTTAAAGGTGATTCTGAATAAAAGTGATTTATGTTTGATAGTTTGATCTGAAAATTAATTGTCAAAATCGATAATGTCAATTGTGAGCCAACAGCAAAAGCAAGAAAATATTGTTTCTAGTCAAAATCAATTCTAGACCCCAAAATCACTTTTGAACAAAAGGCAAACTGAAAGCCTAAAAATATAAAATCCTCCAAAATCAATTTTGAGGCTCCCAAATGCAAATCCAAACACGCAGTTAAACTGATTAATAGTGATATGGTTTTCCTATAATCTATGAGTTGCACATTAAGAAATTTAGATCATTTCAATATTAGGGGGGAAAAAAGAGCAGAGGATATGAAATTCAGTTGATAATAGGCTTCTTAGGCAATGTGCAGCACAACACCGATCAAAATCAAAAATCAATGGAAACTGAATGAGTTTCACCATCATGAATGATGGATAAAAATCATAGCCAATGTGTTCCAATTCCACGCTCACCAGATTCGATATCCTATAGGCCTTTTTAATAGATCAGTTTTACCAAAAAAAAAAAAAAAAAGATTATGAGCTGTTTTGAATCAAAACTAAGCTAAACCAAACACACTCTTATGGCTTAATGCTCTTCAAAAAATCCACAAATTATTTTTGTGTTTCTCTCTGAACTTCTCTTAAAAACTACACAAATAATAAGTAATAACTAAAATTATTTTGAATTGGCCAAAGCAATGCCAAAGCGCAAAAAGAAAAAAGAAAAAAAAAAGGACCAAATTCAACAACACACTAACACGTATCAATAATAACATCTAATGCAGTAACACACTAAACCCGTTCCGTTTAATCTAAACTTATTAATTTACGCATCGCAAAAGTCAAATAGAAAACCATTTTTTTTTTCGTTTGGAATAAGAAGAAATGAAGAAATACCTCAAGATGTTTGTGTTGCGGCGGGGAGAGAGAGAATGTGAGGGAAGCAACGTGTGAATCCGTTAACCGTTACGGCGAATCTTGCGGCGGAGGAAGTGGAAGGGGATCGGCGATGACGGCTGAGTAACGGCGCCGCTTACCGTTACGGATGTCGGGAGGGGAGAGAGAGAGAGAGAGAGAGAGTTGAGATTAGATTAGATGAGAAGAGAAGAGATGAGATGGGGAAGTAACCGTTTGCTTAAATTGTTGCTTTTGGGAATGCAAATGCAAATGCAAATGGCATTTATTTTGCTGTAGCTGGCTGCTGCAGCATTACTCATCAATGGTGTGGTTGCACTCTAGTACTACTACTGGGGGAATGCTTATGTGTGTTTGTTTGTCTTAATTGCTTTGGTCTGCCCTCATCCCCTCTACCCACCTTACTTCTTCTTTAAAGATAAAGCCCTCAAATTTGTCAATCTCAGCTTTTACTGAGGGCAAATTGGTCTCTTTGGAAAAAGAAAACTTTTGAACTCTTTATTATTATTGAGAGACTAATTGATCTCAACATCAAACAAGTTAGCTACTTCTTATAGCGATCAATTTGAATTCTTTATTATTATTGAGTGACTAATTTGTCATTTTATTTTTTCAGGAAAGACCAATTTGTCCTATAATTTTAATTTTGATTGACTTATTTAGTGTTTTTTTATAGGGACTGATTTGTATGATACAAAATTTAAGAGGACCAATTTGAGTTTTGTCTTTTTAAAATTTAATTTATATGTGCTATTAATAAAAACATATTTTTCACATACATCTAACTTCGTATTATCATGTGAGCAAAGGTATTTGAATTAATCACCCACTGTCTTAAAAACCTTATAAATAAAAGCATATAATTTGATGACAATATAAAGTTCTTTAATTCACACTAGCAATGCATCAAAATGTACTATTTTTAAAATTAAAATATTGATTGTTTAATTGAATTAAAGAATCATATTATTTTATTTCATTTAATAACTACCCTTATTTTTTGAAAGAGAGAAAAAAAACACTCTTACCATTTTTTTAATACCATATAGCAATGCTTATATTCGAATTAATCGAAAACAATAAAGATATTTAAAGATTACTAACATATAGTTGGTTAAAGTGACATATACTCCTTCGCCTTAATCAATACTCTTAAGTTCAAGTCATGGATATAAAATAATTGGTATCAAGAAAGCAATGATCATATGTGATTTCAAATACTTAAACATGATTGTCTTTAATGGAATTATGCCTATAGAAAAGATATTTAAAGATTTATTAACTTATAAATTACAAGTTTATATACTAAATAGAATAAAATAAGCTTATTTAAATCAATCTTTGATTGTTTTTCTTTTCATTACATTTTTTCTATTCATTCATCTATTTGTAGTACATATTTGTTAGATTAATTTTAAGATAATACACAAATAAATATGATAAAAAAATTAGCAAAGAAATTATTTTTTCAACTAAATTTTCATTTTAGGTTCATGCCTAAATATTACAAGGAACAAGAGATTTGTTTCTTAGTAGCTCAATTTGTTTCTATCCAAGTATAAAACGGGAGTCCTTGTTGATGTTGATAATTAATGTAGAGATTCGGTCCTTTTTTTTTGGGTAAAAGAGATTCGGTCCTTTACTAAGCTTTTACATTGTATTGTTGACGGAAACATAAAACCAACAAACCAAAAACAAACTTTCCCTAAATATGCTCTACTATTAGCTGTGTTTGTTTTCCCTTTATAATATTAAGAATAATGCTATTTTAATAAAGAATAACAGGGATCTGATATAATTAAAGTAATACCTCAGCAGAAGCAACGGCTGGGGAAAAAAGAAAAAAAGGCAAATTGTGATAGTGATAGCAATGAATATAATTTGAAATGAAATCTTCTGTTTTGAAATAACTTTTGTGGAATTCATTTTCAAATGTATACAGGAGAATATTGTAATCTAATTCTGCGTGGCTGCATTGGTCAGCGAGGGTATGATGTGAGAGATGACAGAGTAACCACTTCAAATTTACTGGGAGAAATGTTTAAGTAAGAATGTAATATCGATAAGATTTCGGGTCGGAGTCGGACACCCCCAAATTGGACACTCCTCTCCTCTATTAATTAAAAAGAATGGGAGCCAATTATGAAACAATTCTTATGTATTTTTAAAAAGTAAAGCGTAAACAATATTTATATGTGATCAGAACATTTGAACCCCAGCTGACTTAGTTCAGTTATGCTTTTACATTCTTGTTTGTTTGTTGAAATATAATTATGGAACAAGCTTCTAAATATTCTTTAAGATAAAAAAACACATAATCTTCTTTAACCTAATTCACTCTTGTAATTCAATAATTATTTTATAAATCTATTAAATTCATAACAAATGAGCATACAAGACCTTAAGATTTAGTTGAGCATCCCAATGTATGCTATGAGCACTTTGTTGTGCCCTTTAAAATGGAAGTGTATATGAAAGTGCTGATAGCTAGGACGAGGAAAAAAGCTAAAATTAAACATAACTCCGAACTTATTTTACATTTACTAAGTATTTATAATTTATTTAATAAAGGACATGCAAAAATAAAATATCATAAAATTTAACCACAAAAATAATATCCATTCCTGAATTCTTTTTTTTGATTCGTATCTTATCCTATATGCCTGGTTAGAAAATTACTTAGAGACCCTCATTGGGGGCTTCTCCACCTGGCTTGCATGATGGATTTATAAATCTTGGAAAATAAATAAATGCATCACATTATATATGTTAAAAGAGTTTTAATTTATATGTACTATTACTGTAAAATAGTGTTATACCAATATCCTATTAAGTACTATTACATAAGTAAAAGTGATTGGCTTTTACGTTCACTATATCAAAAAAATATCATTTTTACTTATGTGGCAACACATAATTAGATATTGGTGTAAAATAATTTTATATTGACAGTCAACATCTGTGGGTAAAAACTAAGTTCATGTTAAAATACAAATGTGAGGCACAATATTTTTGAAAACTAGTAATTAATATGTCCAAAACTGTTTTTAGAATAATAAATAGTGTGAAAATTTTGTTTGAAAAGGAACCGTATATGACCAAAAAGAAGGAAAAAAAAAAGGAACCGTATATGGGACAAAACTCTGAGTTTGGGCACGTATGTGAAGTGTTTCTATACACACAAAAGTATAATAGTGCACAAGAACACTCATTTTCAGCTACCTTTTTTCAGCCATAGTTTTTATTTCACTACTTCTTAGTCACGTATAGATGATACCATAAATTGAAAATGCGTTGACATTAGTTATATTTAATCATCATCCATCCACATATGTCCTTGATTGGGCATGCATTACCATTGTCCCCTTAGAAAAAGTTGCATAGATAAGCAATTGGATTGGGATCATTATCTTTTTGGTGGTGGAGTGGATGGCACGGTTCTCAGGATTTTTTGTGTCAAACACAAGATAGCTAGCAAAGGGGACAAACATGGTAGATTATTGACATCAAAAGCAAAAGGCGAAGAAAAAAGACCCTCATATAATAAAAGCTCATGCTCTAGACTTCAGAAAGCCAAAGGGACCCTAAGTTGATATGACCACAAGGCTAACATTAAAATACATATATTATGGACACATTAATTAATTAGACAGATTGATAAAAAGGTAAAGAAAACCAGCGAAAAGGGATCTATGTGGATGCTGGAGAAGTTATGTTTCCTCTTGAAAAGAGAAAATAAAGGGGAAAAAAATAAAAAGGGAAAAGAAGGGAAGCCTTGGATTCTACGTTTCTCAAAGTATCTATGTATGATCCATATTCCATTGCATGTTATGGGACATTATGCGAATGTCCAGTGTAGAAGACATCATGTACCATGATGCCAAAACGCCAAAGTTCAAGATAAATGGTCAATGTTGGTCATTTCCCACATGTGCCTCCAAATTATGTGTTGGTTGGGTTGTCGCTCTCGTGTCTACCACATAATATAATGCCTATCCCCACCTTCTTTACTTTTCTCCACGCACAACTCGCTAGTTAGTGTTCTTTCTTCCTATCTCCCTTCCATAGAATCTGCAAAAACAATGAGATGAGGACCGAGAGAGTTTCATCACCAAATATAAAACTCATATTTAAGCTCTTGACAAGATTATTCATCACTATTTTTGGCTAAAACAGGACATATACCATCAAAAATAGTGATGAATAATTTTATGAAAAAGTAGAGCTTAAATATAAGTTTTATATTTGGTCATGAAACTCTGTACTCATCTCATTGTTTTTGCATCATACATTTTAATTCATTCATCCCACATTTATTTATTTTATGCATAGTTGCAAACTCATTATTAGTTCTTAATAATTCAAAAACTTTTCGCCTCCCTAGGAAAGTAGGAGTGATGAAGGAAGGAAACATGATAATAAAAATATCAATGTGTAGCACATAAACACATGTACATAACAAATATAGTTGAAAAACTCAATTTTTTTTAATAGAACTACCAAATTCGTCCCTCTAAAATTTCACATCAACCAAATTAATCTTTGTAAAATAAAAAAAACTCTCAAATTAGTCCCTGTAAAATTAAATAGTCGGATAAATTAGTCACTACACAAAAAAACTCTCAAATTTGTTACTACAAAAGTAAATTATCAGACAAGTTAATCCTCTTTGTCTAACTTATCAAAGAGACTAATTTGACCTATTATTCAATTTTATAGGTACCAATTTATTTGATTTGAAATTTTTACAAGGACCAATTTGAGAGATTTATTTTTTAGGGACCAATCTATTTGACTATTCAATTTTATAGAAACTAATTTAAGAAAACAGAGATTAATTTGATCGATGTGAAATTTTAGAGAAATGAATTTGGTAATTTAATTTTTTTTATTTTTTGTTCTTTATTTACGTTTAAATAATTCAAAAGTTTAAAATACCAAAAAATAATAATTTAAAGAGTTTAAAAACCAAACCGAAGATTAAACCGGTAAAACCTTCTATTTATAGTTCAATTGATCAATTAATTAAATTTATGGCTGAATCGTCATTAAACTATAATTAAATAACTAGAAACACACCTAGTTCAAAGTTCAATTAGATAGTCTAGCTTGATTTTTATAACATTCTCACATCTTGTATGCTCACACATAAAAGCCAAAACTCATCTGAATGATGACGATTCAGCCCAAGTGAGCCTTGTCGAAGGCTCGTACTCATGGTCATGATGTGTTTGGTTTGCTTTGATGGGCTGGCGTGTTTGCTTGCTTCCAGTTATTTGTGTGTCACTTCTGTTGCTCTTTAGTGTTTGGTGTCCCGATGGTAGTAGCTTTGTGTTCTCATTTAAGCTTTCGTTTTCACCGATTTGGTGTTTTATTGATCTCTTTTCTCCTTGCTCCTCTCTCAGAGAATGGAGTTTTTTTTTTTTTAATTATTGGATAAATGCTGGAGATTATAATCCTCAATTTTTTAGTTTTTTTCTTCTGTGAATGTGACTTTTTAACTTTCTTTTTTAAGTCTTTCTTTTTTTTTTTGGTCAGGTTTGGGGGGGGGGGTCCTTACTCCACGGATCGAACTCGTGATCCAGTTTTTAAGTCTTTCTAAGTACTCTTTTTTGTGTGTGTTTGTGTTTTGGGGGGTGGGGCTGGGGTTGGGTTTGGAAGCCCAACAAGATTTGTTGGATCATGGGCTTTGTGCTGATAATCTTATACGCCACAAGTTGAGCACAAGAAATTTTAAATGCATGGTGTCATGTCATGGCAACGGAGCCAGCCACGTGGAAGAACGTGGGACCATGGCTATGTGGTTGTCACTGCAACTGGTTTGGATCATGTCCACTTTGTTGTCCCCTCCCCTCACATCCCCCTAGTTTGTTTCACTTCCACTGAACTCAACCTCACTTCTCATTCCTCAAACCAAAATCCTTTTCAGCCTTTCATAGGTAGATGCACACAACACAACATCACAACACAAACCACAAAACGTGACATAAAAAGGGCAAAAAGAAAAAAGAACAGAAGAAGAAAAAGGAAACAATTGAATTCTGAAGGGAGCTAGTGAGAGATGACAATTGCTCCTTCTCTTCCTCTCCCTCACTTGCATTCGCCCTTCCTTTGTTGCCCTCTGAAGAAGCCATGTGCTAGAACTAGACTTCAACCAAAACTAACAACACATTATCCACGTATTAGAGCTCTAGACCTTGATCAAAACACGGTTCCTATTTCTGCCTACTTCTTCCTTTTATTTATTTATTTATTTATATTTATGTATTTATTTCCTTAACTACAGAAAAGGTAGTATTTTTTTTGCTTTATAATTAGTTTAAGAGTTTAATTAATTGTCATCATCTCATTTGTATGATTTCTTAAGTAGTAAATTTGACACTTAACACAGGATTGGATGTCTGTAAAAATGTTATTTGTTTGTTTAAACTTTTAAGGCACTGAATTATAATTTTATTTTGGATGCTTTGTCTTTTCAGGTAGTGGCTATAACAGTTGGTATTGCAAGTGTGGCTGTGGGAATTGGCATTCCAGTGTTCTACGAGACTCAAATCGATAATGCTGTGAAGTGTTTTTTTTTTTTTTTTTTTACATTCCAATTATTTTTATTATATTATTATATTTAATATTATTATATTTTATTTTCTATGTTATCTAATGTTTTTGGGTAATTCGAATTAATTAAAGTTCTACTTACAACTTCTAATTATTGCAGTCTAAGAGAGAAAACACGCAGCCCTGCTTCCCATGCAGTGGATCTGGTGCCCGTAAGTATCATCCATAACTCTCTATCTGGGAACATTTTCTGCATAGAGCGAGCATTACTAGGACTAGTTAGAAGTAGTTTGTAGTAGTTTTAGATGTAGAGTAAGTTAAATTAACAAAAGGAATTTATATTAGAGATTAATTTTAATACATCATCATTCAATCATATGGCATTATGTGTGACTTGTGGGATAGTAAATTAGTAATCATAAGAGTCAATACTATGTCTAAAGTAGCAATATATTGTTGCTTGTGGGCTGGCATGCTACCTTGGCAAGGCTCTGATGGGGTCCGAGTAAGATAAATATAATCATGGTGGTTGGTAATGGGCTTAAGTAGAAAGAGTTACGCCCTAACAAATAGTTATAGTTTTTGGTTTTGTTGTAAGCACTCGATCCAACATATCTGATTGGCTGATTTAGCTTCAAAATTAAAACCTTTAAACTAACAGTCTCTCACTGGCACTATTTTCCATATTGCCAATTAGTATTTATTCCAATAAGACAAAGTCTGATTCATTTCTCTCTCAATTCAAAAAGTAATATAATATAGGTTGTTGCAATTTCAGTTTTTTATTAGATTTTTTATTATGCCTGTGAGTTGTCAGATTGAAACTGTTTAATTTGTGCATGGCATTGGGCTGTAAATGTAGTAGTTCAACTCCCTCTAGTGAGTGGATACTTGGTTATTCAGTTGTAGTCTGGGGTATGTTTCTTTTTAGTGCTAGGGAAAGAAGATTAAATCTCCTAAGCTCATAAGCACCTTGTCTTCCCGAAGTTACTTAAGACTTCATGAGTGAATTTTTTGTTAAATTTGACAATCAATCATGGTATAACATAAGAATGGAAAATTGCAGCTATTCAAACAACTGAATTAACAAGAAGAGAATAATTCATTAGTTATGTAAGCTTGGTTGTCTCAGTGCTATAGCGACCCTTGGATACACGCCTATTCACTGGTTTTGACAACTTACACTTCAAAAAATGGCAATATAGTTTTTTTTTTTTTTTAACATTTGAAATTGTTACACTTTTGCCAGAGAAATGTAGATTTTGCTTAGGAAATGGCAATGTGTCAATAGATCTTGGTGGGGATGAGAAGGAGGTCTCTCGGTGCATAAATTGTAATGGTGTTGGTTCACTGACATGCACCACATGTCAAGGATCTGGAATTCAACCACGTTACCTCGATCGCAGGTATGGGGTTCAGCAGTCTGATTTTGTTAATGAACATGTTGATTTGTTAATGCATATCATGACAATCATGTCAATCAGCACTCATTTTGCAATAAAAATAAGGCTACAAGGAATGATACAGCATCTAAGATGCTAAATAGTTCATTGTCATTGAGAAACATTGAATTGCTGCATCATACAAGTGTCTTCAACGAAAAGCTTAAGTGTTGTAGTTAAATTATTAGTCACTACTGGCAATAAAATGTGTTGACGATGAAGCCTATGCTTTTGTTTGGTTAACCAGTGTTTTGTGTCTCATCTTGAGCAGAGAATTCAAAGACGATGACTGAGCTCAGCTATGGATATATAAGCGGCGCTGATTTTGGATTTACTCTCACAAGGTTAATGTTCTCCTTTAATTTCTTTGATATCTGTGTACACACCTAATTCAACTGTGAAAATCATGTTCAAGCTTTCATTTGGCCTACCTGTTAATCAATGATACAAAAGCCCCTACTTTTTGTGACCTATCTCTGTAAAATTTTAGTGTTTCTCGACATTATTTGATTCAATTATTCAATGCCCTGCTGTAAAAATTGAACCATGTTGGGTATTTGGCTCCAGGACCAAAGAACTATGCTTAAATTACTGTAGTTGCTTCAATATTTGATGAAGTATTTTATGTTTATGGGACTTGACTATTTTAAATAGCTTATAATCCTTATATACTGGCTAGCGTGGTTTCAGTTATTTGAAGGAGGTTATAGGTTCAAATACTAGAGGCAGAATTAATCTCTGTATTGTGAAGTAGAAATTATCTGCATGATATGGGCTGAATTAATCTCAGGAGTAGCTGTTATCATTAAGCATAGTTTGTTGCTTTAAGAGGGTCCAAAATTGGTATTTGAAATCATGCTCCAAAAAGGTTTGCAAGTAGGAATGGAATGGAATATTAGGTCCAAAATCATTATGAAATGAGGAAGGAAGCATGTCACCAATCAATTTTCTGACTTCTTAGATACCCAAATCATAATTGAAAGATTTTCCAAAGCCAGACTAAAATATACATTGATTGTGACTCGGTTCTGTGTCAGCCACTTCAACTCTCCGCAGCATCATTTTTCGCATCTCCTTCTGCATTGTTAGTTGCTCTTTTCAACACCAAAGACTGCAACATTAGGACGTGATTTAGATTCCTTTGCCCCCATTAATTACATCTTTGAAACTTTACCAAATCTCAGGGCTGGTTCCATTATCATTTGCAATGATTATCAACTACTCTTGCATGATGTGATCCAAAGCATATGAATTTTTAGTGGCCCTGTGGGAATAAATTTCGCAAGTTCGTGCATCTTCTATTGGATCTTATGCCAAAATCAATTGAATCAGCTGAAAATATGGCTTCGAGTGGCCTGACTCGGGTGACCCTCATCTGATGCATACCTAGCCATTTAGTGGACCCATCCCAAATATCAAGTGAGACTACTTACGTACAAATCTAACCCATTATACTTAGCTATATTTATAATGAAATTGATAGAGTAGGAAACATATAAGTATATATATCCAACAAAGTTGTTTATCAAAAAAGAAAAAAAAAAATCAACGAAGTTAGTGAGATTTATTTTTGGACAAATCAAATAGGTGAAATCCATCTTATTTCTCCTCTATTTGTCCGGATGATATTGGTCTCCCTTGAAGGCATTGTATAATATGCAATGAAGGGAAGGTTGGTGTAAAAATTTTACAAAATTAGGGAAGAGTTGAGTCATGATTTCATAAATTTAAGGGGTTCCCAAGTAAATTTTACAATTAAAATGGTGTTAGAGTAAATTTCACCAAATTTGTGGGGATATCAGCATAATTTGCCTTTTATTTTTTCACTGTATATAAGTTTAGGTTCAAGAAAAGTTTCACATGTTCAAGGCATCTTACTGTGACTTATCAAATGCTTACAAACGTACTTGTAGTGCATCAAGATATTTTTTAAATTGACAATGCAGCAAATTAAATTTCTAATTTTATTGTAAATATATCTAAACATAAATTGTCATATTGTCATATTTATATCCATTCCAAAATATCTCCGAATTATTTTGATTCATGCCACAATTCCACGAAGCCCAAGCACAACCACCTACACTCAACAATGCTATTTCATTGTGGGCCTCTTATCAAGTTAAGTCTCCACATCTTTCAGCGGGTCAATCATTTACCTAATTAAGTTATACCTCATTGTTTCGACCAAAAAAACACAAAAGAAGTTATACCTCATTGTCTTCCTCCCAGTCCTCAATTCCACCCAAAAAGAGGAAGAAAGATATGTAATGAACTAGTTCTCCTATAAGTTGCTGAGTTTGAAATATGGATAATATATAACCTCACCTTACGGTATACTAAAATTTAGTTATTTTATTTAGAAGAATAGGGTAAGAATGATCAAATTCTAGTCCCTTCTAAAAACAAAGTATCAAACTCTAGACTATTTGTTTTCAGAAGATCTAATTTCCTATTATAAATCATTTCTCTCAAAAGTTTACTATTTAATAGAAATATACGAATGATTTTATGCATAATAAGATAAGCTTGCAAAAGTTTGGATGCATGAATATCATCCAAAGGGATCTTGAGTACTAACTTTAGGGTGGCCATATAATGTTTAATAGTATACTGTAATGATTTGCTTGATTGTTATGTACTAGAAAGTGTAAACTGTGACATCTTGCAGCTAATTACCACTTTGCCATTTTATACCATGTAGGGGTGGAGTTGATTTGGCATTATCTTTAGTTAATTGATTTACTTACACAGTTATAGTGATTGCTTAATGATAGTCAATAATTTTTCAAGCGATCAGTATCAGACCCACAAGATCCTCAACTAAAATTTATTTCTTCATCAACTGATCACTCACAAGTCACAGCCGATGGAAACTAAATGAAGAATTAATTTAAGTAAATATTGAAGGGCAAAAAAAAATTATGAATGGCTTTTGGAGCCAGCATTATCAATAAGAAAAGGCTAAGCAAGTAATCAAAGCATAAAGGGAAAAGTAAACGAGACTGGTTTACTTTTCAATGCAAGTTTACATTCATCAGTAAGAATGGTTGTTGAATGTTTGCATGAATTAATAAGTTTTGTGTGTGTTTGGTTTTGCATTTGTGTGATTCAATCAGGGATCTTTGTAATCACAAAACTAATAAAGTTTGTCAATTTGACAGACTCGGTTGGTTTCATCTTTTTCTTTAAATTTTTTGAATGGGATTGTTGCTCCAAAATTAATTGATTTAAATGTTTTAAACGATTTTAAACGCTTTAAATTGTTTCCTTTTTCATTAGTCAGAGTGCACATATACTTATCCAATTGCCCAATTTGGCCATCATATGATCCACTGTTCTGAAGACCAGATTGGACCGGCCAGTCGGACCGGTTGAACCGGGAACCGACCTGTTGTCCGGTCTGAGTTGGACTTGAAAATCGCTTTGCAAAGAACCGCCCAAAAACCGTTGAGAACCGATCGGGAATCGATAAACTGAGCAAACTGGCCTGGCCAAAAAATCGATTCAACTGTTTTTTTTTGTAAAAAAAAATATAAAATTGTATCATTTTGATTTTTTTTAATAAAAAAGGCCTAAAATCTCATATTTCTTAATTTTTTTCCTTTTCTAATATGGAAAGTAGTAACTTAAAAGATTTGATCTATATGAATAATATTTATTTTGATTAAGAGATGAATTATGTTATGTTCTATGGGTTTTGTTGATGACTAATTTAATTTTTAATTATTTTATGACATATATTTTATTATATATCGATTATATTCTGGTTGGATTCCTGATTAAATCAGTTGAATCTCTGAACTTTTACTTTGACCAATTCGATATATGGTCCGATTTTTAAAACCATGGTATGATCAAAGGTCGACTCTGCTTGACGAGAATTTGATTTGAAACTTCAACGAAAAAAAATGGAAGGGATGTTGATTAACATATGTGAACCTAACGAAAAAGTTATACAATGATGCATTTGCAAGGAAACTTTTGGTCAATTGGTGGGAAATCAATCACTTCCTAATTATGTCATTATATTAAGCTTACCCTAATCAAAGCTTAAAATATATTATCAGCTCGTAATCTCTTTTAATTTTGGCCTCTCTTTTTATCTTTTGACCAGGAGAAAAGACTCGGGCACAGGGGTAGAAAATAAAATAGTGATGACATGGTTCCCACCTCCATTGGATAGTTTACCAATCATGGTATTGCTTATCCAAAACCAAAAAGGAAAAAATCCAAAAAGAAAAAATTGAACAAAAATGACTCAAAAGCCATGCGACAAGGATTTTTTTTATCATATCAGCTTCACACATGTTTACTCCTCCGTTTCTCATTCCTAGTTCCCACCATAGTGCCACCATATGCATGGTAACTCTCATCATCTATGTCATTATCTTAGTATTAATGCTAATAATAATATAATTAAAATGCAATGATAATAATAATAATATATGATTGCAATGTCATTATTTCATGAAGAGTTTCATTTCGTTATATATTGACAATAATGTATATTTACACTATCATTTAACCAATTATTTCATTTGCATTGCTTTTTAAATAACTAATTAGTTATATTTATTTATTTAAATAATAATATATAAATAAACCATAATATTAAATTCAGTGAATCAAATTAAATTCTTCAAAAAATTTCTCTCATAAACGCACTATTAACCAAACTTTTAAATGGGACCAGACACCCCCTCTTTTTCTCTTGATCCTTTTGTTTGCACACGTGGCAGCTTGTTGTCGTCCACTTGGATACGGTCACGACAGGCTTCTTGGTCAATTATTCACGTAATAACATATTAACAATTTGGACTGTAAATTTTTTTTAAAAAAAAAGAAGTAAAAATGAGTTTCTTTACATTTTCCTTTGCTCGAAAACGGGGTTCAAACACCCAATTTCTTTTGTTAATAAATTATATGAGAACTTAATCATGGGTTAATGACAGACAATAAGACCAAATAAACCACGTGTTAATAAATTATTAAGAAAGTTCAAATAATAGTAAAAATCACTATTTTCATCAATACAAGGAGGATAAATGCCTGAGGAAGTTTATCATGTGTGTATAGAATTTTTTATTTTTATTTTTTAAAAAAAGTTTATTGCGCTGACATTCCGCCTTTGTATTCAACCTTTTGATTAAAATGAGTCATAATCAACTAAGTTCGGCACAGTTGACACATAATTGAGTTCTTTAAGTAGCCAACTTCAATAATGTCTTTACTTCGAAGGGATTAGTTTTCGACTCTCGACTAAGGGATACTCTTGGCACACCCAAAAAAAAAAAAAAAGTCACAATCACTGCTTATCAATATCAATCTCTTTTAATTGGAAATTTGGAAGTTGTCCCCAACAACTTATCTATTTATAGTTACAACTAGCATAATTCTTGACAGCGTGGTTTACCGACAGCCTTATTCCAATATTTATTTGGCGCTTCTAGTTAATCTATCTACTATAATATATAGTAAGATATTAGTGGCACCGAGATGCTTTCCCACCTATTTACAATAAGAAATGGATAGAATTTTCAGTTATAAATAGTACTTTTAAATTTGTCAATCATTATAGGTATATTGGTATAAATTATAATTGCGATGTGATTTTGGTATATAATACTATAACTAGATATATAGATATGGATATTCTAGGTTGTAATGTGTTTTCTGTAAATAAAATCAAAACTGATTTATGATAAAATATTAATTTTTTTTAATATTAGAACAATTATAGTGTTCTCTTCTCATCATTTAACCAAATTATAATTAAATAAAATCAATCAAATTATATAATAAGAGGATAGGGTTTAGGTTGATGGTATATTAAATGCGTTCATTTAAGAAAATAAGAAACAAAAATGGTGAAAATGGACAATGAAATTAAATAAATTCACACATTCATTTTTGCAAAGAATCACTCCATCATAAATCACTTTTCATTTTTTTTAAAATACTATATTTAGAATGATTAAATGTGACTTTTTGGTAATAAATTTTACATTGATACATTTTCGCCTATTTACATTGATAGATGGATAGAATTCTTAGCAATTAATTTCATTAGTCATTATAAATGCGTCTTATAAATTAGTTAATCATTATATATTTTCTACTATAAAATGTGATTGTAATGTGATTTCAGGGTATAACATCAAAATTGATTCATAAAGTGTAAATATAATGCGTGCAATTTGAGGATATGGCGTAAATCACGTGCAAAATATCAAACAAAATCAATTCTTTAATCTTAAATATTAAATTTTGAATCATACAAAAATTTGAAAAAAAAACTTGAAAATAATGTAGATTAACATTAATTATAATAAAATAAAAATTTGAATATAATGCATACAATTTGATTCAAATTGTAAATCTCGAAAATAATAATTACTAATTTTAATTTATGAAGAATCTTATTGCTAATAGTATATCATAATAACTTAAATGATTCTTTCACTAATAATTATATTATTATTAATCAATTACAAAATTACAATTTTTATTGTTTTGATAGTTCAAATTTAATTTCACCCAATTCAGAAGTCCTATCAAGATTCTTTTTTTTTTTGGCAACGCCCTGGGTATGTGAAGTACCAATATGTGGCTAAACCCTTTCAGTTTGAAAATCGACAAGAATTATTTTTACATAAGACAATGAATTAATGATAATACAAGTGGGAGAGAGTTAAAAACAATATTCTAATAACGCATCATTTTACATTGATTCATACAACTAATTTTTCATAACACTGAACATTTTCCATAATATAACTGTGCGATTCAATACTAGTATTATATGAGTTGATTTATAAATTTCAATGAATTACGTAAATGATTAAAATGTAGGGTGAATTACACATGTGCATCATGAAATTTACTATAATTACACTCAACATGTATTGATTTGCAAAATTCTTTCCAATTTTACAAATCAGTGTAAATTACAAATTATAGTTGCAAAAATCGAGTAAAGTGTCACTTTGGTTCCTGAAGTTGTAAGTGTGTTTCACTTTAATTTTTGAAAATTTGAAATTAACTCTTTAACCCTTAAATTGCATTCCGTATGTCACTTTATTCCCTGATCAAATAATCATTGCCAACTATTATATTTTGCTAATATGGCACATTAAGTGACACGTGGCATAAAATTTCATCGACATGTCAACTTATAATTTCATGGATCAAAATGACACTTTATCCTGTAGAAGTTTTAACCTAGTTTGAAAAACCTAACAAATAAAAAGGTATTTTAGTAATAAAATTGTTGGAATAATAATTTTTGTGGACTGATTAAATTCAAGAAATTTAATTTTAGACCAAAATTAATTAAATGTCAAAATAATTATGATATATTGTTTAAGTCCAAAATTTGTGATTACTATTGTTATTGAAATTATTACTGTTAAGAACAATTTATTGTGTGCTGGACTTGCTATAATCGGAAGACTTAATCCATATTTTATTAATATAAAAAGAGAAATCCCTGCTACTAACCATAAGCAATGAGTCTATCCCATTGAGATAGAACACAATCTTGCACTGCGTGGAAATAGGAGGAGTTTCTCTCTTCCTCTCTATGTTCTTCTTTTGTCAGTGTTTTGTGTTTTCTCTTTAATTTCAGGTTAGAAATCCTCTTCTTCAAGCTTTTTCAGGCAACCCAAATACCCAAACTTCATGTATTGTTGCACATGTCATGTCTCGGGATTCAACTACGTAAGGGAGGAATTTTAGCATTGATTATTTTTAGAAATTCCTTGAAAAACTACAACAAAGCCATATAAAGCCTTATTCATTTATGCATTTGGAGATATTTTGTTTTAGTCAGGAAATGTTCTCTATTGAAATTATGAACTAAATATTTTTGTTAGAAATACTGGGCCCTCGCGAATTCATTGGAGCCAACTAAGCGAAGATACTAATAATCATTGGCAATGATAGTGTAATCCCACATCTTTGATCGCACACCTCTAGATCTAAGACACAATTAGTACATAATTAAGAAAATACAGTGTGATCAGCCAAAAAAGGCTTTGTTTCTTTTGAGAAGGCTATTTTCTACCGGGCAAGAGAAACTATTGTAGATTCGATTTGGTTAAAGTAAATTGTTGGATTTCGCAATGTTAACTATTTAGTAACTGTTGGTCCATCTCCCACCTTTGCTTCGGGGCTACGCCACAATGCTTTGGGACATATTCCTGGTAAAATTAGGTACATAAAATTGAACAACTCAGGTTATTTCGCTCAATTGAAAAAAAGAAACAAACAAACAAATTTTAAGGGGAAAAACAAATCTTATTGTGTTTTCTCCCTTAGCTACACGAAATCTCATGCATCTTGACAAACAAATTATGAGAGAATCAATATTTAATTGATTTAAGTAGTTTGACGAAAAAAAAATTAAAATAAACTGAGTTTGAGTCTTAAATAGGAAAAAAAATTAAAATTTAGAGATGTTTATTTGTGTATTGAGTTGATGTAATTCAAATCAAATTAATTGAAATCTAACCTACACTCTGAGTGCGAGTGCCTCTTTCTTTCTTTTTTTAGAGTATGTTTGATTAAAAGGTAAAATTAGTGATACAATTTTTAGGATTGATATGTATAAAATTACACACTAGCTTAATCATAAAAAAGTTATCCAATTTTCATTTCTCAATCACATATAACCTTAGGGTATAATATGGTAGTAAAAAATTACACAGACATCTTATTCTTAAAAAATTCACTTCAATTTTATCTCATACCAAATATACCATAAATATTAATCTATTATTACATTCAAACATCATTCGTATGATACATACATAATGTTATTAACTATGCAAATGAAATGTCAATTAATGGAACTTAAGATTTACAAATGAAGTATTACTGAAAGATTCTTAAGTGCTCCAAGATTGTAGACTATACAGTTGCTTAGTTCTATTTAATCAATTTCACATCAACTATTATATTAAATATATAAAAAAAATAAAAGAGAGCATACAATAGTTTATAAAATTAATATATTATTTATTAAATAAAATAAGATAAATACATTCTCTTATTCTCTAGACACGTAAATATTTTCCTATGACGTGTGCGAATGTAAGATGGAAACTCTAAAAAGTGAAAGGTTGTGTTTTATTGCTATGTACCTCAAGCTTGCACATTAGTTCTTGGGCAGTTTGGGCAGACACAATAATGTGCCGGGCAGCGGGTGTTATGAAACCTTCGTCCACAGCTTTGTCCATGAATGACAGCAACGAGTTGTAGTAGCCATCCACGTTCAGCAACCCCACCTGCAACCAAGCTATTTTCTCATTTTCCTTTTTTATTTTTTGTGTCAATCATTTTTCTACACTGCTCTCACTTTTTATTGATTACGACTAGCATAATGTCTGTTCTTCATCCTCGTCAAATAATTAAATAAAATTTCTCCTAAAAATATGCATTTTTTATTCAAGAAAATTAGTTGAGAGAAAGATGCGTCTCAGTTTGACATCAAGTATCTCTTGGGCAAATTTAATACTTATTTTGATGTAAAACAACAGCCAAAAGTCCAAAACCCTCCAGAGAGATTGATGACGACACATGTAGCTTATATTCTTAAGAGAGCTGATTTATGACAAGATATTTTTATATTATTATTAACTAATGAGAACATCGATAAACTGGTTTATGATTTATGAGCAGAATATTGATAAAATGAGTTAACTGTGTTGACATTTTTTTTTATCATTGATTATAAAATACTCCTTTCATTTTCACAAAATTAGTTAATTGCATTCAAAATTTGAGGTGAACCATAGAGGACAAAATGTTCAATCTCAACAAAAAGAAGAAGAAAAGGTTTACTTACTATAAGTAATCCAGATAACTATAGAAGTTAAAGAGACACTTTAGTACCTGTCACATTGTTAGTGGGTCTCAGACGTGAGACTCAGGGTAGTGTAACTAACTATTCAGCCACTTTCTGTACTCTTCCATTTTGGACACTTAATCAATTTTCCAATAAATTAATATCTGAACTGTTGAAAAAGAAACTGCCGAAGGGTTTATGAATTTTGATAATATCTTACTGGTTTATCATGTATTCCTAGTTGTGCCCAGGTGATCACTTCCAATAGTTCTTCCAGAGTGCCATATCCACCTAAAGGAATATAAATTTCAAGTAAATTCAGACCAAAATTGAAAATTCAAATAAATTAGTGTGTTATTAGTATTACTACCGTTATCGTATTATAATAACAAGATACAAATAGAATTTTCATTGAATATGCAGCTGCTACAATAATCTTTCTGTTGGCACATCCGCTACAAGAATCTTATTGCAACGTATAGTTGACGTTGAATGAAAGAATTAATGTGTTGAAAAATGTGGTAGACAGGAAAGAAATGGAGAAAGTGATATGTTAAATGGTGGAAAAAAAATATATACATACAATTTCTATGCGTTATTATCCACTCATGCATTTAAAAAGTCAAATAAATTGAAAAGTGATTGACTTTCACACTTTTACTATTTGAAATGGCAGATAAATTGGAGAGTTTGATATATATGTATAAAGATTAAGGTAATGTTTGGTTACGTAATAAAAATAGGGATACAAATTTTCTAAATGAGTTTCATATATAATTTTATATGTAAAGTTTATTTAAAAATTTTTTATCTCATTTTTACTTCCCAAATAAATATACCTTGGGGTAGAGAATATAGCAAATCATGTAACTAATTGGTGAATTATCAAACGAATTCAAGTATTACTAATAAAAAATTAAGATGGATATGAAAAGAATTCGCCATAATTATTTCACTTCTTTTAATTAGGTTACAATATTCATGAATTTGATATCCAAGAATAAATTCCTTTTTATCAAAATAGACCATGCATTTTAGATTTTTTTAAAAAAATAAGAAAATATCTCTTTCCAAAGTTTTTGGAAACTACAATAATAGGCTACATCATTTGAGTCTTAATGGTGTAGGAGAAAATTCATAGCGCAGAAAACAGTCAAAATCTGTGCCATCCCATCACATACACTACACGTGCATCCATAATTCACATAGCAAGTGGAAAAAGAGAGAATCATTAAATGAACTGAAAGATATGTATTGATAACTAGTGTCTTAAGGTACTTAGCTAATGCCTTCAATGATAAAAAAAATTTAATACTTTTCAATATATTAAATGTATCAATAACTTCAAAATTTCTACTTTGAAAACCTTAAAAGATCACAAGCTAAAGAGATGAAAAACCTGGCAAGGCAATAAATGCATCGGCTTGTCGAGCCATTTCAGCCTTGCGTTGGTGCATCCCCGATACAGCTCTCACTTCGCCCACAGTCTCTCCTGTAATCTGAACCCATTTTCACCACATACTTTGTCAATTAATATTTCTACCACTTTATTTATCTATTTATTTATTCTGTGCAGACATAATTTATTAATCAAACATGAGAGTGCACTATCATTATATTTTTCTGAAAAATAAAGACAAAAATAAACCTCAATACCTCTCTTGGCATTAGAGTCTTAGGAATCACACTGCAAACAAAAAGGAATAAAGAATAATTCTTGGTTAGATACTATTCATTATAGATATTTCATTCAATATAAAATATATGTAAGATTGTGTGATTCACTATATATATATATATATATAATCATTCAATCATATATTTTTAATATTAATAAAATATATTTTAACTCTCATTATACTCCACAACTTCAAAAATTATATATGTAGAATAGATTAATTTAGTTAGATGATATACGATAATAAATATTGAGTCGTCGTTGAATGAAAATGTCTAGAAAACCAAAAATAATTCTAAACAATAACACGGTTCATGTATCAACTGATCAACATCACGAGTGTCGAAAGTGACATATGAGGAGGGTGGAGCCGAGAGATGTAGTTACCCTAACACGTGGCGTCCACCATCAAAGGCGACTTGTGAGATTAGGCCCATCAACCCAATGCTTCCTCCTCCATAAACCAAGTCGATGTTCCTCTCCACCTGCATTCAATTTATCATTATATTTCTTACAGCATGAATATCAATGTCTAAACTAAAGCCTAATTAGTTATTCACATATATGGAGCATATATTACAATTATAATGATAATATAAGAAAACACCCCAAGGGGACAAAATAATTAGCATATGCTTTATATATGAGTTGAAATCTTCTATCAAGTTTTCTGTCAATTTCACTATTCTTTCAATCGGGATTTAATATATATATATATAATATTTTTACACTGAGCACCAATATAATTTTATAAAATGAGAAATCATGGTGAAATGGTTGTAATAGTAGCCAGATAATTATCTTCTATGATTTATCGTTTTGGTTTGTGAAATTTTATTTGTTCATGAGAATTAAATTATTTTCTTAAAGCAATCATTATTTCATAATGATCAAAGTTTTTATTTATTTGGAGAACAAAGAAAGAAACAGGAAATTGAGAGAAGGAATAGAATCCTTTTGCATACATCCGATCATCAAATTAAATTGGTGAGAAGTGTTGACAAATTGATTACCAGTTGTTGTCCGAGTTGAATAGCAGCGAGTTGGTAGCTGGGGTTCTTTCCGGGACTGGTGCCACAGAAGACACAGATACGCCTAAACCTTGATTTGATGGGTTGTGCTTGAATCTCTAATTCCATAATAATAAGTTAAAATTACAAGCTTATGCCTTTTGGGTGAAGAGTGTGTATTAGTATAATGAATGAAGGTCAGGGTGAGAAAGGGGCAGAGAGAATAGAATATGAAGCAAATTAAGGTGTTTGTTGTGCTAAGTGCTAACTCATAAGCAAGCAAAAGCAAAAATTAAAGGAAAGCAGAGGAAGAGAGGGAGGGAGCAAAATAATCTTTTTAGAAAGCAAAATGCCCAAAAAGTGAGTGAATGAGTGAGTGAGTGAGAGGAATTTGAGAATTGGTATCAGTGGTTCTTTTAAATAACATGAGAATCGGATCCATCTCCTATGCTATATAGTGACCACCCCCCCCCCCAAAAAAAAAAAAAACACGATAATATCGCATATCAAGGTCCCTCTATGCATCACATCTTACATCATCTCTCTCAATTTATCGTCTCTTCTCGTGACATTTAATTTCCTCGTAGCTTGAAGAATCTGGTTCACACTCCGATTATGATTTTATTTTATTTTTTTCATCTAAACTTTTGGACTATTATTTGGAGCTAGCAAACAATTTCGTTGCTTGCATATATATTAAAGTTATGCTCTTATCACCTAGAAATTTGAAATTATGTTGTTTGAGTATGAAAAAAAATTTAGTGTGACTATGTTATCCATAAAACAAAGCTAAATATCTGCAAAGTAAAGGGTATAACGAGATTAGTTGAGTTGGTCATGGATTGAATCTGACCTTAAAATAAAATGAAATTCTATTCTCAAACTTATTCCTAAAAAAAAAAAATACTACTATCGATCGATTTTTTTACTTTTTTTTTTCTTTTAAAAGTGAATCTAAGATATTTGTTGTCAGAAATAGTGATTAATTTCCTCAAAGAATAGAGAGTGTAAAATTTATAAACGTGGATTTTATTTTTAATCATGGAATTCTCTTTATATATATTGTCAAAAATCAAACTACTAATTAGATATTTAAGGAGCCTAGTAATTATACTAATTATCGATTTCTTTATTTGTTTTTATTGTTGTTAAAAGTCACGGCGGTGTGATGGCCATTATAAGAAAAAGTACTAGTTTGGTCAATTAATCAGATGAGTAAAAACTTAACTACCAGTGTACAAAAGGAGAAAAACTTAACTACCAAAAAATAAACCATTTACTTCGCAATATATTAAGAAGTTTTGCTTTGCGACGTCGAAAGGGCGATGCAACTAACACACGTAAAACATGCAGCAACATGAGGTTATTTTATTTTTTTCACCAGTAGAAGTTTGATCAGTTACGTACTGATTAATATAAGTTGTATTTATAGAGAAAGGATTTGCGTTTAGGCTTTAAGAAATTATTATTTGAAAAATACATAGAGTGTGTTTTTTCAGATGGAAAAATTCATATATAATGTTATTGAGGGGGAGAGACAAAATTAAAACAAAAATAAAAGGGACCTACTAAAATAGGAACTTAATTAGATAGTACTAGATGCCTTTGGTTGCAATCAATACGACAAAGTATGAACAAGTTTGGTGAGATTTATGGAATCTCCTGTTCTCTTTTGAGGACGGATTCTGAGAGCTCAAGCATCCCTTAAAAAAAGAAATTAGAATTTATAATTTACTTCTCCGTTACTGCACTTGATTTTACCAATCAATGAAAGACAAGGTGGCAATTTGAGGTTTCAATAATAATTGACCCAAGACATGCATCTTTCAAAAAATAAAATTCGCGCACATTAAAAAAAAAAAAGGACGTATCAGTATCATCTACGTAAGGCTCCACTCATCATATACTAATTTTCTTTTCTTGAAAACTCATATAACCAGCTCCTTAAATATCTAATCAATTGCTTGATTGCTAACAATATGCATAAAGAGAATTTTATAGTTAAGATAAAACTCATATTTATAAATTCTATATTTAAAAGGGATTAAGACTGAATGGTGAATAAAAAAGAAAAAAGGTAGAAAATTCTGATACATTACCTAATTAGGCCAGCCAATTTACGTGTATGTCGTTGTCTACATGAATATAAGGGGAATGTTTTAGGAATATTCCACCCCTCTTATTTATTAAATCATATAAAAATTCATATATCCATTTAGCTAAATGAATAAAATTTCATCCTTTCACAATTGCAATTGATCACTGTGGATCACTGATTCTCATTTTCTTCCAAAAGTAGCTGCTTTTTTGCGGTCCTTCATCCGCTTTATATCTCTTATGAGTTATTCCAACTGAACCTGTTCAAATAATTTTTAAAAAAAGAGTTAAAAGAGATGGAGAAAGAAAAAGACATGCTGATGCAATCTCATTTTCTCTCATAGTTTCATTCATAGCCTTCTATGTATTCGTTAAGCCTTTTTGAAAATATTCTTCCATTGAATAAGTCAAATTTCCATTTCCTTGGACTCTATTCACACTATGATGTTTGATAGGGCTAGATGTGACTCTCATGGCAATTAACTTCTTTTTGGGTGCACTGCAAAACTTATTATTTCTAAGTGGGATTAATTATTTCTTTTGATTTGTGTAAAAGTTAACATACTACATATTTAAACGAAAAAAATTATAGCTAGGTTTTAATGAATATGCATTGAAAAATTAGTCAAATTTCAATAAATAACTAAAAACTCTTATTTTTCAAAAATTGAAACTTAAGATAAAAAATTGTAGTTAATGGACTGGTCATCATCATTTTAATAATATCTCTGTTTTAAATCACCGTATTATTTAAGACTGAATTGAAAGTATGTGAGACCCATCATTTAGCTCTTTTTTATTTAGTAGAGAGGGCAAAATATCCCCAAAAAAAACCTAAAAGAATTAAAAAGAAAGAGACGCACTAGTTTCCAAGAAACTTAATCGGTTGCTATAATATATATATATATTCATCATAGGAAAAATAATTTCCAAGAAACTTAATCGGTTGCTATAATATATATATATATATTCATCATAGGAAAAATAATTTCCAAGAAACTTAGGGCTTGTTTGGTTTACTTTTTCTAATTTCCAGTTTTCAGTTTTTCAAATTTCCTTCACAAATCTGGAAAACTGAAAACTAGAAACTATTTTCAGCAAACCAAGTAGGCCCTTAATCGCTTACTATATATATATATATTCATCATGGGAAAAATGAGCTAAACAAGGAGCGAGATCATAAAACACATGAATACCAAGCTCTTGATGGGGATGTCAAAATTAAGGAACTTTAGGGCATCATCTGCACGGTTAACTTCTCTAAAATGTGACTAAAATTCAATAGGTAAATTCTGTTTCATCTCACTTGAGATTTATAGAAATCTGATTAGCATCACTCTAGTTATTGAACACTTTTTCATACTCTCTTGTCAAATTTTAGGTTTATATTACAGTCGTATTATTTCATGAGAATATAAATTAATAAAACACTTAGAATGACATTTTTATAATATTAACTGTTCCTAATTAATAAAATTATAAAAATACCCTAAAACTTCATAGAGTGGGTAAAGATATTTTTATAATTTTATTAATTAAAAACAATTAATATCACAAAAATGATATTCTGTTAAGTTTACTAACGGTGTTTTGTGAATGAGAAGTGTAACTGTAATATAAATACTTAAATTTTAACAAGCAAATGGGGTGTAAGTGTAAGGTGAACAACTAGAGAGGATGTGAGTTGCATTTCCACAAACCTCATGGGAGGTTAGTGTAATTTATCCAAATCCAATTGCATGCTACTCTCTTTTACGGTTTCCATGGCCCGCAGAATTTAGCAAAGGGTACTATGATGCATATTTTTTTATTAGGTACCATAGGTATTAAAAGTAAATTATGAAATATTCATAAGTTATTATTGTATTAATATCAAAATTAAATTTTTTTATATAGATGATTAATTTTGATGATATGGCAATATATTACATCACTATATAATTTTATGTTAGCATTATTTTTATGAATTTGACTATTAACAATTATATAAAAAATAAAAGTCATCAAATAATATATCAATACATTATCAAATACAAATGTAAAAAGCCTTTCTTTCATTGCAATATATTTAAATTAGATTTCAAATAAAATATATTAAAATTAAATTAAAAAATATTTTAAAATTAAATTCACATAGAACCTCTTAAAACTTACAAGGAGAGGTGTTTGTTTGTATAACTCATATACCCACCCATCCTTAGATATCTATTAATTAACAAACTTTCTTCAAATTCTGAAAAAAAATAATTGCATATATTTTTTTCTTCTCTTCTTTTCATTGGTGTTTAATTTGAGTGTCCCGCGCCAAAGGCTCAAATGTTTTTTTTTCTCTGTTAGGTCGTTCAACTTAATTACTCAAAAGAAATAGCATAACAACTCTAGAGATTAATTGATTAAAATATATAGGCGTTGCTGTTCAATGATTTTGGCGACCACAAACTCAAATCAAATTTGCATTCTCCACATTAATGCAAGCATGAAATAAGATATGGTTAATGGTATGATGCAAAGCAAAATCTGGGGCCCAATATTATATAATCTTCATAAACAAATTCATTATTAATAATTACAAAGCACTCACTCATGATAATTCCCACTTTCTAAGCTCATAATGCCACATGGGAAATAAAGTGGGTGGAACAAAAATTAGCTCCATATTATATACATGGAGACCCAAATTAATGTCACACAAGAGGCCAAGATTGCATCTTCTGGTTCTGTAATTTGATTGTTACTTTCTAATATATCCTCATGGCCAGGTGCGATAATCACTCTCAGTGCTCCATCCATGGCACCACTTTGATTGTTCTTTGTTACTTCCAATTTCTTTTCAATCAAATAATAAAATAGTACTCTAAAAACTTCAATTTTTTTTAATGAATCAAATATATTCACCGTTAAAAATAATAACTTATCCTCTCAAAGCATTGAGCTCACAAACGTAAATATTATCTCTAATCATAAGATCCTCTCTATAAATATTGTTATGAATCAAATCTCTGATTAGATGTTTAATTAATTATGCTAGGACTCATGATTTCTAATAACTTCAATTTCGTTCTAAAAAAACCATGTGATATTGAGTGCTTCGTATAATAATAAATAAAATTGAATCTTCCACGCATCAACTCAAACTTATCCAATCCTGAACTTTCCCCACAATCTTATCTAATTTGGGTGGCTGTTGCCTCGTGCTTCGTTGCAGGCTCTTACTTAAGCTTCTGTGTCATCTTTTTCTTATTGCTTTCTTATTTATGATTAAAGAATAAGAAAAATCCTAGTCCACCATTGTGAATTAGTGATTTGTGAATATGTAATATAATAATACCTGCAATACAAATTAAATAATTAACGACGATACTTATTTCTTCGGTATAATAATTCTCATAATCATAGCATAAAAAATGATATTTCCTAATCTTAATTAGCGAGTTGTTGTCTCCAACAGGCAAGGACACATATATACCGCTGTTCTCAACAGCTAATATAAACGTGTAGCTCTTTTCACGCATGCCTCGCATAATATACGGATTATTGTTTACAAATCTAATTCAGGGAAGGTCGTTGACTATACAATTAGTCGGTTTGAACATTGAATCTATAGTATTTTAAGTAATATGTGGTTCATAGACACGAAAGGGGTACTTTAATTAAGTGGTGTTTGACTAAGGTTTATTTAAATTTATTAAGGTTAAAAACGTGGTTTTAGAAGGAGATCACTAGAAATTAAGGTAGAAGGCAGTTCCATGTTTGATATTTTGGTGTGTTATTTTAGGAATGGAAAGCAAAATGCTCATTGATTATATATCATTCATTGTTTAGTATCATTATAAAGGATAACATTAACATTTTATTATAGTAGAAAATTATTTATATGCTTCTACTCATCAGTTTATTAACACATCCCCTCACAATTTTTTTTTCTGGACTTGAAGTATGAATAATTTTATCATAATAAGGGTTCAAGCTCCAAACTATTTGGTTATGAAAGATCTAATATTATATTATTAAACTATCTCTTACAAAAACTTAATCGGATGAGTAAATAATTAAAGGCACATGAATGGTTTACTATTTTATGGAAGATTGGAAGGGAGGAAGTATCTATATCAATGCAACATATTCATCCTTTTTTTATATAAAAAAGAAAAAAGCATCTCTTTTATTTCAGTGAACCGTGTTACTATAAGAGAAGTAACAAGTAACAACTCTTCATACCAAACAAAGCCTAGAATGTGGGAGAAGAAACAAGCTAACCCGTATATCTCTTAGAGCACAACGAGGGGACGCATTCCTTTGAAGTCCATTGGGCAAGAGAGAATTCGGGGTGACAGGTTTGGAATTCAATCGCTCGTTTGGATTATCTTGGGTTGGTTATGTCCCATCAACTTCCAACCACAATGCTTCTGGCTGTAGAAAGAGCCACTTGGCATGTTACCAATACATCGGTCTTCTCATTGGTGGAAAGAAGGTAGAGAGAAAAACCCTTTGCGGGTGACATGTTTTGGAAGAGCCAAAATCATAATTATAGAATAATGAGACTATTGACTATTAGGAGTGGTCTAATGGCGATAAGGGAAGGATTGGAATATTGCATGATAATAAATTATAGAAGCATTACTATTTTAACATTTAAAAATGAGTATCTAATTGAGATATTCACTCTATCATTATTAGATGCGTAAAGAAATGATTAGGGTGAGTTTGATTTCTAAAACAACTTTAAATTTTTATTTTATGTTTTCAAGTTTTCTGAATTTTGTGAAAAAAAATTAAAAATTATAAAACCTATAAAATCCAATTTTTTATTTTTTATTTTAATTTTTTTGTATTCATTTCACAAAATTTTAAAATATAAAAATTGAAAATAAAAATTGAAAGCAGTTTTCACCTTAGTGGTTGGCTTGTCAGGCAATAGTGTTATCACCTATTAGTAAACTACTTTGACACATTTTTTTTCTTTTTGATAATTATAAAGCTAAATCACCAAAATGGGGAAGAGAAAAAATTCAGCCACAAGGCTGCAAACATCCAACGCGAGCCAAGGCTAACAGAGCTATCAAAACTTACAAGACTATATCCTACATCTAGTCTTGTACCAAAACAAACACCAAAAGATAAATCATTCATTAGTCTAATGCAATTATACATTTATAACCGCAAAGCAGCAATATACAGAAGACCGCGGCAAATGGAGACAGCAGATAATAAAATAAAGTATCAGCCGCTTGCACTTGTGAGAGAAATCAGCAATATCCATCTCATCTCAGCCACAATACCAACATGCAGAAATGATTTAACAGCACATCAAGGATTCCACCATATCAGAATCTGTATATTAAAATACTCTCTCATACACTATCTACACTATCTTTCCCCTATATTTGAGCAATCACAAGTTTTATGCCATCAATTAGTCATAGCTGAAGCGCTAACACAATCATTCATTATAGAGAATACACAATCATCTTTTTTTGAAAAAAGGGAATAATGTGTACAACACTTTTATACAACACAATTATAATATTAGCCAAACAAAAAACATAAGCCCAAAAAAAATTGAACTGAATCCACTTTCTTTTTTTTTTTCACTTTTTTTGCGGCAACGTTGTAGAAAAATATTACAAATCGCTTTTTCTCCGAAAAATGAAATCCACAAACCATTAGGATTGAATCGATAAATTACCAGAAGCCATAGATTCTTTTATTTTTTGTAGTGGGAACGATGACATGAGTTCAAATCCTACCGTATTGACTTTAAGATGAACCAAGTGTAAAAAACCAGAGGCCGACGCTCCGTAGTATTTTTATTTTTGGGGTATTCAGGACATTCCAAGTATTTTCCAGGGCAGGAAATACGGGCATAGTTTTAATTGCTTTCAGATAAAAACACGAGACAGATTAACGCAAGCAATGGACATCCCAGTTAATCTAAAATAAATTCAAACCTGAGTTGAAGGGGTTTATGATTGACCACTTCCATCTATTTAATGGAAAATTGATAGAGCATTAGCTCAACTAGCACTTAAGCAATTAATAGAAATTAGTACAACTCTCAAACCTCACCTAAAAGAAATAAATAGCTATGGTACAACAATTCCCTTCAAAGCAGGACATTACTCTCTTAGGGAAAATGAATTTATCTGCGACCGTAACCAGGTGGTGGCATTGGCTTTCTATTTCCTCCCCTTCTGTCTAACAGAGAATAATGATTGGCTGAATGGTGACCATATTCCCTGGGGCTATTTGCGTCATTCCGTGGAGCCCAATTCTGGTAAGGAGCACTAGACTGTTGGTAGTCTTGTCTGTGGTGACCAGCTTGGTGGTGATGACCGGCAAATGAACCTCGATTATTCACATACCCGGAACTCTGATTATTACCTGATGGTCCATATCCATCCCTCACAAACCCACTGCCATGATCATTTCTTCGATAATGATGTGATCTAAAGTGTTGGTGGTTACTTCTTTCATAAGAATTTGGTTGACGAGGAGGAGGATTGTACGTTGACTGCGGGGGGTATGGTTGATTGTAACCATACTGTTGGGTAGGGACTGTGGGATAAGGTACAAACTGTCGTTGGCCTTGGAGGGGAGGAGGTGCCATTGGAGGCAGCATTGCCCCATATCCTGGGCGAGATTCATAATTATAGGAAGGCAATGATGGACGACCCATCGGTGCTACATATGGTGGAGGTGGTCCATTAATAGGATAGGGGTATCCATTGTTGTCAGCCTTCACCTGCAAGGAATTCACAACGAGTCTTCGTGCTGCGTCTCCAAGCTCCCGACCAGAAATGGACCCCTGAGGGTTCCTCCTGAAAATAGAAAACCCAAGCGCGAGTCAGAATTTTGGCCAGCTAGATGACAAGATTTATATGCAATCAAATGAAGAGTAAATAACAACTTCAATCAAAGCATTTTAAGTCAGTAGGTGTGTGTGTGTGTGTGTATAAGCCTTACCTCCCATTTTCCCCACGTCTCCCACCTGAATCTTCATGCCATAGAACAGGTGCAGGTTTTAGATCCCCAATAGTCACAGTCTGCACAACAAGAACAGAATTTTATTTCAGCCTACATCAACAATTTAAGTAACAGAACACATGGAATCACACTCGTTAAACAGATTGGGGTGCTGCGGTAAAAATTGAGGCCAAAACTCAGGAAGGAAACCAAAGCAAATCAAGGGAGTACAAATAAGCGGCAGCCAGAAAATCTTAATACCTTCTTTGGAAATTTAACTCCTTGTGGTGGTCGGGTAATGTGTTCATGAGGATGAGGGAGTCTGTATATCGCACATCTGAAGAACAGTGCATGAAAAAAGCAAAAAAGAAAAGGTGCACAAGCTTTCAGATCCATGAACATAAATCATTGTTCTTATGATGAAAATAACAATTAAAAGGCTTACATGACATGGTTGTCCATAATATCTTCCATGCCTTCAACAGGAGACCTGAAGATAGGAGGGCAAGGTTCTCCACCACATAAGGATATAAAACCATTCATCCCACCACTGCATGTATCCCTAAATAACATCAGAAGATAATATATGAAGGAAACAAAATGATAACACCAAGAATATGAAAATTGCAGTGGAATTCTATTACATCAATGGTTGCTTCTTTACAACTTAAATAACACTAACTCCTTACAAACCTCTAATAAAACCCACTCACATACTAAGATCTTCATAGCACACTAGTATGTTCATCTAATAATGCGGCATACATATAAACTAAATGCCTGACAACAAATAGTATTAGATAATTCCAGTATAGCACTCGCACAAACGAGATGTATTATTTTAAGGTAAGTATTGTTTTATCTCCAGGGAAAACTATCAATTTATAAGTGAAAGAAACCCAGCAATTCTGCATTCATAGACTCATTTCACAAAATCGTGTTTGATCATCAAAACATTATTAAATGCAAGATGAATAATAGAAAGGCCTCACAATTTTATTTTTTTAAACGAAAATATTGTATTCCATATGTAAAATCCATAAAAAATCAGGGGCATACTATGGCTTGCCAGAACATCATCATGAGACAAACTGTATGGTTTATGACCCTAAACACCTCGTTGGATGCAGCAAATGTTTGTTTGGTTTGTGTTTTCAATTTTTAGTTCTCCAGTTCCTCAGGTTTTGTGAAGTTCGTTATGAAAACTGTGAAAAACTACAAAATTCAGTTTTCAATTTTCATTTCCAATTTTCAATATTTCCTTTAAAATTGAAAACTCAAACCAAATAGACTCTAAAATTTTCCAAACTCAATGGTCACATATGAAATCCAAGTAAATCCATTCTCATCCAGAAAGTGTGACTGGAAAATTGCCAAGCAATATGGACTAACCTTTCTTTGGGATCAATTTGTTCTTTGACCTCAACCCGTTCACTGTCGGACATGTTTCTACATTTGTTGTCTAGTGTACTTATACATGCAGAAAGTGGATGACAGGAATTCACAAAAAGCAGGTCGAACATGATTGCATTTCGCCGCTTTTCATCCGGCTTTTATTTTAGGTAGGGTACCCAAAAAAATGAAACAAAAATCAGCATATAATGGAAAGCAAGGGGCATGTATAGGGGGTGGGAGAAAGTTAAGAAAAATGAACATAAAATGTGCATTGAAACTGAATGGAGAACAGAAGTATACTGTTAACAAGTTTTCAATTTTTTTGACTTCTGCAAGAAGACGTGCTTCATCAATAAAAGGCAACTTCGCAATACCCTACGAAGAGGAAAGGTGATATTATGAACAGCTGTTATCGTGTCTGGAAAATAGACAAGAAACAAATAGAAGACAACTAAATGAGGAACGAACCTGCCAAGCATACCGTTTGCCATTCATGTCCACTTCAAAGTCTGATACACAATAAAAATTAATTAGGGGAGAAATACATTAGAGAAAATTGTAGGAGTTAGGGCGTGATTTGTTGGGGTGAAAATCGATGGGGGTAGAATTCCACGGGTAAGCAATTATAGACAGCGCTCATCCATGGAATTTTTACCCCCATTTCTACCTGCCAACAAAACATACCCTTACTTTAACAGTTCAATCTATTAAGGGCATACCAATTGGATAAAAATCAATTATTGGTGAGTCTGGATCAATCATAAGCTTCCTATATGGCTCAGGTAGTGCATGTGAACTGCAAGAAAATCATAGTTTGCATCTCACTTTAACTATAATTAGTTGCAATTAAACTTAACAAATCAAAAGGGATAGCCAGTAAACCTTGCAGCAGGAAAAACACCAAGAAGTTGGTCAAATGGTTTGAATGGGGTACCCAGTGTAAAGCTAATATCAAGCTTCCCAAGGTCCTTGAGATCAGATGCAAAGGGAGCATAATGATAAGGATAAAACCTGTTTTACACCAAAATAAATAAAATTAAATTTAGATCGATGAAAATAGAACAAGGAATGCTTGAGACTGCAACCTGAATGAAGAAGACATACAAATATCACAGATATCAAAAGTAAAAAGGTTTCTTATCCTTTCCCCGGTTGTGCTTTCCTTCTCTTTAATAAAATATCCTTTTATATAAAACAGATGTCAAAATTGGCACTCATCATCTAAAATAGGGTTACCAGAAGTTGCACATGAGAGGCAAAAGAAAGCCAGCCCAAGAACAGATCCAACACACCACTCAAGAAAACTGAAAAAGAAACTCACCATTGCCAAGAACAAACACCTTCGTAGTAATAGTGCATCACCCAACATAGGCCTTCGGTATATTTCGAGACCTAAATGATAAAAATGCTATAAGGAAGGGTAGATACCCATATAAATCAAAATCAGCAACAACACTTAAAATGGTCAACTTACAACATCTCTCCGTATCATTTCAAGTTCCTCAGGAGTTTTGGAAGAAAATTTCTCCTCATAATACCTCTCCTTCCAACCTGGTTCTCCCAATTTGATCTATTAAAACAAGAAATATACATGAAATCTGTTAAAGCAACGAGTATTAGCTACCAATGGAGTAAAATAAATACTTGAAGGAAATAAGTTTCAACAAAAAAAAGGAACGCAATATAAGAACCACAATTACAAGCGCTCTATAACAGATATCATCCATCCCAAAATAACAAGCTATAGCCTACATCCAAAAAGAATTTGAAAGATCATCTTGCCTATTTCAATTCCAAAATTAATGCGGCAACCTTAATTGTACCATAAATAAGGCATGAAGAATCTTGAATTCTGCACTAACTATAACTGACAACATCCAAACACAAATTCATTGAAAACAGGAATTAGCATTTAGCCAATAACCCCCCACCCCAAACCCGAGAGAGAGAGAGAGAGGGGGGGGGGAGGGAGGAGAGAGAGTAAAGGACAAAACATATCCATAACGGCAAAAGGAAAATTTAAAAGGCTTCATTCAGTTTGGTCCTTAACATTCAGGTTCTGTTTTAGTAACCAATCAGAATATTTTAAGCAATGTCTCTAGTTTATCATCATTGTTCAACACAGTCCCTCTAGCAATCAGCTTATGTCCAAAATAGACTGCAAGGAGCTTATATAGCTGATGTCCCATGATGAATGAAATCTAAATTAGAAAGTGATGTTCAGCACATGACACTTACCACCATACTTTAGCTCCAATTAGCTAACAAGCAGGACCCAGATTCACCAGGTCAGTATGGACATATTATCTGATATTAGCTATGCATGTACCCAACAGTCTAATTTAAGATGCAACTGATTTGACAGAATATACTGAACACAAATAGTCAAGTAAGGGACTCAACTGACAACATTAAAAATAGGAGGCAACATGAATACTGCATAACAAAAATTTAGAGATTAATTAGGCAACATGATAATTTGCTGCATCCTTTATAAGTTCACCTTTTCCTTGGCTATTTCTTTTACAGGAAAGCTATCTTGTCAATGTCTACATAATTAACATTCTGAAATCACAACTCTAACAAATCCATTGATCTAAGTTACATGGTTTTAACTAATACAATTACCAAGATCAAGCTTGATCGATGGGTATGGGAGAACTATTAATTTAGGAATAAAAAAGACTAAATCTGATATTAAAACTTGACCTGATATTCATTGGACGGATCATTTGCATGTTACACACTGAATACAAATTAAACTGCAAGAATTAATAAATAGCAACACACCATACTAAACACAATATACCAAATCTGAAAATCACCTTGTCCTCTTCAGCATTTTTCGAGTTGAATACATCAGACTTCTCACGAAGTATGCCCTTCAGTTTTGCTTTCAAGTCGTCTTTGTTATCTTGAAACTGACGAAAAAAAAAGAATACAAACTCAAAAACAAGAACAGAAGGAATCACCAGCTCAATGTAGAACACCTAAAATAATAATAACAATAATAATATTATCACAAAATAAGAAAGCACAATTTCAACTCCTTGCCAGGCTCATAGCCAGTCATAGGTTAGCCCAAATATTAGTTCTAAAGAATGCCTCTCCAGAAGCAAGAAAACATACTTCTAATTCAAGATTATTCTCAGCTTCAACGATAGCAGCAGCGACAGCTGCCCCTGAAGATATCCTAGCAACTTTATGAGGAGGCCCCTCAGACGCACACTTATAGTCTTTTCCAATAGGTGTGGATGCACAGGAATCATGACGTCCGGATTGTTGATATGGTGAAGGCGTTGGAGCTGAAGCAAGACGAGAACCATGGAATCGTGACACTGCAACTAGAGACTCTGGTTGAAATTGAGGCTCGGAATCATCCCCTCTTCTTGCTTGTGCCTTCTCCCGCTTTATTCTTTCTGCTTGTCGCTGAAGATGTAACAATAAATACAAAGGAATTCATCAATTCAGAGCAAACGGTAAATTACCTCTTTCAAAGAACAGCAAAAATGACATAGGAATGTGAACTTTCATTTTCTTCCCCACTACCTTCACATAGTACCAAGCTGGAAAATGTGACAAAAATAACAATTTTCCTCAATGGTGTGACATACGCCCACAACCCTTGGGCATAAAACCATGATCACACACAACAAACTCTACCTTCTTCCCCAAATGCAGAAGAGATGCAACCAGACACAATTGAAGAGGCAATAATCAATAGAGCGAAGCATAAAATAAAATTTTATAATTCAAAAATACATTAAAACATCTGAGTTATTTGAACTTCTAGTATCATACATCAAGACAATTTCACAACAGTAAAGTCTCACATAACAAAGCCCTGGGGGTTCCTTCAAGACCAGATTACATGTAATACATGAATACTATATTTACAGTATTTGACCATTCATCAAAGCCAACTGCAGGTGAATATGAGTAATAATATAACATTCCAAGCTGGACAGACCTGATGCAACCGTGCTCTTTTCTGGAATATGCTATCTTCATAAGCTCCAACAGCCTGAATAAAGTGCTCCACTCTGCTCAAATTTGGCTGAGAAAAGCAGGGACAAATAGACAAATGATACACAGACAGTGACAGGTCATACCATTGGAATATATCAAACAAATTACCATCAAATACCTTGCTTCCATTGGTTAAATAACCACCCAATGTGGGGAACTCCTTCTTGTATACGGCCAACAGCAAGTTGATTGCACCCTATAGAATGACAAAAAAATGAAATAATTTTAAAAATATAATCACTCACCTAACCTAGAGCAGCATATATTCTTGAGATACATCCAGATCATCTGATCATGCATGCACGTCTAAACCCCCCCTACAGTGTTCTTTTGGCATTAGATACATAAAATCAAAAAATTAATGTTCCTCAATCTGAACTTGAGAAATGGGGTTGCTTGCTTCAAGCTCAAAGTGCTTTTCATGAGAAGGCATGTTTAAAGATATTAAGGGCCTGTTTGGTTTGAGTTTCCAATTTTCAGTTTTCATTTTCAATTTTTCAGATTTTGTGAAGGAAATACTCAAAATTCTAAAAACTACAAATTTCAGTTTTTAGTTTTCATTTCCAGTTTTCAGTATTTTCTTTACAAAATATTGAAAACTGAAAATAAAAATTGAAAACTAAAACCAAACATGCCCTAAATTATCTTAAAACTAAAGCATTTTTGGCAACAAAGTCTTGTGTAAGATAAAAGAAGAAACCATCATATCCGCAGCTGGCCCAAATTGTTCATTACTTATCAAAAACCAAAGGCGGCTCCAAAAATGAAAAACCCAACCTCCCACAATAAATTCCAGTCAAGGAAAAAACACCACAAATTAATGCTTAAAAAATAGAAAACCAGTCCTGAAATATGATTCCCAAATCACATACAAAACATGAAAGATAGAGAAAGAAAGAACAAGAGAACTAGAGTACCATACCTCTCGAATCTCCAGCGTAGGCATATGTGGTAGGAAATCATTGCCAACAAAGAAACACATGAAGATAAAATCATCCACAATGCGTTCAAAATCAATCTCAAAAGGAGGATTTGGTATTCTCATCTCATACTCCAGATATTCCCTCAGAGTCCAAATGTTGAGGAACTACAAAATAAATATAAAGAAGTGAGAACTAGAACTTAAGCTCAATCAATCCAAAACTACATTGTCACATGAAATTAAAGAATTAAGAGCCACTGAAACAATCTATCACAATTCCTGACCTGATAGGGCTTTTTAGCCACAACAGCATCTCCTTTTTCATCAAACTCTCCTGCCTTCCTTTTTGCCCTTCCTTCACAGTCTGCAGCCACATGACCCATCTGACCACAGAGGAAGCATTTGTCTTGTCCAGGAGTAAAGACAACCTGCAAGGACCCATTATTTACAAAAGCTTCAATCACTATCAAAGTCTGGTGGAAAGAAGAGAAACCCAAAAAAAAAAAAAAGCATACAAAATAATAACAATCATTCTTCATTGTCAACATCATGTAATTATTTTACTATGCTGGTATGCTCTAATTCACAGATTCACAATTAAAAACAAAAAACAAAAGCATTAGTCACAAACCTCTCTAAGAATTGAAAAATGGACTTCATGGGTAGCCAAAGCCAACATAATCAGATCAGCATCCTATCATAAGACAATTAATAATAAAAACCAGTTAATTAAGTCCATGATTCAAGGGGAAAACAAATGACATTGAGTTCCAAGTCAAAAGGAAGTTGAATTTTAAAGAATACCAAAATATTGGAATTGGAAGAAAGATATATACCAAACCATACAGGCAATGTCGTGTATTTGGATCAAAACCTTTAAGATTCCTCTGCAGGCGAATATAGGACATAATCTTATGCTCCCCTTCGCCTGGAACATTAGCATCAGAAAGAATAACCTTCAGGGGGAAAAAATGTAGCATTAATATTGTCCTCTTTACAAAGACACACATAAACAGCAGCCAGACAATATAGGAAGAGCATGCTTGATACCTTAATATTCTGCCAACCAGGGTCATTGTTCAACCTAAGATGAATATAATACTGAAGCGCAATTGATAAAACAGCCATAAATTCAGTTCCTGGAGTAATGACATTTGAATCAAAAGTCTGGGACTCTTCTTTGGGAGGTAGTTTCCTGCCCTCCCTCTCAAATTCCTCCCTTAACCTGGCTTCTTCAAGAGCCTATCAATCACAAAAGCGAAAAGATGACCCAAATAAAAAAAGGCAAACCACAATAGTTCAAATAATTCATCATTTTCTTAAGACATGAAAACTTGCCCACATAAACATACTCATCAACAACATTTAATAGCTAGCTACATCATCCACAAAAGAAGGGATGCAAGCAAAACTACAACAGCACCTCAAGGGAATCCATAGCAGGCCCGTCTCCTGCTCAATGGACATCTCAAATTCTTACTAGTAGATACATTCACCACAAAACAGAAAAATGATTTTGGACAGTCATAGTACAAACATACTCTAGACACTAGAGTGATAATAAAAGGTTAAATATTCAAGAGTAATCAGAGGATTGTCGGGTTTCAAGCATTCAAATGGCAACTTGTAATGTATGGTATCCAAACTATCCAATATCCATGGCAACTGCTAGAAACTAAGTACTCCGAAATAATAGTGTCAAAACTCTAAACTCCATAATGCATCCCAAACAGTCAAATCAACACAACACCAAACAAACGGAAATGGAACACTTAGCAATTAGCATCATCACATACTGCCTCAGCTGCATCTTTGGCTGCTCTAAACCGCCTCGACCGTTGCTGATTCATCTTAGCCCTTGGCGCAACACCATCTACAATTGTTATAAAAACATAAGTAAATAGATAAAAACAAGCTTCAATAACACACACAACTCCACACAAACAAAAAAAAAGTGAAAATCAAATAAACACACACCAATGGCCATGTAGAGCAGCTTCCTAGGCCGTACCATAACAAACAGCCTGTCAATGTAATCAAACATGCACTGAAACACCTCAGCAAACGACGTCGGAGATGGCTGCACAAAAAAAAAAAAAAAAAATACCGATCACTTCAAAATCCATATAACCGAATTCACTACCTCTCAGAATCTCAACTGACACAGATTAACAAATCCTAACATGATGATTTCTTCAATTTATCCAAATCCTAATTAAAAAAAAAAGAAATTAGAGAGAGGTTAGGGTTATAAATATATATTACCCTATCTTCGGGGTGAAAGCAAGGGTGAATGATTCCGTTCATGTCGAGGTAGAGGTTATCGTATTCGATGTTGTTAGGGTTCTTCTTGCTCGTGTCCACCGGAATCTCGATTCCGTCGAAAACCACCGGTTCCTCCTCCACCGCGTCCACCACCACCATCGGATACTTCTCAGCCAGCCACCGGTAAAACGCCGGAACTCCCATTCTCTCTCAATTTCTCCAAACAGGAAAAAAAAATGGAAATCCCTAAGAAAAAAAATGAAGAAGCAATGAGAGCGACTACAGGACGCAGTCATTTTAGAACAGACGAGGCAGCCTCCAATTTGTAATGATCAAGAGCAAAAAATGCTTACCACTGATCCTCTTTGCTCCAACAAGGCACTTGGGTTCGCTGGTCCTCTTCTTCGTCCTCCAGCAAATGAGCTTGCTACCTGCTTCCAAAAAAATATGTAGCAATAAACCCAAATCCAGCAGTAATAATAATAATAATGATTGGGACCAAAATGAGCTTCAATACAAAAACGAACCGTTTAAAAAACACGATCCTAAAAATATGTCAAAACAAGACAAACACATCTAAAATCATGACACTTGCATTTCATGACAAGGAAACATATCTCCACATCTACCTCATTACTTTATACATCAATTCAGGAATAGAAAGGTAAGTATAAAAGAAAGTGTGCATTTAATGATGCTCAACTATCATCAATCTTCTCTGGAATGATTCTTCTGCAAAAGACTTTTCTGTGGTTGACAAGTTGCTGACAAGCCTTAAAAAGTGTTATTTTGTACTTAACTCCTCATAGGTAGCCATCTAATCCTACCAATGGAGGGGTCACAGTCCACATACAAAATTACACACAACACAATAAAGGAATTCAATAAGGAAACACCCTCTCAAACAATGAAACAATCCTCACAAATAATGAAAACCCTTTTCTTCGTCGTCTGGCAAATGAGCTTCCTACCTTCTACATCCAATTTGGAACTCTGCAAAAGATTGAAGAAAAAGCTAGCTTCTGCATTAATTTATGCAAACGTTCCTCACTTATTGTATTTATATGGACTAAACATAGTTAAACAAGAGGTTGGAGACAATATCTTTGAATTTTAAACCAGCAAGCAGACACACAATGCTGTGGTTGTTGACTCTGACAAATATGAAGAAATTTTCGTTCCCAATTTTCTAGTTACTCGAAAACAAGGACTTTGATCAATATGCATGAGGTAAACCAAAAAAAACCCACAAGAATTGCATAGTCATCATTCATCAAGCCATCACAACCCAAAATACTAAAGAAACTATAATGTTAATTGAAAAAGCAAAATCAAATTAACTAACTCGAACACTTCAAAATTCAGTGATAGACTCTGCAATCATGTATATGCAACACCACAATAATCAAAACCAGATACATCAACCAAAATCTCCAAAAAAAAAAAAAATTGCCCTGATTGAATTCAGTTACTCCAATATCTAACAACACAAACCAGCAACTTCAAAATCAAACTATGAAAATTAGCATGTTAAAATCAATTAACTAGAAAAAAAATCGATCTCCAACAATACAAACAAGCAACTATTCCACAATCAAAACCTAAAACCGAAACAACAAGCACTCAAAGGAGGATTAACAAAATAACACAGCAAAGTTTAAAAAGTAAAACTCACTTTCAAAGGCGAACAACGACGAGACGGCGGCGGCGAGGTGAGGCAACAGCAGCACGGCAGCGCAGCGTTGTGGTCCTCCCTTTCTTCCCTCCCCGGCTTCCCCTTTTCTTTCTGTTTCTCTCTGTGATTGGGATGAAACGCAATCTGAAACGCAGAAGCTGAAGCTATGAGCTAAGCTGAAGCTAGGCGGAGGGCGACGCAACTGAAGGCGGTGGCTGCGAAACGTACAAAATCGCCGGCGACTGTGGGTGGCGAAGTGGAGGGCGATGCGTGCGGCTGCGGATGAAGACCCCTGCGGTGGCAGACGGAGATACAGGGGTGGCGTTTACAGGAGATGAAGAAGATTGGGATTAGGGTTCCGAACTTCCGCGATGAGAGGCAAGAGATGAGACAGTGATGGGATTATATCTTCAGGTTGTAGTTTGAAAATTTAAGTAAGGGTAAAAGAGTAATTTTAATTTATAATACACTCAAAATACTTCAAACTGGGGGAACCGAAAATCAGGGAAAAACAAGGATTTAAGAGGCTATTTAGACACCCTCAAATTCCTCCCTTTATCTATCTAAAAACTCACAAACACATATGGATCCCCTATTGTCTTACCCTCCCTTCCCTTCTCCCCCAAACCCCACCTCGCAAACAGAGCCTAAAAGAAGAATCGAAGAGATCAGAATAAGTAAAGAGAAAAGGTTTAAGAGAGATTTGATTTTTCCTGTTAAAAGCCTTTTTTCGTCTCTTTGAAGGGTTCAGACTTTGAGTTTTCATTTTTGTGGAAGATGAGAGAAAGCATCGTTGTTTTGGTAGAGTGGATCTCTTCCTTTTCTGGATCTCTGTTGGTTTAAGGTTTGTATGTGGAGGTTGGTGTTGTAGTGTGCGGGTGTGTGGTGATGAGATGAATGTGGGTGCGTGTGGAGGTTGGTATTAGATACGTGTTGATTTCAGAAAAAAATTTGAAACCAATACTAGGAGATTTGGAAAAATAACCGGACTTGAAAGCAAAGGAGTTGAAAATATAATCGGGCTAGAAACAAATATTCATTTTGGTTAGGAGATATCAAAGAGGTAGTTTTTTTTAGAATCTTCTTTATCTAATGATGATATAGATGACTGTACGTTATAATAGATTGGCTTTTACATGTAAATAAAAATCATCATATATAAAATGAGATTTATTTTTCTTCTTAAAAGGAATCTATTTTTCAAATAAATCAGATTTTTTTAATAGAAATGCAATTTCAAACAAAAAAAAGATCATATCATATTTTTAATAAAACAATAAGTGATAAATAATTTGATTTAATTACTAATCATCCTTTCTAATTACACTAGCTATTCTAGTTAACTTGTTTTTTTTTTATAAAAACCAACAAGAATGCTCCGTGACAGAAGGTTGAGAAATTCTTGATATCACTTATTCACGATTTTCTACTAAAGAAATCGAAGGAAGAAAAAAAAAAGAAATGTAAATGAACTAAGCAGCCTCTCTAGATCAATGATTTTTTTGGTAAGATTTTATGCCTGTTATACACCATTTATTTATCAAACTATTGATGCTAATATTATCAATAAAGCCATACAGAAGAAGTGTAGTAATAAAAAAAAAGAAAATGAGGACTTAATGATGATTAGCAATTAAACTAAATAGTTTATTTAAACTCTTATATAAAAGTAATTTATGAATAAGTTATTTTATACTTAAATATATAATAATTAAAGTACTTATTTTTAGAGCCCGTTTGGATACTGTAATTTCTGATTTTTTTCTAACTTTTTAGAAGTCAAAACTCATAGTTTTACATTTTGTCATATTTAGTTAGACAACTTATTACTTCTCTAAAAGTTATTTTCAGTGCTTTTTGAAAAGTTAAAATATTCAGTTTTTTAAGAAACACTTTGTAAAATACTAAAAAGAAGCACTTTTATTATTACTAGCGACTCAACAAGCATTGCTGTGTCTGTCGAGTCACATTTTTTATTGGTATTGGTTCGTGAAAATGAAAAGAGAAATACGTGGATAACTATCAATTCGCCTTTTTTATCTTTTGGAAATTATTATAATTAATGCTAAATGTTACATATGATAATTTCACCAAAATAAAATAAATATTTAAATATAATGTAATATGTCCAAATATCAAACAAAAAAAGAGTAAAAGAAATTAGTATTAAATTCAACACTCAATGCATTTTCCAAACTTATGTAACATTTTCTTCAAAGATCATTCCAATCATACTTAATGATACTCAGATTTAATTGGGAGACCATAAAATGATCGAATATTTAAAATATTCTTCATTTTTCTGTAGCACAAATTGAATAAATCTATTTACTATCCAAAATAAAAATTTCTATAACGATTGATTCTGTTACAAACTCCAACAAAACTGCACTGGCAGCAATAGACATGTAAAACATGCTGAAGATGCTAAGAGGCGCAGATGCAAAGGAGTTGCTCAATTGAATTTGAAACCGTTCTCTTTGTCATTGTTTCCATCCTTCAAAAGTCGAACTGAAATTCAACCATGGTTCCTTCATTCCACTGACACCAATTCGATGGCTCAATATATATTTGAACATGGGACACACATAACCAAACACTAAAGCAACAAAATAGTGAAAATACATTGGTGAGTTAAAAGGTAAACCCGCAACTACTATCAAACAAATGATACACAAACAAATATTGATATATACACAAATTCCCAGGAAATAGAGGCATTAGCATGAATATAAGTTTAATATAATGGTTACAAAAAAACATATAAGTGTGACCAAATTATAGTAGCCGATATGGTCAAGTGGCCTTATAGAATTTTATAGATAATATGGATACTATACATCACAGAACAATTATCATAGCCTACTAAAGAACAACTCACTCCATACTCATCCGTTGGAAATGTCTGCTATAAACGTCTCTGCAGAACACCAGCATGTTATTGGTCTAGCTATAGATGTCAAAATTGGTAAGTCCTCATTATAACACGAGTAAATAAGAAAAATCATAGAAAGATAGAATAGAACTTCCTTTCAATTTTTCTAGTCTGAATGCCTTGGTCATTAATGATTAAGTGTCTCAATTCCTTTGTTTTTAGCGTTGCTTCTTTTTGTCTGTTAGTTGACTTGCAAACCATCACTTCCTGCTAAATGTCTAGCATCAATGCCTTTTCCATTTGTTGCTTTGAGATATATGCAATGGCAATGTTGCTTAGCTTAGCACCAAAAAGGAAAAAGAAACAAAAATTGAAAAAAAAAAAGATTGAAAAGGGAGTTCTTGCTTGAATGAACTATGACATATATGAGGTGAGGTGCAGCATTCTAATAAATTTGACATTCTTCACCATAACTGAAAAATGAGTCTTCAATAAATGTCAAACTTTGTTCAAAAGGGTCTTGACTCCATACGCTAAATACCCAACCCTTCAACATAGTCCAAAATGAAATAGAACCCATGTTTGACAACATAAAGGAATGACAATGAAGTTCCAGATTTTAAAAAAAAAAAAAAAAACCCAATGAGCAAAGATAATTCTCATTATGACTCCTATTACCTTTTATGTCCATGATGTTGAGGATAGTCTTTTTCACCCCTCTTGGAGCACTAAACCCACCATAGGTCACATTTTTCCAACAAAAAGGCCTTAAAATTGAAGCCTGAAAGCCACCATCGCTCACCTTTGCAACTGAAAAACACAGTCTTTGCCAAAATATAAAGGAGCTCAGCAAATAAAATAGACAAAAGAAAAAGCCTACAGTGAACATATGAAATTAAGTTAGACAAAATTTTAAGAAACAGACAAAAGGAAAAAAAAAAAAAACAAATAGTTGCATTGCTGTGTGTGCTTGATATGTGCCAAAGTCTCTCCATCTGGTAGGGGTGTATTTACATGCTTACAACATTGGGTGAGAAAACTGGTACGAAGGTGGATAAGAAAGTTTAAAAATTAACTTTATTGAATGTTATCCTTGGGAATATTCAAATTTCTAACCTTAGCACCCTTGTTAGATTTAAGCACAAAATTTCTATCGTATGCAACTGAACTAAAGATATAACTTTAGTAGAATAAAAAAAATCAGTCTGGCAGAATTCAGCAACAATGTCATGGTTGCACAGATTTCACCTTCTTTTTTTTTAATTACAAAGAGTATACAATTCAAATTTTTAGCAATTAAAAGAAAGGGAAAAACTGAATTTGCATATAGAACAAACTGTACAATTAAAAAATTCATACTATCTCGGGCAAGTGCCATTGCTCGATGTCAAGTTGCTCTAGTGCACTGCTCGATGACTTGCTCTCCAGCAATAGCTTCTTACCTCTTACCCTCTTCCATGAAGTGGCAACCATTGAAATTTAATTTGAAACAAAGAAGAAGAAGGAACCAAAGTTTGCAGTGACAATATAGTCTTCGCGTGGCAGTGAGTAACAATGTATAAGGATAAGGGTTGGTGTAGATGGACTCTACAAAATATGTTCCCACAGGGTTCAGGGAAGGGTGCAAGAGGTATTACACTTCAAGACTATGAATAAGATGCAACTCCTCGCAATGCCTTCAAACACAATAACATAAAACCTTAAGCTCCCATCCCATTTTATAGCAATCATGCAACAAATTAGCAAATACAAAAAATACCCAACTACCAGTTCCTACCTATGGAAAACATACATATGACATGGCACGACATGGACATGTGGAGCTTGCCAAATTTTAAAAATTAGTGCATGGACAGATAGTATGTGCTTAATTTATAGGTTCCTACCATTTGATTTCAATAGTCTACAAATTCCCTTACTTGTAAAATCCCAAAATCTAATGCTAAAATTAAATCAAGTATCTTCTTTTTCAGTTAAGGGTTCAAAAGAATACATGCAACTAAAATAAAATGGCAATGCTATATACTTAACTCCACAATCATGAAAATCTAAAGTGGGAGCAACGATTGATTCCGGGATAAAACTGGATACAACAGCAAATAATATGATACCAGCATAAAACTTCATGTCTGCAAAACTGATCTTCATCAGAACAAATATAAGGGAGCATTCTATTTCTACATAAGCATATTACTGTCAAAAGACTTGAATTATGCCAAAGAACACAACCTGCCCAAAGATTACCTTCGATGAAGTCAAATGAGTCTAAAGCATTATGAGCCAAGTTGAAGAATGACATTCTGAGCATCAAAGCAGCAGCAAAACTCTTCACGGATGGACATGCTTTAACTTAAGAAACTACCTTGAACCCCTAAAAAAAAAGGGATTTAGAGATTTTGTTTGAGTCTGATCAATGATAAAAACCTCTTGCAACAACCCAAGTATCATCAAACATGGTACAAAAAGTCCACCTGTTGGGCATAGAGAAATTTGAGCCCAGCTACATACATTGAGAAGAATTATTGATAGAATAAAAGTTTTGCAATCATAAGCTAAATACCACTTGTCCTACAAACACAAATGCATGACAATTGTTAAACCTGAGATGAGTAATTGATTTATGATGCAATTAAAGTTGACATTTCATCTTTACAATACGCACACATGCATGCTAGGAATCCATAATAAAACAACATGGTAGATCTCAACCCTTCAAAACACACAACGGAAAATTTGGCTCTAGTACTCTTTTGTTTCCCAAGTTAATGAATACCTGAAGGATGTCCAAAAAGATGTTGCCAAACTGGCCCACATATGGATGAAGGCATAGTCTTAAACTTCAAACGCTGCGTGCCCGTCAAACCGTATTTTTTAATTTTTAGATAAAAAATCATAAATTATATTTGACTTTTACCTATCTTTTCTTAATATTATTATGATCAAATTATTTAAAGTAAGATTCTAACATTTGTTTCATAGTATTTCCTATCTTATTGTTATTTCAATTGAGAATGAATCAGTCCAGGTGAATTTTGTATATAATTAGGTCACATATACATTTTTAGCACCGATTGTTTTGTCTAAGTCTTATTTTGTTAATTAGTGGTAAAAATTCACACACAACTAAGTCGTGTCAAAATTTCCACTTATAATCCTATCTACTATAATGTAGTTATTGTGTCATTTAATCCAACTTAGGGTGTGTTTGGAAGAAGAGGTAACAGTAGGAGTAAAATTATAGGAATGAACGAAGTTAATTGATATATTTTCTTTTTGTTTTTATAGATTTATATTTATTTATTTCAACTAATGTCAAGATTCATGTGATTTTTTTTTTTGTCTCTATTGTATATCACCACATGCCATAACTTTTCCCCTTTTAGTTTTCAAAAAAAAAAAAGAAACCAATATTTTTCAAGCAAATTAGAGAAAGTCTTTAAATGAAGAAATGAGTATCAAAACACTAAAATGCTTGCACAATAAATGTATGAGGTGTAGTGTTTCTGTTTGAATAAAATTGATGATAATTTCTATAGATATAGTCTAATTTATATTTATATAGCCTATGACATATGTTAGCAATATGTATTTGCATATGATGGTTTCCTACCGGCTTGCTACCAAGAGACCTCCACGGGTTGCTGTGCCGTGCTATCGCCGGGCTGCTGCCAGGGGACCTCCGCTACTGAGAGAGCGCAATAATTCGCACCGCTGTCACCTGCCTTTGACTCTGTCTCTATTAAGTATGAGAGTATTCATATTTTTTCATTCTATCATTTTTATTTTTTTTAAATATGTGTTGTTGAGTTGAACTTGAATTAGTTCTGACTTTTGAGAATCTAAGATTGTATATTTTTATTTTTTATTACGTCATTGTTTATTTCTGTGAATTGTGTCTATGTTTGTGGATTGTGTGAAATGCTTGGCTATATATATTTTTTCTCCTGACATTTTCTTTCATATATGACTAGATTTGTTAATTTATATCTGGATTTGTACTATTGATAGCACTGATTTATCAGTGCCTTATTATTGAACCAATCAGTGAACAATTCCTTAATTAAATCACCTTGAAAAGATCCTTCAATAAAAGGAGATCCTAGAAACTCTTGTGAGAAAGTCTAATTTAAGATTAGCACTCTGTGACAATGGTCACAGAATGAGATCATATCCTAATAGAGTCTTTCCAAGGGCATGTAAAGAACTCTAAGCACGCACAAACTGATCAAGTTAAGGGAGAAAATGCATAAAAACCTGCATTATTTGAGAAAGCATTTCATTCATTCCTTCATTTATATTATGATATATCTTGAAGTGTGTGTTTGTTATTCATCCATATGAAAGTTATGTATTTTGAATAAAATTAATGCACTTCAGAGAACAACACGACTTTTCTTTCTTTTTTTTTCATTCTTGGTCTACATGTACACTATACCTTACTGTAACACAAAGCAGACCACACAAGCTTGAGGGATTTGTTTTCTTGAAGTATTTTTTTCACTAACTAAATTAGGAAAGTGTGACAATAACATTTTTTTCACAGACCTTATTATACACCAATCAATCAAATTATACTGTGCAATTAAAATTGGTTTTTGTACAGAGCACAAAACAATTTTGACTGCAGGTTTGTAAACAAGTATGCACAAAAGGCATTGTGCAACCATTTTCCTTCAAGCCAATATTGTTGTGGACTAGCTAGTACAGTTATCCTTGTGTTTGATAGATAACCTTATTTATTTTTACTTACTTTTGCTATGTAATGTAGTAGACTAAGCATCATCTCATCACACACACACACACACACACACACACAGCTTCAGTTTAGAATTGAATAATCTAAAATTACCAGTATACATTTTCAGGAAGAGCCAGCTAACAGGGCAAAAGTTGCATTACAATGGTGGCGACAGAATTCACAGTGGAATTCATAGTTCAAGAAGGAAACGTCAATCAATATCGAACATTTATCTCTAACTTGCGCCGGAGGCTATCAGCAGGAGGCACTTTTACTCATGATATTCTTGCGCTTTTTGTGCATTCCCCTCCATCGCCTCCTCACTTCTTCGATTTGGTATTACAAAGGAATGATCATTCTGTCACACTCCGGTTTAGAATGGACAACCCAGGTTACAGGATGAAGAATCTCTACCTGATTGGTTACAGGATGGAGAATGGACAATGGTTAGAGTTCGACAACAGTACTCATATGCACTTAATTACAGAAGCAAGGACCGAGTTCCTGGACTTTGATGATAGCTACACTCAATTGGGACGTGCTGCTGACATGAGTAGAGATGACATTACCATTGGCTCCCAGACCTTAGCAAATGCCATACATAAGCTTGCTACGTCTGAAAATGGTGGGGCTAGGGCACAAAGTTTAATGACTGTGATTTTGATGTTTCTCGATGCAATTAGGCTTATTGAAGTACAAGATTTCGTGGCTCGGAGTTATGTAAGAGGAGCACGAATTCAAGATGCTGATTCATGCTTAGATCTTATGCAACAGATTCATGCCTGGGGTCAATTACCAAAAGGGACGTTTCACATGGATACATTCCCAGGGGATGGCCCATATTTCGACGATAAGGCATTCGACGAATCGTGGAAATGATGGGCATGGCCGTGCATTATTGCTTCAAACAACCACCATGCATGGTGAGGGGGATTACCACTCTACAGGATGAGGATGGTGGATTACCACTTTTAGAGGTGTTCTCAGTACGGATATTTAACAGCAGTGTGTATATGGACAGCCAGATGTATGGTATAATCACAGTAATAGATGCACTAAGGACCCAAGACATCTACAACCGCTCAAGAGACAATCTTGACTACATTAGTGCAGGCCCCTATGATGTTTTGCTGACTGGACCATCTGAACCCATCTCAGCCCTTGGCGATTTTACCATCAAGTTTCGTCTCTATGATAAGGCCAGAAAAGATGAAGTCATCATTGATGAAGAAATCGATTGGAGTTTTTATGACATCGGCAATGTGTATGACAAGCTCATATCCAAGCAACTCAGCATAGGTATGGGTTTTCTGACCATCAATTATGCCGTGTTTAGAAATGCAGTGACTGCCAAATTGAAATTGCAAAATCTTCAAGGAGGGAAGTCCGAAAGCAAGGTTTATGGGAAGGTTTCAGGTTCAACTAGTTGTGATGGGGGAACCAAGACTCTTTTGTTCCATAGAGAAAGAGCTGATTACATTACGATAAGGTATGGTGACATAATTCCATTCTCAAGGTCCGTTATAGTTGTACCATTGAGTTCCTCCACTTTCAAAGTCACAGTGAAATTATTTGATAGCACCGTGTTTTCTGATCAAGAAGTTGTTGATACTATAATCAAATTTCAACCTAAGATATCTGGCTCGGACGTCAAGCCTATCCAAGAAGAGTATTTTGAGGGCTCAATGAGTGTTGACTGGGTAAGAACCTTTTAAGTGTGCTATTATGCGGGAATATTTGAATTCATGCGTGTAATGAGCTTTTTAGGTTTTTTTTTTTCCCAACCAGCAACAATGAAGTTTGAAGTTATGATGTCATGCAAACTATTTAAGTGTGTGATAAATATTTCCATCCTGCATAATGTATTATGTGGGAATATTAGAATTTGGGAAAATCACCCTTAACTCTGGCTCATGTGTTAATATGTGCACTATAATATACTAATATGTGTTTCTTTTTTTACGTGAAAAGTCTAAAAAAAATCCTTTTATTTTGTGTGTGTGTGTGTATGTGTGTGTATATATATATATATATATATATATATATGCACTTTTATCCTATTATTTTTTAATATGTGAGGTTTCTTAATGAGATTGTAGAGTTCACACAAGTAATTTTTTATTAAAAAAATTGAACGTTCATTTTCAAATTGTTGTAATGTGCACATATCAAAAAGTTTAAGGGTCATTTTGTAGTGAAGTTAATGCTTACTTTAGTCTTTGACATTTCATGCATGAGTCATTTTAGTCCCTCACTTTTAAAATAAATCAATTTGGTTCCTCACATTTACAAATGTGAATCAATTTAATCCCTCTATTATATCACTGTTAGTTAAACAGTATCTAGTGGGGATAAAGTTCGATTGAGAGGAAATAGAGTGCGACCAACAGAAAATAGAGTTTTTCCGATATCCTTTTCCAAATTGCCAAGCTCTATTCCCTATAAACTGAGCTCTGTCTTCCTCAGAACAAGCTTTTAACTAACAGTGATTTAACAGATGTTAACAAAGGGACTGAATTGATTCACATTTGTAAATGTGACGGACCAAATTAATTCATTTTAAAAGTAAAGGACTAAAATGACTGAAATGTCAGGAATTAAAGTGAACATTGATTCGTACATTACATTGTTCGGCAATGCTCTTATGGATTGTGCCTGCCTTGAGATTGTCATGTTCCTAAACATGAACCAATCCTTAATCATCAACTTCCTACAACCAAAAACAAGTACAATCAAATTGGTTTGTTGGGCATTGATTAATAGCGAGTGTCTTGAGAGTTGAGACCATAGGACTAAAAGATTAAATATATAACATTAAAATGTAAATATTCAAGACTTATGTGCTTGTTTTGGTGTGAGTCTAGTGCAACTAGGCTTGCGCGTGATGAGCACAGGCAATTTTCACTAGATCCAAATTTGGTTATTCCTTGGGGTCACTAGCCCAATCCCCACCCCATTTTGTTTCCTTCTCCTATTTTTTCCCCTCTATCGTACAAGACCCTCCTAGGCCTAGGTGCATCTTATGCAACTTGGCTGCTCCTATTCTTGCCAAAATTCTGATTTAAGTATTGATAGCGTGAATTATAGGGATTTGAATGCCTTGCTTTTCTTAAGGTTAGGGCTGTGTTAAGAAATTTTTTAAGAGGGAATTTTGTTCTAGAAAGTTTTAACATGCAAATAAATTTGAAGCATCACATGTTCACAAATAAGTTTGTTTATTTGTGCATGTGATTATTGCAAAATCATGTGTTAAAATATGGAGATCTTAGTTAAACCAATAAAAATACCAATACTTACAAAAGTTGCTTTTCATACACTTATGTATTTTGTTTCCTTGTCTCTTAAAGTTTCATGTATGTATAACTCTTTCGAATTATGTATCTTAAAAATAGTCATACCTAAATGGCTAAATCAATAATATTCTTTTTAATAACAACAAATTCTTATGAGAAGTTATAATGCGTAAAGGGATGTGTGTAACACCCTAATATTTAACTCAACACGCCTAGGACGCATTTAAGTTAATTATTAGTTGATACTCTTTTGTTCCAGATCTTAATTCAAACTTCTTGAAAATACTTTAGTGAAAATATGGGTAAATTTTTTTTTGAACTTAAATACCAAAACATGAGCCACGCTTTCTAAGTATCTAGCGTCATTCATCTTGCCTGTGTAAGAGATGTTAGAGACAAATAACAGTTAAATACATAATACAATCATAACATAAACTCTAATAACACATTAATAACAATATCATAATAGTGATGTCCTCTAAACGTAAGGACATTAATGTATATCCATTAATAGAATACAAACTGATGAATAAGATACGATCACTTTAAATATCTAAAGGAAACTATCTCCGTAGCTCCTCGTCCAGTCTTAGGGTAAATCACGAACTACCCCATCATTCCTGTCTGGAGACGACACGGAAAAAGAAAAGGGATGAGAAACTTATACAAGAATCTCAGTAGGGCTTCCCGACTCTAACACAAGTGTCATCGCTATCGTCCCCCAGGAACCTCGGGTTTAATTATGAAAATGGTGAACATATATATAAGGTTCATTTATTAAGTTCTAAATATCATTAGCCGAGACCCGTATCTTTTAGCATGAATCTTAATGTCATGAATGCAACATATTAATCATGGATGCATGTCAATATCATATACATAATATCATAAAATTCATAAAACAATGCATATGATATAAAGAACATCATGATCATCATTCTTACAGGTGACTTAAACTTCTTTATTCTCTTTTCCTTAGGGGCCGCCCTATAATTCTCTCTTTTCTCGAGAGTTCTAGGTTATGAGCTCATACCTCACTAGTCATCAATAGCGCAATCTTATCCTTTTTGATAAGTTAAATTCCCGACTCTTAGGGTACGGGATAGGAGGCATTAGGATCACCTTTCATAACATTTAATTCGGGGAGTCTAAAGGATCATTTCCTATTTGGATCACCTCTCATAACCTTTAATTTGGGGAGTCTAGAGGATCATTTCCATGTGTCTTATGTCACCTTTAACCTTGGCATGTTATATAGAGATGCAAATATGAATAACTCATCATTTCAACATTTCATGCTCATAAACTTAATGGAATCATGCATCTCAATTTATCAAGCATAATTATAACATACCATAACTTAAACTACATAAACATGCATCATACTTCATTGCATATATCCATAAGCCATATAAGTTTCAACACATGAATATAGCCTTCACAAGATATCAACCGCATTCATGCCATCAAATTTATCAACATTTACGCTTAAGCCCCAAAGGGTCAAATCACAATTTCTCAAAGGTTACGGGTCAAAATGCAAATACCCCTTTGTAACACCTTCTCACAAACTAGAGATCTTTAACATTAACCAATACTTTTAATAGACATATAAATATTAGAAACCGTTATAAACTCATCGTAAAAACCTTTTAATTAAGGCCATAAACCAAATTTCAATACATTTTAGGGGTCAAAGTGCAAAATCGCTTGTTTTTAATATTTAACAACGATCGAAATTTCTAAAACTTTATATAAATTTCATAAATGGTATTTTGGACTCATGGACACATTCAACATCATTAGTAGCTTTAAATAAAATCATTTGGCTGAAATAACATAGTTGATAGTTCAAAACACAACTTTCTGCATTTTGCAAAACTACCAAACTAACACTTGTAACTACCCTTTTATGCATCTATGGTACCAAAAATAATTTTTACAATAACTATTAGCGATTTAAACTCATCTAAACATCCTAAATCAGTAACCTTTCCAGTTCTAAAGGATTAGATCAAAATACTACAATTTTAGCATTTAAAATCATGAGAAAAACCGTATTCTTAATCCTTTATAATTTCTAGGTCTTTCAAAATTTCTTTGTACAAATTTAAAGATAAGATCATACCTAAAAATAAAGTATATCAAGCTTTAAATCAGAATTATATGAGTGCCAAAAATAAATAGATGAGAAGTGTCCATGATCAAAGTTGTCATTTAAAATAAAACAAGTAAATCTTGAACTTTAGGATTTAAATGATAACTAGAATCATAAACTTGTCTTGTAAACTTATTATTATTATAAGGTGATAACTTGGAAATATAAATATGAAATGCAAGGCTTGAAATATAAATATAAAGATGCAAATTCATTCTTAGGTATTTATGATTTAGGTGACAACTTGAAAGTAAATATGAATATGCAAGTTCATATTATTATCTTCAAGAATTAAAGTGATAACTTGGAATATAAATATGATTATGAAAAGCTTGAAATATAAATATGATATGCAAGAACTTATAACATAAATATGGATGCAAGTTCATTTTTATGTCTTATTAAGCTTAAAACTCAAGACTTAGTAACTCCTTTAGAAATATTTTGTCATCAAGAATTAAATCTTGGGCTTTAGAGGACATTTAAATGATGGATTCACAACCACCACCATGATTCCTCATCATCAAGCCATGGTCATTATCAAATCATAAAAATCGAAAATATAAAGGAAGAACAAAAGAAAGAACATGAAATAAAATCCCTACCAAGTTGTTTCTTTGTTAATTAAAGCAAGAGCTTGATCTTGTATGAGATATCAACGACAAAAATCTGATCTTAGTGATGGTATATATTTGGCCAAGTGAAGATGAAATGGTGGGAGGATTTTTGTTGTGTTCTTGTGTTTGGATATGAAAAGTTTAGGTACTTAGGGGTTGGTTTATGGTATGTATGTGTTTGTTTGAGCTTGGGAACTTGGATGGATATCAAGAATGGAGTCTCTTGGAGGTGGAGAAGGAAGAAGAAGAGAGCTTTGTATTTAGAGAGAGAAGAGAGGATTTTTGGCTAATCTTTATGAGCAAGACTACAACCAAAAATGCAAATGGTAAGAATGAATGTTTGTGTGTGAATTAGGCTTGGAAAAACACATATTTATAGGGATTTTGGGGGGTGAGGCAGCTGCATTAATGGCTATAATGGGGAGTATTTTTTTCAATTTTTGTGAGTGGTAGGACATATATTTGATGGGTATTTAATTTGTAATGGTTTAGAAATGATAAATTAGTGTAAGTAGCTTAACCATCAAGAGTTTAAAATTCCTCAAGACAAAATTAAATGGCCAACACTTATAATGGAAATTTTAGTGCTAATAATCTGAAGTAATAAAATAAAAATAAATCTAAAATATATTTTATTTTTAAGAAAAAGAAATTGTTAGTGGAAAAGAAATTGATAAACTAAAGTAAGTGTTTAATAATCAAATATTTAAGGTGCTCTATTACAAAATTAAATGGCCAACATATGTAGTGGAATTTTTAGTGCAAATAATCTGAAGTAATAAAAAAATAAATAAATCTAAAATATATTTTATTTTTAAGAAAAAGAAATTTAATACACTAATTTCCTATTATGTGTCTTAAGAACCCTTTTTTAATTAAGAAAGAAAAATAATCTTTTCTAAAATAATCTTATGCTTTAAAATTACCTCAAATAATTATTTTGACTCAAGATAAATAAATAAAATTAATTTATCTTTAATTAGAGCCTAATATTGCCTATATTTATTTGATTACGTAAATAAGCTCATTTATTGTTAATTAGGGGTAAAATGGTAATTTCACACAAAAACTCCCCGAAACCACCCGAACATTTTCAAATATCAAATTACACATGTAATAAACATTTTGAACTCCCAGGCGATGACTAGGTTCAGAAATTACTTAATCTTGTGTTAAATTACCACAGGGGTATTTTGGTAATTTCACTGTAAAAAAAATTGAAGTTGATATTTTCACATCTACAACACACATAATCCCCTTCAAGCATAAAACTAACCCCTTGAGGATAGCCTGGACTGGTCGTCCTTGATTTCGGGGCAAAAATGACCTTAGAGGCATTTTGATCATTTGTACATTGAAAAATTGAAAATCGCGATTTTTGCACATATTGCTATTTAATCACTATATAATGTTATTCTAATATCAAAATATCCTATTGAAGATGGCTTGGACTATTTTGGCCTCAAATCTTGTATAGAAATGACCTAGGGGTATTTTGGTCATTTTGCATAGCAGTAAAAATCGAGGCATTACAATGTGGACTATTCTTGAACATTAATTAAGAACATGCATGAACAAACATCAACCACTTGTATATCCTTAGGTGTAGATTCCCAATCCTCAACCTTCGCCATCTTCCCCAATTCCACCAATTTTCCGAGGGGGATGCCAAAGAGATTTTGCCGGGTCATCACCCAAAGGCAAGTCTCCTCCATCCGATTTGTTATAGATGATGATGAGATGATGGGTGGTTACGCCGAGCAGTTTGGTTGGAGGAGGAGGAATGAAAGCCAATGCAGGGTGGTGAAATTGAGGATTTAATGGAACCCTAGCCAAGCAATTTATTGTTATTATTATTATTAGCATCTTGTCAGGCACTGTCATGCCCATTAAACCACACTTTTTTAATGTAATAGAGCTCGATTAATAGGAAATAGAGCTCTTCCGATATGCTTTTCCCAATTGGCGAGCTCTATTCCTATTGGCCTAACTCTATTTCCTCTCGAACGAGCTCTATTTCCTCTTGGTCAAGCTTCGTCTCCCTCAAGACGAGCTTTTAACTAAAAGCTCCGTATGAAGGACTCGTATATTTTAACTGTGGCCTGAAAAACCTGCCACCCAATCTCCTCTCACATTCGTAATGATTCCACCATAACCAGCCCGCCTCGATGACCGAAGGACACTACCATCAACATTAAGTTTGACAAAATCATTGATAGGTGGAGACCATTTATCCATGACCTGAGTACCTTACCAAAAACAGTTCCATTTATGGATGCATTGAACATCATAGGCCGACAAACAGGCATTTCTAGCTATTAAGGTGGTAGGCCAAGTATCATCGTCAAAAACATCATTATTGCGGTCTCTCCATATCCACCGATAACCTGCAAGAAAAAGAGTAGCTCTCTTCCCAGTTCCAAAGGTCTTGATCCAATGACTATCTTGAAGTTCATCAAACAATTGCAACTTTTTTTTTTCATTTTTGGTATATAAAAAATTAGGGTGTGAGGATGACCACAATATAAGATAGGGAAAAGCTCACTCACATTTACTAGGGGTATAAACTGATCATATTGACCCAACACAATCACAAACCAATGAATCTAAACTAATTCGATTAGATTGGTCTGATTCGTATTGGGTTGTCGGGTCAATTAGTTTGAATCCAATTATAACCAATTACATATTGTTATGGCTATTGAATTTGCATCTTCTTACCCGAGACTCAACTTGAGCCAATGACAAACTTATTTGTTGTCTCTTTTAAATGTCTTTAATTTATAATTTGTGTTTGAGGCTTTACGGACATGTAACATAAATTGTGTTGTTTCATGTTTTGAATTTGAAATTATTGTGATATCAGAATTGTGTCGTTTGAGTACTACATTATGACAATGTGATATCCATGAACTTCAAGTTTGAATATTGAGATATTAGAATTGTGCTATTTGGTTTCATATTCTAGGCTTTTAGCCTCTGGATATTAAAATAACATATTAGCATATAGAATTTTACTTGTATAATTTTTGTTAATGTTTTAAAATATTTTTTATTTTGGGGGAAAAAGTTGAAAATAAAAATAAACCAATGATTCAATCCAAACAACCTGAAAATTGATTGATTAGTTTGGATCCCTTTTTTTTTCCCAAACTTGATCTGAAGTTCTGAACCAACTACACTCCTATATTTTTACTTTACTCCAAGAAGACAAACTTTTAGATAAACTTGGCAAGATCATATTAATTTACACTTCAAAGAAATTTTCAATTTTAAATTATGATTGAACAGTTTTTTTTTTTTTGAAGTGAAGATTTGAACAGAATTGAAATTTCTAGCGAATCAATGAAACGTTAATTTGTAAAATGTGCCAAAATATCCATAATTTATAAACTAAACCATTTACCAGATTTAGCTAAGTAGCGCTAAGCCAGGACCACCCCATCCACTGATCCCTTTATTTGCATTCAAAGGAAGTGGGGGATGGAAGAGAACATGACGTCTTCAGGATTTGCACATGCACATTAGAGTGTTACTATCTGATTGTAACCACTAACCAGACAACTAGCAGAGCACCAGCTTTATGATTATCCTAACTGATGTAACACATTGTTAAAGTTATAATTAGTGGCTGAATGAAGTGTATTCAGCTAATAAATTAAGCTTTTGGTGGAGAGAAGTTCATAGATGGTTGTAAATACATTTATGTTTTCTGCTAACAAGTAGTTTATGGCATGCTATAATTATTAAGGGCATGTTTGGTTGAAAGTAGAAATAGAATGAGTTTTTTATGAATAAATTTCATGTATTATTTTACATATAAAACTCAATCACGAAAAATTTATTCTTATTTTTACCCTCTAAATAAACATATCCTAAAAGTTGAAACCAGCGGCAAAAAAACATGTTAGAAATTAGAAATATATAGTAAAAATTATCTATGTGGCTCTTCACATCTTAAATGTTTAGGATGAGTGATTGATACATGGCATTTTCGTTAGAATATTGGGTTCTATTTAACTTTTGTTTGTATTTTCTTTTTCTAGTTTATTTTTTATCTTTCAAAATTTTAGGAGAGAAATAGTAAAAATAAGAAATAAAGGTTGAAAACTAGAGTCTAGTGAGCTTGGTTGGAAAATTAGAGCCTGTTTAGTTCCTATGTTCAATCTGTATTTTACTTTTCAAGATTTTGTAAAAGAAAAATGAATAATGAACAAACTAAAAATAAGAAATAAAATAATAGTTTCTAAAATCAAACATGATCTTTACTATTATTATTATTATTATTATTATTATTATTTTGAAAATCTATTCTATTAAGAAATGTTAGAGATTTTTCAGTGTTCATTAAGTTCCTTTTTCCATTTTTTTCCTAAAGGTTTAATTTGAGTTATAGCTTTTGTGAGCATGATTGTCACACTTGCAAGTTTACCTAAACGTGTAGTTCTAGGTAATCTCAAATCATAAACTTGTAAAAGTTTACTTATTTTAAAAATAATATTTAAAAATATTTATAACATCTAATTGTAACAAAATAAATCTATGAAAAAATAAAGATAATAGAAATTTCGCCTACACTAACTTAATGGGACAAGTTATAAAATATGAAATACAAATTAAAGTGACTAGAAATATAGTAGATTAAGACTTTAAGATGTGAAAAAATCAAAATGACCTAAGTTAGTATATCATAACTTCACTTTGAAAGGTTTAATTAAGAGTCTCTTTTTTTTTTTAGTGAAAATCTATGTTTTGTTGCTTAAAAAACTTAATTTTAATTAAAAGAGTAAACTTATAAGTTTATTACAAGTTTATTTGAGCTTATTACTATTCAAATTTTCAAGTGAGTTAACTTGATTTGAGAACCAATTTATAAGCTTATAAGATTGTGAGAGTTTTATGAGTTTAGATACGAATTAACTCAAGAATAATTTAACATATATGTTTATGAATAACTTTGACAATTATGAGTTAATTTGAGAGTTCGATAACTACACTTTTGTGAACAACTTTGACCGCATACACAGGTTAGAAAAAATGAACCAATTAACATGCACAAGCGGTCAAGTTTTCCTTATTCTTAGATGACCCATTCAATGAGGGTAGGTTTGGTTATCAGGGATATCCTTTTCTGCGCAATTTGCACTTGTAGTACGTGAATTGTAGATTACACATGCCCACTGATATTTACACGAATCAACAGGATGCGGGCCTAATGGCCTATATCTCAATCTCTTAATGCAAATGAAGTCAGTTATGCATGCAAATGGTTATGGAATCGGTTTGTATCCACAAAAATATGGGTTCGACTCCTATTAACTGTTGTGATTAATAATATAAGAATTTTGTAAGCACTTAAAAGAGGTTAGAAGCTATGCCTTGACTTTGGTGGAATAACCAATGTCAACTTACCCCACTTAAATTTTTATTCGTAAAAAAAAAAAAAAAACTCCATTTGATTTGGTACAAAATACATATAAAAACAGCAAAATCAACTAATGATTTTGAGCTACTGGTACACGTGTATACATTACATAAAGTAAGCTCTAGCTTTCCGTACTTCCCCCATTCTTCAAAAATAAGATGTATATATGCATACATCATATCCCTTATTTAAATTGTTAAAACAACAATTGCATAATAAAGTGAAAGAAGAGATGAAATAGAGAAGGCGTTAATGATCATTGTCTCTGCTCTCTCCCGTGTTTTGGAGTAAGTGAAAAACAAGATGGCGATGGGAGAAGGACAGTACCGTAAAGAAAATTGCTATAGTAGCAGCCGCCAGCAAGGAATGAATGCATGTGAGTGAAATTAGGCATTGGTCATATGTCACAACTCACAAGTGACAAGTCCAACAATCAAGTTGGCTGTATGCCTCAACTCAATAATTATATTCATCAATGAATTAACTCTGTTGTAGTTACAAATTTATCATATCCCTTAATTGTATTATTCTTCTCTTACTCTTTACTCTTTCATTTATTCATTTAATAAGGCTAAAAACTAATTAATATATTTCATTTCATAAAAAGGATAGATAGAGACTTTTATATATTGTTGTACCAAAAGAGACTTATATATATTCAAAAGTCAATGATAAATATATTATTTTGTGTGGAATTTACTGTAAAATTTAAGGTTATGTTTTTATGACATTTATGTTTGATTTATGTTTTCATTTCCGGTATTTTCGTTTTCAAGATTTTACGAAAAAAATAATAAAAACAGTTAAAATAATAAAATCTTGTTTCATGTTTTTATATTTTATTTTCACTATCAAACAATATTTTAAAGTGTGTTTGACTTTAGAAAATAGTTTTTAATTTTTATTTTCTATTTTTATATTTTCACTTAAGGTATGTTTAGTCAAGGAGTAAAAGTGAGAGTAAATTTTTATAGATAAAATTCATGTGTACATTTACCTATCGAACTTATTAATAAAGGTTTATATATTATTTTTATCCCAAAACTAAATATATCTTTAGTTTACTAGTTTTTAGAATTTTATGAAGAAAACAGTAAAAGTTATAAAATTTAATTTTTAAATTTTAATTTTTATGTTTTATTTTTTTCACAAAATTTTGAAGAAAAAACTCAAAAATATTTTCTAAAAGTAAATATACACTAAATTTTTTTATTAAAGAAACAGTATTCGCGCGAAAGGTGTTGGGCTCAGCGTTGATGCTTTTGTATAAACCCAGAGAAAAAGTTGGGTTGCTTTTAATTTCGGTTATGTACAGAGAGGCTCTCCCTCATTCACCGTTCCCTTTCTTCCTTATAGCAAAAAGTGGAGTGACGCAGAAAAAAGAATAGCATGGCAAACTAGTTAACACTTTGGAAACTGGGGAATGCAATTGTCGTAACTGACAATCGGAAAATATCACCTGCAAGTTGAAGAAAGATCTATAAATTTTTTATTTTTCAAATATTAAATATATTTACTTTTTTTAATATATATATATATATATATATATATTTTATAGCTGTAAAGCATTCCCCCAAAAGCAAGCACCAAGGGTCAAAAACAGAACAACAAATCTGCTGCATAAGCAGCAGCAGCAGCTTGGGTACACCTCTACATACAAAGCTAGCTTACCAAAGACCACAAGACTCGTAACGAAACCCCTTTAGTAGGCAAATCAATAATGGTGATTGATCCATCCAGACACTTATTTTATTATTATTAGATAAAATTATGAACTGTATTTATCTCTACTTATCTATCTCATTCAATAATAATGGAGTAAATATCTAGATGTGACATCCAAAAATGGGTGTTAAAGAGGAGTGATATATAATCACCATCATACTTACATCACACACTTAAATCAAATTAAGAGTTATAAATCAGTGTGTAAAAGGTTATAAATAGACATATGAAAAGTTGTAAACTAATATGCAAAAAACTATAAATAGGTATGCAAAAACTTTTTGTATATTAGTTTATAACTTTTTGCATCTTGATTTATAACATTTTACATATGAATTTACATCTTTTAACTTGGTATAAGTATATGGTGTAAATATGGTTATGGAAATAAGCAAAAGATCATGTTAAGGTGGTCATGTATATGTTTTGGGCTTTGACATGGTCAACCCTTCAAAATACCCAAAATTACTAAAGTGGCCCTCTTTTAACATTGCCGCCATCCTCTTCTCTATTCCAGTCCAAGACCATGTTCCTTCAAGAATGGCTCTACAGTTTTCTAAGAATATGCTACTTGTATTATATCTAGATTTATATTTTATGAACCAATAACCACATACTCATTAATGGATTTAAATTCCCAACAAAGACCATTGAACAACAAAAGATTTTAAAATAATTCTCATCCGATGCAATAATCAACAATCAGTTGAATATCACCTGAATATCACCAACTCACAACCATGAACATCATGGAATCATTGTCAAAGCAGTGTGTGGATTCGCAGCTTGCTGGAACCCCTTTCACGCTTGCCGGTGATGTTTCGGTAGAGAGAAAGACGGCGGCGACTGCTTCCCCAATTGGAGGTTGCCATGGTGGAGGGCGTTGCAATGAATAAGACGAAGGAAAATGGAGGAGGGGTAGTTAGGTCTTTTAGAAATATTATTTTTTAATTGTCAAAGCTATTACTTCATTTTATTTATTATTTTAAATAATTATTCTATGCTTAAATCTATACCCTTAAAATATCATTTAACGGTTACAGAAGACGGACCATTAAAAAGTCCAAAACATACTATGTACCATTGTAAGATGAACCCTAGGCAAAAGTATTTTCAACACTCTACTATCTTTAATTCACTTCATATAGGGATCTCAACACCATCAAGCAATCCGATGCTTTTTTTTAATATATTTTCAACAAGTATTAAAAATTATCAAATCTCAGAATAATCAAACCTAGTGACTGTGTTTGTTTCATATTTTTAAAACCTATAAAACTTAAATTTTATGTATGACTTAACAAATTGGAAATTGATATTTTTGGAAGGTTTTTTTTAGTTTTTTACAAAAAAAATTAAAAGCTAATTTTTTATAATATTATGATTTTTTTACAAAAATTATCTAAAACATTGATTTTCACCCTCTAAAAAATCTCATCCAAATGCTCCCTAAGTGGCTTATGATTGTTAGAGATAGATGTCAGCCTCTTGTTTTTTCCTTTATTCTTTTTTGAAAAAAATAGTTTTAGGGTGACATATAAATTTATGCTCATTCCATTTCAATTTAATATTTTAATTATGATTAATAAACTATTACTTTTCATTATTTAAAATGTCAAAAATAAGTGACAAATATATAAATTAATAATCAATTGTCATTTATTATAAGGATTCAACTTTGAGCTTTATATAATTATTTAATTATTTATTGTTCTATTGGTAAATATAATTATTTCTCACATCTATTATTTAAAAGGTTATATAAATAAAAGAATTTAATTAGATAACATTATAATTTTACACTATCGATATATAAAAAATTTAATTATAATTAAAATTGATGTAGCATTGCAGAAATATACAATGCCATTTTTCTATAATCTTAAAAAAAAGGAGAAACTTTCATCTTAACAAAATTAGAACATTGTTATCGCCTTTAACTGGCTTAGCAAACCTTTATAAAAGAATTTGATTCTTTTAAAATGACGATATTGATAAAGGATAAAAATGAGAGGTTAATTATTATTAAATAATTTAGTAAATTTCACATATAACATGCACATGATATAAATTATGGATCCAATAATAATTAATTTCTTACTTTGTACTTTACCAAAATTCCTCTTAAATCTTTTATAAAAGTATTTACCGACCATTTGTTAATAAAATAGCCTCGATGCATGAGGTGAACTCACCCTGTTGATTACAATATTATCCCTCTAACAAATATATTAAATTCCATGAAAAGCTATGCGAACTAAAGCTTATTAATAATGACATTATCTTTCTAATAAAATATATTAAAATCCATGAAAAGCTATACAAATGTTTTTGTAAATGTTCGGCAATTAAGCTCTAATATATATATATTCATCTTAAATAAATTTAGGTGAATCAATCCTGACCCCTTCAACACAATATTTTTAGGATGAAAAAAAAGGAAAAATCTCATGGCGGAGAGTGAGAGAGGGACCGAGTTGTCCTTTGGAAGGGCAGCAAGGGCAGTAGAGCCAAACAGTTTGAGCTCCCTACATGTTCTTAGAGCACGCGCAAACCCCCAAAACGACCCTATGCTCCTGTCCTCTGTCCCCACATCCCCACATGACTTTGTTTATCTCCTTTTACACATCTTAAACTCTGTCTCACCCTCACCATAAATACCACCCACGTTCCCTTTTCCCTTTCACACCATCCTCTTCCACTTTATTTCTCTATTTTCATTCATAGCTCTCCCTCTTGTCAATCTTACCACACCATAATTCAACATACATTCCCCTTCTTCCACAATGGCTCTTAGAAAATCAAGTAGGCTTCCTCAAACACCACTCCTCAAGCAAATTCTCAAGAGGTGCTCAAGTCTAGGGAAGAAGCAAGGCTATGATAATGATGTCCCAAAAGGTCACTTTGTTGTGTATGTTGGAGAGAACAGAAGCAGGTACATTGTACCGATCTCTATTCTAAGGTGCCCCGGGTTCCTAACTTTGCTCCAACAAGCAGAAGAAGAGTTTGGCTTTGATCATGAAGGGGGTCTCACTATCCCTTGTGATGAAGATGTTTTTGAGTCTCTTATTACATCCACTTAGGCCATTGTTTTGTTTTTGTTTTTTTTGCTTTTTTAATTTCTTGGAGAAAACAACATAAGATGAAGCTGCTTCACTGCTTCTCTGATTTGATCTTCTCCATTTCTTTCTTATGTATTGATACGTAATGAGAGGTTCCTATTTTAGAGTGACCTAACCTCAAGAATTTGGCCCATGAAAGCATTCTTGTGGGTTTAGATTGTAAAGGTAATTAGATATCAGCATTTTTTCCCGCAGTGGTGAAGGGTTGTTAAAATGTATCCTGTTGGATAACTAATTTTAAAGGCTATTGAAGTCTCGCCCCTACTATCATCTTGCAATTGCAGCCTTAGCTTTCTTCACTTGGCTTGAGGCTGACTAATTGAAATTTATAAGATTTTGAATACTGATATTCAGAAAAGGAAAAATTGCATTTTTCCTTCCCAAACAATATTTCATGTGCACTTTAGTTTTTAAACTTTAAAAATATATAAATTGACTCTAAAGTATGTAAATATATTATACCTTATGTATTTTGGAATATGTGCAAATTAACCCTCTAAATATTTCTAAATGTGTAACTTGATTCCCTAAAATTCTTGAATTAGTGATATTTTGGTATCGATTGATTGAAAAAAAAAATACCAAAAGGTTCAATTTGCACATTCAAAAAAGTTCATGAGATCAAACTATATATTTTTAAAGTTTAGAGTCAAAAGTGACATGATTTATAATTTAAAGGGTAAAGTATAATTTTTCCTTTACAAAATACTAATCATAGAGACTATGTGAATTACATGTTGAAAGACCAAGGAGTTGTAGAGCTTAATTTCCCGAAAGATGAGTACACAAGTTTAAATATTGGAAAACACACTTGTTCCGAGGAAGAGTAACGATAAATATCCTATCCCCTAGAATTACTCGTCCTTAGTTCCTCTAAGATGAGTATAGTTTAAATGTTCATCTCTCATAATTACAAGAGCAATCTCTCACTAACAATAAAAATATTACATGGTAAAAAGGGCTTGTAATTTTTTTCTTTCTAATTGTTTTCCTATTTCTGTTATCACCAACTATTCTTTCAAGTAAAGTCTATCGATATATCAAATCTTATTATTAGATATCCGATTAATTTGACTTGTAGAGATTTGGGGAGGGAAGTTTAGGTCTCGAATGAGAATCTTTTTTCAATTCTGTAGGACTGAAATTCGAACACCTGGTTAAGGAGACAAAATACTTAGCCACTTTGACCAACTCACGTTGATTATTGATCACCTACTATAAGGTTTAAGTGGATGTACAAAATTAATGTCCTTATCATTCCTAAAAATTTTTATCTCATGACTGATCTGAACTAGTTTTGTAGATACATGTGAGTGAAAGATTTCTAAGATATTGACGTATATTAGCATTTTCTTTTTTAATTTTGGTATGAGAGTGTTTATCTTTATCCATTGATAATGTGCCACATCCCACATACTCCAAATGCTGTGAGCTTTGTGGCATAGGCAGCCTGCACTTATTTTCAGAGTTTTGTCTCTCGATCCTTGAATTATTTATGCCAAGGTTGCCTTTGGTTTGTGTCCACTGTTGCAGCGGTTGAAACTGTTACGAAACCACAGAAACGGACATAGAATGTCTGGTCACGGGTGAGGGAAATTTATTCAACAACTGCAAATGTAAAAATTTATCAAATTTATTTCGAATAATATTATATGAAAGTTTTTAACGAATGCTATGAAAAAAAAAGTTAAGAAACTAAAAGTAATAAAAAAATTATTGAAAAGTAAAATTTTCACATTTTTACCTCCTTTTTCTTTTATTGAGATTTTAAGAGATAAGAAGCAAGGATGACAATCGAACTCGTGATCTCTCTTAATTTATCGAGACATGCAAGAACCTATCTACATTGTGGCTCACTTATAAATTTTTACCGCATGAAAACATTAAAAAGTTTTAAAAAGTAAATTTTATTGGGTGAATTACACTACCTCCTTCTCTTAAGATTTAATATAATTACATTTCACACCCCTCTATAAAATTACACCGTTTTTTCTATGTAATTACTATCTCATTAATTAAGTGACGAAAAAGTTGTAAATGATATATACACAATTATAATTATTAATGACCAAAATTATAATATTTTGACATATAGACCGACTAGGATACCATTTTCATCATGTGAAAATGAAACTTATAATTATAACCTATCATATAAATTGACCAAAATATCTTTTGTTAGTGTTTGATTGAAATTTGATTTGGGTAAAAAGTACTACATTGCTAAAAATTGAAATAGAAGCGAGTTGCCAAGACTATATATATGAGTCTAAATTCTCCATTTCAATTTGCACCAGTCGAAAATATTTTAAATTTGTATCTAACTTTTCTTCCTTTGTACTCTTATTTTAGAGTGTTGTGAGATATAGTTTAAATATTTGCTTTGGAGGGTATGGGTGTATTGGGGTGTGAGTATTTAAAAGAGAAGTCTATGTGTTATAATAACTTTCACATAATAATATTTTTTGGTTATTTCTTGACAACGGCTGTGATTTTTCTTTGATTTTGGAGTTTTACGCATTAAATTTTTATATTGTAGTTATATTCTTATTTTATTTTTTCGTTTAGAGTGATTTTCAAGAAGTGAAAATGGTGCGTTTTTCCCAACATCTTTAACTATATTATTATATTTAGAAAGACTCGTAATATATTCACATGCTCTAAATAATACATGCATTAGCGTTGGCCCTTGATGATTGCACATACGTTTAAGCTCTATGTTTTAAATGGGAAGGTCATGAACGGCTGAACTTAAAGATCGAATCCATAAATTATTCAGTAGGCAGATTCTTGCAATAATTGACTTGTGTACCATCGACCACATAAATTATTGCGTACGTGTTCTAGCATATTTGGTTTGGTTTTCAAAAAATTTTAAAAACTTAACTATATTTTTTTACTTTAACAATAAGTAAATTTTGGTTTGGGTTATTGATTTTTTTGTTTTTGGTTTTACTTCGGTTCAAACATTTATAAAACCATTTGATTCCAATTCCTATCATGTATTATTGTCATCATGGATTGAATCAGTTGAATTTTCATTAACCAATTCAACATTTAACATAAGTAATTTATCAGTAGATACTAAAATCAAACAATTTAAGGAATATTTAAAAAAATTTCAAAGACAAAACCAATTTACTTATTTTTCATGAAACAAAACATATAAATTCTAATCCAAACATGCTACTACTGTACAAAAATATTTTTCATCTATCCATATTCATATAAACACATACAAATACAAACCTTACAAAACAGTACCATAATCATGTGATCAACTAGTTTTCTGACTCAGACGGCATAGAAACATTTGTAATTTACATTAATGAAAGCTAATTCAATGTTAATCCTCACTATATGTAATGACAAAAAGTTTGCCAAACATCACTTGTCTTTACACTAGACATGATTTTAGGCCTTAATGTTAGATGTTTCCCCGACCCGTTTCTATTCATCAATAGGACAATCCACAAAAAAGAGTAAAATAACACTATTGTTACAAAAACACATTTTGGGCTGCTCATATTTTTGTCTTCTTTTAGAAATTTAATAGTTTAGCTTGTTGAGCACTTGGCCTTCAACCAAGCACATAGCAAAACATATTAATTGGAACTGAATTATTAAAAAACATAAGACTGACAAGGTTTAGGGGCCACTCTCACCTGGTTGACATATGTAGAGGCAAAGCTCACATGCATGAACAATATATCATAAGTCATAACTACTTTAATATATGATTACTCACCTAATTACATTCCATCAAGTCTTGATTAGATTAGCACAAATAATAATTAACATGCAGCCTCGGCATATAGCTAGGTTTTTCTTCCTCGTTTTAGTGATCCATGTACTTTTAATTAGTTGTCGTTTCTGCTAGACTAATTCTAATCCAGCTCTCTTTCCTCCTCATCTTAGTATAATTCTGATGGCCAGCTATATTTCCTTTTTGTTTTTTGGGGAAAAAAAAGTTTTGAGGGTACTTTATCTTGTTTATTAATTTTGTGTTTTGTGAGATCGACAAAAAAACTTTATGCTTTTAGGAGGATTACATAGTAAATCAAAAGTGGTTGATTATATTGCAGTAGAAGTGGAATGTGATTTATAGCGAATTTTATATGTAACATTAGGAGCTCTATACTTAAAATTGTTACTTTGGATAAAACTTTACCTAACTACAGCTATTGGCCCAAATTATGTGAAAATTTTAACTCAAAAAAGAAAATACAGTGGAATTTATCCGAGTTTGAATTAGCTTATTTTCATGTTCAAGACATTTATGATCAAAATTTAAAACTTTCCTCAAGGAGCTTTTGAGAAAAATACAATCACTAATCAATTTCAAACACCTCATTAAGTGCCCAATTATTATTGAACATCAAATCAGGTTGCTACATTGTCACGTTATGCTTATACTAATTATTGTGCATTACTGAGTGCTGTAGTCTTTATCAAGATGTCTAATGATCATTTACGTTTCTCTAAAATTCGGTCTGCCTTTATTTTCCTTTTACACTGATCATTATCTTTTGTTTTGCAATTAATTTATTTATGTGGCTACAATAAGTCTTTCTTGTTATTGCTGACTTTTAGTGGTTACGGTTTTTCGATATGAACAATTCTGGGGATTAAATAATTTGGATAAATAAAAAGATACATTTTGTTCATAAAACTAATGTCATTAAATTGTATATTACGTGTGGAAATGTATGGTTATGAGATCATATAAAGGCACCCATCAGCGAAAAAAAAAAAAATCCTATGTAGGTAAATTCAGGTGCAGATATGAAGTATAAGGTCTTGTATCTTCATTTTTGTACACCAACATTACATTATAATTTAATATTATAAGTTAGTTTATTTTTAATTTTCTCTTGTTTTATGTTTTGGTATATTATTGATTCTAAGGTTTGAATCTATAATTTTAGACAGACTACCCAAACCGCTTGCTATTATTCCACTACTAGTAAATCTCGCTTGTTTGTATTGAGTATCGAGCTAGAAGGTTCAATATTGTTGGGAAGGTGGGTTCAACATTAGAAGATGCTCTCCCAACTATAGTATTGAAACTCGGCTCAAACTGACCGGTTCGACCGAAAAACTAGGGAACCGATCATGAAACCAGCCTAAGTCACTGTTTGGATTGGCCATGCATCGAAATCGGTGAGACTCGGTTCTATTTGGCCATGTTTTTATCAAAACTGGTGGCTCGGTCAATTTTCAAGAACTGGATCGGTCTTCTTCTTTTTTTGCTTAACGACATCGTTTTTTAAAACCTTAAAAATAATTCTAATTTGGCTTATGGAAAAATGCAGTAATTTTGTTTGTATTATCATGACTTATGAGTTTGTGATGTAAAAATTTGTAAGTTTGCTTATGTAATTATGTTTTAAACTTGTTAATTGTGATTCGTGATTGAGAAATGTGAACAATATTTAAAAATTTATGTTATTTATTTATATTTTTATATTTGAACCCCTTAAAGAGTGTCAAATTGTTAATTAGTTATCATTTTATTGTATTTTATTTAAATTTTTATATACTTTTTTTTTGCATAAATCCGGTTCGACTAGTAATCCACCAGTTAAATCAGTGACCTGATAACCATGACTGAGTCAATCACCGGGCCGAGTTTGAAACTATGCTCTCAACTATGTATAGAATTTGATCAAATATATTAAAATAATAGTGGAAGAAAATTGATATAAGAGAGCAAAATGTGGTTCAGCTTATAGCTTACGTCTACACATTAAACTTCTATAATTGATATAAAAGTACAATGGAGATTACAAAAAAAGTTTATATATACTATCCCAAACCCAAATACACCTCACAAATGTATACATTCAAAACTCTCAACCCAATAAAAAACAAAGAAGACAAGAAACAAGCTTCTATATAAGAAAATGTGTTATATGTTTGAGATGCTTTTACAAATGAATGAAGTTTCAATTTATAAGGAAAGCTTACAAATGCTAACCATCCGTAAAACAATGGAAAAGCATTCCATTCTCCTAGCCAATGAAAGCATTCCATTCTCCTAGCCTTCTATTTCATAGGATGCTAATAACTAAGGAGAGTAATTCTATTTCAAAACAATTCTTTCAAGCCACAAAAAATAACAACTCTCCACCTTGGCTTGAACTGTCTTCAAAGCTGAAGCTGCATGAGCTGTCTTCAAAAGATATGAACACCAATTATCTCTAAGCAGTGCATAAACTTAGAAATTAGAACTGGCTTCGTAAGCATATCTGCCGGGTTATCAGAGGTATCGATATTTTTCACAACAACATCACCTTGTGAAATAATCTCCCTTAGAAAGTGGTACCGAACATTTATGTGCTTTGTCTTTTCATGATACATTTAATTTTTAGTCCAATATATAGCACTTTGGCTATCACAGTATATAACTGTGATATCTTGTTTCAACCCTAAACTACCTACCAAGCTCCGAAGCCAAATGGCTTCCTTTACAGGTTCTACTGCAACCACGTACTCGGCTTCTGTTGTAGATACTGCAATGATGGATTATAATGTTGTTTTCCAACTAATTGCACTCCCAGAGAGGGCAAAGATGTACCCTGTCAGAGACCTTCTTTTAACCAAATCTCCAGCATAGTCGGAATCAACATAACCAATAATAATATTACTAGTATTATGATTCCTATCAATATAAAACCAACATTAGAAGTACCTCGTAGATAGCAAAGAATCCATTTCACAGCCTGTCAATGCATCCTGCTGGGATTTCTCATGTATCTACTAACGACGCTAACTGCTTGTGAGATATTTGGTCAAATGCAAACCATAGCACACATCATGCTCCCAACTGCACTTGCATAAGGAACATACATCATTTGTCCTTTTTCTTCATCATTTTGTGGTGACATTTTAGCTGATAGTTTGAAATGAGCTGCTAGTGGAGTATTCACAGGTTTCATATCCTGCATCCCAAAGCACTGCAAAACTTTTTCAATATAATATTTCTGTGACAAATACAATTTTCCAGTACTTCGATCTCTGTGAATTTTCATGCCCAGAATTTTCTTAGCAGCTCCTAAGTCTTTCATTTCGAATTCATTACTAAGTTGAGCCTTCAACTTGCTAATCTCAAATATACTCTTAGAAGCAATAAGCATATTATCGACGTAGAGTAACAAATAAACAAACAAACCATCTAAGAACTTTTTATGGTATACACAACTGTCATAATCAATTCCAGAGTAACCATGACCTAACATTAAAGAATCAAATCTTTTATACCATTGTCGCGGAGACTGCTTCAAACCATATAGCGACTTTTTCAAAAGACAAACATGATTTTCCTTGCCTTGAACAACAAAACCTTCAAGTTGTTTCATATAGATTTGCTTTTCAAGCTCTCCATGCAAAAAGGCTGTCTTGACATCAAGTTGCTCGAGCTCCAAATCAAACAGTGCGACCATAGCTAGCAACACCCGAATGGATTTGTGTTTGACAACTAGGGAAAAAACTTCATTGAAGTCTGTTCCTTCCCTTTGGCTGAATCCTTTTGCAACCAAGCATGCTTTGTAACAGGCTGCTTCAACTCCTGAAGAACCTTCTTTCTTTTTAAAATCCCATTTAGAACCGATTATCTTCTGTCCTTTTGGTTGTTGCACTAGATTCCAAGTGTTATTCTTATAAAAGGATTCCAGTTTCTCATTCATAGCAACTATCCATTGTACTGACTCACCACTTGTGATGGCTTCTTGATATGTTACAGGGTCTTGAGTTTCAATACCTTCTACAACTGATAAGGCGAAAGAGACTATGTCAGCATGAGCATATCTCTTAGGAGGTTTAATTTGCCTCCTTACTCTGTCTCTTGCAAGACTACAGTGCTGTAGTGGTGTGATATCTTCTTGCTTTTCAATGAACTCTTGCTCCTGCTCTTCTTCATGAATAGGTTGTTCAAAAATGTCTTCGTGTACTTTATGCGGATGTTCCACTTCAAGCTCCACCTGCTTGTTGATACCATGTTCCTCTTTTGCATCTCTAACCTCCTTAGTCAAATGAAGCATGGTTGATTCATTGAACTTAACGTCTTTGCTAATTATGAACTTCGGTGGTCTAAGTTCAGTATACCATAACCTGTAACCTAACCCCTAATGCATATCCAAGAAATATACATTTTTATCCTTCGCTCAAGTTTACCATCATTAGTATGAGCATATGCAGGACAACCGAATATTCTTATATCAGAATAATTAGCAGGAGCACTAGACCATACCTTAAAAGGAGTTTTACATTCAATTGCAGTTGATGGGGGACGATTCACCAAATAACAAGCCATATTAATTGCTTCAGCCTTGAACTCTTTTGACAAGTTGGCATTATATAACATGCAGTGAGCTTTGTCCAAAAGAGTTTTGTTCATATGTTCTGCTACATCATTTTGCTGTGGTGTCCTTCGCACAATACGATGCCTTATTATTCCTTCATTTTCACATAATTCATTGAACTGATCTTCACAAAACTCCAAACCATTGTCTGTTCGGAGATGCTTGATCTTTTTGCCGGTTTGATTCTCAATGAGTGCTTTCCACTTCTTGAAAGCAAGAAAAATTTCATTCTTATAGTTCAAAAAATAGGCCCACACTTTCCTTGAGAAATTATCAATGAAAGTTAGCAGGTATCTTGCACCACTTTTTGATGGAACAAATGCAAGGCCCCACAAAGTAGAGTGGATATAATCAACTGTGCCCTTTGTCCTGTGAATGGCAGTGCTAAACTTGTCTCTAGTCTGCTTCCCATAGACATAATGTTCACAAAGGTCAAGTTTTCCTGTCGGTTGCTTAAAATAGACATTCTAACTTTACTCATATACCCTAACCGCATATGCCACAACTGAGTAGCATCTGACTCAGGATTATGGGAGGATGATATAGCTGTAGCACCAATAACTATGCTACTTGAAGCAACTAAAGACCATTGACCAACTTTCCTTTGATCACAATAAGGGCACCTTTGAAAACCTTCAAAACTCCACCTTCAGTGGAATACTTATGCCCTTGGGAATCAAGAGTGCCTAAATAAATAAGATTTTTCTTTAGATCGGGTATATGCCGAACCTCAGTCAATGGTCTCATGACTCCATCATGCATCTTGATTTTCACTGTACCAATACCAATGACCTTACAGTACATATTGTTTCCCATAAGAACACCACCACCTTCAATTATCTGATAGGTTGTAAACTAATCTCGATTTGGACATATGTGGTACGAGCAACCAGAATTAATAATCCATGCATTACCAAATGAAGTTGTACATACAAAGAGAATATTTTCAGCACCTTCAGCAACACTTACTGCATTACTCGTATCAGCGACTTTTCTTTCTTTAAGGTTTGGGCATTCTGTTTTCCAATGCCCTTCTTTCTTGCAATAATGGCATCTTCCTTTTTGCTGTCTAGATTTTGATCTACACTTCCATTTGCTATGACTACTCGAACCCACCTCCTTTGATCTTCCTCTAGCAAACAAGTCAACTGCAGGGTTATTATGTCCACCGTTATCATGATACATCTTTTCACGACTCATTAAAGCAGACTTCACCCCATCAATATCAATGCGTTCACGCCCATATATGAGTATTTCCCAAAAGTGCTTGTAAGAATGAGGTAGAGAATAAAGCAACATCATTACTTGTTGCTCACTAGTGAATGTCTCATTGATATTCTGCAAATCCATAATAAGTGAGGTAAACTCAGAAATATGTGTTCTAATTGACGTACCTTCAGACATGCGAAGCATGTATAAGCGTTGCAACACTCCAAGACGATTAGCCACCATCTTCTTCAAATACAATGACTCCAACTTGTTCCATAATAATGCTGCTGTTTTCTCTGATAGGACCTCTTATAGTATGTCATCTGTGATGGATAATTGAATGGTAGAAAGAGTTTTTTGATCAACTTCTTTCCGCTCGAATTCCTTTATGGTAGCAGGCCTCTTATCTTTCTCGTCAAGTGCTACCTTCAGATTTTGGTTTGTGAGAACTGGCATCATACGGACCTTCCACATACCGAAGTTGATGTGGCCATCAAACTGCTAAATATCAAACTTAGTTGTCGCCATATTTTCTTTTCACCAGGTCTGCCTAGAACGCTATAAGCGCTATGATACTAGTTTGTTATAATAATAACGGAAGAAAATTGATATAAGAGAGCAAAATGCGGTTCAGCTTATAGCTTATATCCACACATCAAACTTCTACGATTGATATAAAAATACAATGGAGACTAAAAAAGAAGTTTATATACTTCTTACTACCCCAAATCAAATACACGTCAAAATGTATACACTCAAAACTTTCAACCTAATGAAAAACATAGAAGAAAGGAAACAAGCTTCTATATGAGAAAATGTGTTATGTGTTTGAGATGTTTTTACAAATGATTGAAACTTCAATTTATAAGAAAAGCTTACGAATGCTAACCATCTGTAAAACAGTGGAAAAGCATTCCATTCTCCTAGCCTCCTATTTCATAGGATGCCTATAACTAAGGAGAATAATTCTACTTCAAAACAATTCTTTCAAGCCACAAAAAACAACAAAATGAGTATTTCAGGGGAGTGAGAATCTCTAATATGCTAAAAAAGAATGCTCAAAACCATATTTTAAAAACGTTGCAGTGATCTCATTAGATCTGTAGTCACTATGTCATGAACCCTTTAATGCACCGGCAAAGAAAAATGAAGTGCTTTCCTCAAAATACTTTTATTTATGTGATTAACTTGAACAATCTCTTACCCGAATTTTCATTGAATCAAGTAAACAAATCAGAATTCTTGCTCTTGCAAACTTGATCATAAGATGCCTCTATGAGTCAAGTATAAGGATGAATTACACTTGCCATATTGATGTAGTTGTACATCAATTAAAAAACACTTAATAACATGGAGAGTTTAAGCAACAAACAAGTCCTTGGTTTGTAACACTTTGATTACATTTAGAGCATTTTAGGAACAAGTCTTTTTTCATACTCCTTTTACCAGCCGAAATCTTTGTCGTTGAAGACATAAGTTATCACTTGATAAATCCGTTATCCTTGTTGTCCATAAAGAATTAAGGTATGCATAAATTTGTGAAATACAGCATATTCAACATATCCTGTAATATTTCAGAGACTATGTCAAATGTTTGCTAATTAAATTACAGAACAGAATGAAAAGGAAAAAGAAGAAAAACATATGGTTACCATGTACAGCCCCATTAGATACAAGAAAAACCCTCAAATTCATGCCATCCTCCTTCTCCTTTTAACTACACAAACCTCCCAAAAACCTCAAATTCTGTTAAACCATGAAGGAGTCTGAACCTTGGTGCTTTCCAAACTCCATATCACCATGTAACTCCCTATATATAATGAATTCTCATAAGGTCCTGATGCACCCCTCAAAGCTCAATGACCCGGTTTTCCTTTTGATGAGAAGAATCTACTAAAACCCCTTGCATGTTTCTCTGGTGTAGGAGTTGAAGAAGCTGAAGAAGATCCTGATTTTGTAGGCATGTGGTTTGGTTGCTGTGCTTGAGATATGGCTGGAAAGTTTGACTCATTATCTGAAGGACTACATAAAGTGTTGGTATAATGCAAGGGTGACTCAGCATCAAGTCTTTGCACAAATGCAGAATTAGCACTGTCCATATCAGCATGATCTTGCAAATTTGGGCTGTTAGGAGCATGTTCGCGCTCTGCGAAGCCTTCCACCTTTGGAATTCTCTCATTATTTAGGGACCCCATTGGTTCCGTTTGAGGGTGCAGAGCCTTTAACTGCTTGCCAAGAAGAAATATGGTTTCCTGACACTCAGCTAGCTTTACGGCAGCAGCTGCCAACTCTCTCTCCTGTGATCAAGAGAAGAATTCAATCATAGATTTTCAACCTATCAAAAGGGCTCGGATCAAGACCAATGATGCTTTGATTATCAGTAGATCCTAAGGATTTCTTTGATTTCAGAAACGTTTTCTGTTTTCCATTTCCTAAATTCAATATTAATTACAAAATTGTCTGAGTTTCCATCTTGCTTCGATTTTGTAAAGGATATAGTGAAATCAACAGTTTGTAATTAATATTAAAAACAAGAAATGGAAACAAAAAAAGCATTTTCTGGTACCAAACAGACCTCAAAGTTTTCCAACTTCATACATATTTTACATATTTAGCAATGGGAAGCTAAATCCAACATGGAAATTGGAATTGCATCCTTACCTGCTTAGTCTTAAGGTCATTATCACCAGCTGCGCTCTCATTCCTAACAGAGAGCAACACACGAATTAGATATCTTAAGAATGTGCATGTGTAGAAGTTAATGTTGCCATGCACATTAAATATACACAACACAACCAATAATATGACATTTTGTTCCTTAGCCTAGTATTTATGATGGGATGCAACGTAGTAGTAGTAGTAATTGTTGCACAAACACAAATGCTCTGATCAATAGCCAGTAAGTAGAACTGCAATAGGCAGAATATGCGTATGTTCAGTTCGTACAAATTATATGATAATGGATAGGCGTCTAACCTTTGTAACCGCTCCTCTAGTTCCTTGTACTTGGCCAAAGCTGCTTCATGATCCTTCTTTTCCTCTCCGAGTTCATTCTCCAGAGTTTCTGTCTTTGCTCGCAGATGATTTAGTTCAGTTTCGAATTCCTGCGCACGTGCTTCAAGGGACCTGTACGACTCTGCCATACATTTTAGTTGTGTTTCAGCCAAGCTGTTTGATCTTTGAGCAGAAGCCAGTTGTGATTTGACTTCAGCTAGAAGTTGCTCAGTCTCTTGTAATTGAGACTTCGTGATTTCAAGACTTTCAGCACATTTTGACAGATCCTCCACTGCCTTCTCTTTCTCTGATTTCAATTCTTCAAATTCCTTAATTGAGAGCTTTTGTGGTGCAGCATTCGAGTCATAACCTGAGATCGGATTCCCATCATCAGGAACTTCTGGATCAGAACAGGGGTTAAGAATATGGGCATGACCATTCTGATATCTCTCTCCTGATGAATTGTCTTGAACTAACTTGTTTTCTGGCAAAGCAATCTTATCTATGCAATCAGGACTGTTAGTTTCAGCTTCCATACCCCTGTAACCAAGGATATTAAATCTGAAATCACCTGCTTTAGCTAAAACATTAGACAAGTCAAGAACAAACTGTAGTAAACTTGCTTTATTGCCTATAACTTCTTTGAAGGTGACAGAGAACTCCTCCATCTTTCGGCTTATTCCATTTTCCTCTGAAGATATGTCATGAATTGCCATTGCTTCTCTGCCTAGAAACAATACAAAGTCATGAATCTGAGAAACTGCAGCTTCTAAATCTGAAGTTATCTGCTCAGACTCTGTAGATTGCTGGGATGAAATGAGTTCTTTTTCAGTAGTTAAGTCAGCATCTTCAGGGTTATCCTGCTTATCACATGCAGTATCAGAAGGCTTGGCATCCTGTGGAATAGCAGCTGCAGAGTGCTGGATGGAAGTGTCATGTGACTCATGTGCATCTTCAAGAACATGTTTAATATTCTCCAGAATCTTCCCTATATCAGCATCCTTTGCCATGGACTCAAAAATTGATAGTATTTTTGGTCGAAGCTCTGCTAATGGCAAGCCATCAACATTGGACTGGGGATCAGGTGCTGACAACTCTGCACCAGAAGATACTTGACTTGGTGATGGATTTGAATCACTCTTATTTTTGGAGGGATCATCTTTGCCATTATTGACTTCTGATACATCATTAGTCACAACTTCATGCGTCTTATCATTTGAAGAAACTGAAACAGAGGTATCTCCATTGGAATCATTTGATAAGCGAGCCAGCTTCTCCACCTCCAAAAAGTCATCCATAAGTTCCAACTTCTTGGCAGTTTCAGATTTGCTCAACTGCTCAGTGCTCTTTTCTTTTGGGAATTGGGGCAGCTCAGATATCATCGCTGTAGACCAAGACTCAGCAACACTTGCCACATCATCATTTCCATCTTCAGACATGGAGATCAAGCTTGGTGCATAGCTTGCATTTTGACTGTAAATGCTTTCACGGGTTATATGGATGCTAGATTTTGTAGATCCCTTATGCTGATTACCTGTCTGGACTTGTGCTTCCAAGATCTGAAGCTTGCTCAGCGTTTTAGCACACATACTCCTCGAGGCCTGCAATTCACTGTTACGTTTCGCCAAAGCTTCTTTCAGCATCTTTGTTTCTTCTTCCATTCCCAATAAACGCTCAGTGAGAAATTCATTATCCTTCTGGAATTTCTGTACATTGTCTAGGGAGAATTCAGGCAATGGGGACAGATGTGGACTAGCAGGTTTGACAGGAGACTTCCTTAATCTAGGCTCTCCATAATCTCGGCCAAGACTTTCAACCTCCATCTTCATTTGTGCAAGAGCAGCAGGTCCAGGTAACTTCTTCCGCACTAGACCACGTAATCTTTGGCACTCTGCCTCTAATTTAGCAATTTTCTTAACACCCTCCAGGTGCTGCTTATTAGCAGCTTCTGCAGACCTCATACTCATGTTCTTTTCTTCATTGCGAATCTCAAGCTCTTTGGAAATAACATGAAGTTCATATTTAAGAGAACTGATTTCCCTTTCACATGATTCTATGTTGCCCTTAAGATGCTCAATTTCAGCCTCAGCCTGGGCTTTTTCTTCACTTAATTTGATTATCATGTTAGAGCGCTCCTGCAAGGTCCTTGACAGAGCCGCATTGTCAGCAGCAGACCTGAGTAGTTCCTGTTCAAAGCTAGCTATCTTTGCCTCAAGCTCACCCTTCATCTTGTCTAGCTGCTTGGTTTTTGTGAGAGCAACTTCCTGTATTTTCTGTTCATGTTCTTCCTTCAGGTTTCTTATCTGCCGCATGCACTCTTTAAGAGCACCATCTAACTGTGCTGCGTGGTCCTCAGCAGTGAGTTTCGAAAGAGTGACAGTTTCCAGATGGTTCTTCAATGCCAAAGCTTCTGCTTCGGCCTTTTCCCAGCCTGCGAAATTTCAATAGAATTTTAATTCCAAGAAAATAAACACTTTATATTAAGGCAGTCTTTGAGGTTAAATTCCTCTAAGGCAGGTAATAGAAACATTGAAGCAATATACCTGAGACAGCCTCTTCAGCTACTTTAGCATGCTGTTTTACCAAGCTCTCCTTGGTATTTATCTCTGAGTTTGCTGCTGACAGCTTTTCGTTCAATTCCTTCATCTCGTCCTCCAGTGTCTGGACTTTTTCTTCATATGTCTTAACTTTTTCTTCATATGTCTTCACTTGATCCTCCAAACCAGTCAGATGTGTATACGACTCTATAGAGATTTGAACGTAGTTTGGCTTCTTGTAACTTTCCTATTTACATAGGCAAGAGCAACACAGATAATAGAAAATCAAATAAATGAATTTAATCACATTATTGAATCAACAAAACCCAAGACTGAGTGAGTACTAGCAATGCGAGATTTTCAATCCAATTATCCAAGTAAAAGTCCTACATGCACACATTAAGAAGAGGGGGAGAACAACAGCTAAGATATTTCATTATGTGCAAAGGATAAACTTGACATAATAAAAGGATATGAACAATAAAAACATTTTCACATGACCATACCACCTATGCAAAGAATGAGCAAAAAAAAAAAACTAAGGATATGAATAACTTCATCTGTTAAAACTGTGATACAGATAAAAAATAATTAAAAAAAAAATCAGAATTTGAGTAGCCAAATCAATGAAAGTCAATTAGGTGCACAATTTTTATGGGAAAAATTTCTCAAGCACAAACAAATATTCCTATTTGTGAAACTCCAACAAATATTTGTATACCTGATGACCCTCAGTAGATGCACCAGCACAGTCCAATGCTGCAGCTGCTTTCTCAAGCACAGCCTTGTCAGACGATTTCTTCTTCCATGGCCACCGGCGCTCCATCGAAAACTACAATGACCCTTTTAAAACAAAACATGAAATTCATCAATTAGAATTCAAAAGAAAAAAGCCACTTTAAGTTTCTTTTTCTTTCTCATAAGATACATACTATTACAAAACAAAGGTTGTGATTCATAATCAATAACATCCAAACCACCCCATCATTTGACAAAAAAGAGCAATCCTGTTACTCTCACATGAATACCCAGGCTCCATTTTCAACACAATTGCTTGTGCACTGCTGACTAGTGTCGGTAGTGTAAACACACACACACACACACACACATAACATAACAGAAAAGTTAAAACAAAAACAAAAAAAAAAAGGCAAAAACAGTGCAACACATCACACCAGGGTGGTAGAATAATTGGGAAGGCTTTCTTCTTTGGGACCCTGATTGACACGATGTTACTATTTTTGTGAAATTGGCATTTCACAAACAGTGACCAAACTAGCAAACATAGGCCAAAGGTATTAACTATTATTTATGCAACCATGACCTCCAAGATCTAACCACTGCACTTCCCTCCATTCAAATTCCATAATATCATCAATTTATAACCGTACACCCAAAAAAATTTAAAAAAAAATAAAAAATGCACAAGCATTTGGATCCTCCTACCTCCTCTTGTTGGAGGCAAGCCTGCCCAAGCCGGATAGGAGGACTATTAAGACGGCAAAACTCTTCCTTCTGCATAATGTTTATTATATAAATTACAAAATCAATTGGATGCAATTGAAAGTAAATTCTTGATTAAGGCTAACTTACCAAATTAGCTAGGATTTTAATTTTACATAATCATCATCCTGAGATGAAAATGAGTGAGCAATTTTTTGAAATTAAAATGGAATTAATGTATTTATAAACAAGCTTCCTTCCTTGCGGCTCAAATTAGATCCAAATTAATCTAAAATTTAAATTTAAATTTATTTTTGAAAAAAAAAGGGAAATTATGTGTAATACAGCGAATGGAATTAATCTGAGGAAATTTTATGCGAAGTGTTAGGGAATGAAAATGATGGCCAAATTGAACACTGTACGATGTTGCTATTTTTGAATTCAGAGACATTGGAAGAGCACTAAGGAACAGAACATGGAGTCACCGACAAAGAGAAATTTTAAGGAAACCGGAAAAAAAAAAGAGTAAAAAACAAGTCCCCCCATCAACGAGGATGAATCGGAACCAACACTGAAAGGAACCGGAACATAAATTAACATAACAATAAGGGTCTTTTTGCAAACCAGAAAAAGAAGAAGAAGAATGAATGAATGAATGAATGATCAGTTGAGACTTGAGAGGAGTAAAAATGGAGAGAGAGAGAGAGAGAGGGAGGTGAGAAGAGCATTGACAGATGGAGTTAAGAAGAAGAAGAAGGGAGAATGAAGAGAAAACACTTACCAGAGAAAAATGCAAGTGGTGGTGGTCTGCAACAAAAGAAGAATGGGGTGTGTAGTTTCTGGTAGAGAGAGAGGGTGGTGGAGAGTGGAGGGAGAGGGTGGCAGTGGCGTGAGAGTGGTGGTGGAGGTGGGTAGGCCAAGATTTTCGCAATTAGGTGCTTATTAAAAGCAGCCACTGTCTTCCACACCCGGAAGCTCCAAAAACTTTGTCCATCACCCTTCAACTTATTTGTCATTTTTCAGGGGGAAAAAAATCAAATAAATAATATTTAATTTTAATATATTAAATTTAACTGCATAAATTTTTTTTTTCAATATGCTTATTAAATTATGCAATGATAAATTATTAAATTTTTTCGTGTAAAGTAACAGTATGTATTCACTTCTATTCATTATTTTTTTTATTAACAAAAGTTTAGGTAAGGAGAAAACTCGTCCTAATTTAAAATTAGGACATATTTTTCGATTCATCGAATTTACAGGATTATTTATATATTATCAATAGCAAAAGAATCTAATTATTGAACCCAAGTTATGGTGAATCATAATGAGAAGGCCGACCAGTAAAACTAACTGTTGTTTTAATTTAATTTCAGTCAAGTTGGCTTGATATAAGAGTAAAATTTAGTTGATTTAACACGTTCCTTTGGAAGGATCTTCTTACAGACTCAAATATAAGAGAGAATTTAACCCCAAACAATTGGCTTATTAGATGAACTCTTGGACTTTAAATATCATATTTGGATGGTACGACTCCCTTGTATACAAGACTTGTAACAAGTCTCAATATGAAATCCTATAAGTGAAAAAATTAGGGATGTGAGAAATTTACTTTGCGGTGGACTCATATGACCCGAGTAAAATTCGGTGTAAGCGCGGTAAATTTCCTATAACAATACTTTTGATAATGATGATGATGATAATAGTAATAAAAGAAATTCTCTTTGAACACAAAATTTTACTTAAGAAAAATAAGTATTAAACCACTTAAATCAATTAAATTCTTACTAAAAGTGTTTCTTTTATAATACTCATAATTAATTTTTGTAAAAAATAATGTGTAGTTAATCAACCGTAAAAATACTAAAGTCCTCCTCCCCCATTGCTTGAAAGCTTGTAACAGAAGCAGAGCATATCTTGTGTGAGCTGTACCCGATAATGGGGAAGGAAAAGGCCATTATTTTAGTGTGTTTTTACTTTACTTTTCATAAATAATTAAGGGGTTTAAAGGGGTGCTATATATAATATAATGGAATTAATTTATGTTAGCTAGTTGAGACAAGTGTGATTAAGAAGACTTTGGACCACCGTCACCCACTGGCATTCTACTCTATACAGCTCACATAATTTGGTATCTTGCTCATCCTATGGATCACGTATGAGTTGGCTGCTTCCTAAATAACATTGCCATTGCTATTTCCACCTCATCAACGTAACGTGGATAGTTGGAAAATTCATACGCTTTTGCTCTGCTCTGCTCATACATCATACCCTTTTTTCATGTCCTTTTCATACTCGTTTTGAGGGGTTTGAGCTTTGTTTTTCCTTCCTCATATTAGGTTTAAGACTACATAGAATTAACCTCAAAGTGCCATTTAGTTATAATGTATAATTTTAATTTTGATGTATCAACAGATATTATATTAAATATTTTTATTTATATGTAAAAATTAATATCTTTACTAACACAATAATATATTATTGGATAATAATATAATTTTATTTTACATTGTTAGTGCACTAAAACTAAATCCATAATATATTTGGCTTAATTTCTGAAAATTTCTAAATTATCTCTTATTAATTTTATTTAAAAATGATGTTGGAGTTTGAAAAATTGAATCAAACATATTATTAATTAGTAATATGAGCTCTGAGTGTGAGAACCTTGCTTGTAACGAGTTCAAATATTGTAGAAAACATATTATGATTGAAGTCATAAAAGCTTACATATGCACAAGTTGTAATTAATTAATCTTGCAGTTCTGCCAGTCCAGTATTATGAGTGGTACATTACTACATTATACTTATCAAACACGTCAATAATAAAAAAAAAATTATTACACACATAAATGATTTGACCATGTCACCTGCAAAGCAGTACTAAGTAGTAAATGAGAACACTATTGTTATTTATTATTCAATTATTTCATTTAGTTTGTACTATAGAATTAATATATATATATATATATATATATATATATATATATATATATATGCAGAGAGAGAGAATCTAAAATAATTATTTAAAAACAAATAGGAGTATATACACTAATATAAAGAATAGGGTCAAGAATTTTTCACCGTATAGGTATCCCTCTATGGGCGATCACTTTTAGACATGCAAAACCGAATTATATAAGGAGTGATATTATTTATACTCATCATACATAGGATATTGTGTCGATTCACATCTTATTCACCATTAGATGAGGTGTGGACGTCATTTAAGTGGGATCTATATCAAATTCAATAATGAATGAGATGTGAATCGGTATGGTGTCTTATGCGTAATGAGTTCCACCAACATTTTTCTTATATAAGCTTCGGCATCGCATGCGTACGTCCTGCATTTTTTCCACTCAACCAATTGGTTTTTAATTAACCAATTAAATGGCATGTGTGAAGTGGTTAAAAACGTGAATTTATTGTCTTGAGAATTTACTAATTTGAACATTGAGTTAGCATTAATGGAATTGAATTAATTCTTCTGGATGCATTTATGGTATGTCTTTTTTGAGTGACTATTGTTACTTTTATTTGCCTATTGTTATTCCACATTTATAATTATTATTTGCATCATTCTTAATATACCCTTAACCTTATTTTAATAATTAGTCTCCTAGTTTCACCATCGATAAAATTAGCACATATGAAAATAGTAAACCGTATGACCAAAGACATTGAAAGCCCTCTTGAACCAACAGAGTGAAATATGAATAGAAATTGGGCAACAAGGACCAGCTGCCCTTTTGCCAATTTATTTTCCTTTATGATTTTCTAGGAGATGGAATGATCCTTGATGTAAAAAAAAATGACTTTTTTTTTTCTTCTTTGTTGTGTTTAAACCTTATGGTGTAAAAAAAATGAATTTTTTCTTTGTTGAGCTTAACATGGGACGCAACATTGCCGATGACAGAGGGCGCGACACTAAGCATATTTGCAAGTTGGACGATTAGGGTATGTTTGATTTGAATTTTCAATTTTTATTTTCAGTTTTTTAATTTTTTAGAATTTGTAAATTTTTAGTTTCTTCACAAATTCTAAAAAACTAGAAAACTGAAAACTCAAACCAAACAGATCCAAAGAATTCTTATTTAATTGAAAGGAAAAAAATATTGAACATTAAACAAGGGTAAAGGATATATTAGAAATTGTACAAGTAATAGTCATAAATGTGGAGTAATAGTAGTCAAATAGAAGTGACAATAGTCATTCTTGCTTCTTCTTCTTTTTTTGGGTAAATATTATGATATGCCTTTAATTAAAACATTGTTCAGAAAAAAGACTTAAAAATAAAAAGCAAAATAAAAAAAATACATAAACCTAACCTTAGCCAGCATCAAAGCAACAATTTACTCCAAATAACCTTATTTTATCTTTTTGAAAAAATTCAAACCCCATAACATATATAAATTAAAATACGTATTTAAAAGATTGATTAGAAAACAATGCACTTAATTTTCATGCTTGAAGAGTAGGTTCAGTCATAACCCACGCCATACCCCGTTATAAATAAAATTCAGTTTAACTAATTATTCAGTCAAGCTTGCGATTATAGTTCCATTGACCTTAACCTTGTGATGACATATATAAGAAGTAGTTGTTCTTAATAAAAACAACTGGGAGACAAGAACCAAAGTTCTACGAAGCTTGCAACTATTTTAATTAAATTAGTGTTAGGTAAGAGCCAATAATGAATAACGTTATCTATTCTAGAGTTTTATCTATGTATCTTTCCTCCGACTTATTTTTTTTCTTGTGTATAGTTGTAATTGAAAACGAGATTATACCAAAACACACAACATTTTATCTACTGAAATAATGTTATAACGGTTTTATGTCGCAACAAATGCGAAAAAAAGTTTACATTTGCAGTATATGTCAAACAAATAAGTTAACAGGTGGTGGTCCAATGACCATAGTCGTTGGTAGCATACTTCAGTGAATTGATGTTTGTTCGTAATGTAGCGCCATGACCAAATAGTTAGCAATTTTTGTATAATGCAATTGACAATAATTTATAAATACAAGTTCATAATATTTTAATACTTTTTTTTGATAAGTTTTATTACAAAATTCGTTTATGATAAAGCATCAATTTTTTTCATTCATGAAAAAATTAGGTTGATGGGAAGACCAGTCCTAATCTAAGATTAAAATATACTTTTAGAATCATTGGACACTTATCGATAACTCATTAATAAAGAAATTCATATGAATTCAAGTCATGGTAATACATAAATATAACATCAATCATATAAGCCAGTTATCTGTTGAAAGTATAATTCTTTTTATTATCCTGAAATCTATCATTGTATTATTGAAAATATTTTTATTATTATAAATTATAGTAGTTATCTTTTAAGTCATGCAAAATGTAATTAATTGATATATGAATTTTTGGTTGATTGTTTAAAATAATTTGTATATTAAAACTAAACTCTTCAGTATAGCCACTCCTTACTCATATTAAAGCATTTCTCGTTCAAACGTTTTTGTAAATATAAAAAAATCAAAACAATGACTAAATCAGAATTTTGAAATTAAGTCTAATACCATGTTATGACATGATTTTTTTTAGAAAAAAAAAGATCAAACGACGGATAACAAAGCCAATATCGCTTTCTTGAATATAAGAAGACAGAGTACCATGAGTTGTGCATATAAAATATAAATTTTCCCATGTCATATTGTATTCTACTAGCAACCTCTTGGCTCGTATATATTCATCCATTTTCAATCTTATCAATAATGCCAATGCAAGCCAATATCGCTCTCTTGAATAAACTGTGACAAAGACCGGAGGGAATCATTTTATAAATTGGATGGCCCCACAGCAAGAACATATGGTGAATAGGTTGGAGCAAGAGCACCTACATGAATGAATGTGAAAGCGATTTTGGGGGCATGTGTACTGTTTTTGAGCAATTTTTTATACGCATGTTAGATTGGTGGCCTTGGTTTTCCAATACAAGGAGGGATATGACGCAAAATCATTTGTACTCAAATCATTTTCTTTTTTCTGCCTGTATTAATTACTTTTTTTATTACGTAGAAGATAAATATTATGTGCAAGAAATGATTTATGAAATAAGGAGAATATGATTCGGGAACAAGTGAATTCCATTATAGAATATGGGTATAATATAATTTTGAAATTTTTTTGTATGAACATAAGTATTAAAATTATTTCTTAATAACACTCATAAAAATGAATATGAAACCAATAAAATGAGAATATATTTAATATAAAATTATCAGAGCCCAACTTTATTATTATAATATTTAAATATGATATATTAAATTTGTGGGCACCAAACACTCTAATTTTTTTCACTCCGCAAAGTCTACAATCCACACTGTTTGCTACGAGACTTACCATGAGTAGCCAGACAATCCACATTGAAAAACCATCCCCCTTCTTTGGATTCTATTTTTACGTTTTGTGTGACCTAAAGGTACCCATATGTCGGGAACTGAAAAGTTTACATCCACTCTTTACTTTATATATAAAGAAGAGCACAAATTTTAAGGAAAATGGGTATAGTAAAAAGATATATATTTTAATCTAAAATATAATGTGATGTCGTTTGATATTCTGAGTAGTTAGTAACATATAATGCTTCCAATTCCTTTGAGCACTAAGATAGAGGAGGCCTGTTTGAATATGGCACGGATAATGTTACTTATAAAAGATGATTTGATATTTAAGTTGGTAAGATCAAAATGTGTGTAAAATCCGGACATATAAAAAAACAAATATGAGCATATATATTGAAGTTAAGATACTTATAATAGTTACATTTCTAGCCATTAAAGAATGACAAAGTAATGGTCAAATGATTTATAAATGGTATGATTAATGAGATTTCGTATCATCTTTTTCAAATCTTTTAGGGACACGCTTAAACGGTGAGTGCAAAATCTACTTGAGCTGGCACGCTGATTCGATCTTCTTGAATCAAGTATTGGTTCGATCCATTTTTTTAATTTAATTTTTCAATATATAAAAAATATATAAAAAAAAACATTTTAACTGTCTTAAACTTAAAGGCATTGACTAGTATACAAAACTTAGAAAATTGTTTAATAATTTGGAAAAAAAAGGTCTGAATTTTAAAGCATTAGTGACACACGTTTTTATCTTTAATAGAAAGCACAAGTCGTAAAACTGTAAGTTTTATGTTTTTGAAGTTTAACATTAAGATTTCAGTGTGTGGACACTAATATTCATATTTTGAAGCATATTTTTACATCTTTTTGATTGATTACTTCAGCACAAACATAGTAAACCTACGAATTCAATTTGTTCTAGTATCAAACTAAATTAATATTCAATAACTCTCAGCCAGGAAGTCAACTATGTAGAATTTGTGCCATCTAAACAATCATCCTTGGCAATTATTTTCCAAATTTAATTGTGTTCATAGTAGCAAGAAAAAAGAATAGAGACGTGTGAATCTCAAAAAGTCGAAGTTAGTTTCAAAAGATTCTTCTGCTGCTTGCGATATGCAGCATGGCACTGCCACAGCAAGTCAGCGACCATAAATGCTTATTACGTTACTTGCAATCACTGTTTTCATGTAATATGCTCGTTTTTTTGCTATATTTAAATTTGGTTTTTTTTCACGGGCCATGTCCTTAGTGAATTATTTGTGGCATGCATACAGCCATAAAAAAAAGATAAAAATTAATGTTACATACATATATAAGTGCATAAAAATTTAATTTTTAATTAATTTTTATAGGACATTTTTTGTACTTCTTTCTATCAAGTATATGCACAATCTAAAAAACAATGTATACATTTATTTATTAGCATCCTAAATTTGTACAAAAACTTATTAATATATCCTATGCATACAAATCACAAATGAATGAAATGATAAATCTGTCTGTTTTTTGCTAGTAAACAGTTATACAGATAATGATATAATGTTAATGATTTATAAAACATAATTATTATTTGCATTTACATATCAGTAAAATGATCAAACTCACATCCTGTAAATTCACATATGACATTAATTATCTGAATTTAACTGTACGTACATTTTTTAATTTAAATTAAATTAAACTGATCATAGTTGTATTATATAACGAAGTTTCTGACTACACAGTTTACGTACGAAAGTATTTATTTCATTTCACCACAAACAACAGAAGTCAACATAGAATTATTTTTCACTGAGTTCTCTGTTTTCTTTTCTTTTTCTTTTTTCTTGATCTCTGTTTTCATTTTTGTGTCAATTCACCTGAGCTTTCAGATCTGACATTTAACAAAAAAGAAACACATAAAACAGTTAACGCGACCCACCACCGTCCTTTTTTTCAGGCCGCTGATATAGTGAACAACAGTTTCCTCAGTCAATTATTATTTTGCCACATACTTCTCTCTTTTATTTATTTTAAATTATTATGTGATTTCTTTTTTCATTTTAGTTGTCATTTTAAGAAGATATATTGAAATAAAAAATTTAGAATTGAGATCATTTTATTATATTTTTATCAAAATGCTCTCATTAATTTTAAATATCGATCTAGTTATCGTTCTGTTAATGTCAAACTACTTATTTAATTTGTACTAATTGTAAATTATGAATGGTAAAATTTAAAAATAATTATAAACTCTTCATTAATATGTGAAAAAAAAATATTTTTAATATTTTAATTTCTGCATATTAATAATATAATATTATTTTACACTATTAATCAATAAAAATTAAAAAATCAAAATATTAAATAACTATCTGTCACCTATTATAGTTTAGCATTTTCTTAAAATTATATTAATTGATAACGTAAAATTATTTTATATTATTAATACATAGAAATAAAACTCTTTTTTCTCTTAAAATACAGATAAAATGGATCTAAAAAGCTACATTCGATTCTTTTTATTTGTCAGTTTAAATAATCAACTTTATACATCATCATTATCCATCAATAAATTATTTATTGTTAATTTTTCTAATTTTATCATTCACATCACAACTTTAAGTACAATACTAATCGTGAAATATAATGGGATGAAATATGGAATAAATTAATTAAATATTTAATTAGTGAGTGCATCTCATAATCAAACTTTAATTTTAGATTTCTATATAACTAAATGTCAAATAAAATAGACCTAGCTAGAATCATCCTTACCATCCACTTTTTAGATAACATTATTAATTATTAATTAATGAGAAACTCAGCAACCGCAACTTCCAGTTAAAATAAATACAAGAATCACACCAATTTCATCAACAATTTGGTACTACGGTGTTTTTAATTAAAATAAAATATAAAACCAATAGAATCTGAATACGTTGCTGAAAAGTTGGTGGCTAGTGGCTACTCCTTGTTTTATGCTAATCTGAAATATCATTACTATTATTAATAAATAAATAGTGTTAGCTTTTGGTGGTCTAAGAGGGGTTGGACCAAGATTTGCAGCTATGTGCCGTAGCCATGATCATCTGCAGCAGTCTAAGAGACAACCGTTCGATGTTTCGGTGGGTCTGCGACCCAAAATGTAGCCATAAAACACAAATTGGGGCCCTTACAACTTCATAAAATCCGCAGCATAGGTCAAATTTGTACTGCTCCCCTACAATTATATTGGTATTGGCAATTTCGGAACACTGGGGTGCAACTCGGAGAAAGGTGAATTTGATGTGATTACTTAATCAATATATTTATATTAAAAATATAAATAAAAAAATAATGTCAGCTAAATATTATAAATGAATAAATATTCTGAAACATAAAAAATAATAAATTGATAATTTATTATGAAAAATAATATGTTAAAAATTAGAATGCTAAATTGAAAGATTATTATTAAGTTATTTTTTTAAGGAATCAAATGTTTAACTTTATAATATCACTTAATTGATTGAACACTTATTGGGGGAAGTCTACAAGCTTATCAGATTTTATTATTAAAAATTCAATTAATTCGGCTTGATCCGTAGAAACAATTTTCTTTTTATTTTTTCATTCCTAGGACTAAAATCTGACCGTTAATGCTAGTACTGAAGTGGAAAAGAGGAAACCATAGATGGCGGATACAAATAGAAAAAGTACACAACCACTCAACAACAATACTGTATAGTTCAAAAGCTAAAAGAATAAAATAACTCAAAAGCTATTTTCAACCAATCAACTAATTGTTCTTTAGGTGAATCCAGAATATCTACAAGTGGAAGTCGTGATTGATCACCTTAAACCATAGAACTTACATATACAAGTCTTGCTTATGGCGATGAGAGTGAGTTTCTTATGTCGAGCTTGGTTGGACCTAAACCTGACTCGATCTTTATAACAGGTCATTTCTTAGAGCCTGAATTTGACTTGAATAATGACCGGGTCAAAGGAGGTCAACCCGACTCTTATATAGTTTATAAAGATTTTGATATTATATGTAGTAAAGTTATAGAATTTTACTAATAAGAAATAAATTTAAGAGATATTTTGTAATGTATGTTTCAGAATAAATTATATGACAACAAAAATGATATTGAGATACATAAAATGTATTAATTGAAGTATAAAAATTTATAATTTATTACTAATTATTATAAAAAAAATATAACTTCAAAAATGATTATTTGATTTTGGGTGGAGTTGGGCCAACTCGAAACATTACTTGAATCTGGTAGGAAAAGTATACTATATCTTCTTTTCTTTTTTTTAATCAAGATATTGAGTTAAATTTGAGAACCCAAATTCAACTCAATAAATTTTGGGTCGAGCTAGGTTACTGAGTTAGGTTGATTATGAAAACTCTTAGCGCGCGCACACACACACTCAAGGCTTAATATTGTGTGACATGTTTTTAACAAATTAAATTAGAATAGAAATTATGATTTTCTAGCATTTTTCATATAACTATTCATCATGTCGATTAGGCAAGTGAAGAGGAAGCATTGTGAGCAAGTAAAAAGGGTAACCGGGGGTATCCAATGGGAATGAGGAGGTCCCCACACACCCCACATGTATTGGTATTGGATAGCTCTTTCGTAGTGAGGGGACCAGTCCTTCGAGATTATGGGCCACGCGTCCTCCCAAAGTGACCACTAACCACGTTTCGTCCCAACGCTGTGCTTAATTTATGCTTTCATTCCAGAATGAAAAACCCCCCAAAAATCACTTCTAGTTCACTGCGTCGGCAGAGAGATAACCACATACAATTGGGTAGTTAAATTATAAAGAAAGGTTGTTATTTTTTTTAAGGCGAATAAGAATTGTTCTTTGTACTACTTTTGAAGAGTTCTTTCGAGAGATATCTCTTAGGGCGTTTTGATGGGAATTTTTGGGATGAAAATCACTTTTTCTTCATCTGACAAACATCAATTTTCATATATTAGGATATAAAGAATTTAATTTTCAATTTTTCTAAAAATTAAAAAAGAATATTTTTACAGAAAAAGATAAGTTTTCAATTTTTTCAAACATATATATAAAATTTAAGTTTTTTTTTTCTTCTAAAATTGAAAACAAACGTATCCTTAATGTCTCTTAAACGAGTCTCAACTTTTATCTCAAGTAATTTTTGCATTTAAAAATTGAGTTTAATTTTGATATATTAATAGCCATATAATATAGCCATATCATCTCTTTTAGATAATTTTTTAAATAGTAGATGTATGACTCAGCTACTCTTATTGATATAGCAACGTGTAATTGAATAACAATATCAATACATAGAAATTAAATTTTAAAAAATATCTCAAAAAATAATACAAATAACATTCTTCGATTATTAAATGCAATTAAAAGCGTGTGTTGTATTATAGCCAAAATGAAAGTGATATTGTAAGTCATCACTATTCTGGCCATGCTGTCGACACTGCCTCGCATGCAAAGATAACGACACCAAAGTTTCATTTACCATAGCTAACTTACAAAACAATCCGTGACATACCATCACCACCAACTACACTGCAAATAAAAATCATATTTTCTTCAGAACCCTTTTTTTCGTTGTTTTATGCGAATAAAGAAAACTTGGGGCTTATCACAAACTTGGCCTCCTCATTCTTTGAATACCTACCAAAGTTCATGCACTTTACATGTTTTGAGACAATAGAAGAGTCAGGTAGATTTGTTTGGTTCTGTGTTCAGGTAACTCGGAACAGAAGCTTGCAATCACGAAAATGAGTTTGCTGATGTTGTTCATTTGTTTGGTTTCAGTTGCTATTTCTCAAACGAGATTGTGATTTTAGAAATGATTTTATTCTGAAGCAAAGCAGCTTTTGAGGTTAGCTCATCATTTTTTTCAGAAATTACTTTTCAATTGAAGGAATCAAACATAAAACACTTTATTTTTCAAATAAAAATTTGGATTGGATCCTTTGACTGCTCGAAATGCTCAGATGTAACCTGAATTGATTACAAGAAATAATATAAACTAATATAATTCATAATTAAGTTTTATAATCCTATAAATGTCAAACAGTACACTAAAAAGACATAAAGAACTGATTATCCATTCTGATTCCTAAGGACATTATCAAGAAGCCTAATCCACTATAAAACAGAGGAATTAGCATCAGAAGGTAGAGAACAAGAAAATCACAACCGTAAACTCTTAACAATCTGATCAAATACAAAGGTAAATAGAAGCTTCCTATATAGTTTGGTAGGAGCAAAATCAATAAATAAAAGTCATAAAAAAAAAATTCCAACACACACTATCTACATTGCATAGCCCATTTGTCTATATTTCATCAAAAATTATTTTTAACTTGACATTATTTTATTGAAACTCTCCCAAGTGACATAAAAAGTGAAAATATGCTATTCTAATGATAACATATGATAGAAAGGAATGAAAAAGTGTGATATGTGGTCAAAATAAAAAAGTGTTATCTCATTATAAGACAATCAATTAGTGAAGCACGTTCATATTTACCTTTCGAAATGGTGAAACAGTAACAAATTGATAAAGTAGCAGTGTTTAAGGAATTTGCTGTTTCTCGCCAAAAAAAACAAAAAAGTGTTTCAATTCAAATTATATATGCACAACTATATACGAGCTTCAATTGATGCTACCGAAATTCTAAAATCAACTGCAAGAAATTGATATTTTAATTTGTAATAGGTATATTTAAGATTGGTTTCCTAGTTGCTTGTTCAAAATGTCATGTTAATCTAGCTTTATTGGTTTACATTTAAAAAACTTGCGATGTAAAAGCCCGAAAGCCCCCGCAAATTTAATTAGTGTGGTCTAAGGTTGTTTTTCTATATTTATTCCCCGCGAGACATATCCGTTCCCAATTGAATCTTAAACAAGAAATAGGTTGGTTGTTTCTTGTTAATTGTACATATCATTACTTCAATGAATTGATCGAGTCTAGACACTGAATTTGAAGCTAGGGCTTGAAATTGGTACCACAATACATAATATGAAAAATGACCTGTGAAGCAAACAAGCTAACAACCCGATTAGAAGTATATTATTATCCACTAACCAAACACAAATCCTAATCAAGGACCTTATCATATTCAAAAAGCGAATTGATATTGTTTTTTAATTAAATTGCACACATTCCAACAAGGTTTTTGTGTGGAAGGGAGCAAAATCAATCTTATCATACCCGTACATTTGTCTTAAGTTTCATATCATATATAGGCCCACCATATGATATTGATCGGTGCCAACTCCCAACTATACTGCCTCAATTTCGATAATTTTATTTTAGTTAAAAAAAATGGTTCTATTTCCATCCATTCATGTTACTTTAGACTTATCCCTCTTAATTTGTCCTTTACCATCATTATTAGTATTATTATTGTTCATTAGACATGCAAAACAATTTATACATGGCACTAGGCCAGGGATAATTCCTAGACATCAACATCATGTCAACGACAGCCTAATGATAATATAATTACGCATTGACAATCATTCGAATTGTAATTTGGAAAGTGACACTCCAATTAGCAAGAAGTTGTTCCCAGCTCCTTGCTAGCTTCCCCTAAATGTTTGTAATTATATTTATATTTATATATCTTTTCGTAACTGATTGTATATAATATAAAGTACTAGAAAAAAAATTAAAATATATATAGATCAATGCTTCCTTTGTACTTCTTGTTCTTCCGTAGTAGTTGGGTACAATTAATACACTCCTTTTGCTATAATTTGCGTGACAAGCACAAGTCAAATAAATTCCCAAACTATTTGTTCTTAATTATGTGTTTTCCCAACTTTCTCTAGAACCATCAAAATTATATAATTTAATCTAATTGCAAATTTTTGTGTACTCATTCGAATTTTCTTACACTTGCTATAGTAAGGTAGTGTCACAAAATAATAACTAAATAAATGCAAATAGTTTTAGACAAAATAAATGCATAAAATTAATAAATCATTTGTAAGTTCACCTCCAAAAAAGAAAATAATGTTACTAGTTTTTCTTCTTTATTAGGGGCAGTTCTAATGTTGTTTGGTGACGTGGAAGAGGTCTCACATTGGTTATATAATAGCGATTGGCCAATGAAAGATAAAGCATAATATATGCAAAGATACCTCAATGTCCTAATTAGCGGTATATAACACATACATACTTAAAAACATCTCTTAGTAAGTTTTTTTTTTTTTTGTCTGGGTCAACTTTAGTAGGTGCTTATGTAACAAATGAGATTAATAAGATTTCATTTTGATACTATAACTTTTGACTTTTTCTAACTTTTTAAATTTCAAAAATTATATTTTTATTTTTTATCTTATTTAATTAAATACCTTATTACTTCTCTAAAAATTACTCTTAGTATTTTTTGAGAAGTTAAAATATTTATCTTTTTAAGAAATATTTTTTAAAATATTAAAAATGAGTACTTTTATTATTATATATTTAAATATAAATAAATTAATCATAAATTACTTTTTAAAAATTACTTCTATATAAGAATTTAAATAAATTATTTAACCAAATAGAGCCTAAAGCCTCAACTAACTGATCACTTTATAAATCAGAGTTGGGCCCCTAAGAACATACCAGTCTAGTTATATTATACGACTCAAATAAATTTAATAGCTAATCAAATTAAGCTCAACTAATTTTAATGTTGGTGTAGGATTAGTCTATGTTCTCCCTCTCTCATATCTAATCTAACATATGGTCTCTTCTAATCTAGTAAAACTCATGAATTTGATGGTACGAATCAAATATACTTTACGTATAATGCTAATTGTATAAATAATAATTATGATTGGATTATTAAAAGCGAAGGGTAAAGGGAAGGAATAAGATGCTTCCTCGTGGCTGCTGTTTGCCTAAGCCTAAGCCTAAAATAACAAAGAACAAGATGAAGAAAAAACTGAATTTGCCAGCTGGCGCATCCTTGAAAAATTATTTATTTACAGAATAATGTACCAAAAAATTGGTTGTTATTATATAAAAATTAACTTAAAACAAGAGAAGCAAATGTGGGTTTGCACTTTGTAATTGTGAAACAAACGACAGTGAGATCGTTGTGCTCTTTATTGTTGGCTTGGTTTGCTTTGTTGCAGTGAGGTCACCATTGTGTCCTTTGCTCCAAACTCGTCTTCAAATTAAATACCAGTTATGTTTTTGTGGACAGTAATATGTATCCGGTATATATTTGCAGAACATTCAGTAATTGATATTTTTCATAATAAAATTTAATTATGCATAATTAATAATTTATTCAAATATGTGAACAAAAAAAATTATTGAAATACTACTAATACATTACTTAGAGTATGTTTGATTGGAGAAAAAAAATAAAAATAAAATTTTTATGAATGAACTTCATGTGTTCATTCATGAAAATTTATAATACATTTTTTCTCCCAAACCAAATACACACTTACCCATAATTTTCGTCTTTTGTCATTAATTCCTTTCAGATTACGCTAATTGCTCGATCTTTTTTTAGGTGAGTCGTTATTTTATTACTCTGATTGATTCATGCAGTTACAAAACAAATTAAATTAGTTGCTACCGTGGCAACAAGAAATCGAGCTACCACAGATTTGTTCACAGTGAATGGCAATTAATCATTTGTAAATTATAATATCTTAATTTTAAAATAAATTGATAGAGTAAAAAAATAAAGTGCATTTGGATGAGTTTCTTAGGTTTAAAATAACTTTTTTTCAAAAACAAAAATCACTTTTCATATATTTGAATAATATCTTTAAAAAAATAATGATATCTAAAAATTTAATTTTTAACTATATATAAGCTAAAAAGAGTAATTTTAAAAAATCAATTTTTAACTTTTTCAGTTATATATAAAAGTTAAGTTGGATAATCATATTCTAAAAGTCCGAAACAAATACACATAAATTCCAATTGAAGTGGAATTGTTTTTCTATTATACTCATGATGCACATATACTTTATATCTTACAATATAACTCTTGAAGTATATATGTTTGACTTAACTCTCTCTCTCTCTCTCTCTCTCTATATATATATATATATATATATATAAAGACTATTCAAGGATATGTATGAACCAATAATAAATGAGTTTAATTATTATCCAATCAAAATATTTTATTTAATTTAAATAATTTTTTAAGTAATTAGTGAAAATCAACTATCATACCTAATATGATAATATATCTTGTAAAAAATTTATATTATTAACACATAAAAATTAAATTCATAATAAATATAAAGTCGGAGGAATATTTTGAATGCTTAACTGATTTCTTGTTCAAATAATTCATAAGAAAGTCAAATAATTACCCTTTACACACATCCCACTCTTATATGAAATCACCACTTTTATTTGTTGCGTCCCACTTGAGCGTATAATATTTCTTTTCAACGAATCCTCATGAAATGTGAAAAGGTGTGTTATAAACTTGGCAAGAGACATTGGCTTAATTGTAGTTGTATATATATATATATATATATATATATATATGCACATTTGGTAGTGACAAAGGTTCATGTGAAGTGAAAAGGTGTGAGACCCTTGTCACAATGCTACTACTAATATATTAAGAGTACAAAATTTTTTAAAAAGCGTTATAGGTGAACGTTCTCCACGCGGTTCAGTAAAACCAAACAGATTAGGTATTTTTTATGAACATAATATCTAGTCAAGAGGGTTATAGAGAGGGTGGGTGAGTGATTAATGGCACATCAATGCTTAATCAAAATGATAAACTTATACTACTAGTAGTATATATTGGACCTATATATATCTAACTTGTTGCTACTTGTAAGTAATTAGCTAGTATATATAGCTCTCTACAGTCTAGAATGTGACCTGTCTTTGAGTGAGTGCAGTGTTGAAACAATGAAACGTTGTTATGGAGTTAGTGGGATACAATGATGACCAAAAACAAAGCTTCATTATTAATAATTGTATAGCCATGCGTTTTGATCTTTTGGTGTGGGAATTTTCAACCTTTGCTTTCTTGGTACGAAAGAATTTTTTAACGATGCGGGGCTTAATGTGGTAATATAATGGGCATGGCATCATGCTATACACATAGACAACACACAAATCGTCTTTCTTCTTCTCCTTCATACACTTTCTTTTTATATGATGCCAAAGCCATTGATTTTTTCTTCTCCCTTTTGCTTTTCTACCCTTCTTTCTTCGGATTCGATTTGCCTTTGGTACTTGTACAAGCAATCTCTTTAGCACAAAAAAATAGAGAAAGAATGTGCCCCCATCTACACATTCCATGATGCGTTAATTTGCTTTTTTAACCTTCAATAATATATCTCCCTCTGAATGCTAAATTTACTGTATCCTATGATTCACATCGATCTCTATCTAATCCCTACCAACTTTAATTAAGACTCATTATGACAAATGTAACCACTGTTCATAAGTGTCTTTACTTAATTGTCCATAGTGCCAAAGCATTTTTTGTTTTGGATGAAAATGGAGATATAGCAATCATGCTAGAATCAATTTTCTTTTCCTATGAAAATCAAAGAATCATACTTTGGGTGCGTTTGTTTCCGATTTTTTCAGTTTACAATCACTTTTTTCATTTCAAGAAAATATTTTTCAAATTTTTAAATAATTTTTAAAAAATAATCAAAATTTTAAAAACAATTAGCTTTTAGTTTTTTCAATTAAATACAAATTTAAATTATCACTTTTTCAAAATCTAAAACAAAATGCGTCCTTTGTGAATTGTGCATCCCAAAATCAATATTGAAGTTTAAAATTTTCTTGAAAGTTACGGTACTAGACTTGTTTGAATTATTTGAATTAAAATCAATTTTGATCTCAAAATTAACTCTAGTCTCTTCAATGTGAAAGCAACAATTTGTTGCCTTTAACTTGAGTAGACAAGCACACGAATATAAATAAGATCTTTTCTGTTTAGTATCATCTCACATGATCGAAACTACCCGTTTCCAAAATGTTTCATTCTCTATGTCACCAGTCATTTATCTCCATATAGAAGATAAATATTATACATCTGATAATTATTTTAAATTTTTAAATAACTTTAATTTCAATTTTTATCTTCTACGTGATAATAAATAATTGAGGATAGGAAAAGGAGATGATTTAGGGACATGAGCTTTCCTTCCCTTTCACATAAGCTAACAAGATGATGGGAACAAGTTTCTGTGATGTTATTCATCACTACTTACAATTCATGAAGTTTGTGCTCCCTCCTCAGTCCTCTCCTCACCAAGCCACAGTTAATGTATATATACGACATGGGATTTGTGAGGTTAATGATACCATTAGTACCATGATTTTGGTTGGAATTAGAAAAATTGTCGAGAATGGGTGCAATACCTGGTTTTGGGAGGATGGTTGGATTGGAAATGACAAATTAATAGATACATTTCCCGGATTATACTCAATCTCCTTACAAAAGGAAAAAGAGTACTAGGGGTTGTGATGAGTGGATACAAGATAAGTAAGAATGGAAGTTGAATTGGCATAGAAACCTCTTTTAGCGGGAACTTTCTTTACTGGATGAGCTAGATAGACATATTAGTGAGATCCAGTTACAACCAAATTTCCATGATAGTGTGATATGGCATTTTCACTCTTCTAATAGTTTTTCAGTCAATTCTTTTGTTACCAAATTCTTTCAGATGAATTGTGATAATTTCCATACTGATCGTTGTTTGATTAGAATGTGGCATGGGTGTGCTCCACCAAGGGCAAACTGTTTGTTTGGTTTGTCCTTATTGGAAGAATTAATACCAGACAACATTTGGCACAACTCAATATTATTAATGGTGTTGATTTCAGATGTGTCTTTAGTAAAATGGAGGAAGAATCTTTGTCATATCTATTTTTCACTTATGATTTTTTATGGAGGATTTGGGCTTTCTGTTATAATTGATGGGGAGTTAATTGAGTTATGGCCAAAGAATCTAAAGCAAATTTTGAAATGTGGATTGGTTGTGTTTTTTTGGGTAGTAGACGAAAAGGTTGGAATATTTACTTCTATACAATTCTTCTTTCCATTTGGGAACAAAGAAATAGGATAGTCTACCAAAAAAAAGAAATTAATTGGAAAATTTTTCTTTTTAACCTCATGCATAGATGCCACTTTTGGTTGACTTTTAAGTCGTAATTTGTTTGCCTATAGAATTTTCTTTTGATTATAGGTGATTGATGCTAGAAGAAAAAAATAGTCCATTTAGTTGTCTTGGTAGTAATGGAAGTAGGGGGATTATGAAAGATACATAGAAAGGTCTATTAATTAGAGGGAGAGCTCTTATGTGAGATTTTGTGGGTGAATTTCTTGACAAGTGGAAAACACCTGCGTTGTTTTTTGCTAATATATATATTTTCTGTGATTTCTTTGTTAACATGTAATTTTTTCTTCATTGGCTTGATGCATGAATTGGTGTTTTGGTGGATGGAGTGTTTCTCGAGTGTTAAACTGTTAGGTTTGTGAGTGAGGGGGAGTTTTTGTGAGTTTGAGGGTAGAGTAAATACTGAGTGATACACTGACGAGGGATGATGATTGCGTGTAGGAATATTTTATCTAAATCCACTCCACTCAGGAATATATTTGTATAGAAATCCTTTATCACCTTGTACACACTGTTATGCTGCAGTTTTGAGTCTATTATCCAAGTGTTTGAGTGGTGTATCAATATCTAGTCAAAGGAAAGTGTTAGTTTGAATTTGCTGTTTACCATGGTATTTTGACAACAGGGAATCTACAAATATGATGCTTTTAAAAGCCTCATCCTTAATACCTATGCGGAAGAGGATTGTGAATTTCATTTTGCCTGTTATCGGCATTTTCTAGTTAAAGGCTTAGATAATTTATACTTTGGATAGTTCTTAGTAATGGTCAATTTTGTTTGTTGGTCTTGTTAATTTTCTATTTTGACATAAGATTATCTCGTTGGTTGTTCCTTTTGTGTTGGTTTTGGTTGGACTTTATCATGCTTTGGATGTAGCTTCTTGAGATCTTTTCTCCTTGGCTGTTTGTATTTTAAGTCTCACTTCTATTATGTTTTTTCTTTTATTATTGTTGGCTATGATGTACAACTTATGTAATCACTCCCTTTTATTGAGGTAGAGTTTCTCATCATTTATCCAAAAAAAAAAACATGGGTTTTAGGTTCAAGGAGGGAAAGAGTGCCTTTTGTCTTTCAAATTGTGCTTTATATATATGCTGCATTAACACTGCATTGATACCGCATTGTTTGGCCAGTTCTTTATCATGTTCAATGTTTTACCTCCCAATTTAGGATCTGAATAGGTATTTTTCTTCCCACTTTTGTATGACAAAGTTATGTATGCATAAGGATTGGTTTCATACAAAGGACCACGTAGCAGATTATGCATCTAAGAATGTATAACTGATGCCTTGTTTATTTTATTTACTAATTTATTTATTTTTAGGGTGTGGGGTGTCTAAGGACTAAGTTCGTGAAAGACTACAGGATAAATTTGTCAAAGCTACGAATTTTTTACCTAAGCCGGTAAAGAAATATAAGCATATTATATAAAGGAATTGAATTTAAAACTAATGAAGGAGAAATTAAGTTATCATATATAGATATACTTATAAATTTCAATAATGGTACAAAGCAATAATTTCATCCGAATGTGATTTGTCAAAATCATATGTGAAAGTATAGAAGTACATAGTGAAGATACCAAAATCCTCGGTTTTGAACAAAAAAAAAAAAGGGTTATGTCCACTCCACTATGATGCCACATATTTTTCGGGCATAGGATTTCTGACGTATTGGTTGAGGCTTGAAGCACTTTCTATAAATTTTAACTGGATATTAAGATTTATTAATATAAATTCAATTAAGCTTATAATAACCTAATCTCAAAACATATTCCTTACCTCAACAGTCGCTATCATACAGTTAGTTCTATGTGCAGATCAATAGTTAGCTTCAATTAAACGTCCATGAATTAATTCTACGGGACTAGAAGACACATATCTTTCAAAATGTTGATAGGTTTATTAATTTATGCAATTTTGAGAAGAAAAAAAAAGTATTGCTAACCAGTGTCTTAAAAAGAGCAAGATTTAACAATTTTTGATAGATTTTATTCTTTGAAAATATAAAAATATATTTTCAATAGAAAATTTTCTATTTCTGATTCTTTAACTAGTTCCCCTAGATACTGATTAGATAAATAAAAAAAGATCATAAGTAATTAATGTTTGACGTGCTTTCGTGGCTTCAACATTTTTTCAAACTTCTGTAGCATATTTGACAATAAAAAAAAACATCTGTACCATGTTTGATGTGTGCTTCTAAAACTTCACAATTATTTATTCTATTAATTTATAATACTTGAAAATTATATAAAAAATTAAAAATAAATTATTACAGATATTTTTGGAATACAAATTAAATGTACGCCTGAAATAAAAATTTCTCCTTGAACATTGTTGTTAGTCTTTGAAGCTGCTTTCATTGTTGTCAATGCAACTTTGTCCATCATGACAAATCATCATCAAATTAGTGGAGATTTTTAACCCTTTTTTGACACTTTATTCGTTGATAGTAACCTTGCTTTTGTTCACACTCTTGCAGCACAGCAAGACCAAAGAAACGACAAAGAACAAGTGAAAGACACATAAATCTAGATTTATAAACAAACGCAAGAAAACATGCATAATTATTGCATATCTTTAATGCTTTAATTATACTAGGAGTTTGGGTTGTCCATGCATGCACATTATGGTCCTTTCGGCTAGCGATGCTCATGGCAGGTTAATTTTTGTGTCAAAGCATTTGACGTGTGTGAAATTGTTGAATGTTACCGTGGATTTCATTTGGTTAGCGAAACTCTTAAAATTTGATAAATTTATAACTTCTTTTTTTTTTTTCTTGGATGCGATTATGAAAAATCTTAAGAAAACAAAGTGGTATCTTTATCATGAGCAATAACTATTGCTCTATAGAGCATACCATCAATGTTTGATTCAATAAGCAGTATCAAACTAGTATCACGAGTTTGAATCTCCTAACTACATATTAGGGGAAATTTTAGTCTTTATTTGAACAACATAAAAACCCAACAGCTAAAAATTGAATAAAATATTTTTTTCCTTGGCGAATTAATTATATTGACTTTTTTTTTCTTGTTAGATTATACATTATACATTATATCTCTTGATTTGTAGTAGCTATATTAGCCTTCCTTGCCGTTTAGGTGCTATTAATTATTCGTAGCACACTTATATTTTGACAAAGTATGATACCAGGGACCCTTATAAGTGCAACACCAATATAGGCGTTAACGCATAACCTAATAGAAATTAGTGCACCATTCTTTTCTTTTTTATTTTTTTTATACTTTTAAAATTATATTAATCAAATTTAAAATTAAAATCTCATTCATACTACTCAAATCTCTCACACCGACCAATTCGAGTGGCCTTACCCTTCTTTTCCTCACTATATATATAACATCTAAAATTTCTATTGTATATCTTATTAAGAAGAAATTAAATGGAGTAGTGAATGACTACTGCATCTGCATGCATGTACCCAGTGGTCCATGAACCTGAGTGGCTTTTGCAACTGTGTGAACGTGGAAAGGAGATCGTGCACAGAGTCTCCACAAAGTGCCACGGAAAGTGTGCCTCCTCATCATCAATGTCAAACGTTGGCTTCACTGTGCCTTGAAAAATAAGCACAGTGGAAAGGGGGGCTAGTGTGTTTAGTGGCTGGGCCTGCATGCAGCTGCAAAATCTTGGACATGACACTGCAGGCGCACGTTTTCAAGGTTCACATGCCACTCTCTGCAAATGTCTCTCTCACATGCATTACCTACCTGGCCTTGTTTTTCTTTACCTCATGTATATTTGGTTCTGGCTAGTGAGAGATGCCTGTGTCCGCTTTAATTAAGATTTTACAAGTATAGTTTTTCTCCTCGCCCTCACCTACTCGGTTCACATATATTTGGTTGGTAAATGTTAATTGAGTTAAGGGCTCAAGGCATTAGATTTTGATGTATCTAGTATAGAAAATGTTTACTTTGATAGTATGGAATTAACAACCATAGGTCAATCATATAACTATTCAATAATTCTGTTATAGCTGGATTGAAATTTCAACTAATTTTCTTGTGAAGTTCTCTACTGTATGAATTTTGTGAGTTCTTTCATTCAGTAATACTATTTGGTTCGAAATTCCACTTTACTGAAAACTTTACTTAATCATCTTTCTTAAGTCGAAATTGGATGAGCATTTCTTGGAACAAAACATATGTTAATGGCTTAAATTATATACACAGAAATAGCATATTAAAAAGCCAAATACACATATTTATAAGGTTATATTGATCGATGATATTTTTAAATGATCTATTTGGTTCTAAAATTTTCAATTTGATATCAATTTAATTTTAACAAAAAAATTCACATCAATTTAGTCCTGAGACTTTTAATTTTGAGATTAATTTAGTTTTTTTTTGTGGATTTCAACTTTAAATGAATGACCAAATTGATGCCGGATAAAAAATATTATGACTAAATTAATGTTAAAAATTTTGTTAGGATCAAATTGTTGTCAAAATTTAAAATGTTAGAATAAAATTGATGTCAAATTTTTTGTTAGGACAAATTGATGTCAAATTAAAAATGTTAGTATAAATATAGCTTACTCATATTATTTTAATCTAAATTTGTACTATTCAATAATTGTGAAGTTAGTTTGTTTTATCACCAATCCATGACCTACAAAATTACCTTAAAAGTGCTTATTTTATACAACTAATAAGTTATATTCTTTGTACTCATGAGACATAATCCCGACTCTTATCTTAATTATTATTGGATGAAATGTGAATCTTATTTAAATAGAGTCTACACTCTATCTAATAATAAATAAGTTATGAGTCGACATAATATCATGTACATTTTGATTACGAATAACATTTTTCATACAGAAAAGCAACTTCTTTTATCTGCACCGTTGGCATTGGCTCAATAACAACCAGCATTGTGATTAATACAGCGTCCCCGCTTTCCATGAATTCTGTTTGTACTATTTCTTCATCAACCGATTTCCTTCCATCATTACTGCATCATATTTCCTGCCCCTTTTTGGGGACATAGCCATATTCTGCAGAAGGGATCTAACATGCATAGCTGGAAATGTATATTTGAAGAAAGCAGTGTCCAATGGTAAAAATTTGTTAAAATAAACAGAATAACCTTACAATAAATATAAATACATGGTTGATTGGAGTGATAAATGCCCCTTTCTTTAACTAGCGGTCTCGAATTCAAATCTAAATATAGAAAAACCGATATCGAGAGAGCTATACTCCTATAGAATCTCAAATATTCAAATAAGGATTGCTTGGAATGGGAGAATATTTGGTGGATCACAAAAATACTTATAGCATTTGAATATTGTTGTGTCTTGACAAAAATATTTTTCAGTTTATTAACGAGGAAAGCATTGAATTTTTCTTTTACCTCGACCCCATCATGTTAAATAAAATAGTAAATACTTTTGATGTTTCAAAATACGAAGTATATATATTTTTCATGAATTAATTTTGATACACTAAGCACCAAAAGTGTTTGATTCTGATACCCACCATTTTAAAAAGAATTTAATTTTGATGCACTGACAATGTAAAATAGTTTTACGCTGTTATTCAATTAAAACATTTCGTTTGGATGACTTTTTAGATAGTGGATATAAAAGTCAACTATCATGTGGCAATATGTGATTTGATTACTGTATAAAATAATTTTATATACATAACAATTAAATTTTTTTAAAAATTACACATAAAATAGTATATGATTAAATAACAACAGAGTAAAATTTATTAACACTTATATTATATCAAAATTGATCTCTAATTTTATTGCCTATTAAAAGGATATCATTGTGCTCTACCTACCCACACTTCTCTACGACCCCATGGTGACGAATAACTAAACCATATTTACATTAATCCTTATATTATCAAGAAATAATTTTACATACACAAATAAACTGTCTCGTGCACTGATAGGATTTTGAATGCAACTTATCATGAACTGTCAACGCTTTGGGACCAAGAGTGGGAACTCAGTTTACCCACAATTCTCTTTGACATTTTTGTGCCCCTTTCTTTGTTTTTTGGTCACCGACAATTTTCTGTGGTCCTAAAATAAATATACAATGCAATGTCAATAATCGGTAAGTACAAGTTCTGAGTTGTGAGCCTGATCCACTCCATTATTATTTTGGCCCAATTTCCCTTGCCCACAAGATTCAATGGTGGGGGATTTTGTGTTGACCCAACATAAGTGTTGTGTGCTTTTCTTTGTGTCCTTTCTCTTATGTTTTCCTTGTTTTTATAGCAAGAGTGGAATGAAACGTTTGTTTCGCATGGAAGTGACTAGTTGCCTTCAATATGAGAGCTTTTTTTAGGTCGTTTTCCGATTTTTCGTCAACAAAGATTAATTAATTAAACATCAAGGGCGAAGTTTGATTAAGATATACCAGTTCTCTGGTAAGTCTGCATTTTCAAAATTTTATTTTTCTATAATTATCTATCCTTTTAAGAAATTTAGATAATATTAATTACATTTTATTTTTTATATCCTTATCAAATACTACCTCCATCAAGTTACTATGAATCTCTTTTAAGAAAAAAAAATCTTTCCAATAATATCTGTTATATGAGAGTTTTAAGGAAGTATTAATTTTTTATTTCTTTCATCTTTGCCCTTCCATCAATTCTCTTACACTTTTCATGACAATTGTTATATGAATAAAATAAAAGAGTAATTTCGTCAATATAAGCTATTTCTTTTTTTGGTGGTAGTGCACATTAAATGATTTCTTAATCTATATCCTAAACCTTGAAAGGTGTAGTATGTATAGGAGAGTGTGAAGGGATTACATAATAATGATAGTTTTATAAAATATACTTAAATCTCCCTAATATTTAAACTTAATCATTTTTTTAATTTGTGTGTACAAATAAAATAGACACTTATTAGAAAATTGAAAAATACAAGATAAAGTAATACTACATCACCATATAAAACGCAAACTATACTAAGATTATAACCAATACAAACTATATTGCCAAAGATAACACATTAAAATATAAAGACGATATCCCTTCACACCCAAGTATACAATAGTGTAAAGATGAACACGTCTGATATCTGATCAACCCGAACTCCCTTTCGAAATGAGTTCCTAAAATGAAACCAAAAAGAAAAGAAAATTCCTTAAGGTATGAATTGAGCTATCCCTCAAACCCCATGTTTGAAGCCCATGTTTTACAATAAAATCTTCAACCCAATTCTCAGTCTATCCCTCAAGCCCGAGCTGTATTGTATGTATGTTATTTATTAATGAAGCGTGTGTCTTGGGCTGTTGGGTCTAATCTTTGGCCTTTTTGTTTTATTCTCATGATGTTTGCTCCAATCTTTCTAATTCCAAACTTGTGTTTCTGATCTGACTCTCTATTCTTCACACCGAAAAAAGAAGACTCTCTATTCTTTGTCAATGAACCCAAAAGAATAGACTAGCACTAAAAAGCAAGTCTTGAAATTGAAAGTCCATGGAACAGAAATTAAAGTCCATGTGTAGACAACTATTACTCCTAAGATATTGTCCTGACAAAGGCATGTGCCCATCCGAAAGAAATTATCACTTTGAGAAGGAAAAACATAGCATTCACTGTATATATATGATGTAAGGTACATGCAGAATTCAAAAGTTTTGTTCTAGTTGAATATATACACATAAATAGAATAAGACGTGCAACGTGTTTGTAAGAATTAGTGATATAAAACAAAAAAGAGAAAACATTATGATGAATCAGACAGTATTTTTTTTTTTTTGTTTATTGATATGACAAAACACAGTTTTCATATGCTGTTCTCCACGTCAAAACAAGTACACATTTTTATTTTGCTAGGTCCCGATTTCTAAAGTTTTTAACATGATTTATCATTATATGAAGAGTAAAAGGAAAAGTCGAACTTATATAATTATAAATACCTTTTTTTGTTAACTATTACATCGTACTCATATATTCAGCAATTTTCATTTGCATTTTTCTGGTCATCTTTTTAATTGGAATAAAAATACGAATGACGAGGATTTTAGTTTTAATTGTCCGCCCGTGTATAATTGTATAAAAATGAGAGGTTCAAGTATAATTAAAATTAGTTTTAGGTGTAAAACATCTTAACAAAATGGAACCAAATATTTTATATGTGTATGCTCCTCTATAGTTTTGTGAACCAATTAACAAAATAACAACAATTGGGGAGAGAGAAATAAGCAAATTAACAGTATGTGGTAGAAAATGAAAAGGAAAATGAGTTATATATATAGAGATTTTTTCCTCAATTCATTAGTAATAAAAAATTTGAATGTGTAAGAAGTTCTTTTTACCTAATCAAAGATTCCGACGCCATTAAACGTTCATACTCCCTAGTGTTTAAGGAAATCATTTTATAATCAAGTTGATATAATTTAAGTCTGAATCTATGACCAGTTGTTTAAACTCCTAACCTACTCCTAATTAATAGCTTATTAGTGTCCTATAAGTTTAAGCAATCAAGAAAAAACAACCAAAAAAAAATGTTATTTAATGTCGAAGATAATAAATATTTTTTTCTATTTAATGATTTTTCCAGTTAGAAATCTTCCTGAAGACTTTGTTAAGTACAAATCAAACCACCCCCAAGATCTTAGAGTTGGAAACTGAATGGTAAGAGTTGGAAATTGGAATGCTGATTTGAGTTCAAGTCCAGCAAGTAAAGTCTAAATGATAAGTGGAGTTCCGTCCCGATCGTCTTCCTACAGTTATTGCACAGTGAAAAAATATTAACAAATTTTTTTTAAAAGATTGTGACTATTATTAAATAAAATATATATAGTCTTCAAACAGAATATATCCTATAAAAAATAATATTATATTTTACTCAAATTTATTTGTCATAATTTAATGTTTTTTTAAAAAATATTAAATTCTGACAAATAAATTCAGATAAAATTTCTAACTAAAATTTTTTTATAGCTCAAAAGCTTATTAATTACTTTGTCCATCGGTCCTTTAATTTGTTGTCGTTCTATATCTGTTGTTTTCGTAGAAAATATGTGACAATGATACCGATTTCCATTTCCACTACCAATGTTTCTCAATAGTTCCAGAATAATATTGAATTTGTCTAGTACCTGAAAACATGTGCGTCCGTAAGACTTGTTCTTTTCATGTCATGAGCACAAATGGCTTAATTAGCCTGCGTACGTATATTATAGAACGATGCTATGATTGTGACACCAAAATTCTAAGGTTATATATTTTGTCAAAGATTTGAATGAACGCAATTTTTCGAACATGCATGGTGGGATGCCCATGCGATCTTATTATGTCACAAGACATTTCTTTTGTCCAATTAGTGTAAATCCATTGCACCCTACGCAAAAAAAAAAAAAAAAAAGAAGCTAATGATAGTCAACCAACACAATTTGCATCTGGACTTCTCCTTTGCTGTTTCGTCTATGTAGTCTTAACAGAATTTAATTTAGGTTTAATTGCTCTGTAGATCCTTGAAGTTTCATTCAATTTTCAATCAGGTCTCTATAGTTTAGAAGTTTTTAATTTAATCCTTATATTATCTAAAATGTTCAATTGAATCCCTACGAGTAATAATCATTACAAAAAATAGAATATTTCTAGTATATTTCATCTCTATATAATATATTCCTAGAATATTCTTAGTATATACTCGAAATATTTTATTTTTTTATAACAGTTATTACTCATAATGACTCAATTGAAAATTTTACATAATATAGGGATCTAATTAAAAACTTTTAAATTATAAGGACCTAGTTAAAAATTGAGCAAAATTACAGGGACTTGCAAAATAATTAAACCTTTAATTTATGACGTGCAAAAAAAAATTTACAAACATTTATCCATATATTATTATATAAGAAAAAATTTGACTTAATCATCCATTGTTTTAAAATTCTTATAAATATAAGTACATCGTTAGATAATTATTAGTGCATCAAACTTTATCTCTTTTTAATATATATATTAAGACTTTGTTATACTTACTAAAATTCATGATACTTTACGTAGTGATTGCTCAGGTGTCAATTGCAGTTCATACCTATGGTGAGGTTGGCATTTAACCATATTTAAAAAACATGGCTAAAAGAAAAAACAATTTGCTTCTATTTCTTGTGTTGAAGAGTGTTTTGTTCAGCCATAATTTTTTTTCGTTTGACCACATTTTTGAAATGTGGTTAAATACCAGCCTCACCTTAGACATTGACTACAATTCTGTGCTCTGCCACTGTCTCCGATGGCCTTCGGGTGACAATCACCGATAACGAATGATGACGTTTTGATGGAGTTCTTAGAATCCTCGCTCCGCATCCTGGATCTCATGCTTCTCAATAAGATCTTTCCTAAGCAAAAGCTTCCTGAAATGCCACTGAAGGTCGATTTTGTTTCACTGTGTTTGCACCATGACGACGACCAATGTGAAGCCATTTTAGACGCTATGGCAAGGATTGGGTGCTTCTAGCTCATCAACTAAGGGATCCCGAGGAGGATGGTGAGCTTCGCCATAGAGGCCACCCTGTTCAATGTACCGGCAGAGAAGAGAGTAGTGACAGCGAGGAACCTTCTATAGGAACTTGTCCTTCCAAATGATTGAAAGATAAAGGATAAACTATGAATCATGTTTGCTTTTATTTCTTGTGTTGAAAAGGGTTTAACCACATTTTTTTAGTTTGCCACATTTTGAAATGTGGTTAAATACCAACCTCGCTATAGTAATCACCACTCTACATTTAATCCGATCTGAGAGTGAAATGCAAGTGTTTCCATTCAAAAGGAGCACCAAAGCAGAAAGACCCTACATTGTGGACCTCGGATTCTCGGAATATGGTCATCAAGCTCCATTGATTTGGTCCTGTCGTCGATCATGTTAGACTTAAGTAATTGAAATTTGCACAGTCAATTGTAGCCTTTTCCTAATAACATAATCTTTTGAAAAAAATTATCTATCGTAGGTATGTTGCTCACTGCTCCTGGTATGTACCATAAAGTAAATTGTAGCACCCAAAAAAAAAAAAGGTTTCAGTGTTATGTCATTGCTGAATCTGTTGCGGCCTCGGGTCTTTTACTCTCTTTTTTCAATAATTATTATTCACCACAAAAAAGAGACGAAGACATAAAACAACAGAACAATAGTCTCAACCATAAACTATTAGTTAAAGTTCTGGGACTTTCTAATAAAAATATAAAATATCATTAAAATATATAGCCCACCTATACTTAATCAATACTAAAACAACTCCTACGAACCCTCCACGTGAATCAGAGGCCAATTTCACATGAGGAGATTACACAGCCAAATAATAACAATATTTACATAAGGTAAAAGCTGCAACACTCGTCATTGTACCTATATGTGCCCACAACATAGCGTTACCACCCAATTGGTCATGACAGGTAGAGTCTTTAATACCATGTCCATAAGTTAACCCCTACAGCATAGCTATCAAGGTCATTTATAGAATCAAAGAGCATACATGCTATTTCTTTCACAATCGTCACTCAAAAATGTTATCCAAAAGTTTATAGGAGGCACTTCTTTCAAAGAATTAAACAATTACTCAAAAATAAAAAATACATGAGGAAATTACGATGACCTCTCCTGATATCTAGCGCAATTACACTTGATATCCTTTTATATGTAAATTTATCTTTAAATGTTATCGAAGTTCACCAAAATTATATTGACCTCTATATGGATATTGGCTAATTAATTTAAATTGTAAAAAAGATAATGTGTGATATCTACTATAAAATTATTTTTTTTAATAATATTTAATATATTAATTAAATAAAGTATTTTTTTTATCACATGAAGGTAAAAGTTATCATTACAATTTATGATAAAATAGAGGTATTTTAGTGTGTGCATATATATCACATGTTATCTTTTCTATCACTTAAATTATTAATGAATTAACATATATAGAGGATGTGATTATAATTTTACAAAATGAAGAAGTGAAGGATGTAATTATATTAAATCTTAGGGGGTATTAATGTAATTTAGTCTTCTATTTAGTGGGAAAAAAAAATGTACGTAAGTTCGTATGCTACGCTTACATTAATTGGGAATTATTTGCAACACATGCAGACTAAACAACTTTCTAAGCTTATAGAAATAAATTCCATTGATTAATTAGGTTAGGAAGTACTCGCATATATAAAAGCGCCTTTTTTGTGTTGTCATGTTCATCACTTTTTTCTTTTGGCTGTAGCTTTTGTTTTTCCCCTAAAATCCTGCATGACAGCCTAATCCAGTGATATTGTTTATTATATTATATTAAGCAATTAATAATGTATTCCCGCATTCGGTTATATGAACTGGAACACCAAACTGAAGAATGCAACTCAATAAAAATAATCAGGTCAAAGACTCATCCTTCTGGCCGTTTATCATCTTAATTATGAATTTCTCCAATTATTATAGTTACCAAAGAGCAATTATGCTTAACTAATTGTGATAGTTATGTAGCTTAAGTAGCTCAACCTAATCAAAATATAAAGTATGTTTGATTGGAGGGTGAAAATAAGGATACATTTTTTATGATTGAAATATAAAGTAGGTTTCATGTGTGAAATTACACACATCTCAATTATGAAAAATAGGAGCAAATTGCTACATAAGCTACTTAAAGGGTAAAATATAAAGTATGTTTCATGTGTGAAATTACACACATCTCAATTATGAAAAATTTGCTCCTATTTTTATCCTTTAAACAAATATCTTAAGGATTGAACCAGATAAATAATAAAAATCTACGTATAATCAAGGACTTTTCTTCCATACTTTGAATATTTAACACTTGTGATTTAATCATAAGTTTCATAAATCTTAACAGCTTACTTAGTGAAATGCAAAGTTAATTCTTAGTTGTGAAAAACTAGACGGTACTAGCTATGTTACTACTTTTAAATTTTATAAGAGTATAGAAAAACTCTTATAATTAAGTAATTTAAATTTTTTTAACCAATTAATTTTAGCAATTTACAGATGAGATTTGAACTCGAGAGTGAGTACAATTGCGCATTTGCCTCGAGAATCAAGTGGGACAAACTGGGAATCAGGTGGAACTGAGCTCGAGACTTTGCTTTGCTTTTCACGTGGGTTGATGTCATTATAACTCCCACAACTGCTACCATGATGGCAACGTCCACACAAACAAACAACCACATAACAATATTCAATTCAACACAAGAAGGAAAACTAAATTGGTTTACTTTAAACCGAAAAAACAAAGAAACTCGAGCCACCGAAATGCAGAAAAAGTCACCATGGAAAACCAGTTATATTTTTTTTCCGTAAGCACGTTTTAAAATAAATATCTTTTTATTTTTTAATTTATTTATAAAGTGATATACCTAAATACAATTATATCAAGATACATCATTTTTAATTATATCTAAAAAAATGAGTAGTGGACATCAAAGATGTCACCATTGTTATGAGACAATACACAACAATAATAGAGAAATGACACTGAAATTGAAATTTCTCTACAGTTTCATTTCCAATGAACAATATATATAATAACAAATACATACACAGTAGTTTACAAAAGTTACCGGGCTCTTGTTGAGACTGAAATAACTCACTTCACTCAGCTTGAAAATCGTCATCAACTCAGCGACTCCCTTCCGATTCGAACCCGGGACGACTCGGTGGACGATACATATACTCTCCCACCCTTTTGTGCCATCTCCTTAGCATTCCCCGGAGCATCCATCATAACAATTTGTCATGTAACAAAAATTACACTCACTAACCTCTTTTTTCCTTTCTCTTGCATCTCATTGCCCATACCATATGAAGAGAAAATATGGGGTCAAAGTGAAAACCCAAAATAAATGGGTGGGCAAGTTAACATTTAAAAAAAAAAAAAACCCAAATTTTCCTTCCAAAACCAACTCAGACAGTCAGTCGAGTCACCCACCAAGCTTAATTCGCCCTTCAATTAGCTCAAATTGCAAATCTTACTTTGCAATATTAAAAAATAAAAATAAAAATCCATATTTCAGTTCCGCCACTTCAACAAAAACTTCATTTATGATGTTGAATTGCAATAGCCAACCGCAACTGCGGCCGCAATCTATTGCAATGCCTTCTCCAATCGCATCAAGTGATAGATAGGCCGCAATATCAGCATTTTCCCGCAATTTTCCGCATAGTGGACAACAATTGCAATTACTTTACTAAGACCAAAAATAGTAATGGCAGCTGAAGTGGAACCGAACAGAACCGAACCAGTTCGGGGGGAGCTAAGCTACCAAATGGTCTTGTCAGCGAACCCGTGAAGCAACGGTCGAGATTCAGGCCAGAAATCAAGATTGTTCCTGAGGCCCACGTGGCAGTACCTCTGAAAATCCTCGAGGTTCAGGAATCGGTTCGAACCGTTACTATTCTCGGACCGGGAGATGAACCGGATAACCTCCTCGAACACGCTTTCGTCGCAGGGGATCGCCAAGGGACCGTGGTTCGTGAAGCCGTACTCTTCCTCGGCTTGTACTAGGAGGCTCTTGAAGACGGGGTGGTTCAGGTGCGTCGCGCGCACGATGAATCTGGTGTGGTTGGTGCCCACGCATACCGCCACGTGTCCAGCGGGAACATCGGACGGTAGGGAAGAAGAGGAGCGGTTCGCGGACATGCGGGCCTTGGTGCGCCAGCGACGCAGCATCTGGCGAAGACGCACAATGTGGCGAATCTTGCTGGATTTGGTTACCGACATTATGAGTTTTGAGTTTGGTTTTTTGGGGTTCGGCTGTTGTTGTTGTTGTTTTTGTGTGTGCTTGTTGAGAGAAGAAGATGTTGAGGGTGCGGGGAGTTCTTGGAGGTTGAGGGGTTGAGATATTTATAGGGGCTGGGGTTTGGAGAGTGCCCTTGGTGGTTGGAGGTAATTACCAACTAGTGTCTCATGTCATTGTGGCATGTTCAAGGGTAAGGATTGGCTTTGTGACTCAAGGAAGGACCATGTTGGATGACAAATGTCCATTGATATCATCATATATGATACGCGAATACCTTCAGATGGTCCACATACTCATATTAAACACATACTTTATTGTATATTTTATTGATGTTTTTAGATATTTATAATTGTATTTTATCTATTTTAAGTTTGATTTATATTAGAACTCCGTATCATATTCGTATCATACTGAGTATTTTTATATTAGTATGCATGCAGTATAGGTATTACTCTATCTTATTACTAGCTCGAATACAGCCCCTTTTTATCACTCTTTAAAGTCTTTATAAAGAAGATCAGAAAAGTTTTGGGGGATATTGAATTACAACATAATTGAAATTTGGCAAAAATCCTTCGTAATATATACTATAAATAGACTGCATTTATAAAAATGTTGATACCGTGGGATTTATCCTATCATTGATCTTCTTTCTTTTTAGCGTACACATATTTTAGTCTTTAGAAGATTTATGTGACATTAATTTAATTATTTTTTAATGATTTTCAGTATCACATAAGTTCCTTGAAATAGGTCAAATGTGACAATCTTAAGATTTTTTAATATCAAATTAGTTCTTAAAAATTAAAATCTAATATCCATCTAGTTTTTTTAATGCTACTTACTCCATCGTTTTAGTGTCCTTTCAATATTCCAACTCTAGTTTTATCTTCAATTATTCAAGCAGACTAACTTTAAAGCGTGCTGAATGAGAGAACACTTCAAATTGAATCACGAAGCACATGTTTGGGGAAATCAAGCGGAAAAGGGAAAGGAAATTTACAGCATAATCACTTCTTTCCAATTGAAATGTCCACGCCATAAGATTGTAAATTTGGTCTCATAGAAGTACGAGTTTATGGCACCTAGCTTCTGATGAGAATAATTAATGATCTTGGTTAGATACTGCTTAATCTAGACGCTTCACTCAATAATGTAAAGTTATCTAGTCTACAATAGCAATACATCAATTTTATATATATATATATATAAAGTATTGAAGAAAAAAATATACAATAAATAGTTCAGAGTTTATTTTCCATATATTGCTACATACATTATCACATCAATAAAAATAATTTAGTCTTATACTCACTATTTAAAAAATTATTTAAATAAAATTATTTGATTATCTGTGTAAAAAAATATAATATTATTAATGTAAAAAAAATTAAACTTATATTTTCATAAGGCAGGTTACCTACCTAAGAATTTCTCATTTTATAATGCATATGGTGATATGGATATGGCACTCGCTGCTTCGGGCACTCGCAATTCGTCAATTTTTATTATTTTTTTGAAAGAAAGGTCAAAAGAAAATTTAAAAGCAAAACTTGAACGCAAGAGGAAATTAAAATTGACAGAGATTATGACATATATCACATGTCTACCAATTATCAACTTGTCAACAAGGGTGTCCACGTCAATTGGTAAATTCAAACAGACAGTCCTCAAACAAAGAACTGTTCATAATGGCAGAAATTGCTCGATCGAGTTGAAACAAGAACATGGGCGAAATGAGTTTCTGGCATTGGACAAAGTAGCAATTTGAGGACCTCCTATTTCTGGGGTGCGTCTCAAATCTTTGTGCGCCCAATTTGTCAATCCTTTCGTTACCCCTTGCAGGGGCACTATGCCGTGGAAGATAATTTAACTTCAGGGTAAAATAGCACATCCTTCGCAAATTTTATGTCGTATACAATTTATATCGATACTTAACTTTTCAAAATAAATATAATGATGTACTGGACTTTTCCAACAATACAAAATACCTATTTGATTAAATTGATATCTATGTCCACCTATGAAACACTGATATAGGACATGACACGAACACAAAAATGGAGACACATTAAACTTAAAAAATTACAGGACATAAACATGACATATATATGTATAATTTTTTATTTTGTTGTATAATTTTTTGTCTAATTTTTTTTTTGTCATATTTGTATAATTTTTTTATCTAATTAATTCTTCTTCTTTTTTGATCAATTGAAAAAATTTTGAAATAAAATGATCCAACAGCATAGGCCTAACTAAATAACTAGAATTGATTTTGAGCTCATATTGGTATTAAAATTTGAAAAAAAATAAAGAAACTAACTCAGACATGTCTGTGAGGTGTCCAAGTCGTATCTACAGTGAATTAGAGTAGTGTCCAGCCGTGTTCGGTATATGTCCGAGCTCAAAAACATTATTTTTTTAATCGGACGAGTATAGATATATGTCTAACATTTGTCGTGTGGGTGTCAGACACTGACACGTATCTGACACACGGACACACCACCAAGTCGGTGTGTTCGTGCTTCTTTGATGTCCCCCATTAAGTAGCCATACATACGTCACATATACAACTAAACCAATAAAAATATCCTTCATTTTAATCTAACTTCTCAATCATAAACTCTCCTACACTCAAAAATGGATAAAAATGCACTTCAAATGCTAGAGTTCAATTGTAACACAAGGATATTTTTGCTCGTTTCTGGGTGAAAGGAATTTAAGATTAGGAAATTTGATTAAAAGAAAAAGATATTTTTATCTATTTAATTATACATGTGGTATGCATATGATGACTATTTACCGATATAAATGAATGTTAATTTAATAGAAGGGAGTGTCTTGCATTATTTGAAAAAGTTTTAAATATTACAATGCATATTTTGAAAAATTATAGAATAAACTACATATGATTTAAAGTTCGAAAGTAAAATATATTTTATCCTTAAAATTATGAAAATGATTTTTATATAGTTTAAAACGGTTATCATTCTAGAGTCAATGAAATGCCACAGCTTGACTTACTATATTAAGCTAGTGTGCCTGTTTTCATGTTACGACAAAGGTTAATTGGCAATTAAATTATGAATATGTTGCGGAAAAATTAATTAAAATTATCTGGTTTTATTAAATGATGATGTAATATCAAAATAATTCCTAATCTTACTTTCATATGCATAATACAATTGACAACATTTTGAGTTATCAATATTTGCAACAAAACACACACACGTTGTTAAAAATTAAATAAAATAAAATGCACACATATATGAATAATTATGATATACTTATTAAATTGATACAAATCACATTATATACACTTTCATTCCATGCAATATAATATAATATATTATAAATCCATGAAAATGATTTTTTATATATATACCTTTTCATACCCTTTATACATATTTTCTTTCCTAAATGACAATGTGTATGTTGATATTTATCTGGCTTTATTATTTAAAAAATAAATTTAATTTTAATACATTTTTAATATAAGCAAAAGTAGTTAGTTTTCACTTTCATTGTCTAAAAAGAAAAACGCTTATATGATAACTCTTAATTAGATATTAATATAAAATTATTTAATAATAATAATAATATATAAAAATTAAATACTTACAAGATTATAAAAAAAATAAATAAAAGAACATCATCCATGTAATGGCATGCGCCAGTCTAGTTCGTGCGGTAGGCTTCTTTTTTTGGCACACGAAGTGGATGTCTGAGATAGTTGAAGCGAAAGGAGAAAGTAGAAAACAAAACCCACCACATGCACAGATGGGAAAGAGAGCCAAAAGTAGCTGAGAGGGTCTTTCCTTTCCTTAGGCTAGGCTGGCAGAGAAAACTATTAGTAAAAGATGCCCTTCATCGTTCATCTCTCTATAAAAAGAGCATTAAAATATTGTATTGGTTACGAACAACAAAAAGAAAATGTAAATACAAAAGCCCTTATAATAAAGGGCACCCCCGCACAACCTCCAAATCTGACCATACCCCATGTGAGGGGTTACCCCATCTCCCTCTTTTTTTAATATTTTTCCTCAAAGAAACTGCCAAAATCACCCTTCTAATTCCCCTGACGCCCATATTTTGAGCATCTTGCCAAATCAATTTCAACTTAATTCGTTTAATATTTTATGATAATTTAGTTTATTAGTTATTAGTTAATACACACATCAGATGTCGACACTTGGCACTTAAGTGAGTATGTAATAAAGGCCAACCTTTTTCGGTGTACTGAAATAAAAATTTTCAAACACTGCAGTTGATTTTTTTTTCCACCTAATGTTGCGAGAGTTTAATTCTAATGTTTGTTTTCTATCAAAAAATATATATAACTTTTTTAAACTTTTGTCTAATAGTGTTGATTTTTTAATAATCTAATAATGTTGATTTTAATCTTTACTTTTGATACATTAATAATTGTGTAAAACAAATTTACACTATAAAACCAATCGTCATATAATTCTATCGTAAGACTATTTAGTATTGGATAGTTAAGTTAAATTTTGTATTAATGTGATAATATGTTATTGAATATCTTTATAAAATTATTTTACATTAATAACGTATTCAAATTAAACTCTAAATAAAATTATTTTGTATTAATATTTTATAATTTTATTCAATAAATTTGATTTGATTATATTAACTTGTAATAGTTTAAATGTTAAATTTATTAAATAATATGACAATATATCATTATGCTCAAATTAATATATATCTTGCTATACTGAAATAGATTAAAATTAAATCCAATTATAAAATTTTATGACAATATAACAACATAATAATGAAAATAAAGTGAAATGTAGCCTGGGCCAATTGGGATTTATGGGTCCACGTTGCTTGTTTCAGTCTGCACTAATTAAGCAGGTGCATACCACAGGTAGATTTGCATAATTTGCCTTGACCATAAAACCCCACCTGCTAGGACTTAAGGATCATGACATTTACAGAGTAATGATATTTTAACACTTAAAAAATAGGTATTTATTTAGACACTTATTTTATAATTATTAGATGTGATGGTGACCCCAACTTATACTTAATATCACCATCATATCCAGTGATTATAAAGTGGGTATCTGAATAGACACCTATTTTTTGGATGTCAAAATAACATTACTCACATATATATATATATATATATATATATATATATATATATGCCTTGTTCAATGCTCTTCAACAAAGCACATATCCCAGCAAATCTCAAAATCACATTAAGAAAACTCGAACAGACAAAAATTTGTGAATAATGTTATTTGTAGCATATAAATTGTGTTACATCCGTTTAGTTTGTTGTCTTATTTCTGTGATTCCATGAAAAATTGTCCAATTAATTGGTTTATGCTGGGCCAAAAAACGCAAGATATGAAGAATATATGCTTGATTTAAACAAATTCATTTCAGGAAATAATGAAATAGTCAGTGGCATTTGCATACATTTAACTATATAATCTTGTCCAAGGAAAAATAATTAGGTCCTAGATCAATAGAAAAATACCACCGTAACACATGTAGGTCCTACTTTATATGGTGATGTGGCAATGATTGGTTCTTCAGTGGGAGTAGTGGGTGTCCAACGTCACAACTTTACATGTCACCGCAAATGGACCCTTTTGTGGATGAATTGAAACTGGAGTTTAAGCCTACCAAAAAAAAATTGAGTTTAGTTTAATGTGTTTGTATGCATTTTTTATATTATTATTTAATTAAAAAATTACATATATTTTTAAGTAATATGAAGCAATAATATATGGTTAAATGATGATATTAATATATTAAAATTAAATTCATAAAAGTTTGGAGTTTTCTTTTTATCCAATGAACTCATATTAAAATTAAAATTTCTTTTAAAAATTTTAAGAAATTTCTAATTTCTACATAAACATATATAAAATCTTCTGGAAAATTTTACTAGTTTAAAAATTCATATAAAAAAATATTTTATGGAAACAAACTTACAAAATTAATCATAATTTTCTTTTGTAACATAGTTTTTTTGTTGTCCTTTATTGTTTCTTTTTTTCGATTTAATTTCCAATATTTCAAATCATTTTTAATTTAGTCCAAAATCATAATTTCATCACATAATCGATAAAAAAATACTTATGTGAATCAGATGGTGCTTATATGGCGTACACATAGATTTGATGTTAATTGTGTCATACTATTCTCTGTGAGTTATATGACAAAATAATTACTTAAGACCAAATTAATAATGATTTAAAACATAATTAACCTAATGGAAAAATCAAATAAACATATAGGATCAAAACGTCTATTTTATCTATTTTTCATATCGTCTATATTTCACTAGTAGTTAAAAATCTCTAATAATAATTTTGATATTTTAATATTGGAATAATTTAATAAGTTGCTTAATAAAAATAGACAGTTGAAGTAAATAAAAAAAAGGGCCAGCGGATTTACATATTTTATGTACTTTTTGTTCTTTGCGAAGGGCGTCCAGGTTCGGGTCCGCTTCGTTGTACTGAAACAGTGTCACGGATCTCACGGACCCACGACCTTTTCTACTTTTCAGTACGGTCAGAGCCATTTCCACTGAAATTTTTTTAAACATAAATGCTACATAGTAAAGTGTGTTCAATGTTCATCACCCGGTTCGACACGATAACACGTCCGACTTGACGTTTAATGGTTGGGATTCGAGTTCTAAAATTTGGATCGGCATATTTTTCAAGTCAAATTTAGGTGATAATTTAAGTTCATCCGAATCAAATAATTTTTTAAAAGATTAAAAAATAATTAATAATAAATTATAAGATTTTATATTTTAATTTATATATTTTTTATAAATTAATATTATTTTTATATTAATATAATTTATTTTAAAATATGTGTTATAAAATATTTTTTAAATTTTATATCTTATTTTTAAAATTTAATAGTTTTACTATATATTATATTCAAATAATTTTACTATTTATAAAGTTGAGTCAATCCAATTTAACCTGATCACTAGTTAAGTTATTATTAAGTCAGGTTTGAACTCAAAAAATAGCCCAATCAAAAAATGGACTAGGTTTGGATTTGATTTGGTCTGACTCAATTTATCATATATGTATACCCTTACTATTTACTGAAAATGAGATAATCAAAGTTTTTTCGTTGGAAACGAGTGTAGTAATTGGATTATAACTAGTGATAAAATTAATGTATTCATTTAAAATTATTGACTATGTCATATTAATTTGACATTTAATGAATTTGGCTCCTTTAAAACTAAGAGATTGATAAAATAAAAAAGTGATAGGTGGTTAACCCTCGTATGAATAACTTTCGATATATGTGGGTCTCATTAAATAATTTAAAAATGATTAACCTCTTTTTTTTTTACTTTACCAATTTTTCACTTCGCAGGAGGGAAATCTACATTTAGTTTTTTCAAGAAAACTAGTCTATTTTTTTTTTGTTTTTAAAAACTAATCTGAAAAGAAATAAAAAGGGTCAATTCATCTAACATTATTCTTGTAGAAAATATCGTAGAGTTAAATTTTATGTTTGAATTTCTTTTACATTATTTAATAATTATTCATAATTCCCATTAAAAATAAAAAATATTCATTATTTACATTAAGTTTTTGGTAATTATTTATGAATTTGTTGCATTAGTCTATCTTTACCTCGTGCGTATTACTACTCACCTATCATAAAATCGAAGGAAGAGAAAATTGGACTGGGTATTAAATCGGTCAAGGTACTAGTTTAAAGGTTTAGAGGTCCAACCGGTTCAACCGGAATGTAATAAAAATATATATAAATATATACACATGATTAATTAGAATATAAATAAATATATTAAATCATTAATATTACATAATCAATAAAAAAAATATTCATAGATATATAAAAATAAACATGATCCATATAACAAAGTATTTGAAAACAATATTTGTTAGTAACCAGTGAGATTTATGGTGAGCAGTTTACAAATAATGGAAAGAGAAGAATAACAACCCAATAATTTTTATTAATATCCTTCTTTAGTTTCATTTTTTTTATTTTTGCTCTATGAATAACATAAGATATCAATATTTAAGTTTTAGAAAAAAAAAATTTGCAAAAAAAAAAAATGGTTTGACCGGTCCGATTTTCCCGGTTTTAACCTGTTCTTGACCAGTTTTGACTTCTTTCGATTTTTTATGCTAACCGAACCGGTCACCGGACCGGTTCCCTGTTAACTCAGCTTGACCTACGGTCTATCCGATTTCTTAACTATGATAAAATCATCTATCCAAAAAATTTAAAGTGAAATATAGAGACATGAATGGTTTTGATGTTTAATATGTTTCCTCATGTGAATATTTCTTTTGAGTCTGAGCATGAGTTTTTTTTTTTATAATGAGAATATACGAATCGAATCCCTAACTATTTGGTTATAAAGGTTAGAGTGAATATCCTATTTGATCCCTCAAGATTTTTGCGTGACTATTTCATCTTTTAATAATAGAAATTAATCTCGTAGTCGTTCAAGATTGAAAATTATAAACACATTAGTCCATATGTTCGTTCTTCATCAGTGGATTTACACACGTGGTATGGTATAATGATGATATACTATTAAAACGTCATAAGTAAGTTAAATAAAGTTATTTTGGAACATATTATACTTATTTTGGTGTTAAAAATTACATAAAATAGTTCATTTTATAACTTATAATAGAGATTTAAATAATTTATTTTATGAATTTTAACTATCAAAATAAGTCATTTTAAACTCTATTTCACTTCAAATGATATATGCATCATTTAATATCATATTAGCAGATCAATCTATAATTCTATTAGTGTTTATAATTAAATATATACAGAAAGACTAATATCCTCTATTATTAAAATTTTGAGGGACTAAATTTAAATTCAATTTTTAAGGGACTAAACAGTCTTATAAAATTTTCTTAAGATACTGCATATACTATTTATTCTAAATATTATGATATTATATTATAAAATTACCTTTTCTAAAAGTTTAAATTGATTGGTGGAAAATATCTAACATCATCAATCACGATTCACACAATTTGCCCCCGTAGCATTGCTGTTGTTATACAATCCCCCCTCACCAATTAATTGCACTTGCAAATTGCCATTCGCTCACGTAGTCCCTGTTTATCAATGATCCTCTCTTCTTCGGGTCCATTTTTTTGGGGACCAATGCAGATAGTTCTTTTATTTTCAAGTAAACAGGCTTATAAATTTTCATGTTGTTGATGGAGGATGCATTGCACCTCTAACGATATGCTCAAGCATGTGCTAAGTGTATTACATAAATCAATCAATATAAGACAAAAGAACAGAAATAAACGTGTAATCTTAGAAAATGTTAAAACAAATAACACCTGACATCCACTTATCTACTAATATTCAAAATCTCAATACTGAAACATTAATTTCACCTTAGGATTTCAATTTCCAAATAATTTAATTTGTTTTTCGCACGATAGCTATATCAGTCAATTTATGTGTGTCTACTATATATCTACAATTATTTTTTTAATAAATTTCATCATGTATTATTATCTGATAACTTAATTAATAATTGTTTATCGTTTCATAACTTCTGTGTTATATCCGGGAACGTGACCCATTTCACCTTAAAGTAGGCTCTAAACCGACTGCGTACAATGGTGGCATTACATGGTAATGCTTTATTTGAAAATGAAAAAACTTCGACCAAAAAAAATTTGATCAATGAAAAAACAGAATCCTAAGCTTCGATACTTTATTTTGGATTGGTCATAGGCTTCTATACTTTCAATTAGAACATTTACCTTTCCCGCTGATCAGATAAATCTCAAATTGTCTATGGTCGGAGGCATTTTGATTTTGAAATTACATTGGAATAATGATAATTTAAAAAATATCGAAAACAAACAGGATGAAGTATTGTTGGCGGGGGGTTGTAGTACTGTTTTTGTCTGTTTTCAAACCAAATGGATCGTGCAAACTCTAACTCACTGTTGCTAATATCACTTTTATATGTGAATATAATCAAATAAACTTTAATGTCCCCGTAAACTAAATTAGATCAAGGCTGGCCAAAAGGCAATGTAGTTTATCTAATCGGTCTTTTATTCTATCACTATTAGATTTAATTTTCAATTTTTATTTTTGTATGAATTGCTCATAATCGGTCTTTTAGGGGTGGCAAGCAAGGCCTGCAGGTTTTGGCCATAAAATGAGATGGAATTGGTTTATCCCTTCCGATTATTTTTGAGTTGAAAGTGTCAGCATGTTTTGTCAAAAAATCAACCAACCCATTTCTGGCTTTATTAGCTATTTTACTAACCTGTTTGCCTTGCCGTGACCTATCATAGTTATTTGGGTTTGCAATGTCAATTTTTCCCATCAAAAAATGACAAATTGGTGGACCAACTTTGCAAGTTCAACCTATTTTGCCATCATAATAAGCAGGAAAAGGGTCAAGTGGATATGAAAGTTCACAAATAAAGTGTCCCTATAAATTATAAATATTATAAAGTTAAGTACACATAAATTACATATTTACTTGTTTCCAAAATTATGCAAAGGCAAGTTTTACATTGTTGGGAATATCCAGGACGTCATGATGCATATTTTAAAAAATCAGTATATAACTTGCATATAACCTAAATTTTAGAGAGATAAAATGTATTTCACCCAAAACTTTAAATCAAAAGGATAAAAAAATATATATTAAGACCAAGTCTGTGGATCAATTTAATTTTTTATTAATGAATCTCTTATGTTAGAATATAAAATTATTCAAATATCTCTATTTATTAATTTAAAATTTTGAAATCAATGAATCATGACAATAAAATGATTTGGGTTCAAACCCCATTTTAGTAAAATTGTTCACGTTTGGAGTTGGAAAAAACTTTCACATGAAGGTATATTAAAATATAAAATTATTTATACTACTATCAATTAATTTAAACTTTTGAAATATGTGATACATGAAAATTTGAGTTCTATACCAGTGTTATAATTAAAGTGAGTCTTTTTTCACCCTGACCTAAACGTTAAAAAAAAGGGGGTCATGGCGCCCAACGCTATTGCTGCTAAACAAAATTATAGGTCCTATAGTATATGAGACAGCTGGCACATGCTAAGCAACTTAAATAGTACATGATATTTCTAGTTCCCTAGCAGCCTTACTTCATGTATGATGAATAGTATTTATGCTCTGGATTTAGTCATCAGACTTTCGGTGCGTGCAATACGGCCTTGAGAGACCGCCACGTGTCTGGTTCCAATTTTCAATTTTGTCGTTAGTATAATCATCCCTTTATAATCAATTAATTCCTTCTACGATATATAGATGTCCATAATTAATCAAGATGAAAAAAAAAATTTTTAAGATTCAATTACTCTACACATGCATGAGCTGGCGCTGCAGGTGTATTTCTTGAAATGAAGTCTCAATCCATAGATTTAATGATATGAACGGCTCGTTGGTGTGATACATTCACTCAATATGTACCTGTGATGTATAGATGCCTGTGAATTTAATTATATTTAAAATAATAATAATAAAAACAACTTAGGGATAAGCTTCACATTATGAGATATTGCAAAATCTTCTGTCAGAAAATCAGCTATATCGCTGGTACACCATCCATGTACATAAAGTAAAAAAAGAAAAGGAAAAAAAAAAAAAACATATATGAAGAGATAAAACAAAGACATTCATTGAGGCTTGATTCTTGATCCTCAATATTGATATGAATGCTGGCAGTCACAGGTTAGCAAACAAAATGGACGGTATGAATAAATCAAAGGCCTCTTGTACGTTAAGCTGATGATGATACCTAGCTAGCTAAGATACATAGAAACTTAGCCTAGTAAGATATTGACATGGGCATTGGTTGCATGATTGATTATTATTATTATTTTAATGGGTTGCATGATTATTTCTTTTTTCCGGAAAATTTACCTGTATATTATTAGGATACTTTTATTGGGAATGCGCCAATATGCAAATCGGTTGCCTTGTTTTGTACTACCTTCGAAGATATTATTGTTAACATGTATGAGCAACCACAAAGCGAACTTTGCAAATTATCAACACATGAATATTTATTTATAAGGATATATTTGGTTTGAGAGTAATATAAAATTGGGATGAAAATTTTTATAGAAGAGATTTATAAAATTATAAATGAAGCTCATTCATAAAAATATCTGCCTCATTTATCTCTTAACTAAACATGCCCTAAATATTAATACCATATCATGCATCTAAATAGTTAATTTAATGGTTGTGTTATTTTTACGTTCAAAACTTAAATGGGATTAATTTTAATATACTTAATAAATATTATGGGATGGTATTTTGTACTTTTAGTAATACTATTTAATTTTTGTAAAACAAAATGTAATATGATTTTATTATTATTTTTTGGTCAGAATTATGTATTATTATATATAATACTTCTATAAGGAGAGTTAAAACACTTTTATTGATTTCATAATAAGATATTTATAAAAAATGATTTATATAATACACAAATATTTAGTTTTAAAAGGTAAAAATATATACTATGGATGTGTTTAGTATGGGAGTAAAAAATAGGATAAAAAATTTTCTGGATGGATTTTATATATAATTTATATAATGAACTCATTTATAAAATTTTTTACCTCTTTTACCCTATCTCAAGTGCACTTTAATAATATGTTTGGATGTGAAGAGAAAAAATAGAAAGAAACAAAATGAAGAGAAAAGTGATTCTTCTCTTATATTATTTGGTTGAAAAGAAAACTAATAAGAAAAAGGAAAATGTGAATTTATTAAATGATCTTATACCCTTCAATTTTGTGTAAAATTGATATTAACTTAGATTAACAAAAAGGTAAAATAACATATATGTGAGTTGCTCGAAGAGTTTTCTTCGCATACATGAGGAGAAAGTTTTCTTTTGGCCCATGGGAAAATTTTCTTTTCTTCCACACTTTTTGTTACATCCAAATGAGGAAAAATTCCAAAATGTATCCATTTTCTCTCCACCCTTTTTCTCTTAAACCAAACGACTGCTAAGAGTATATATCATAGGGAGAAGTATGGAGTATCGAACGAACTCAATTTATTTTACAATGGAACACTTTATTGTTTCTGTCTCTTGATGTATAGCATTTATTCTTAATTTATTTTTGATATATAAATAATATTATTCTTAATTAATTTAATTATAGTACTGCACCCACTGCTGCTGGCATCCCAAACTCAGCTCCGTATCTCGTCGATGTTGACCTATTTTATTTTTTAATTTCTTCTTCAATATTCTCGCTAGCATATTTTGACTTCTAACAGTTAGAAGTTAATTAAAACATGGACGCGAAGAGAATTAATGCCTCACAGCTAACCTTTTAATTTCAGTTAATCAAAATATTTGAACCTGAAAGTTTAATTAAAACGTTGAAGTGTCATTTAAACCAATTTAGTTGAAGTGATAAAGTCTCATCTCTTTTTTAAAAAGTCAAATAAATAAGATAATTTAATTGGATAAAAATGCTTAAAATTTTCATCAAAATTAAACTCTAATAGTTCATCAAAACCAGGCAAGTTGCGATGTGCTGCTTCCAAAATGGAACCCAGACAATCAAATATGTTGATTTATATTTATGATTTACGCTCATACAAATTAAATTTCTGTATTTCTAATAACAACATGTTTTTTTCATCCCATATTTGTATGTTACAATAAAAAATATTTAATATTTGATCAGCGCCCTGTCATCATCAAAACAGCACTTCCAAGCTATCCACCACGCAATTTCAGTAGAAAATGAATTATAAAATATGTGAATTGAACGCAACGGAATGGTACTGAAGTAAGTACTGCTACAGAGATTGCAAACCCGAGTTCACACTTATATTCAATATCTCTTCTATTAAATGTAGAGATTTTTTAAATCTATGAACATGTATAAAATATTATTAGTAATGATTAGTACAGCCTAGTTATGGACACGTATATAAATAATTTGAAGCTGGCCTTAACACCAGCTCATCAGATTGGTCATTGTCATAGTTTTGCAGCTAGCTACTTCCTGGTCAATAAACGAACTAAAATTAAATAATTGTTGGTCAACTACTAGTATATGAAGAATAGAGAAAGCGATTGAACGAAGGGAATATAAAGCGGAAAACCCTCCAATTATTAACATACCTAAATGGGGAAAGAATATTTAAGAATGCAATTTGGTTATCGATCAATGCTTCCAAGAAGCTTATAAGTTGTAATTCAAAAGAAAAAGAATTAATGAAGTATATAAGAGAAAAAATGTATTATTCTACATTCGATGTGTGACACTTTAACTATGTGATTCATTATTGTGTGACACCTTGGCAACATTTTAAAAGATTTAGGCTTGGAGCAATGCTATTTAGCTTGAACCTTTTTAGTACAAAATAATTATACCAATCCATGAAGCTAAGAATATTTATTATTGTCCTAATGACTCATCTATCTCAAAAACTTAAATTGATGGGTAAAAACACCTAAATATATTTTTTATACTTCAACAATTATTAACTAACTAAAGTCTAAAGTCATTCACTTACTTCTCTACTGCACGTCTGCACCTAAGTATTATGGTGATGCCTGGCATATTGCTAAACAAAGATTACTAATAATTTTGATTACCACTAAAAAGGATTTAAACCATTTAAATGGTTGTTAATATTACAAGGCAATATTTGATATGCACAAATAATTTGACCGACAATTTACATTATCCCATTTGATATATAAAAAGGATTACTAGGTATTAGGTAATACATATCTTTTATAAATACAATAATAATTAACTAATTAATTATCATTAATATTATTATTAATAGATATTATAAGAATTTAAGTTAACAACAATAATATTAATTATTATATATTATTTTAAATTAAATAAAAATTAAAAGAATATATTATTATTTTTCATATACATATTCAATTGTTCCGCTAAAGATGACAATTTCAACCCAATCCACGGGGTACCCATGCGGGATGGTTAGGTGCAGGTCAAGTTTTGCCTGCGGGTCAAGGTAGATGTGGGTTTAGGGTAAACCCACCCGCACCCTATTATATTTAAAAGGATGTAATTATTAATATTATATATATATATATTCTTAAAATAAAAATTACCTAACCCTAACACACTAATATACAGAAATGAGTATCAAATTATATTAAACTTATTTGGAATCTAGTTATTTTTTATATTAAGAATATTCTATTATTTTTTGATATTGATAATTGCTACTTTAAAATTTAAATATTAATATTGATTACATTTTATATATTTGTATTGATTTTTTAAATTTTAAAATGATTTTATAAGTTTTTTGAAAAATAGCAAGATGGGTGCTGAGTTTAAATTTATAAAACTCACAAATAGGAATGGAGTGGAATTGGATTGAACAAAAACCCTCCGCAATCCACCCCGCTGCCATCCCTACCGAGTTCAGCCCTGGCCACCCCTGTAAAAGAAGTCTAGTTCTGCCCTTTAAACACTCTAAATCAAAATAACAATAGTAATGATAAAAAGAGACAAGAAAGTTGCCTTTTTTTCCCCGACTCTCTCTAACCTGGTGTAGCTCTTTTTATCTGCTATGTTGGTGTTCCAGTGTGTACCTTCCCATCATACAATCCTTACTTTTAGTTAACTAACTATTCTGTTACATTAGATTAAATACGTAGGTGAATGGGTGGGATGTGAGGGAGTGTCCTATGCACATAGCCCTATAAAGACGCTTTTGCCACAAGCAACATTGAGAGCAAAAAGTACGAGTGCATGCTACATTCGCATAGAACTCGGAGCATCTAACTGTTTATTTGATCGTTTCTTTTTCCTTCTCCTCTCTATAGAAGAAACATGCAACAGTTTATTACAACAAAGAATCCAACCTTTACGTAACACCTAACAACAAGTGAGTCGCCACGTTAATTAAGTTAATTATTTAAGGGTTTAGTTGTAATAAAATATTGACGTAAAATGTCTTACATTTTCTTTTATATGACTCCTAAAATAATTATTGTAAAAATTAAATAATTTTATGAACATAATAATACAAGATTAAATAATGATATAGAGAATTTTATATTAAAAATATATATAAAAAAATATCTCTTAGTCATTTCACTCATTAATTATTAATTTTTCTATAATATTTTATTTAATAAAAATATATTAATTTATTTATTATATTTTACTCTATTTTTAGTATATTTATTATTTTTTAAATACTTATACTTATTTAAAAGTGATGAATGGGTATATGTTTGCTTTTCCCGTGATATGATGTCAGTGCATGCGTGGCCAAACCCAATCAAATCCTCTGCGTATATAATGCTCTTTAGTTAATTCAATTTAATTAACTGATGTTCCACCATGTATGACCCCAAAACGAAAGCATCCCCGGTCTTTTGCAGCTTTTTCAGAGCCATAATTTGGACGGTGATCATCTTACAACCAGATAAGAATCTTGAGGATGTAGAGTATAGTATACAATCACTTTGATTTATATTACCATATAACTACTAATTAAGGCCAGAGATTCTTCTTAAACTTACTCATCTTAGGAAGCCCGCTAACCAATCTGATTGGCTGGCGATGTTGCCCATATGCACATTATATACCGTTATGCAACAACGGTATGCATTTAATTTTTTTATATCTATCTATTTTTAATAATTACGTAGTACTAATTTTTTTATTTTTATTTTTGATATAAATATATTAATTAAATAATTAATATATTAATTAAATAATTAATATATTGACTAAAATGAATGATAATAACTATAGAGTGATAATTTTATCAATTCATATAATTTTTTATATTTATTAACATATTTTTATTTTTTTTAATTTGTGTAATGTTTCATTTTTTATGATTATTGTGAATCAGAACAGTATTATTTTCCCTTTTCTCTATCTAGCTGCAACCTTTTTGGTGTGATTGCACCACCAGCATCTCACCAAACAGTTAAAATCCAAAACAAAATTTCCTTACCCAAAAGTAGTGCCTTTAAATTAGTCACCATCACTTAATTAATTAAGAATATTAATTAGTTATTACCTGACTTCTCTTACTCCTTAAAACTCCAATTGAAATTAATCCCAACGCCAGCCCGGTCATGTCTTCCACTTTCTCATCGTAACACTGTTAGTCACTTCTTTTAATTGGCGACCTCCCCACTTTAATCATTAAACAAACGGATTTGAATTCTTTAAATTGAAGAGATTAATAAGTGTAAACATATGAGATTAATATCATTGAATAAATAATTTTTATTGTGTGTAGGGATTCTAGTAGCTAAATAATCTAAGAAAGATTAAGCTCTTACTTCCACACTTTATCAATCTTTTTATTTATGAAGAGTTAAATCCCAAATAGGCCATATATTAAAACTTCCATGAACATTAACCCTTTTTTGATCTTATAAAAAAAAATTAACCTTTTTAAATTTTGACATCATAGGAGGAAAATAACTTATTATCTCTGAATCACGTCTTATTTTCTATCACAATAATCATTACTTGTCACATGGAATACCCTAACTAATGATGGAATTAAGTATAAAATGATAAATATGAAATATTCATCGTTCTCTTTCGACATACGTGAATGTATAATTAGTCATGGTTGACGACGAAGCTAACAAACATGATGATGCGAAAGAGGAGACTTCACTAGCGCAAGAGTTATAGTAGGATAGAGTGATTTATATGTCATGGACAAATTTGGGTGGGTGGGCATCACTCTAATTACTCAATTCCTTAATCATATCCATCAACTGTTTTAGTTTTTTTAGTACATTAAATGATTGGAAATGATTGGCATATAACCACTACATCAATGAGCCATTCAATTAGAAAATGCTTGCATTTTGTGTACCGACGTAAGTTACCTGATTACCTCCTTCCTGTTCTAATTTTTCCCCCCAAATAATATATTTAGATTACAGAGTAAAGTCTCTTACACTCGGATTAGGAAAAAACATTCCTTACACTAAGGTGTGTTTAGTGGAGGAGTTAACGAGAGTAAATTTTACATGAATAAATTTTATATGTAATTTTATACATAAAACTCATCTGTTAAAATATATACTCTATTCTTAGATTTTTACTCTCTGATAATATATTAAAATTAATATCTTCAAAATATATTAATATACAAATACAGAGTACTCTCCTGCGTAAATATGAAGCTGAAGCAATTATTTTTACAAAGACTGGATAAAAAATGAAGCCAATGAAAACAAATCAAGATTTTGAAATACTATTAAAAGAGGTTCATTATAGATAAACATTATTCATGAACTTGTTGGGAAACTAAGACACTTTCCCTCCTTGAGAACCACTCTAAACAGAGAAATAAAATAGGAACACAACCACAACACAATAATTTAACGTGGAAAACTCCAAACCTGAGAAAACCATTGGTCACTGGCCAAAAGACAACTGCAGAATCTCACTACGTGAAAATTATTACAACACACAGAGATTTCTCTCTTACCACACCCCAAAGACACCCACACTCTCACAAAGCAAATATTTGAACTACACTCACAACACTCTAAAACAAGAGTACAGAGGAAGAAAATCGACATGCTTAAAGTTGCTTCGACTCACAGACTTGAAATGGAAAACTTAGGCTTTATATATAGCCCTTCTTAAGAATCCCCTTCCATTCCAATTCTAAGAATGCGACTTCTATCCCAACACTATTTCAATCAAATCCTAACAATCTCCCACCTTGATTGAAATAAACACTTCATCTTCCATTGTCAACACCGACAACTCCTCATTGGCTATCGTCATACTCGACAATCATAGTCTGCAGAACTATCATACTCCACCATAAAAAGTACGCCACTTGGAATAAAACAATTCCAAGAATTTCACCTTGGCACATGTCGAAACCTTGTTTAAAAGTTATGGTGCAACTTCCACATTGGCTTTTCCCGAAATTTCTCACCATCGACATAACTCCCACCACACACCCTCGTGATCTCAACGCCAATCAATGCCCGTGTAATTGTGGATCCGCTTAAAGCAACAACTTATCCTTTTTCCATGGCACACAGAATGCCATGAGGATACACTTACTTTCTAGTAAAGATCATCCTCTCCTCTAGAGAGCAATGTTGCAAGCATCGATTGAGAGTCCCTCTCCAACACCGCTACCACTTGGACAATTTTTTCTTTACATGCCCGCATTCTTCCGTGATTTCCAAAGATGTCACACTCTTTCCACGATTCTTTTTCCTATAACTGGCTACTTCTAGCTACAAATAGTGAATTTGATGAAGTGCTACCCTCATTCTTCATTCTTCTTTCTTCAGCAATGACTTTACTGGCAACTTCTTCGAAATTCAGAGTTCTTCCCATACATCAATACAAAGCTGATGTGCCCTATAGGAAGACTAAGAGACAATATAAGCCTTAGTGCTCATCTTCATCATCAATCTTCACCCAATTGCCTCTAATTCGTAGACAATACCATTGATGGCACTAAGATGGCTCTGGAGATCTTCTATGTCATTATCCATGCGCAGATTATGAAACCGCCTTCAATAACAACCCATTTGAGATGCTCTTTGCTCGATATAACCCCTTCGAAGCTTCCCCAAAGTTCCTTTGGTCAAGCTGATATTCTCTTGCACATTTGCAAGAACATTCTTAGCCAAACACGCACGAATTGCACTTGTCGCTTCTCAAATCTAGTTCCTCCCGCCATCATCCATGTCAACGATCTTTCCTTTCAACGCCTTATGCAAACCTCGATCAGGATTCAACACATCCTGACTTGTATCTCGCTTACAAGCCAAAATTGATTCTTCCATCAAATTTCTATATCATATTTCACAAAGACTTGAAAACTTGACATTGTTGCAACCGTGATAATCGAATAGTGTAAATCAATCAGAACAAGGCACCAGGAGGGTTCCTGAAAGAGCAGAGGTCACAATTGACACGCTTTAAATACCAAGTCTTTCCTAGCCGTAACCTTTCCAAACCGCACTCACAAAGATCACACCGCTTTCCAAAGAATGTATTAATATCACATCGCTTTTCCAAAGAATGTAAAGAAGCAAGGATGATCCTCAAGCACCAAGGAGAAATCCTTTCTCGATGTGGAAGATCGCACTAAGTTCGCAACCTACAGAAAGATACTAAGAATAAATCCTACCGAACCAAAGCTCCTGATACCAATTGTTGGGAAACTAAGACACTTTCCCTCCTTGAGAACCACTCTAAACAGAGAAATAAAATAGGAACACAACCACAACACAATAATTTAACGTGGAAAACTCCAAAACCTGAGAAAACCACACTGGCCAAAAGACAACCAGTAGAATCTCACTATGCGTGAAAATTATTACAACACACAGACTTCTCTTACCACACCCCAAAGACACCCACACTCTCACAAAGCAAATATTTGAATCACACTCACAACACTCTAAAACAAGAGTACAGAGGAAGAAAATCGATACATGCCTAAAGCTTCGACCGTAACTTGAAATGGAAAACTTAGGCTTTATATATAAAATTTCTGGCAACTCCCTTCCATTCCAATTCTAAGCAATGTGGGACTTCTATCCCAACACTATTTCAATCAAATCCTAACAGAACTTACCCATCTAACCGTTTGTTTAATCTTTTAAATTCATAGAAAAGCTTACAGATGAGATAGCCTATCAGAGATAAAAACTATATTTGTGCTTCGGAATGCTTTGAGTTTTTTAACTCTTTAAATGGGTTCCTGCAATGCTTACCCAATGACTTGAAAAAAAAAAAAAAAAATAGTGATGAATAGTGATACACCATGTTTAGGTCATTTTTATCGATCACTTGGTCACAAACGAAGAATCAATAAGCAAAGTGCAACTTTTCTGACCAATGGTTGCCTTTTTTTCAAATGTTTTCATGTGCTCAGACTCCAATCTCTCATATAATACCCTAATTATTGTTTCTCTTTGCATTTAGTTTGTCTTGTTTTTTCCCCATTCCAAAGGTGGAACTTGGTAGTTGGGAATGAGGGTTCTAGTTGGACTTCAAAGGTAACCAAATCGAATTTTAATGAGAACCCTGAGAAGTGAAACCCCCCCCAAAAAAAAAAATATGAGCCATAATTGATAGGATCTTTTGAGTTAATTATACATCTAGAAAGGTTGAAATAGATCTATAGGTCTATTATGTGGTGCCAAAGAGCATAAGAGGAACAATGAGCTGAAATTAATGGTTGATGATGCTCATTATGCTCTTCATAGTACATACATTCGTAGAGTACAAATCATGTTCGATGCCGGATTCTACGGGAGACTTTTGTCTTTTTTGTGTTTTCTGCATATTAAAACAAAACAAGAAGGCCTCACATGGGGGTTGGATGCAACATGAGAGAATAATTCACCAAACCCAAACACCTCATCTTCTTTTCTAACTCTACCGGAAATAAATTAACACACATTTATATTAATTATCTAAATCATTAGTATCCAAATCTGTCATAAAATCATCCCTCTCAAAAGTTCAAACTGATTGATAAAAGCATATGAATAATTTTATATTTAACACACTTTTCATGTAAATATCTATTTTTAGACTTGAAGTGCGAATAATTTTATTAGAATAGGACTCAGACCACTTGGTCATAAATGATCTGATATTATGTTATTAGATAATTTCTCTCAAAAAGTTAAAGCTAGGTGTTAGAGACACATGAATAGTTTTATATCTAATAATATGAACTATTTAAACTAGCTAAGCATTGGTACAAATTAACATATATTGGTGTATCATAACTTGTATATTTTATGGAATTTTATATGTGACTACATTTTAGGTTTTTCAAAATGGGAGGACGGGTGTGTGTTTGATAGATGCTCCATACCGGAAGATGACGATAAAAGCGATACACATGAGCTGCCCAAAGAAAAAGATAAACCGCAAAGCCAATCATAAGAGAAGATGCTGGTGATTGAAATTTGCAGGGCCCCGAATCGTTCCATAAAAATGATTGGCAAACCAATTAGATTTCATTTAAATCTGGACCCCCTAGGTTACATTTCTTGACATCTGTCCAGTGTAGCTGTCGTACACAAAAATTGCAAATCCAACTTATGAGCTCAAGGGTCAGAGTAGCAAAAGATTTCCAACCAAGAATATTCGTATTGAGTACCCTATTTTCTTGTATAAGAAATTGCTTTCGCAATTTCGGGTTAAGAGTAATGGTTAAGTAATCAAACTTTTCTCTGAAATAATAACTTTAAAATGTAGAAGTTCAGGGTATTGCAACTTGCAAGTTTAGCTCTGTAGCGGTCCAATTTTGCTACACCAGCAAGCACTTTTGATTTTTCTCTGATATGTCCTGATTTTGAATTTGTTTTGAGTTCTCTGCGTGTACAATGTATTTGGAGCAACGAATCTAGTCCAAATTAAAGGTCGCGACAGAACTTTACATTGGGTTTGCTTTCGGTTATGGGCTTATCCCTGCAAATATCTGCGAAGTGGGCTTTGATATTACAGTATTGGACTAGCTACAACGTGTCATCTTAATTCAACTTTAGAATAATTTGAACTCACTTTATCTTGGAAATTTCTTATGGGATCTATTTGTGTGCATCAAAAGTGGTTTTCTTATGGGAAATAATGATTGGATTTGGGACCGGGGGCAATCACAATAAGCAATCTCAACTTGTCATATTCTTCCCTCTCTTTGCATGGAATAAATCGGTTTTCTCACAACATGGGAAATTGTAATGTTAAAGCTGTTTTAAATATAATGGGACGGGTTTAATAATTGAGAACAAATATATACAAAAATAATAAAGTTGAATAGAGATTAATTTTGATATAATGTCAAGATAAAATATGTTATATCATTAGTCAATTATATTTTATCTTTTAACTACTTTTAAAGTAGTTATTATGATAAAAATTAAAAATCATGCCCCTAAAATGACATGGTTGCAGATCATTATATGAACGTAGAAAAAGTTATACAAACAACATATCAAATTAAGAGCAAGCTATATAATAAATTACATAGACCTTCACTAAGATTTGACAAAATTAACTAGGGTTCTCTTTTATTTATCTTGATGATATTGATTTTTCCCGAATGTATTGTTCAATATACAATAGAGGGGGGGCAATGTAATGCTTTTATAAATTTATAGTAAATTGCTGTAATAATTTCATAAATTCAGTTATTTCAAGAATAAATTTTACAAATATAGGAAAAACTAGGTGAATTTACTAAATTTCAAGAGAGATTAATGTAATTTTCCTTAATTAATATTACATCACACTCAAGCTAAACATATCTTAAAACCCAAAATTTAAATGCTTGTTTTCTTTTCTATTGAAAATAGGGTCAAATTCAGATTTTGAAAAAATGGGTTAACATCATGATCCTGAAGTGAGACAAGTGCTACTGCCATGAACTTCACACAGAATTATCAATGACCAGGAAACATTTGAACAGAAACGCATATGCACAGACAGTAGTACAATTTTTGTTTAGGGTTTTTTTTTTTGGGTCGAGAGGTTAAATTGAACATTGAAGCAATCTTTATCTCCTCAAGCTAGGTGCACACTACTCTTGGCTTTTGGTCAAATGGCTTTGCTTTTTAAAGGAGGATGTATAATTAGAGGGCCCGTAAAAGAGGAAAATAAATGGGCCCAAATTAAAAACCAAAATGCTGCTTTGGTACATTGAACCCAAGGCCTCACAACTACTTAGACATGCTTACATCTTGGGCTTGGGCTTGACATCACAGTTTGGGTAGCCAATGTTTTATTCAGACTAAAATATTTAAAAAGAGAACCACAAGGTGTGGCACCGCGGATGGGAGTTGTGTTCCCTTAACCATCTCCTCCGGGGCTCGATCCTTGGAGAGATGGGAATAGAGTGTAACCTGTGGCCAGAGTCATCCCCATTTGGGTCCTACAGTACTCAGATCCGGATTAGTCAGCCTACTGAGTTGGACACCGAGTGGGAAACCAAAAAATAAAATATTAAAAAAGAGATAAAAAAATGCTGCGCTTTGACAAAACTACTTTTGATCCCAAAAAAGGAAAAAAAAATCGCTAGGCATTTTACAACTTCACAACTAGATAAAAATTATAATGCTTTTGCAGTTTACAACGCTTACTGATAGGAAATGAGATATATGAAAGAAAATACTAAGTAGTCAGAATTTTATTATTGAAATTTTTGTAATGTGGCATTATTTTACATCTTTAAATTGACGAATTTTCTTTGCTGCTTTGATTTATTCAACCACCTTTTTTGAATTTTGGTAAATTCTAACAATGATTCTTAGTTTGTAGTATTCTCATATATCAGTTGCGTTCAACAATAGAAAAAAAGAAAAAAAATTACATGGCCAAATTTATATTTTATTATTTTCAGAAAATAATTAATGAAAGGGGGCAATTTTGTCAACACGCTTACGTTACGTACAGCTTCAATTAATTTGCGTGTTCAAAGGCTTCATGCAAACTAGCGTTATTTATAATTTAGATTCACTTATTAAAGAAAATATAATCATGATTCTATGAGGATACTGGATACAGCATGTCGAGTGTTTGGTGGCCTTTTTGACTTTGTCCTGTAGTCTTAATAAAGCAAGTCTTCGCAATTTCTTCCTAGATTTTATTTTTTTTCACCGAAAGGAAAAAAAGTGATGTAAAGGGTTTGAAATCTAAACCAAAGAATTGAAATCCAACAATAATAAGATAGTGATTAGGTTGAGCCAATGAGGTTGGTGATAAGTGAGTAGGCTATAGGTTGCATGCATGCTTAATTTCAACTTTTTTGCGCTTTTTATTATAACTTTTTCATAAAAGTTGAAACCGGCGATTGAGTAGTAGCTTTTCAATTATCGCATTCACATATAATTTAATCACACTAATTAATAATAATTACTTTTTTTCAAAATAATAATTACCAGGGCAATGCATTTGCATGCCTACCCGCCTGCGTTAACACCTAACTACCCACATCATCAATTTCCGATCATAATAGAGACATTAATGGTCATTATTAAGTTGGCAACTGTGAAGATCATGTTTAGTTGAGTAAATCAAGAAAACAGAAAAATAGAAAATAAAATTAAAAATTATTTTCTGAAATCAATCACGCCCATAAAAACCCTATTTTGATGTGATATTTTCTTTCCAGCAAAGAAACCTTAATGAGAAGTACAAAATTAGACTTCAATTTAAGATTTTGTGAACTTCACCCAATATAAACTCTAAATAGGGATTTACACACGATTTTCATATTCAATTCCTAAATAGGGATTATGTTGTGTAGTGTATAGTGTGTGCTCCATTTGTGTTTTAAACCACGATTGCATAATTTTCTATACCCCTCCTAGTTGTAACAAAGAAATAAGTAACCTTGAATTTTCCTTTTCCAAAAGTAAATAAAAAAAGAAGGAAAAACTGAAAAAAGAAAAAGGAAAAATCCATACTGGCCAATTATGACCAATTGAGAAAAGGAATATATGAATAGGGACTACTAGTGAGGGGAAGGAATGGATTGGGGACAAAAGCGAAATAAAGAGTGGGTAAAGGTTAACTTTTCCTTTTCTTTTCACTCTATAGCCCTTTAAAAGCGCATTCAGTCCAGGCCCACTGTTACTCAGAGAAAGAGACCTATGAGAGCCAAGTCTGGCCAACCCAAGATTGATAGATAAAGACACGGGAGAGTAGCACAATACTGCCACAATTACTCAGGGATCGGACTGATTGGTTGGTCTTATTATTGAGCAAAATTGAAAGTACAAAAAAAAAAAAAATGAAGAATATAACAACAACTTTGATAATTTAATTAAGTGATTTTATATTTATTATCCTTAAATAAAATTTCATATTCAAGTTGAGTTTTGATACATTTTTAGTATAGAACGTTTTAGACTATTAATTAATCATAAATCATTGTATATATACCTTTTAAAGTTGTTATAAAAAAAATATTAAAAGTGGCACAACAATATATAATTAGATATTCATATAAAAAAATATGCATATTAATAGTATATTAATATTTAATTCAAAAAATATATTCCGAATAACTTTTGTTCTATGAATTGGTTCAGCTTCAGCCAAATTTGTCAAAATTTATCGAGCACTACCTACGAGTAAATAGCAGTTAAAAATATATACTACATAACAGGTGAATAACGAGGTATGATAAAATTATTATGATTGTTGTTATTATTATTATTGTAGATGGATTATATAAGTGCTGTTAGTTGTTGGGATGTGTAAGAACTGGGGGGGACTGGAAGACAAAATGAAGATAGCTCTCATGAAAAGGTTCAGAAGGCATTGTCCCCTTAAATCCCTACACCAAACACTGCTTACATGCTCTCCCCTCAGACCACGCCCCTCCCTTGTTCTTAGGTTCCATCACTCTCACTTTTTGTTTGGGCTGCGTGCTCTCTCTGTAAAGTAGCAAAAGAAAGCAGTGGATCCCATCTAATTCCCTAGGCAACTCCACACTTCTCACCACCATACACCATGCCACATATGTTCTCATTCTTATGCCCAAGTGGCCATGAAGTGCTTTGCAGATCCGATCCAATCTCAAGGCTCTGTTATATTATCCTCATCATCTCTCTACAAGGAAAACTCCTCGGTGGCTTTTTAGTTATGCTTTTTAAAAGTTTAGAGTAAAAACCAACTTAATTCTTCAGTAATATTATGCTCATAATTGATTTTCCAAGAAAATAATTCTACTTATAGTCTCCTTTAAGAATTAAAATGTAGGATAAGTTAGTCATTATGTTAATAAAATGACGTATATGGGTGTATAACAACATTGATATATATCACATGAAGTTATAAATTGACATCCAAAATTCGATTATCTTCGAGAATAAAAAATATATTTAAGCTTTCATAATAATATTAATTTTGTTAGGATAAGTTTTAGTTAAAGCTATTTTAAAATAAAATAATCTACGTTTAATCTTTTTATTTAAAAGATAATTTAACAGAATTAATAGTACTAAACACCTTTGTTTTGTAATAAAATCAATTGAGTTAATGACACAATGTAAAACTAAACACACATACATTCAATCAAAAGTAACTTTGAAGTCTTAAAATCAGGTTCGGATATCTTAAACTCATCTGAACACAAGGTTGTTCCCTACAATAAGGAAAAATAGTAGAAAATAGTTTTCTTTTTTTTCCCTCATTTAATATATAATTTCTCATCTACAAGAGTACAACCCTGTCTATTTTAATGCTGCTAGTCTGTTATCTGTTAGCTTAACTAGCCCCTTGCCTTGAAGGTTTTCTTCCGGATGAAAACGTGATAATAGCAATCTCTACAAGAATCCGAATCATCTGCTTCTTTATGGGAGCATATGGGTACAGCAGTCAGGCCTATATATATTCATTTGTCTCATTTGCTGGATATTCCTAATTATCTATTTTCTTTCTTACTACTTATTTCTAACAGTAAAATCTTGGTTTTCCATACAAATCAAATATTATTTATACTTATTTTTTTTATTTGTCCATTTCAATTAACTAACAATGCGACAAGTTTGAAAAACAATTGAGAGTTTAAATTACTCGTCTTAAAAAGGAAGTTAATAGAAATTACATTGTAAGTGAAGCGGATGCAAATATAAATATAAGACTAAATACTTATTTTGATATTTTAAAAATATATAGAGAATATATTAATCCTTTAGAATTTAAAAATTCAATATTAGTTCTTCATAATTTAAAAAATAGGATAAATTAGTTCGTTTATACAATTGTATGGATTTATATATAAGGATCGACTCATTCTCTATTTTTCTAATTATGAGGGATTAATAGAAAATTTTTATATCCTGAGAAATTAAGTTTTCCCTGATGTATTTATTAGAGATCAAAATATGAGTTTGCTCTAAATATAAATTCATGTAAATCTTAGAGGATTCTCTAACATTTCTATAATATTGAAGAGTATCCATATCTTTTAGCTACTTAAGATTAAAAACTGAGCACGTGTTTCATTAGTTTAAATTATTAATGTTTATTGAAAAAATGATCAAATAAGAGCCGTTCAATTCAAGAGGATAAATCCCTTAAATTTTACACGTGAACAAACCCTGCCATGAATAGTGAATTGCAGTCAAATTTTAAACGGTGGGTTGTTGACTGATCTTTGGTATAAGTTGCTAATTGACAAGGAAAAGGAATGATATCATGATTACCGTTAGGTCCTTGACTATGAATAAAAATTATCTTTTATTTATTTATTTATTTTTTTGTTATTTGTTCTCACCCTTGATTATGAAGTTTGACCTATCTTTTTGTTGCTCTAACAAATTATGAGTCATGATTGGGATGCATGACATCTTCCCATAATCCCAATCATCACAAACCTGAAACTGGGAATGCAAACTAACAAAATGTAGGTATCTATATCGTTTGCAAGGCTTGATCTCATCGAAATTTTGTTGTCCTTTGCACTTTGCACTTTGCACTTTTTCTCCTTTTTCTTTTCTTTCTTTTTTCTAATTTGTTGTTAAGGGTCTCTTTCCTGCCTTTCTGTCACATTCTTAAACTCTAATAGTTACCTTATTAGATAACTTAAGTAGGCAGCCTAATAAGACCCATTTCATAAACACTAATGACCTCCCACATATATATCAAGATTATTTTAAATCAATAATTTCAAACATAATCACGTTAGTGTTAATTTAATTTTAAGTTTACGAAATCAAGTTTGAAAACATTGATTCAAACACTCTAAGAAGATGCATATATCATTCTTTCTCTCGCTTTGTAGTCTTTGTTGTTGTTAATCAAGATTTATATTATTATATATAGGGATTTTGAAGATTTAGAATGCATGAAAACTTGTTTACAAAGACTTATAGTTTAGTAAAAAAAATCTTAATTTCTTAACCAATACTCCAAACAATAATTAGCAAATACACTTCTCTATATTCAGAACCATCTCATCACATTAATTTCTTCCTCTCGTTAGTGTTTTTAGTGCTTAGCTAGGAATTGAGTGGTTTCACATTTGAACCTAACACATTTTTATTAATGGATATTCTCACGTCCCATCTAGTGTTTGAAATTGTAATTATCCACCTCAATTTCAATTTTTATATTTAAAGTAACACATAATTGAAATTATAATTTCATAATTTAATTTTATAGAATTTAAAAATAACTAAAATAAATTATTCTTATTTATTAACACGTATCATATGAATTGTCAATTCAAAAACTTACAAAATATTTCTTTTATCATTAAAGTCAATACAATTCTTCTTCTTTCTCGTTTATTTTCCAATAACTATGTTACAATTTGTTTAGTAAACTCATAGATATAATTTAAGATTCCAAGTTAATTCTAATTCTTTTGCAATTAAAATTTCATATTACAATTTGAATTTTAATATCCAAACATACTCTTAAAATAAGTCACCGCAAAATTCCGAAGCTCACTCCCTGATCTTATAAGACCAGGATCTAAGTTTAGCATGAACAATATGTCAATGAAAACATTATCTTCTGTTTAATTAGGGTGGAGAAGGTGGTGTCGCTGCAACATCATTGCTTAATGCAAGTGGAGAAATTGGGTGTGGTCACTACTTATCCACCGGGTCCCTCTATGAACTTCTATAGATTAGATTAGATTTGGTCTTGACTTTAGCATGTCATACATGTAGATGTAGATAACCCGAAAGTTGTTTGGTGGGACCCTTTTTGTGTGCTACACATTTTTCCCTTTTTTCGAATATCTTAATAGACAACTACATCATGTTAAAGGAATAAATTGAACCTCATCAAAAAAAAAAAAAAGGAATAAATTGAAGAGGTCTTAAGCATTTAAAAAAAAACAATGATAAATGAAAGTTTTATCTCCTTGGTTTGATTTGAATCAATTCAGATTTTGATTCTTAAAGTCAAATTTTGCTTCCTTGTAATTTCATCTATTATTATGTAGATACGTGAGGTCTTTGCTATCTGTTTTCTAACAAGAACAATAAGACGTGCACAAGAGCTATTGAAAAACAGAGAGAAAGGAAGTACTAAACCCCACATCAAGATGATGAACAAATAAAACAAATTATCAGTAATTATTTTCTTAATTATGTTGTAAATGACAATGCTTTTAATTTTGTCATACAAAACATGTAAAATCACACTTTAGATTTGGCTAATTATAAATCCTTAAATATTAACTTGTGTTTCTCTTTAAAATTGTGGGGAAAAAATATATATGGTAGTTATATATATATATATATTGTTATAGTAATTGCTTGCACGATTTCAGGTTGAGAATAGTAATAAAGTAAAACCCTTTAAAATGACTGACAACTCCAAGATTCGTAGCTTTGGTATTGAAGATAATTAAGATTTGGCCAGAGTTATTACCCACTTTTACTATAACCAATCACTTTTGGGGGTGATGTAAAAATTAATTACTTACTATCATAAACATGATGTGAGGTATCTAAGCTACTTACAGAAAAATGGTACCCATTGCTCATAACCGTTCCTTTCAACCAAAACCAGAGATTGAGAGTATCTCCTCATTTAGCTCTCAATTGACCAAACAAGGTAGGGAATATTGCTACCATGCTAGATACATATAGGTAACTAGCAACAGTGGAAGATAACTGACCAGTGGCCTTTGATATAGGGATACATAAAAAAAAGCAAAGACAAAACCTTCATGCAACTTGACAAATCTTTTATTTTATTTCATAACAAAATTTTGTTTAATTTGGCAAACAGAAGACCAAAAGCTTGGGCTAGATGGATGCACAATCATTTGGATGAGGTGCTAGTGGTCAAGATTGCCGTAAAAGATTGGCATGCCCTCAAATCTGAATTAAGCAAATTGAATTGCAATGTAATCATCGAAGTCCTTCATGTACAAGTTACCAGGACAACTTGAAATAGGGTAGTAAGTATTAGGTCATTGTCATGAAACCCCAAATAGAAAGGGATATACTTATTTGATTTTTCTGCGCTTAATTTGTGGCATGAATTTGGGTCTAACTTCATATCTATCCATAAAAGAAATTAAAGGAGAATAATGGTATACCGTTTTACAAATACTTTTTACAATTTTAAATAGAGTAATAACGTACATACAATTTATTTTTAAAATCTTAAAAAGCAATCAACTTATTATCTCATTGAGTATTTAGGAATATTTATAGAAAGATGAAGCAGGAAGATGCATAATTTTTCATGAAATAATACATACATTTTAGTTGTATTATGTTGGCTCTATTATTTAAATAATTAAACTTTGTTTTACCAAGTTACTTTACTTCTTTTATGCATTAACTTATGTGTCTTTTATCCAATAATCGGTCAGAATGAAAGTAAAATATTTTTTCTTTAAACTTAAGAATTGTTATTATAGGTTCAAATCAGAGGTGATGACTATACAAAAACACTTCTCATGAAGATTACATGGTTCAAATCTCTAATGTTGCAAGTAAAATTTATTTGAAGTTACATTTCACTTTCATAATGGCCAATAAATGCTTTTGAGTAATAAAAGTGAATAATAAATCTAGACAAAATTCATTCATTTAAAGTGGGTATAAAATAATTGAAGTTTTCTAATTCCAAAATAACAATTAATATAAAATGGAGAGAATATTATACTTGTTTTTGAATATTATAATAATTCTGTTAAAACTGCTCACTACTGAATAAAAAAAAAATCATATGAACAATAATTATGAATTTCTAATTTGATAATAACTACTTTATTCATTGTTTGTTATTTTTAATCATTTAAGCTTTATAAAAACCATTTGGAATAAGTGATTGTTCCGGTGAGGACAGTTTCAAATCTTGTATGAAAAAACAAGAACTTTGTGAAAAAAAGCTAATCATTTACAAAATTATAATATATTGAAATAAAATGACTTTATTTTTCTCATAAGCAAGAAAAATAATTGTTAATTTGATTGGAGAAAAAATAAAAAAAAAGGGGTCAAAAAGCAGAGGAATGTGGAATATGACATGAGATGTGGAAAACGGCGCCATGAGTGAGTGAATAGACATCAAAGCAGTGACACGTGTCACACCAAAACTTTGATTTGATTTGATTCACACCTTCACTTCATTGGTTTGTCGTGAACCACAAGCGTGACCAATGGTCAACCATCGCAACAACGATAAAACCAAAATGCTCTGAAGCTGGGGAAGAAAAGAATCTCTAATTTCTAATTGGATGCAACAATTATTAGTTTTTTTTATTATCAAATAAAGAGAAATGTTAGTTTTACGTATAATTTGGGATAAAGCGTCGTCACAATTTCATACATCATTCAATGGATCTGGTTCCGGATCGATATACTCTCAGTTTTATATTTCATTTAATGACAGATAATATTATATTAATATAATATTTTATAAATTATATGTATAAATAATGTAACTTATAAATAGAGCATGGTACCTGCTATACATTTACATTTGTTTCCTCCAACAAAACAATTTCACTTCTGAGAAAATTTTACTTGATTATTTTTTAAATTTTTTTATATGAATAGTTTTATTTATTTTCTATTCGAGACTTGCATTCTCGAAATTTTATTTTATTTTTCTTGTAATTATTGCATTACCTCTAAATAAAAAAGAATTATAACTTTTTTATGGGAAAAAAATTCAAACTTAAAAATGGTTGTTTCAGCTTTTTTCATGGAGGTATATGCTTTGCACTTTACAAGCACACCCCTAGGCACAAAGTACAATATTTTCGATAAATAAGGAATACTTTTTCGTTTTTGTCTCTTTTACCCAAGATTTTTCTTAAACATTACCTGAGAGTAAAAAGAATTGTGCACTAATAAGTGGGATTTTTGATTGTATTATTAGTAAATATTATAATTGTAGTACGATAAATAACAATACACATAAAGTTTTTGATTAGTTTATTAATAATACAACTGAAAATTTTTAACTATTAACAGATTTTTTTTATATATATTTTTAAGACAATTCATGAGTAGTACAATTAAAATTCCTAATTATTAATTCATCATTTTGTAGAGCCGGAGGATTGAAAAGAAGAATTACGATGATATTGACAATAAGCAACTCAATTCAATGTACCAAAATCAATGTACAGTATAGAGTGATTTACTAACTATACAAGGAATCAAGAATGAGAATTAGAAATCTCTGAGTAAAACACTACAAGTTCAGAATCATCCTTGAACCATCGACCTCAAGGTTTCACCTGTGAAAGACTAAGAGATTGGTATCAAGAACTAAAAGGGATATTAAGAAAGAGTTAACATAATCTTAGCAGAAAGGGAGAAACTTTTACCAATTGCCTGCCTTATTTGGTTATGTCTTCTTCCTTAAGTATTCATGTCTCGAACTTTTTCAATAGTTTGTTGGGGATTCTTTGTCTACAACCTCTGCCTCTCTTTGGACTCTCTAGTTTCTTGTCCACATGGTTGACAGAATTTTCTAACTGATCCTCATAGTTTGTTATGTTGTTCACGTTCTCTATAGGATGCATAACAATACCCCTCTTTTCAAAATCAACCTTGTCCTCAAGGTTGCAATGGGGATAAGAATTCTGAAAAACAACGAGATCTTCCCAAGTTGCTTCCTCATTTGCCATGCCTTCCCATTGTACCAATACTTAAGCTTTATCATTGCCAGCTGCAGACACAATGCGTTGGTCCAAGATAGCAATAGGCTGAACTATTGGTCCTTGTTCAGTAGACAGGAGTGGCAGGGGATAATACTGAGTCAAAGGGTCCCCTTTGGATGTTTTCAACATTGACACATGAAAAACCAGGTGTATTTTGGCTGAAGGAGGTAGTTGTAGTTTGTATGCTACCTTGCCAACACGTTGTAGCACAGGAAAAGGGCCAAAAAACCTCAAATTGAGTTTTTGATTCCTCCTTAATCTCATAGAATGTTGCTTATAAGGCTGTAATTTTACCAATACTAAATCCCCTTCTTGGAATTCCTTATCCACTCTATGTTTATCAGCTTGATTTTTCACTTTGGTTTGAGCTTTTCTAAGTTTAGCTTTACTTGCTGCAATATGTAATCCCTTTCTTGTAACATTTCTCTCACTGGAATTGGGTCTGTAGCAATAACAGAATATCTAGGAATGGAAGGTGGGGGTCTGCCATAAACCACCTCAAAGGGTATGGTCCCTGAACTTGAATGCCAAGAAGTATTATACCATAGCTCAGCCCATGCTAACATCTTGAACCAAGCATTTGGTTGTTCATAAGTGAAACATCTGAGAAACATTTCCAGGATTTTATTGACAGCCTCAGATTGACTATCTGATTGCGGATGGTATGCCGAAGACATTGTTAAAGTCGTTCCTTATAATCTGAACAGATACTGCCAAAAAGTGCCCGTAAAGACCTTATCCCGATCGGATACAATGGACTTATGAATACCATGTAATTTGACCACATTAGTGAAAAAAATTTCAGCCACTTGTCTAGTAGAAAAATCACTCTTCAGAGCCATAACATGTGCATACTTGGATAATCTATCTACAACAACTAATATCACTATATTACCATGAGAGTTAGGGAGGCCTATGATGAAATCCATACTCACATGTTCCCAAATGCAAGTTGGTATGGGTAATGGTTGCAGCAGTCCAGTAGGGTTAGAGTTCAAGGATTTTGCCTTTTGGCACACTTCACAATGGTTGACAAAATCTTGAATATCTTTGTTCATATTAGACTAATAGAAACTACCCCCAATTCTAGCTTTTATTCTTTTAATCCCAATATGTCTTCCAACTGGGGAGGAATGAAATTCATATAAAATCTTTCGAATTAGTTGCTCATTCATTGGGACCACCAACTTATCATTCATAAACCACAAATCTCCCCTGAGAGTGAGCTTTGAATCTTCACTAAGGTTTGTCTTAGATTTCTATAACATATCTGTGAGATAAGTATCTGTTTGTTGGGCTGTTCTTATTTCATCAATTAGTAGAGGTACCGGTTGACTCCAGGCCATATAAAATGAGCGACTCAAAGAGCCCGCCACCACATTACCCTTCCCAGCCTTTTATTCTATTTGGAAGTCATAGCCCAGAAATTTATGAAGCCATGCTTGCAGTTCTAGAGTCTGAAGAGACTGGTTCAAGAGATGTCATAAGCTTTGTTGGTCTGTCTTAATAATGAACTTATGCCCCAGCAAATAATGGTGAAACTTTGCTAAAGATTCTGTGATTGCATATAGTTCTCTAACATATGTTCCCTCTCTTTGCATTCTTGGAGATAATTTTTTAGAGAAAAAAGCAATTGGATGACCCCCTTGGCTCAATACTGATCCAATACCCAAACCTAATGCATCAGTTTCTAGTACAAATGACTGATAGAAATTTGGCAAAGCCAGCACATGACCTGTAGATATGGCTTTTTTTTAAGGCTTCAAAAGATTTGAGTTGTGTCAAACCAAACAAAACTCCCTTTCTTTAATAAATCAGTCAAGGGTGCAGCAATAGAAGCATAGTTCTTTATAAATCTGCGATAATATCCTGTAAGACCCAAAAAAGCTCTCAGTTGTTTGACATTTCCCAGAGCTTTCCAGTCCATGACAGCTTGAATCTTTTGCTTATCCATAGCAACTCCATCTGCACTAACTATGTGGCCTAAATATTCAATCTCATTCACCCCCAAAAGAGCACTTAGACATCTTTGCATATAATTGGTTTTCTTGTAACAAATCGAGGACAGTCTCTAAGTGTTGTAAATGTTGAGACCAATCAGGGCTATACACTAGAATATCATCAAAAAACACCAACACAAACTTCCTCAGCATCCCTTTAAACATATTATTCATAAGAGATTGGAAGGTGGCTGGTGCATTCGTTAATCCAAATGGCATGACCAACCACTCATATAGCCCTTGGTGACTCTTAAAGGCAGTTTTGAATCTATCTTGGGGTTGCATTAAAATTTGCTGGTACCCGGATCTAAGATCAAGCTTTGAAAAAAGTTTTGCGCCATATAATTCATCAAGTAATTCATCTACAATGGGCATAGGAAACTTATCTTTGATGGTGATAGCATTGAGGGCATGGTAGTCCATGCAGAATCTCCATGTACCATCCTTTTGTTTTACCAATATGATAGGAGAAGCAAAAAGACTATTGCTGGGTTGAATAATCCCTTCTTGTAGCATTTCCTCTACCATCTTTTCTATCTGCTCTTTCTGACTGTGTGGCTGTCTATATGGTCTTGATTTCACTGTTTTTGTACCTTTTGTTAACAGAATAGCATGGCTATGGGATCTTTCAGGAGGTAAACCCACTGGTGTGGCAAAACCCCTGTGATAAGTTTGCAATAGGGATGCTAATTCTGGCTTCAGCCCTTCAGGTATTAGGGGCTTATTCTGATCAACTTTGGGTTGCAACAATTCCATTGTGTAGAGTTTTGGAATTACATATGTTTTTGCCCATCTTCTCATATGATATTAATAAGATAAAGCTGGACCATTATGAGTTATACCATGAAGTGTGATCAGTTTGTCATCCTTGTAAAAATAGAACTACATGTCAACGTAATTGGCAGCATGTATCTTGAGAGCCTTTAACCAAGCTGCCCCTAAAATCAACTCAGCACAAGCAACTGATAACACATATGTTGGTATTTTCAATTCGACCCCTTGAATTACAAAAGGCAATTTTGAAATAAATCCTTCAGCCTGCAAAGTACTACCGTCACCCACAATCACTTTGCAGCATGGGCTCGGTTGAATCTTCAACTTTAAAAACTAAACCATTTTAGGTTGTATAAAACAATCAGAGCTACCACTATCCAACATGATATGAACTGGAACTCCATGAATGGTTCCAACAAACCTCATGATTGTCGCACTATCAGTTCCATTAAGAGTATTGCAAGACAAATGCGGTTGATACTGTTCTTGGCTATCTGATTGTGTTACAGTGCCTAGATCATTGGCTTCAAAGGTTTCATCATTTTCATCATCCAATTGTAAAATCAATGCTTGTTTGTTTGGGCATTTATGGTTGAAAGAATATTGTTCATCACAAGTAAAACACAATCCTTTTTCTCTTCGCCTCTGCACTTCAACAGGAGACATTCCTTTAGTAGGCTGGGTTCTTTGTGGTAATATAGTGTTTTTAGGAGGTGTTGGGAGTAAGGGTGGCAATTTAGGGATCACCGAGGTCGGATTTGGTGTGTAAGAATTTGAGGTATTAGGGGTTGGTCGTGAGGACCACGAATTGAACTTCGGCTTAAATTGGTACTTATCTTCATGTAACTTTGCCAAAGAATAAGCACGAATTAATGAAAAAGGGTTTTGGGCAATTACCTTACGTCGAATCTCTTACTTCAAGCCTCCAATGAAGCAATCTAGTAATGCTTCAGTACTAATTCCATAAGAGCAATTTGCCAAGGCATTGAATTCCATGTAATAGTCATGAACCGAATCCTGTTGCACCAATTTGAACAAATCGGAACGAGGTTTATCGAATGCGGAAGGTCCAAATTGGGATTCCAAAGCCTGAGATAACATTTGCCAAGAGCAAAAAGGGTTCGCACGTTGCATCATTTGGAACCAGGGCACTACTTGACGGTCGAAATGAATGGAAGCGATCACGATTCTTTCATCATCCGGTGTTTGATAGTACTCAAAAAATTATTCTGCACGAAACAACCAGTTCAACACCTCATTTCCATCAAATCTTGGAAAATCTACCTTCACATTCCGAATTGGTGGATGATACCGATGGTTCTGTCCCTCAGACTCATGAATACGAGCACCATGAGCAGATTTGTCCCGCGCTTGTAAAAGTTGACGCATTTCCGTGAGGGTTGCATCAAGGCGATCGAACCATTCATTGTTTTCGACATTCCGCTGTTCTATCACTTCGTGTAATTTCTCAAAATCTGTTGACAAACCATTGACTCTAGTGGTTAACTCCTTGAGGTGTGTATTCTCTATTATGGTGCTCAATGAAAGCACCAAATGTAGAGCCTGAGGATTGAAAAGAAGAATTATGATGATATTGACAACAGGCAATTGAGTTCAATGTACCAAAATCAATGTACAATATAGAGTGATTTACTAACTATACAAGGAATCAAGAATGAGAATTAGAAATCTCTGAGTAAAACACTACAGGTTCAAAATCATCCTTGAGCCATCGACCTCAAGGTTTCACTTGTGAAAGACTAAGAGATTGGTATCAAGAACTGAAAGGGATATTAAGAAAGAGTTAACGGAATTTTAGTATAAAGGGAGAAACTTTTACCAATTGTCTACCTCATTTGGTTGTGTCTTCTTCCTTAAGTATTCATGTCTTGAATTCTTTCAATAGTTTGCTAGGGATTCTTTGTCTCCAGCCTCTGCTTCTCTTTGAACTCTCTAGTTTCTTGTGCACGTGGCTAACAGAATTTTCTTAGTGATCCTCATAGTTTGTTATGTTGGTCACCTTCTCTATAGGAGCATAACACATTTCTTATTTGTCCCAAAAAGTCCAGTAAAACGTGTAGCTAAAGTTTTTTAGAAAGGGTTTAAGCTTTAACTGAGGGCCAAAACAGTTATCAAACTAAAATGAAATTTCCTTAAGAAGGAACGAAGACAAAGAGAGAAAAAAAAAAGAAGAAAAAACCTATGGTAATGAGGATGATGCAATGTTAGTGGGGTATACCAAAGAAAAAATACTAATGGGGCAGGTGAAATTAGAAGCTGCAGCAAAGCAAATTTGGGATATCTTAGCAATTGACGTGACAATTTGGAGATACATCAATACTCATCCGGTTTGTTTTCTTTATCTTTTCCCCATGTAATGTGAATGCGAACATGCTAAGTACACGTTTCTTTAAAATAAAATAACATTTTTTGTGGTAAAGATCTTTTTTTTTTTTGGTAAAGTTAAAATAAAATAATATGCATCATGACAATATAAGATACGAATATGAAAATGTGAAAAATGAAACGAGTGAAAGTTATATTGTAATTAAAAAAAAAAAGGAGATGCAGTGCAAATGTAGGGATTTTTTTTTAAAATAACGTTTGGGTATATGTATTCTTATAATATGAGGTCATAGAAGATTTGAGCTAATATGATATTTTTAACATGTAAATTGCTCATTAATATTTTGTGATATAATACAATTGACTGTATGGTGGGAATCTTTGACACACTCCAATCGATCCCTAACGATTTGTGAGCTATCTCATGTGAGATGAGCTGAATATAAACGAAGTTTATATAAGCGAATAAAATTATTTTTTTAATAGATTCTGAGTACAAATCGCTTGGTAATGATTTAAGATATTGTTTTTTTAATAAAATTGCTCATGATTTGTATGTACCTAAAATGATAAAAAAGAATTAAAATATTATTTCATCACATAAATTGTTATTTAGTATGATTTATGTTTGAAAAATACATATTTTTTAATTTAGATTGCATGCAAATTACTATGTAATAATTTGTGTTTAAAAACATCATATTCCACATAAATTTTATAAATTCTGATATTATACTTATAACATCAGCCTACATCCATATATAAAATAATGGCCGTGTAGATATATGTTTAAGTGAAATTAAGTAAGATCAACTGCACCAGAAAAAAAATTGTATATAATGTTTAATTAATTGAAGCACCTCGATATTTGTTTTCTGTGAATAAAATTTTAAATTGAGTATTTTAATGAAACTCACAATATAAGGCCTATTTGATATTTGTTTTTAATTTTTGTTTTCAATTTTTAGTTTTTTAAATTTTATGAAGAAAATATTAAAAATTTTAAAAATTATAAAATTCAGTTTTTAATTTTTATTTTAAATTTTTAGTATTTTTTTACATAATTTTAAAAATTGAAAAACTGAAACCTGAAATTAAGGACGTCCTTAAGTAAATCTACTTTACGTGAATTAAATTAGTTAAAATATTTTAAATTGCAAATATTGATTGTGTATGAAAATAGAAAGATTCTCAAGTATGAACGGAATGGCCTAGTTCTGCATTCTTCTATAAGACTCTGGTTATATTTATTTTCTGAGCTTAGCAAAAGTCTGTCTATACCACAGTGTGTAGTATTTTCGTGTTGTTCTAGTCTAGCTCTTTTCTTTTGTTTCACGGATTTCATTTAATACTGCTACTGTATATAGCGGTATTTATTTCTCTTGGTACTAATTATTTGAGTACAATTAATATTAATAAATTTTGAGTTAAAAGAATAAAAGAGTGTTATTTAATTACGTGTCAATATGAAAACTTTGAAGGAAAATGTGACAATAAAATAATTTTGAGGCTTGATATATATAATTAAATATTTTTATAAAATAAAGGATAAATATTTAAGTTGATTTCTAAAAAAAATATAAAATAGTTTTTCAACATAAAAAAGAGTTTAATTTTAATGTACAGTAATAATATATGATTGGATGTAAAAAATTTTTACATCGATATTAATAGTTTATATAAAATAAATTAAAATACATATTTTCTGGTATTTTATAATTAAAAATATAAAATAAATTAATTCTTTTTCAATATGTTGATGCTTATTTTGATATCAATTTATCTTATTTTAGTAAGAAGAGAAGGGTTTACTTAAACGTAGCAATAAATAATAATGAATTGAAAGGTTATTATTTTTATTATTTTCTGATACGAATATGTAGGCCAAAGCTGCAAAGGAAAGGACTTAGGAGCATGCACTATCCTTGCTGTTTCAAGCAAAGAAAGGGGACCAAAAAAAAAAAAAAATTACAAGTAGGAAGAGAGAGAAGTTTTCAGTTTTGGTATTGGTGCTTGTGCTTTTGATAAGTGAGAGGAAAGAAAGTAAAAGAAGTAACCATGGTGCAGTAGTATCAGCGTCGGTGTTTGTGACTTGTGATGATGAGTGCTGTCATATACTTTCATTGAAAGGCTGGTTTCTTTTGTGAGAACTCAAAAAACACACACACCCAAAAAAAAAAGAGAAAAACTCAACCCAAAAACAATAATACTAAAAGTGCCACTTTGGGACGCGTGCTCTTTTATTTTTCATTTTTTTTTTTGTTTTGATGAAAACTTATGATGGCCTTTAATTCCCTTGTTTACTTGGTGCTACCAAAGATCTGCACTGTCCCTTTTTGCAGCAGTGGTTTTTGTTCTTCTCTGTGGTGGTCCTACTTTTCAGCCTGCTTGGATTCTTCCTTTGTTTCCTCCGACAACATATGAGATGAGATTCTCATGTTAAGAAGAATGATCATATAATGGTCCCAACTCATGTTTTCTTTTGTGACATGAAAGAAATGGGGTAGTGATTAAATCCTTCAAGGTGATGAGGGAGCGGAAAAAGTTGGGTTTTTTTAGCTTGTTTGGTTTGGTGGGGTGGTGCAGCAGCTTGTGGAGGTTTTTGTTTTTGAGCTTGTGTTGAATGAAGGCGTAGAAAAGGGGTTCCTTAATTCCTTTTTGGTGGTTAAGTTAATGTTTGGAGACGTAGAGATTGGTGCAGCATTAGGAATAGGATTAGGATTATGGCTTCCTTAGAAGAAAAGGTTAAAACTTGTGGTGTTGGTGTTGTTGGGGGTCAAACTCTAGTTGCTGAGATGAAACTGCTGAAAGAAATGCAGGAACAATCTGGTTTGTTTTTCCCTTTTTTTAATCTTTTTCTAAATCATGCATATATTATAATTATGGTTTCATCATATTTGTTAGTTCTGAAAACCAAGCTCAAAATTTCTCCTTAAAATTTTGTTTGCATTGGTAATAATAATAGGCTTTGGTGACATGGTGCTAATTTCAGGGGTCAAGAAGACTTTGAATTCGGAGCTGTGGCATGCTTGTGCAGGCCCTCTTGTATCTTTGCCTCAGGTGGGGAGTCTTGTGTATTACTTTCCTCAGGGACATAGTGAGCAGGTGAATGAATGAATCTCTTCTTGTTGTTTTATTTTCAATTTCATGTGCTAGTTCTAACCTTGATCAGTGCTACTTACCAGTCTTTTATATATTCAGTTTAACTGACCAAGATTTTGGTCGTAGTTGCTTCTGAATTCTAATTGGTAAAGTAGAGTTTGGTGACTGAGGCATTTGTGGACCCCTTTTATTTTTGGCTAAATCTAACAGGTGGCTGCTTCTACTAGAAGAACAGCAACATCCCAGATTCCAAACTATCCCAATCTTCCATCACAGTTGCTGTGCCAAGTTCAAAATGTCACACTTCATGTGAGTGCTTTCTGGGGCTAGTTCATTGACCACTTTTTTGCAATTGTCCTCCAGAGCCACATTTCAACTTCAAAATCTTCATAACTTCCCACAGATTTTTTTACCATTTTTTTTTTCTGTGCGCTATGGTAGGCAGACAAAGATACAGATGAAATCTATGCTCAGATGAGTCTCCAGCCTTTGAATTCTGTAAGCTTTGGTTCCTACATCAGAAGCCTCAGTTCTTAAACTTGTTTTTATTGAACATTCAAATGTCAATATTACATTAGACATTCTTCTTATTTCAAATTTGTGTGTCTCAGGAAAGAGATGTCTTTCCTATATCGGACTTTGGGCTAAAGCACAACAAACATCCAACTGAGTTTTTCTGCAAAACTTTGACTGCTAGTGACACTAGCACACATGGTGGCTTTTCAGTTCCGCGAAGGGCAGCAGAGAAGCTCTTTCCTCCATTGGTATGCCTACAGCACCACTTGGTTGGAAGTCCTCTTTGCCTGTTCTTAGGAAGATGTTGTACCTGAATTTCCATTTGATCAATTTATGTTTTCAGGATTACACAATTCAACCCCCAACCCAAGAACTAGTTGTTCGTGATTTGCACGACAATACCTGGACATTTCGACATATATATCGAGGTGAAGAAGATTTCAATGTTCAATTCTATCCCTTACTTTGGTAGGAAATAAGAACCCTATCTTTTACTTGCATGCTTCTCTTTTGCTGCAAGTTATTGTCTTAGATTTTTAGCTTCCTATGGAATGCATATTTTATTTATCATTTTGTCCTTGAGTGCATCTTGTTTGAAAGTGCTGGATTGGGTTGGAGCATTTCTTACATTGCATTTTTGCACTTTTTGTATAGGTCAGCCAAAGAGGCACCTTCTCACAACAGGTTGGAGTTTATTTGTAGGATCAAAGAGGCTCAGAGCAGGTGATTCTGTCCTTTTTATCAGGTAATTTTTTAGCACAAGCTCTATTCACTAGCTCCGCATATAACTTATAGAAGATGGAATCCTCAGTTCTCAAGGGGAAAGGGAAATATGGAGTGTCACAGTATATTCATTAGTCATGGGGATACTTCTAGCTAAATGTGATGGAAACTATAAATTTTGTTTGCTTCATTTCTGTCTAGTACCTGCAACTTTGCCTGTAAAATGATTATTTTTATGTAATTTTTGGGTAAAAGTTCTTGCTTGTTCAATCTCCATGATGGTATGGGTGTGGCTATATAATGGATTCTAAATTTTTCGCTAATGATATGATCTAGAATTCTAGATTGGCAACTTATTCCTTTAACTTATGACTACCGGGTGTTTTCTTCATACTGAAAATGGCTTGTCAATTTTCACAAGGGATGAGAAATCGCAATTGCGAGTTGGTGTCAGGCGTGTTAATCGTCAACAGACAACATTGCCGTCGTCAGTGCTTTCTGCTGATAGCATGCACATAGGTGTCCTTGCTGCTGCAGCTCATGCTGCTGCAAATCGAATTCCATTCACTATCTTCTACAATCCAAGGTATATTTGATATTTTTGTACCCTCACCTACCATATATCTAAGATATAACTTTATTACAAATATAATTTGTGGGATAATTTCGCGGTAGTGTAATTTGTGTAATTTCTACTTCTTTGTAGGGCATGCCCTTCAGAATTTGTTATTCCCCTTGCTAAATACAGAAAAGCTGCATATGGGACTCAACTCTCAGTTGGCATGAGATTTGGTATGATGTTTGAGACGGAAGAGTCTGGTAAGCGCAGGTAATTTGCTGAATCCTTGGATCATGCTATTGCTAAACAAGCCCATCTGAACCATTTAGCTTTGATGAGTAAAATCCTGAACAAGTAGGAAAAGTTGACATATGCTTCATCATTCTGCAGGTATATGGGTACAATAGTTGGTATCAGTGACTTGGATCCTTTGAGGTGGCCTGGTTCTAAGTGGCGAAACATTCAGGTAGATTAAGCAAAAGCATGTTCGATAACATTGGTTTGATGTTAAGTTCTATTATTCATAATTTGTTGTTGTATGGTCCAACAAATTTAATATTTGTATAGAAATTGAAAAGTCGAAATGTTTGGCCTACTTTCCTAGCTCAGCACCAGAAGAACTAATACTTTTTGCTGTGAACAGGTAGAGTGGGATGAGCCAGGATGTGGTGATAAGCAGAATAGAGTTAGTGTGTGGGAGATTGAGACTCCTGAAAGCCTTTTTATCTTTCCTTCTTTGACATCAAGTCTGAAACGGCCATTGCAGTCTGGATTTTTAGGTGAGTTTCTTGATTCACTCTTCCTACCCTGTCAACCGGTCTACCGATTGATAACTGCCTATGTTGGTTGGCGCAGAAAATGAGTGGGGAACTTTGTTAAGAAGACCTTTTGTTAGAGTTCCTGAAAATGGCACGGTTGATCTCTCAAACTCAATGCCAAATCTGTACTCAGAACATCTGATGAAAATGCTTTTCAAACCGCAACTTGTTAACAATAATGGAGCCATTTTACCATTCTTCCAACAAGAATCTGCTGCTATGAGAAGCACCTCACAAGAGGTGAAGACCACATTGACAACAGATAACCAAAAGGTTAATCTTGCTAGTACAGAGAACATGCCACTGAAAAATCTGCATTCTCAGTCTGTCCCTGACAAAGCTAATGGCTTAAACTTGCATTCCTTGGCCAAAATTGATAACCAGCTTTCTTCTGGAGCAGTTATTGATAAGCCAAAATTAGAACCTGAGGCATTAACTGATCACATGCTTGAGTTACCATCTGTGGAAAACAACATTGATAAAGTGGCCTCAAATCCTGCTAACCTTCAAAGCCTTGCAAGCCAATTGGCATTCCTTAATCAAAACCTCACCCAATCTAATGCATGGCCTATGCAGCCCCAGTTAGAATCATCGATATCCCATCCTCAACTGAATGATGTGCCTCAATCTGATCCTGCTATTGTAAATGGCATACTTCCTCAGCTTGACATTGATGAGTGGATGGCGTATTCTTCTACCCAATCGTTTGCTGGCCAAAACCGTTCAACCGGGGCTTTATCATATTTGCAAGAACATTCTGCACTTCAACCTCAAGTAGTGAATCCTCCTATACCTTCAATGAACCAAGAGGTGTGGGATCATTATGTCAAGAATTTTAAGTTTTTATCTCAAGCAGACCAGCTAACATCCATTTGTCAGCCGGGGCTGTATGGCCTCAGTGGTATATCTAGTTCAAACAATTTGAGGGACCTTTCAGCTGAGAGCAATAATCAAAGTGAAATCTGTGTCAATGTTGATGTTAGTAACACTGTGAGTACCACCATGGTTGATCCCTCAACTTCGAGCACCATTTTGGATGAGTTTTGCACATTGAAGGACAGGGATTTTCAGAATCCACAAGATTGCATGGTTGGCAACCTAAGCTCAAGCCAGGATGTCCAGTCTCAGATAACATCCGTGAGCCTAGCTGATTCGCACGCCTTTCCTCTTCCAGACATCCCTGACAACTCAGGTGGTACATCTTCAAGCCATGTTGATTTCGATGAAAGCAGCTTTCTGCAGAATAACTCATGGCAGCAAGTAGCTGCACCAATGCGAACCTACACCAAGGTTGGTTGTGGAAACCTCCTTCCAAATTTGCTTTCATACCAAGATGATCATAGGTTTATTTTTTCATGATTCAAGAAATGTTTATTTCAGCAACATTATTAGCCTGAAAATTATTGTGTTCCAGAATCAACAGTATTATTTCGCTTAACATCTTAGTCATATCATCATGGTTTTTTGGTTTCTTATGCTGACAGGTGCAAAAGGCAGGTTCTGTAGGAAGATCAATTGATGTTACTACTTTCAAGAACTATGAGGAGCTGATTCGTGCAATTGAATGCATGTTTGGACTTGATGGTCTGCTGAATGACACTAAAGGTTCTGGGTGGAAATTGGTGTATGTAGATTATGAGAATGATGTCTTACTTGTTGGGGATGATCCTTGGGAGTAAGTTTCTTACCTCCTTTTGTGATAGTGATCTTCCACACTTCAGTTTAATAGCTTATCATCTAAGGAGCTTGGATTCTTAAAAAAACAGTCAAAGCATCATAATGTTTTGGATAATTTATGGATACTTTCAAGCACTGCTAATTATGTTTACAAGTTTTTCTTTAATTTTTAAAATTTTTATGCCCATATAAATGAAAACTTACGGCAATCAAATGGATAAGTGCACTTTGTTATGTTTACAATCATTTATGCAGACATTGAAATGTTGTGAAGCACCCTTAATTTCCTTCATCCGAATGTTTTGCAGGGAATTTGTTGGCTGTGTCCGCTGCATCAGAATTTTGTCACCTTCAGAAGTTCAGCAGATGAGTGAAGAGGGAATGAAGCTTCTGAACAGTGGAGCCTTGCAAGGGATCAATGTTTGAATGTCAAGTTACTGCTGCAAGCTAGTCTTTGCAATTTCCTTGTAACGGTATTCAATCAATATCTCAGAAGTAGTCAAGTCATTTGGTTGTAGGATAAGGCCTATATTGCCTTGTCATTACAAATGTGCCATGTAATGTATGAACTAAATGACACTCATTTGGTAAAGAATGGAGTATTAGGTATGGAACAAACTTGAAGGCCAGATAGTCCTGAGTTTATTAATCAAAAGGGTTACATACCACATATTGTAAGGCACAAGGCATTCTGCATGCAAATGGAAATATTATGCTTTATTGATTAGAGGGCAAGTCTTGCCGTAACAATAAGATTATTACCTTATAACTAAGAGATTATGAGTTTTAATTCTAAAATCAGTCTCTAACAATAAGATTAATGTCTTGTCGTCTATAGGTTATGAGTTCAAATTCTACAAGCGGTCTCTTTGGTTATGGCAATAAGGTTGGTTAAGGGCATTGTGAAAATCAACCATCCAATGCTCCCTTATTTCCATGTAAGTTGGTCAATGTAAGGTATATATGAATAGTAGAAGTAAACTGGAAAAAAGAAAAAAGAAAAAAAAAATAAAATTGGAGATGAAAACTAGTAACGAGATACAATACGGAAATTGGTGCATCATCTGTTTATTTTCATTATTTTAGCTTATTTTTCCCCCCTTTTTCTGTTTCCCAAAAGAAAATATCATCAGTCAAAGCAAATCCAGCCGGCAGCAGTAGAAGCCACTGAAGTTCCCATAAAAAAAAAAATAAATGGCCAAAGAGAGATGATAATCATCATTGGTTACATTGGTAAGATCAATTTTGAGTTCATCTCTGTGCATTTTTAGATTTAAACTTTGGATATATAACCATAAAAAATAAAAACTTGATAAAGTTTGATGATGGCCTAACCGGTATTTTGAGACTCCCAACATTGGCGTTAATAATATTGAAATATTATTGATTATGCTCCTGGAGCATTATTTTGCTTACTCCATTCATTGAGTTGATATTGCTACATTGCTTTAGTCAATGTACTCTGTACCATTCATTTATATATTTATGATTTTAATAACCTATTTTTTTTAATTTATCTAATAAGACTTGATTCATGAGATAACTTTTGAGTAAATCAAAGATATCTATTACAAGAAGTAGTGATTAATCTTCTCGAAATGTAGAACTCATAAACCTGAATATTACTCTTGTCACAAGATCCTCTTTATACATATCATTAGAGGTTGAATCCCTGACTAGATGTTTAAAGAATCTAGCAAGATGATTAATGGGGTGTACATTTTCAGCCATAACTATTGGCCAAGAAAATGCTGATAGCAGCAATCAAAGGCTACTGCATCTTGGAGGCACCATAAAGAAAAATTCTAGGGACACAAGATATGGTGACTCTGTAAAGCTGCTAGTGTATATGCGTTCCATTAAATAATTTATGAAGGAAAAACAATGGACAGTTTACTCAGCAAGCATACACTGACATAATTCATTTCAACTGTCATACTGATACTTCCTTAAGCAATCAAGCATTCCACACTAAAGGTGCTTGCGTTTATATAAATAAATAGATAGATAGCTTCAACTTCAAGCCACTGGTATAATAATTACAGACACGTCTAGTTTAAAATATTACAAAGTAAAATCCAAGCGCTACCTTATGGACTGGCGGATGATGATCAAAGATATGCAAACAAAAGACAAATTGCATTGTTAACACTCGATAGCTTCAAATGATTTGGCACTTAGTTTTTAAGCAAAGGTCCCAATTCGAGTATTGTAAATAAAAGAACAAATTAATACTAGGAGAGTTTTACTCAATAGCAATGTGGAGAAAAAGTTGGGTGCAAACCCAAGGAGAATATAGAAACTTCGGAACTCATTATAAGCAATGTGGAGAAACAGTTGAGTAAATGGAAGTCAAAGTGTTATATAAGGCTGGGAAACTAGTGTTGATTAAGTCGGTAACAAACAATCTACCATTGTACTGGGGATTGGTTAAAATGCCGAAAAGGGTAGTAAAGAATATCATTCCGTTAACAAGTAATTTTTTCTGGAGGAAGAGTGGTGGAGGTAGAGGTATGCCAATGGCAAAATGGAGTCAAATACAAAAAGCAAAAGTAAGAGGGTGAACTAGGTGTGGGTGATATTGTCATAAAAAATTCCACTTTGTTATTCAAATTGTGGTGGCGGTATTCAAGAGACGACTCTCCATTGTGGAAAAAGGTTGCAAGCTTTTGAAATGGGTTACGTATTGATAAGCCATTAAATGGACAAACTGCAAGGAATAAGGGAGGTGTGTGGACGGATATTCGCAGCATAAAATTTTGAGGATGAGAACATAAAAGAGATCAATGTGAGAGGTATTAGACGGAACTAGGTGATGGTTGCAAAACAAGCTTTTGCCATGATATATGGGCTGGAAACATCAGTTTAAAAGAGTGTTTCCCAAGACTGTTATCAGTTTTGAACCAAACCAGACATACAGTTGCATGGGGGGTTGTGATCCAACAATATTTTGAATCCTGGATGGAGACCCCTCTGAGAGGGAATCGGAGAAGAAATTGGTGGGGAGCTTTTATTGTTTCATTGTGGACAACTTGACGTTGTCGAAATATGATAGATTTTTAGGATAAGGTAATAACAAAGGAAAGTGCTAAGGAAATGGCTGGTTTTTTGGCATTCACAATGGTCAAATGAGTCATAATTCAAGGACATGTAATTGTTGAGTTTGTTGCTCATTATGCCATAGAGGTATACTGTGAAGGAGTTTACTGAGCGAAATAAAGTGAGGATGAGATTGTGAGATACACTACAACTGAGAGATTCTACGATGCGAGTGTGCATGAGATTTTTGTGTCAATGAGTGATACACAAGGAGTGCTGTGTTAAGTGCTTTGATACATGTGAGAGTAATAAAAGATTTGTTTAAAATAAATCTACTTTGCAATGTGCTAGATTCTGTCACCTCCCTTGACTGGCCTTGATGACAAAGCCGAAGGAGTTAATCAAATGGACCGGTGGGGTGGGGTGGCTGATATACTACTGGTGGCATTTCATCCCGGTGTAGAAGTGTGATGGGCCTGATTTGAAGTTTTGATGGAGGCGGCAACAAAAGGTAGAACATATACAGAGTGTTTAAAACAATAGCTGAGAGTTCAAAAAAGGATGGAATAACTTTTAAGCATGGCCGTGAGATCTTTGGTGGATCTTTTGTTCTGATATTTGCCTTGGAGGGGGGATGGAAAGCATTGTTGAAACTAACATTGCAGCAGCCGGAGTTAATTGGCATGTCAGAATTATGCTATTTCCTTTTGAAGTTTTGATTGATGCATATGCTGACGCTCTTTGGTTGTGGAGTCCCTCTTCATATTGAATTTGGCAAATAAAATCATTTCCATTTTTTTCTCATTCAAAACACTCCCTAAAGAATTTAAAGTAGTTTTGTCAAGTCAGTGTAACCAATGATATGGTTGAATTCAGAAATATAGAGGGGCGCACAAAGCAGTTTCATACGATAGCAAAGCTCTATGAGAAAGTACATGTATCTAAATTCAGACCTGATCATGCCTTTCAGCAATTATGTTAGTCAAAGATTTTGACAAACATTTTTGTGACTTATGCATAACTTATTCCATTATATCACAGGCAACATTTTTGTGAGTTGAATAATCAGAATCTTGGTTTACACCAGCGAGGAGGATCAATAAGAAAATAGGTATGGAAGTAAATGAATGACTAAATTTTTGTTTGGTACCTAGAGATCAAACCCCGGGATCAAGTATTTCCCAAGTAAGCTAGGTGCCCAAAAGTTAGGAGTCCATTTGCAATGGACCATTTCTTTTAGATTTGAAAAAAATTCATAAACATAGGATTGAAACCATTGCATTCAACAAAGTTGACTTTGTAAGTTTGGAAAATATAACCCACTTTTGCATTTCCTAATAATTTTGATCAATTACAAAACAGCTAGTATCCAAATGCTGAATAAAAATAAGATATAAAACAGAACTAAAAATACAGAATATGTCACCTCTAATAGTTGGTTTACAATTGGTAAAGAAACAATTCTCAAGTATTTATTCTACTTCAAATGGGAAAATCAAATATTCAAGAGTATTCTTACTTCTTTCCCTTTGTTGTGTATATAAGCCCCTAAAAGCATTACGCTCTAACAGGTTTCTGAAGCACAGCAGATAACACAACTTCAGATTTCCCTGATCCAACACTATCAACCTTCTCTCCCACAACCCATTTCAACTTCTTGTAACCAAATCTCTCAATCAACCTTGTCAAAGCTTGCTTCTTCTCTTCATTGGCACAAAAGAAGTTGTCAAGCCAAAACAAACCACCAGCCCTCAAGACTCTATCAATGTCAAACATCAAGAACTCCAATTTCTCTGGCTTCCCTCCAACATCCAAGGCACTAGAAGCATGAACCAAATCAAACACATTGTCATAGAATGGGAACCTATGATCCAAGCTCAAGTAAAGAGGGAAAAGCCCTCTTGCAGCAATGAACTCACTGAATGGTGCATCAACATTTAGAGTGCTAGTAATCACAGTAACATTCCTATCAGCCATTCTAGCTGCAAAGGCTCCAGACCCACCACCAATATCAAAACCAATTCTAATTCCACCACTTCCCATTGCCAAAACATCATCAACAAGAAAATCATTCTTACTTTTACCCTTCACAAACCTTTGATTCTCATTGCCATTAACCAAATTAAAGCAACCAATGCACTCCCTACTCAACTTCTTACCATTCAAACACTCAAAACTCTTGCAATTAAGGCCGCTCCAGTTAACCGTCTTGTTACCAACAAGTTTCCAAAGAGAACTCGGAAAAGGGTAAAGGCCTACCTTGGAAACAGTCTTGGCAAAACACCTCCTCCTTGGTAAAGGCTCACACCCTTTCAAGATCAGCTTCTGTGCCACACTCCAATCATCAAGACAAGGTCCAAAAGCCTTGTAGCTCATGTACTGAGACAAAAAATCTGAATTTTTCTCGCACAAGTGGCCAACAGATGGCACCATCTCAGTGATCCCAGTTCTTGAATCTTTGCCTAGAGGGAGCTGGTGCCTCTGCAAGAACAGCTTCAGCTCATTTGCTATATTGGGCCTTGAAAGATCAATGCTTTCATAGCCAAGAAGCTCTTTCTCCATCTGGGCCAGTTTCTTCTGAGACACATCAATCTCTCTAAGTATGAGAGACACCTGTTCTGAGATGATGGAGATGTTCTTGTGGTGGTGAAGAAGTAGCTGATTGTGTTTTGGGGAAGAGGTGAATGCATAGAGAGCAAAAAGGTTTGTGGTGATGACTGAGAAGATCATAACTATGTTAACAGCTGAAGAACATAGTGTTGCTCTCTTGAATCTAGCAGTTCCATCACCTATTTTCAGTGAAACTGAACCCATCTTGGTGGTGTTCTGACCGAAGAATCACTGAATCAGTAAGAAGAGTGAGATTTGAAGCGTGGGCAGTGCAGAGTGAATCTGGTATTTGGGTTGAGTTAAGACTTAAAAGTGAGTAAAGCAAATCCAAATCCAAATGGAACCTTGTCGGTTGCACATGTTAACAATGTTCCTAGTTACTGTTGTGAGTGTGTAATAATGTCTCAATGGAGATCTATCATATCAACTTGCAATTTTTTTTTTCTAGTAAAATATAGAAGGCAAAATCCCCGACCTCATGGTCCTAAATTTTGCATTCAACAAATTGATCCTTTGAAAAAATATTTAAATAAGTCTTTATTAATTATAAATGTTACACAAGTTAATCTCTTTCCAAAAAATTATTATAAAATAGTTCATAAAAATCATAAAGAGTTCAAATGAATTCCTGCACAAAAGGGACTAAATTTATGTTTTCAATTGATAGAGACTTCTTTGAATATTGATTTTTTTATAAGAATCAATTTGTCTAATATTTTTAATTGCTAAAAATTTCTTTGATTCTTTTCTTAGAAAAACTAATTTGCCCAATATAAAATTCAAGAGGGATCATCTTGGGGGGTTTTGTCAATATACCTTATTCATTCAATAAGATGAAACAAAATCATGCCGCTCTTTTTAGTCAAAGTTTTAAGGAAAATAAGATTCAAACACAATACTTAATACTAACTATTTAAATTCTTCACTACTAACCAAATTTTAGTGACTTAAATCATGTCATTTTGAGTAGTTATATAAAATTAATTTTTTCAAAAAAATATGACACGACACTTTCTTACATTTTGTTAATTTATAAAAATTCCAGTTATAGTATTAATAGTTTTATTAATTGGATATTACCAATAGGAATTATCTACTAATGATGGAAAATGTCATTTATCTTTCTACGTACATCACATCACAAAGTTTTTAAATGCTGTATAGAAATTTGAATGAGAAAAAAAATCTCTTAAATAACGTTGTGGCCAAGATTAATTAAGTACTGGTCAATTCTAATAAGCAGTAGTAATGAGATATTGGCTGCCTATTCGGTTAGAGCTATGTAAGCATTAGTGGTGGCCAAATGAATGATCATTCAGGATCTTTTGCCAATATTATCTTAAAAATACCTTTCAACTTTATATCTTTTTTGAAAAGGATATTTCCTTTCATTTTTTATAAAAGCAATTGCATTTAATATTTTAATTTAGTAGTTTTGAATATATAATTTTCTTTTGCAACAGTAACTCAGTTAACGAAAGGGATTTTTTATATCTTTCAACTGCTCGTGTTTATTTCTTTCTAACTAAACAATAAACAATTTGAGATTATTTCACGTTGAGTGTCAAATAAGATAAAGTACGGAAGCTTACAAATTATTTTCCGTAAGTTTAATAAATTTCTCTGGGGAGTGTTATGCGATGGCAGTAGATCACCAACAGGACACGTGAGCACAAAGAGAGCAATGCATCAAAAAACAAAGAAAGCAATGCAAAAATAGCACTAAAAGTCAAAAGCTTATTGTCAAACACAACAATAATTGACGCCTCGGTAAAGAAAATCACTTATTGACATTATTTTCATGAAAAGTTATTTAGAATATTAAATCGAAATTAAAGGTAATGCGCTCTAATTGAGACTCGTATTCGACTGCAGCTTTTCGTTTTAAAATGAATCACCCTAATTTGAAACATAATTTATTCGTTGAAATATGTCCATCCAAGTACTCTGTATCGAAACCTTTAAAAAAAAAAAAAAAAAAATCTAAGCAGCGTCAAGATTGAATTGAAGTCGTTGTAAATTGGGGAAGTTAGCCTTTGTCCCCCATAATACCAACATCAATGCAAATTACAAGGCAGGTAAAATGGGCAGAAAATGCTACATGCATTTAAAACTAACCTTTGCCAATTTTTTTTTCCATTTACTTTTTGTTTCAAAGTTGTCATTAACTTTAGAATTTTAGCAGCACACCATTTCAAATTTGGGACTTAATGTTTGAAGCCATTGATCAAGATCAAACTACATAAGAACATCCTATGTATTTTGAAGGCATACATAGACGACATTACATGGCAAAATAATTTTTTTGGTCAATGGAAAAAACCTCATTTCGAAATTGAAAGATGGATAAATCAACCGTCGCCAAAACAAAAAATGTTCACAAAGAATGATAGCGTTGAAGTTGGATGAAAGTGTATGAGAGAATACAATATTTACCTTACGGGTTGGGGATAAAAATCAGGTGCAAAGTTTATATCCATCCGATTTTTATCAAAATTAAACTCACCCTTATATAATTATAGTACTGATTGAGAATCTTCAAACCTGTTTGGAAAATCTTTGAAGACCAAGCGAATATGTTAACCTAAACAAAAATACCCATCACTCAAATAGGTTATGAATACAGTCCAAGCCTTCAAGGAGATTATGCACCTGTATATACAGCTTCAAAAGACTAGGCACTTCTAGTCACTGCCACATCTTTTCCAAGATCGTACATTGCCTTTCCCACAATGCAAGCTTTCTATAAACATTTTAATTCTTAACAGTTTTGTCATATTCCCATGAACCTCTGTCAAATCCATCCAGTATGGGATTTGAATCCACTTGTATTGTAACATAGCCATCCCTTGCTTGTGTTGCATCGGACAAGTTGCCAGCAGCATTTCCAGCGTAGTTATGTCATATGCGTACTAACCGAAATTCAAACCTACTCCATTGAATAATCCGAGCACTGATGATTATGAATGCATTCTATATTTCACATTACTACATACCTCCAAAACCAAAAAATAAAAAGAACGAAAAAGAAAAGAAAAAACAACATAGGTTGACAAACAGCAAGAACTTTAAAATTCAAGTAGATAAATTGCTCATCTAGCTTAAAATTTGGGTAAATATCAATGTAGTGAAAAAAAAAAGAGCATTGATATTCACACAGATTTTAAGCTAATCAACAATTAATCTACTTGAGTTTTAAAGAAGTTCTTCCAAAAAAAAAAAATTAGAAATTCTTAGATGTTCTTAGAGTAAGACAACATTTACTTTGCCCCATTTATTGATTGACATATCAATTATTGCATTAAAAATATACGAAAAATGAGAGACAATAAAAGTCCACAATTTATATATCAATTAATAAATGGATCAAAGCAAGTGTTTTCTCTTGCTCTCGGTGCACCTAAGTATTTTTAAAAAAAAAAAAAAAAACCACTTGAGCTTTGCTAAATGTGCTAAAAAACACTGCTCATGAGTTTATGGTGGTATCATAGGGGAGAAAATCAGGTCACTCCGACTAAGTTAATTGGGAACTGGTCATCTAGCTAGTTCGGTTAAGCTCCAAAAATCGAGGAAGTCAAAACCAATCGAAATCGGGAAAACCGGCGAACCAGACCGGTTTGGAACATTTGATTTATTTATTTTTTTTAAAACTTAAATACTGACATCTTGTAGCAACCAAAGTAAAAACAAATAAAATGAAACTAAAGAAGTGCATTAACAAAAATTATTGGGTTGTTCTTCTTCTCTCATTGTCATTCGCAAGCTGCTTACTATAAAACTCGTTAGTCACTGACAAATATTGTTTTCAAATGCTTTATGACCGTATTGAGAGATTGAAACTAGAGAAATTTTATATGGATTATGGTTATTTTTCTTAAAGACCTTTGAATTTTTTTTTTTGTATTAATTATGCTAATGTTAATGATTTAATATAGTTTTTATATTCTAATTAATCATATGTATATATTTATATATATTTTTTATTATATTACAAGCGAATCTTAGTTGAACCCCTAAATCTTTGAATCAGTATCTTGACTAATTTGATACCCAGTTTGGTTTTCTCTCCCTTGGGTGCTATCAACTAGCAAGTGCAGTACACAACAGCTTCCATTACCAGAGAGGATATATTATGAATTGATGGGGTTTTACGCACCTTTAGTCGAGTTCAAGATTCCTTTTTCAATTTTACCCATTTTAAAACACACAGCAAATCACACATTGGCCAAGTTTTGAGATTTTTTTTTTTTGCGTTTTAACCTATTAACAATGAGGTAAACTACTTCAAACTAGCTTAAAGCTTGCAAGAGTTGAGTTTTCTCTATGTTCTCATATGTATAGAATCAGCTTCTGTCCAAGATTAGTTGAGCTATCAACTTTCCAACTCTCAGACAGATCTTTAACACATTCCCCCAAAACAATGAACAAAAAGTTGCCTTCAATCAATCTATGGTTAACTATAGAGAATATGGCAAGCAAAAATACCTTCTTTTTCACTTAAATTGCTGTCAAAAGCATCCAAGACATACACAACAGCATTTGCAAGGATCTTGATGCAAGAATAAGCCAGGGAAACTCAAGGGAATTGTCTGCAATTGCTTGCTCAAATACTTGTATCTGTAGAAATTGAAAACAGATACACCGTCGTAGAGACATAACACAAACCATTTGCTTCAGCATACAGAGCATAACATAATAACACACTAACATACTGCTGAATCCAGTTCATACAAAACTCCAAGATCTCCTAAAATCAAGAAGCAACTAAGCAGAATTGCTATGAACATTGGCCAGAAGTTGGTCAAGAATTTAACACATTCATGTAATAAAATGCGTATAAAATCAAAACACGACTTTGCTTTGAACAAATAATAAACTGACTCTAACCATAAAGCATAAACAATTAAGATCATTAAGATGTGATCAATGCCTTAAAAGTATAATCATGAGATCTATACTAACCCATTCCACTGTTGCAACTGGCTATCTCATTGCAAACACCAGTTGATCCTTGATACATATTACTATTATTCTTTATGGTAATATAGTTGACACCTTATGGTCTCAACTATTCTTGAACCTGATGTACCAGAAAACTGAACAGATAGGATAGCTGCTAGATAAGTAGATAAGGCATATAATCCAATAAGCCAGTTCATCATCGAAGAAAATGGCCTTGGAACTGTCCTGAACAATGCACAAAGCAAACTGACATAAAAGAGAAAGCACTTAAACGAAATATGGTGTAAATATAAACCATAAAAATCCTCCAACAGGAAATTAACCAAGTAACTCTCTGCTTGGACCAAAATCCAGTTTTCTCACCAAAGAAATACCAAATAGAAAGATTGTACTAGATTGATAACAACTTCTGCCCATGCTTAATAGCAATTACTTAATTCTTGAAGATTCTTGAAGCAACAGATAATGCCAGTATGCAAAAAAGCTCCAATGCTACCATATGAAGAATCATGTACCACACCTACTTTCCTACCAATGGGAAGTCCCGCTAGAAAATCAGAAAATCAGCAACGATGAAAACTTAACCAACAGTCAGCCAAAGCAATAAAATAACATTACAAATGTGTTTATATCATCATTTAAGGTTTACTAGTAAGATAAATGAAAATTATGTCAAAATTTCCATCTGAATCATCATAGAAGGATTAGGAAGAAAATTTACATCAAAAACATAATGCAGCACAAAATTGTAAGCAAGACATTGCATTAAGATGAAGCAGGTGAATTACATATCAAGCACGGCGTTTACTCAAACGCCATGAATTTGGCTCGTGGTATCTATCGTAAAGTGGTTCTATACGCTCTTGACGCTTTCGCTTGCTCATCTTTGTAGGGTCTGCCACTTTGAAGAATCTTGGTGCCAATTCAACAAGCCATTTGGGGTCTATCACAGTGACCTCACGCATATATTCCTTAGTTGTCATCACAAGTTCATGGTAGATAACCCAGTCTGGCTGTCTCTGGAACAAAGCTGAACTTGGATGGACATATACAGGCTGGTTCTCAACTAGTGTTCTGTAGCCTTCCTGGGGGTCCTTTCTTGCTGCATGGAAAAAGAATCCTGCAGTGATAGCCTTCCTGATCTTTGTGAAGTTTTTTCCAGCACTTACAACATCCAATTTGTACCTGAAGGTAAGTGATGATGATTTAGAATACAATGCAATCTGACTAGGAAAAAAACAGAAAAGAAAAGAATTCAAAGCAAGGAAAATATTAAGAAGGATTAGATAGATATTATACTTATCCATGATCGTGAGAAGCTGTTTCCTGACATCTTGAGCTCTTCTCAACGATCGAGATTGAACGAAGTTTTCAAAACACCAGGGCCCTGAAAAATTCTTAGCTTTCCAAGCCTCGTAAACCGCAAGCAGTGTAAGATGGTCACCCTCAGGCTGGAAAAACTTTGCCCTCTTCTGATCTGCCTGAGCTTGCTTTTCCCTAGGCCTGTAAAAGATATTGCCGGTCTGGATCATGGCAATTATAGTCAAAATCTCATCACTGCATCCAAGATCCACACTAGCAAGTAACATCTTAGATAATGGTGGATCCAAAGGAAATTCTGCCATTTTCCTCCCCAATTTGGTTAAAAGGCCCTCTTCATCCAATGCTCCAAGACTGTAAAGCTGTTCCATGGCAGAAATAAGAGCTTGGGGTGATGGTGGGTCCATAAAATCAAAGGACAGAAGATCATTTATTCCCATAGCTTTCATACTAAGAGTTGTCATCCCAAGATTTATCCTTTGAATCTCAGGAACAGTAGTAGGAGACATCTCATTCCTGTATGCACTCTCAGTATAGAGACGATAGCACTTCCCAGGCCCAGTACGCCCTGCACGCCCAGCCCTTTGTTTGGCTGAAGCTTGTGAAATTGGAGTTATAACCAAAGAATCAAGACCTTGCTTTGGGTTATACACATTTTGCTTCGCAAATCCAGGATCAATAACATAAAATATCCCATCAATAGTCAAAGAAGCCTCAGCAATGTTTGTAGCCACAACCACTTTCCTTTTCCCAGGAGGTGCAGGCTCAAATATCCTAGACTGCATTTCACTAGGAAGTGCACTATATACAGGCAATATGATCAGTTCTGGAACATTCTTACCCAATCCCTTCATTCTTTCATAGAGAGATTGGCAAGCAAAATCAATCTCCTCCTGACCAGTCAAGAAGAGAAGAATGTCCCCTTCAGGTTCTGTCAAGTGGATCTGTAAGACAGTGATTAAAGCTGCATCTAAGTAATCACTTTCTGGCTGCTTAGTGTAAAGAATCTCCACAGGGAAAGTTCTCCCAGGAATCGTAAAGATGTTACAGTTAAAGAAATATCCTGAGAACTTCTCAGCATCCAGCGTAGCAGATGTGACAATCAGTCGCAACTCAGGTCTACGCTTCACTAGCTGCTTCAGCAGCCCAAAAAGAACATCAGTATGAATAGTCCTTTCATGAGCTTCATCAAGCATTATAACAGAATACTGTGACAGATTCTCATCAACCAGTATTTCCCTAAGAAGCATACCATCTGTCATGTACTTGATTACGGTATCTGGTCCAGTACAATCCTCAAACCGAATGGCATAACCAACTTCCTCTCCCAGCCGACAACCAAACTCTTCTGCCACTCTCTTTGCAACTGACATTGCAGCCACCCTACGTGGTTGAGTGCATCCAATTTTACCTCTTGTGGTGTAGCCTGCTTCAGCAAGATACTGTGTGACCTGAGTAGTTTTACCTGAACCTGTTTCACCAATTACCACCAACACCTGATTATCATGGACGGCCTGAATCAATTCTTTTTTCAACTTGTAAATTGGTAGACTCTGCCTCTGTTCCTGAATAGAAAGCTTTGACCTTTGTCCAAAAGTAATGGTCTTCCCATAAGCATCCTTCTTCCACTCTGGCATATCATAGGCTGATAAGCCAACACCCCTAAGCTCCTGGGCAAGATGCCTTTCACCAGACTCTGGCATAGGGTCTTCCCAAGGACGATTCAGATCCTTTGGAATTGAGTCCAGCATGGTGCGCTGCTGCTGTTCACGTACTTCTCTTCGCTCCTTTATAAGTGCAGATTGGAGTGCAGCAGCACGACCCAGAGAACCTTCTGGATTCTTAAAAATCTTAACAGGTGACATATCCATCGAATACCTGCTCTGCCCTTGCAAGAATGCAGGCTCATCCTCATTCAACTCGATCTCAAGCTCCTCCTCGGCACCTTCCTCCTGGTAGAGCAGCCCATCTCCCTCCTCATCATAAGTAGGATAATCTGAAACACTCAAAACCCCTGAGGCAATCAACTGCTTTGCCTCCCACCTCTCCGGAGAGCTCATCCTCTTCAAAGGCCTTCTCGAAGAAGAACCCACGTCATCCTCCTCCACAATTCTGATCCCAGAGAGACCCGTCCTGGCAACCAGACCATCCTTCGAATCCTGCGGATTCATCCTAAACCCTTCATCCTCTGAGCTCTTCTTCAAGGGAACAAGATCCTTCCCGGTATGCTGATCAACATCCCTCATCGACAAGCTCAACTTCTGACCCGTCATCGATATCACCTTCACGAAAACCTCCTGATCCCGCTTCACCACATCCTTAGCATTACTAATCCTCCGCGTCGCAATCTGCGAGATGTGCACCAACCCTTCCTTCCCCCTAAAATCTTCCAACTGCACAAAGCACCCCGTGTCCATCACCCTTGAAACCCTCCCTTTATAAACCTTATACAATTCAATCTCACCACCACCACCACGCCTCGAATCCCTCCTTCCTCTCCTCTCACCACCATCTTCCTCAGCATTTTGACCATTCTCTTCATAACCATCTCTCCTACCCCTCTGATATCTATTATCCCTATCATACCTATCACTCTCTCTATCCCTCCCCTTTCTCCTATAATCTCTTCTCCCATCATCATCATCATCATAATCTCCATTATCTCTGTCTCTGTCTCTATCTCTATCTCTATGTCTATCCCTATCCCTATCCCTATGCCGTTCATCTCTATCATATTTGTCATACCTGTCCCTTCCTTCTCTTCTATCTCTTCCTCTATCTCTTTCTCTGAACCCATCTTCACCATTCTCGTCACCACCACCACTGTGTCTGTCTCTTGCTTCATCTTCAATCTCCTTCTGCAGCTCCTTAACCCTATCCCTATCATCAGCAATAGCCAGTGCCTTAAACTTGGTCTTCGAAACGCCGTCGTTCTGCTTCGAACCACCACCCTTATTGTTACTGGAACCCTTTTTGGGAGGGAGAATGGCGTGGATTATGGTTAAGAGAGTGCGAACGAAGTAGTCGGGCATTTCAGCACCGTTCTCCTTCAATTTGGAATCGAATTCTTCGACGGATTCGGAGGATCGACCCAACTCGGTGATGAACTCAGCGAGGACCTTGTCACCGGTTCCAGTGTGGGACTCCAACTCAGTGCAAACCTTCGAAACGAGAGAAAGGTACTCCAACTTCTTCAACTCGTCCGTCTCTGGATTCTCCATCGCCATTTCTGAAACCCTAGAAACAAGAACAGAAACACAGAGAGGTTTATGCACCTTAGGTTTATGCTCAAATCAAAATATCACACCACCAAGGAATCAATCGATCGATCTTCAATCCCCCTTTTTTTTTATTGTTCAGGTTTTGCTTCCGATTTTGCGATCTCGCTTGGAACCAAGAACTAGAACCCTCTTCTCTGAGAAGTGACAGCCAAGGGTGCGTTTGTTTTAGCTTCTTTTTTTTTTTCCAAGTTTAGAGTAACTTTGAGTTTTTTCACTGACGATACAAAAGGAGGACTACTATTTTGTCCGTGGAAAGATTACATCACCGATTAAAAGCCCTAAAAAAACCCATATTTATCCGTAATGGTCAGAACATTCATTTCTTTTGACAAATTCGTTCGAAAGATCAACTGATTCTCACTCTTTCATATTTTACGTCAAGTTTATGCAGGTAAAACATCCAGTCCCAAAATATCATATCTTACCAAAAATAGTTGATTTTATATTAAATTAATATTATAAGATGATTGCTTTAATCCTTAACATATCGTATTTGTACAAAATAATCCCGGAAAATATTACTTTTGTTAACAAATGAATATAATATATTTTAGATATTATTTTGTCATTAATATAATTTTTCGAGGCTAAGTTTTCACTAAGAAGGGAGTTAAGTGAATTGGGGTTCCCTCAATTCATATCCTCCTACCGCACTTATAGTGTATCTAAAACTTATACCTGTATTCGTGCAACATAGTTTGCAGACAATACATGGAGGAGAAACAATTCTTTGATGCACAAATACGATGCATACGCTATTGTTTAAGAATCCACTATTGTAGACACGCATTAGGAAGGCACATGGTGGAGAAAGAAATTAAAAAACCACCCTTCTGTTGTTGAAATAAAACCCGCACTCATTCTTCCCCTCATTCCCCCCCCCCCCAAACCCCACCCCTTCCTCTATCACTCTCTCCCTCTTCCTTTCCTCAAAATCAAGGAACTCCTCTATCAACCCTCACTCAGTTCATCCCAAGCTCACCGCCACCGTCGCACCACCACTCCCTCTTACCATAGGAGCCCAAGCCCTCTCTCTCGCATTAATCCTCTTCTTCACCGTAGCCCGCCACGCCGCACCACACCCGCGAAAGCTATGAACTCTGTCCGCCATCGGAGCCACCACAAAGGAACTGAAGGTATATCCAAGTGATAGTTTATTATGAAACTCATAATTTGTTTGTTATGCTGGAACTCATAATGGGATAGTTTATTATGATTTTATTTTTATTCCGATGCTAGTTTAGTAGTTAAAACATTTTCAACACACTCACATTTTATTAATCCACTCTAGAAAGAAACATTAGTGAAATGCAATCTCTATTTTATTATCATAAACAAAATAATTATTGCAAGTTGTTTATCCTCACACGTCTATGCATTTGCAAATAAAAACTCTTCATAAGACTTTTCAATTGTGGTTTAATTTATCATTGGGTGATGTCTTGAAATTTTCCCTGAAGTTCGCATTGAAATGTATAGTTTCACAAATGTTGGTTTTACTTTACACTGCCACATTAATTGTTCGACTGAAAGAAAAACCTCGATAAAGAGACCAAAAGCACAAAGAATTGACTGTTACCAACTTTGTTGACAGCTTACCAACTTTTTAAACTAAAAGAACCAACAGTTTTGATCAATTTACTAACCGCTAGCAGAAAGAATAACCAACATTTACTAACAACTAATAAATTGCTTCCATCACCTCACTTTATAATATTGGATCAAGTGCTTTCCACTAATCAAAGGATATATCATACAAAGTTAAAGCTATGAAAATTTTGAATATAATAATATTAATCATAATCTAGTTTGTAAAGGAAAAAATAATTCATTAAATCTAAACAAAAGCAATATTCCAACTACAATGCTTTGAAATTTCCCCCTTGTTGAATTGCATAGTCTTCATGGTTTCCCAATTGAGCCATCTAATTGAAGATCTTCAGTTACAGAACTGCATAATTGAAAAACTTACATTAAGATATCTACTCTCTAATCTTTTTTCTCTCAAATGACTAAGGAGAAAAAACATACTTGAAATCACAAACAGTTCATTCATTTAATTCTTTGCTTCAAACTAAAGATCTCAGGCACACACAACAATGACTCAATCAAGCTTTAGACCAAAAAATGGAAAGCATTAAAAAAGAATAAATGACATAAATTAGGTTCACCATTTTGAAAAAAAAAATCACAAATAGCAAATGCTTCTAAGGTTAAGAAAGTATACTACAAATTTTGTAGCCAAAATTTCCTAATTGGCGTTAAGTATCTCCAGCAAATCAAACTTTCAATAAATCAGGTTCAAGTGGAAGCGTAGAATATAGATATAAATGGGGAATGCTTTTCCTATCTTAAAATTTCTACAGATTCAACTTCCCTTGCCCCCTTCCAACACATTTATACTACTTAAATAACAAATAAGCTTCCACGCAACTTGTGGAATTTCAAGCTATTTAGGCTTGAGAAATAGGTTATGATATATTCTTAAATGACAGATGAAAATCCTTTTTTCTCAACAATTGTTAGACAATGACAAGTAAGAGTCTACTCAAGCACATCTCTTTTAGTTCTAATTCTGAGGTATAAATGCAATTTGCATACTACTCATAGTATAGTTAGTATACATGGCTGTTGCATAGTGAAAATGTGAAATGTATAAAAAGTATTGGAATCTCACTCCTACAAAGAACTAACATTATATTTCATTTCAACTTAATCCATCTTCTGAACAGAACGTACTTAATAAGACCATCAGCCCACTGTAGTAGTAGTTTCCTGAAACCTCATCTAAGAATAGCAAAAATAATTGAGACAATTAACCAGCTTAAATAATAGATGATTTGCTACCACCAATTGCATATAATGCAGTGTGACTAAAACAAGAGTTAACTTTGTCAGGGCCACTGGTTATGTTAAACATACTTACAAACAAACAAACAAGTTAAAAAAATAAGGAAAATCAAAGGAGAATTGACGTTCTATAAAACGAGAAAAAGGAAAAAAAGCAAAAACATAATAATTTCTCTTTGATTACCCATTTCATTTATCAAAGAGCCTTACCTATTTCATTTAAGCACAAGCTAGTTTCTCTTTGATCTCATAAACCAACACGTTCAACAACAATTTAGTTTAATCAAATTAGTGAATGGAATTCAATTATATTCTGAGTTAATTACAGAAAAAGAGAACTAATCAAGTAGAGCAAGAGAGATCAATCACCTTATGACAGACATGGTTGGGATGAGGAGGAAGACGACTTGGAGGAAGCTACACCAGCCGGCTTGACGATGGGCATCAGAAGCTCTAAACCTCTGTCTTTGGGTGTCATCGCCATACAATACATCACCAGCAGCTAGGAACAAGCGCCCTAAGGGTGCCAGAGTGGCATGGCGTAAAGGTGGTTGTGTTGCTCAGTTAGGGGAGATAGTTCACAGGGTTTAGGGAAGATGGAGAAAGTTTGGATTCATTTAGTGGGTTTCTGTTTTCTTCTTCCATTATTTTTTTTTAAAATTCTTTTCATTCCTTTTCCCACCATACGCCCTTCAATATGTGCGTGCACACAAGCAGCCCTCTATCCATACGTATGCGTCACCGTAGTGCGTCAATTGGGTGCGTCAAAATAATGAAACTCGACACAAAATAACCAACCCCTCGTCTTGCCTAGCTCGTTTATTATTACTATTATTATTATTATTATTATTCAAAATACTCCACCAACCAACCAAGAATGGAGGATTGTTATGATACAAAAAAAAGTATAAAGGGAGCCCCAATTGTAACAGGGAGTTAAATAAATTGTTCATTTCAGAGTTAGTCTAAATTCTATTCCAATATATTCCTTGTAATCAAATGATTAATGGTTCAAGCTCTCTATCTAAGTTTAGGATAATTCTCTCTATTCTCTCAATCCAAAATCTTCTCCATAACAAATGCGTGCATGGACAATACAAACATATATCCTTTCTTATTTTCAATGGTTGTAATTAAATTTTTATTTTTCTATATTTTAATAAATTGAGTTAATGAGAAATATGGTACAATCTTTGTCACAAATAATTATAAAAAATCAATATCCTTTAATTTTTATAAGGGTGTCAAAGAAACACCCATAATAATAATAATAATAATAATAATAATAATAATAATTGCAAACAAATTCTGAAGTCTGAACTACTGGCATAGTTTTTTTTATTATTATTATTTTATGGACTAAAAGATGAAATTTCAAACTTCACAGTAGAGTTTTTTTCTCAACAAAAATTAGCTGCCGTGAGATTCTATCACTAGATATCATTTTTAACTCACATGCTTGTTAGAAAGGATTTAGTCGAATGTGAGAAATTGCATTTTAATAGGAAAATTTTGGAATTATTGGCCTTGTTCTAGACAAATACCATAGAAACAAATACATGGTGGTTTATTGTGGTTTCTTTGATACGAATACTACATATTTTGCCCTTTTTTCATTTTTACCAAGGCCAATAAAAGATAATTGAGAGGTAATTTTTTTATATATGAGCAATTGTGAATATTAGGAATGTAAACTATAAGAAAGATCATTAGGAGGAAAATTTTATTTATTTATTTATGGAATTTACTATCAAAAGTCAAAAGTGAAAATATTATTAATCCTATAGTTGCATCATCGATCTAATGATACCTTACCTACGAGGTCTTGCAAGACCATTATTATTATTCCTAAAAATATTCATGAAAAAAAAAGTCTACTTCCTCATTTCATTATTTACGGTAGTTTGGCAAACAGCATCAATTGCAAGCCTGTTCTGTGGAACCCTGCAATCTGTAGCTCCAAGCACCTTCTCTGAAACATGAATAGAACAACTTTGCTTGCCAAGACAATACTGCAAAAGAAATTAGAAAAAGAAAATTAGTTTAATTTTCTATTTACCAATTTACAAATTGAAATAAAAAAGAAAAATACTACAGAGATAGAAATTTTTTGAAAAGTTTGTTCCAAAATGATATGTAATGATTGCCAGTCTTTAGATGAAAAAACTAGTCACACAATTTTATTTCACCTAACAATTATTATAATTCTAGTCAATATTTTGTAGAATATAATGTATCACTACTTAAATTGAAAATAAAAATTGCAATGTTACATTTATGTTACCTTTTTCAGAAAAAGCAAAGCACTGCGAGATTCACAGTGGCCTTTCCTAAATGATCCACATTCACCCTCAGGCATACCAAAGCTGGCAAATTTGATTTCTGAGATGACTTGGTTGTCATTGCATGCTAATTCCAACACATGTCCTTCATAAGCATTTGCACAAATTCTTCCAATTGTTACGGTGGAGAATTTAATGTCAAAGGGGTGGCCTCCCATCTCTTCAAACAACACAAGTTCATTTTGGTCATCATCTCTAAGGAATGAACGTGGGATATGGTACCTGCCAAAATGATAGCCATAATCTTTTGTAAGCATTTCACAAAATAATACTGCATGATAATCATAATTCTGCATCAACATCATTTGTTAAAGTTTGACAAATTTTACGGATGATATTTAGATAAATCGAATTCAAAAGTTATGAATAATACGATACTATTCTACCAAAAAATTTAATAGCGAAATATTATTACCATCTTTGTGAAGGTTGTCCACACCCTGTGGTGCATTTGTTTGAGTTATATGCTCCACGGAAATCACAAGTGGAACTGCAACCATTCTCACCTGCAAGATAGCTTGGCCAATACCTACCAATGTTGTTACCATTTACCCAAGCTTGACCCTTTCCTAAACCCAGCAAGTCCACCACAACAGGATCATCTCCTATGGGACTCTTGAACATAGTCTACAAACCGAAAAAAAGGGAGTAATTTGAAAGGTTATATAGATGACAACTATATGATTTTGTAAACATCTTGCTTGAAGTTATGAACTAAATAATACGTGTATCTCTAAAGTAAATTGGAGATGATCAATCAATAATAAGTGTACTAAACATATATAATTAATTAAATAACAAGTACAATACAAACTCAAGAAAATTTATTTGCGTAATAATTGAAAAAAAAAAAGACAATTGATTGTACCTTGTACCAAACAAAGATCCTATCTGTTGGGAGACCTTTTGAGAACCATCCTATGCTATTCTTTTTGTAATTATGCTTCGCAACCTCACCATGCAATCCCACTTTGTAATTCCACACATGTTTGGTGATATCCTTCACAACCTCGGCGTTATTTTTGTTTGCCACCAATTGTACTGGGCCCCCAATACCAACTTGGATATCATCAAAGTAAGCACCATAGTTCTATTTCAATAAAGAGATCAATGTCAGCTATTATACCTTTATGGAGTGTACTTATTATAATATCTAAGATAAGTAGTAACATGACATTAACTTTAAGAAGTGTATGTGTAATTGTTACTAACAGGTAAACCAACGGTGCTACTAAGTAGAGATAGCTCGTTCTTCCCAAGCTTCAATTTGATGTTTGTTTCAAAAGTGAATTGGTATTGACCATATTGAGCATATTGGGACCCTGTGTGAGACATATGGAAGGAACATTAGAATTTTATGGAAGGAAGATTAGAATTTTAAGATAATAAATGAAAATAATAATAATAATAATAATCTTTGGAGCCATAGTCTACTATAATAATAGGAGGTGGATAAGAATATTTTTTACCAGCATGTCCTCCATTGACGAATACATGAAGCACATGGCCATTGGTCTTCACTCTGAGCTTAACATCTTTGGACCAAATGTCATCACTTTTGTTCACATTAACACTGGAAAAAGTTTCCCATGTAAATTAGTAGGTACTATATAATATGTACACCTCGAAGAAAAAAGAATGAGGAAACAAACATCATCTCATGCAGGTTAGTAGGTACTATATGATACACACCACAATTAAAAAAAAGAAAAACTTTGAAGAACATTAAACATAGAGAAATACTTATAATTTACCTGGTGATATACCATAAGTAATCACTGGTACCATTAGTGACAACCTTTTGGTCCAAAAGCTGGGGAGCAACCAAGGAAACAAAACCAAGAATTTGGCCATTTTTCATTTGCACATATGGCTCATTCATCCATTTCCAATTCAATCTGTATGATTCCTCTTCATTATCCGCTTTATTTTCCTTTAGGACCATTATGGATGTTTGAGCATTGACCTGATTTCACATTGCAAGTAACATTAGTCAGAAAATCTCTAGTTTATGTGTAATAAAAATATTATTATTATTATTTTGCAAATTTGATTAGTCACAAAAACTAAAAGATTATACTTTATCAAATAATAATTACTATAAATTATTCAAACCTTGGCAGTGCTATAAGCTTCTGTGTAGCAATCCGGAAGGATAGACACAGACCAAGCAGGAACATTGTATTGAGTGTTCTGGAAGTTAATTGAAGCATCTGTCGATGAATCAATATTTGCAAGGAAGCAAACTGATTTTCCAGCATAACTATAAATTGTGGCCTGTCCCAAAAGAAAAAAAAAAAAAGAACATGCATAGAGATTAATACTAACATATGATTCAAATTTCAACTAAAAAAATTAAGAATAACTTAAAAATAACAATCATAAAAACTTACCGACACACTACTTCCATAACTAATATCATTCCGGGAGCCTTGAGTTAGAACTTCCTCCATTGATTTCAGAATTTCATGTAGTCTCTTAAGATGACCCCACTTAGGTTGATTCAAATTACCTTGCAAGATAAAAAATTATAAAATGAATTTAAGCTGAATCTTTAAAACAAAAATGGAACATTGAGCTACACACACGTATAAATACCATATTCATCCAAGGGTGCATCATAGTCATATGAAGTGGTGATGTATGGTCCCCCTGAAGTTCGTCCAAAATTGGTGCCTCCATGGTACTATTATGCAAACATGTACAGAATGCACAAAATTATTAAAAAGATAATTTATAATATTGGTAATCAAAGTAAACTAGTATATAAAACAAGACAAAATTCAATTAGTTACCATATAGTAGTTTTGGAATGTTCCACCAAGTTGGAAAAACCGTGCCACAGCAAAAGCAACATCCTCAGCAGTCCTATGTGGAATTGGACCTCCCCAATTCTTATACCTAAAATTGAAAGCATTATGCAACTTAGATAAAAAGAAAAAATATATAAAAAAATAAGTGAAAAAAAAATCTCTATGTGGATCACACAACTTTGGATAAAGTGCACAACGACTTAAGCCATTATGGTACTCAATTATGGGTCACATTTTTGCAATCACGTTATTTTATTTTTCAATAAAAAATTATTACAACTACAAAAATACTTTTCCATCATTGGAATTGAAAAAGGCTTTCAAATATATCGTGTTAATTCATTGGCTACAGAGTCTTAAAAATCGCACCACTATATCATTCGGAAATGGATGATTTTTGTGCAATACGAAGGGAAGGAAAGAGGCCGAGATTTGATTTTCCTTTTAGAAAAAAAAATAGAAAATTTGATTTTTTTTAATTGGTGGATTGTGATTTAATTTCAAGATTTTTAGGTTGTAACGGTTGAAAAAAATGAAAAAAATATTGGAAATGAAGAACTAACCAGCCAGTCCAATTCTCAGTCCACATCTTCGGCTTGTTGTTGCTGTTAGGGTAAAATTGATCGCAGTACCAACCATTGCATGAGTTAATCTATTTTAGGGCAGAAAAAAGAAATTAATTAGTGACCATTAAAAATAATAAATATAGTAATAATATTCGTACTTATATACATTACTAGTGTTTTCATCCTCGCCTGGATTGTTATTAATAAGCAATATATCACGAAAACGACTGGTATTAACAAATTCAAACATATAAGAGCAACATGTCAAGAAAAGAACTAGCCTTAATAAATTTAATTAATTAAATTTAATTTGAATAACTAATATCTATAAATCCTACATAAATATTTCTTCCAAAAGTAGATGCTCCAAACACAGTAAACAGTGCACATCTCCACAATAGTTCAATGCAATTCAGCAATGAGGAGAACTAAATTTTAAGCTAAAATATATATTACAAAAGCTTATTATTAGCTTATTAAGGATACACGTGACATGCTATAACAATACTGCACTTAAATGGAGTTTGATCCCAATTCAAGAATCTAAAACAAAATATAGTAAAGTAAACAAAGTTCCTACATAGAGTTCACCAAGGGGATTTGTACATGTATACCTGAATCATAATCCTAGTACAAAGAGGAGGTTTTCACCTTGTTTCTTAATGAGGAAAAAAATAAAAAAAGAATACGTTAAAATTTATGTAGTAGTCACTCAAAGCAATACCACAATAAGTATGATCATAAAAATGTTAAAAGATATAACCCATATCAATATTGCAATTGTGAAGCCCCTTTAAAACAAAGGTAAAAGAAGTGTAACAAGAATTATACATAAAAATCTTTTAAAAATAAATTAGAATTTATTATTTTAGGGTTGAAAACAATAGTTTTTGCTTTGGTACCTCAAGGTATTGGTATCCTTTTAAATCTAAGGATTATGATTTAATCATGAATATTTAAAATAGTAATTGATTTAGTTAGTGAGACACGTAAGAAACTTTCACCACAAAAGCTTACGTAAAATGATCGATACCCATAAATTTTATAAGTGCACTGTAGAATCCCCAAAACAATATGTATTAATTAAATTATGATTTTGAATTTAAAATTAAAAATTAATTTGTAAGCAAAAGATATTATTATATTTAAGAATTAAAATTACCAAAAAATAACAAATCACATAATATGTACTATATATATATATATATATATTACCATTGGATCTGGAGCATCACTCTGTTGGCACATAACCCAAGGGATACCAATTTGATAGGACTGAGCTAATTGAGCACACCATTGAACATATTGCTTTCCATTGTCGCCGTAGGAACCCATAACATTTCCATACTCATTTTCGATCTGTTTCAACGCGCATAACCAAAATACAAATATGAATCATATAATAATAATTAAAATATAAATGCTATAACAAGCATAATTAATTGGGAAAAGCTTTTAAGGAAAAACCAAACCTGAGCAAGAATAATGGGTCCTCCTTGTGATGCAAAAAGGTTCTCACGTTGCATCATGTCCACTATCAAAGTTGTGAAGGTTTTCATCTCATCCTGCAATCAAGTAAGGATTAATTAATAAAGATATAAAAATAAAAAATAAATTTAAGAGATTATAGAAATCAAACCCATAAAATTATAATATGACGTACCATGTATTGAGGATTGTTTGTCCTAAATTCGATGCCTGGAATATTATGCAACCACACGGGAAATCCTCTGATGAGAGATAAAATAAAATTAAGGAAAATCAATTATATTAATGAAAGTAAAAATGTTATGCACGCATAATTTTTATTTTTTAGAGAGCAGACTAATAATTTTAAAATTACAAAAACAAAGTTAACAATTTAAAATCTTTTTACCCGTAGTTCCATTCTGCACATACGTATGGACCAATGCGAAGCATGACATGAAGCCCTTCATTTTGAATCGTTTTAATGAATCTCACAAGGTCTAGATTTCCAGTAAAATCATACTGGAAACAAATATTTAGAATTAAAATAAAGAGAAAATTTAATTAGTGTCAAATTAATCATACACAATATGTAACTACAATTTTGTTCAAATAAAAATACCTGGCGATATTCAGCCTCATGAGCATTCCAAAATACGTATGTTTCAATCACGTCAAGCCCTCCTTCTTTGGCTTTCTTGATCAAAGATGGCCACATCTGCCATATCAATCATTTGTTAATAAAAAATTACTAATGCTTCACGTTTAAAAAAAAATGCAGTCGTCAATTAATGGGTGGTGTTTAGTAAAGAAAAACTACTGGAAATTTATATAAAATAGAGTGATGCGACAACAATCGGATGGAATAGTTTAATATAATCCAAAAAAAAAAGGCATTTAGCACACAATTGTTAATGAACGGATTTTGCATACAAAGAAGGATAAAACAATGTATATAATAAAAAATATGGTTATAAGATATAGTAATTATTCTCACCTCAGCAGTGCTGCGTGGGTAATGAATTGAGCCAGAGATTAAGATTTTTCTTTTTCCATCGAATGTGATTGCCCTCCCATCATAGGAAACATCCACAGCTTTGATGGTTAAGGACATCGAAGCCAAACAAAGCAAGAGAAATGTGGTGCAAGAACCCATTGTTATGAGTAAAAATGAGGAGTGTGACATAGATGAAGGTCCGGTGTATCTATTTATAGTTGAAGTTAGGGAGTTCAATTAGCTTAAGATAATGATTTGAAACTGGGTGGATAAGAGATTCAGAATCTTTCAGTTGTAAACAGATTAGTTTGAATGTAAACAGACTACGAGTTCAAAAACAGATTTGTGGAGTGATTATCGGATTTTTATTCGACTATATTTTGTTTCCTTCATTGGATTGCTCTTTTATTTTTTATTTTTTATTTTCGCTTGGTGGTTGTTTTGTCTAGCCTCTGTAGTCGTTTGGATTTTTGGACGCTTTGGCTTTGCCCATTGGTGCTGGAGAACCACTTAAAGCATGTCCAGTTGCTTCTCTCACAAAAATGAATGGAATTGATAGATATATAGTTAATCTATATTTTTATATCACACATTATGAAACACTTAACACATAATTCACAAAAAAAAAAAAAAAATTACACATGAATGCATACATAAATATTAAACTAATTAAAAACTGTAAGAAATTATAGCATTTTTTTATCATAAACTATATTTTGTTTATTTCTAAATAGTTATAATTGAAAATATAGAATGTCAAGTATATAAAATACAAAAAACAAATATAAAAATAAATAAAAATATATCAAATAATTTCAAATACAAATGCAAAAATAAAAATAAAATACAAACACGGCGTTTCAAGTACAATTACAATTCATCCTTACTTTTAAAACAAGAAAAATTATATTTGCGTACCAAAACAATTAGATTTTTTCGATTCATAAAAAAAATCGGGTATTTGATGGGATTTATTTAACAATATGTTAACAGAGAATTTTGAATTTTATCGGCTTTATAATTGCAATTCGTCCCATAATTTTGCTAAGTGCTGTTCCTGTTTGTACTGGATATGATCTTCAGGTAGTAGCGGTTTTGTTGGGCTGAGTTCTAAGTTGATATTTATCCCCAAAAAAGATGTTAATATCGCTTTTCAAACTAAGTCAAAGAAAAGCATTTTTTTTTCATCCTACATTTAGAGTTTTTACTTTTCTGACATTTAATGTTTCCTTTGATACATTTAAAATGTAGAAGGAAAAAGACTAAGTGTACTTTTAGATGAAGCAATTATAGGAGAATATGATTTTTGGAATGATTTAAAATTTATCATAATAAAATATCTTTGTAGATATTTACCTAAAATAAATTACAGAATTTAAAAAATTTTAAAGAAGAATTTTATTTACCTAAAATAAAGAATTTTAATTTTCATCTATAGAGAGAGAATTTAGGAAATCTATATACACACAAGTATATATTTTTCTTATTTTGGTAAGTCTCACTTTTATTATATTCCATTACAATTTCTTTTATATTTATGAGATTTTTGTTTAATGTTATTTTTAATTTATTTTGTTGCATTTAAATTTTTTAATATTTAGATTATACTACATGATGTTATGTTTATGTTCATTCCATTTTATTTATATAATAATTAAATTTAATTATTCAAATTTAAAATATTTTGTGAATAAAATTTAAGATAATTATGAAATATAAACTCATTATATTTTATTTTACATTATTTGAATTTTGATTATTAATTAAGAAAAAGTTATCTTTTAAAAAATAAATTATATTTTTCAAATAAAATATGTTAAAATCAAAGTAATATAATTACCTTATCCAAACAAAATATTTTATAAATAAAGAAAATATAATTATCTATCCACATAAAAAATAAAAAATTGAAGAAAATTTAATTAAAATATTTTAATTTCATAGTATTTTAAATTCCCTTGCATTTTGAAAATACTTTATCTAAATGCCCACACTAATGGTTTGTTCGAATAAGAAAAGAAATTGAGAAAAAAATGGAAAGAAAGAAAATATAGAGAAATAGAATTAAAATGATATATATCCTTATTATTATAATAAAGAATTATTATATTAATTTAATTTAATTTATGAAAAAATTTAGAAAACAAATAAATAACATCATAATAACATTAAAGATTTTTCTAGTGAAAATCCTAAGGGCACCCATTAAGGAATCAATAATAGTAAGTTTAAGCTTTTTAACATACTTATTATCTTGAAAACATAAAAAACTCATGATTCAGTACAAAACCTACCATTCTTGATTCCTTCATCAGTGTAAATACTCATTAGAAAATTCCTAATATTAATAGGGATTTTAATTTATAAATACTTGAAGAGTATAATTTTTATGCATGGATCACAAAAAATAATTTATACAGTCAATCAATAAAAATTAAAAAAAATGTCAAATCATGGTGGGTAATGAGTAATTTACCTAACATGATTTAACATTTTCTTCAATTTATATTGATTGATAGTATAAAATAGTTTTAAATTGTCATTAAATATTAAAATACATATTTAAATAGATATAAATTGCATGCATTAATAATGTAAATTTTTTTTACACAATTATTCAATTATATATAGTCACATCAGTTATAATAGTTGATTTTTATACATCACACTATTTGAAAAATCATCCAAATTAAAAATTTTAATTGAATTATAGTGTGAAATCATTTTATACTAATAATATATTAAAATTAAATTCTATTTAAATTGTCAAATTTATTTTGAAATTTATGTTTACATAAGAAATAAATATTATATAAATTTTAAAATTGTTATTTAATTGGATTTCATCCTTGTTGCCCCTTTTTTCTTTTCACATGTCAAGGGAGAAAATCTTTTGAGTGGGTCCAAGTTGATTTTCTTTCCCCTATCTAGTTTCTCATTGCATCCGAAGAATGGAAAATATTCGAATGAAAAAACTCTGAAAAATAGTAACTTCTCTTTTCTAAAAAAATAATAATAACTTTTAAAAAAAACTCCAATTTGCAGGTCACCATGGTTGAAGTAGGGTGGCAGAAGTGGTGAAAATTAGAAAAGCAAAAGGGGTAGTTAGGTCTTTTAAAAAGTATGTTTTTTTATTTTTAAAATCTAATCATACATATAAGTGGACCATGCAATAGTCTAGAAGATGGCGTAAACCATGTTAAAAGGACCTTAGTGAATTAAGATGGGTGATACCCCCCCCCCACCAACACACTTTCAAAGGAGCACATCTTGAACTCCATTTCCCATCCATTGCTATTAATAATAAACATGTAGAGTCTTATTTGTATAATTATTATTGTCAATGGTGATTTCATCACAAATTTCATATACACATTTTGTTTATCCAACTAGAAAAAACAAAATGAAATGCTTCTTTATGTGTGTATGATTCTCTCATCCTATGTTTTTAATTTAGATGAATGTTTTCACTTTCCTAAGGTTCTCATCTCATTGTAGGAAACACCAAGGACCTTTGATAGTTAAGTTTATTGACGTTAAACATAACAAGAGAAATGCAGTAAAAGAACCCAGTATGGAAGGTTCAAGACATCTATTTAGAGTGGATGGGAGAGTCAAGATTTTATATTATAAACAGATTAGTTAGAATCTAAATAGATTATTATTATTATTATTATTATTATTATTATTATTATTATTATTATTATTATCATCATCATCATTTGTGGTAGATGAATCTAAATAGACTATGAGTTTAAACCCTAAACTATAACCAAACATCAATTTAGAAAAAAAAATTCTTTTGTGCAATAGAAAAATAAATAATAGCAAGCGCTCCTCTTGCCTAACTTCTCGATTATTATTATTAGATAAAATTCTCAAGTTGATCTCTCAAATTTTCCATCAAATAAATTGGTTTCTCTAGGAAAAAAAAAGTCCCTCACTCTAATTAAAGATGTTGAATAAGTTCTTGAATCTAAAAATTGCACGATCGAATGTGTGGTTCGTTTGTAATTATGCACCATAAATGCCACAATACTTCATCAGTGATGTTCAAAACTCAATAGTTAGTCAATGAGCTGTAGCTCACATGGCATCACTCTTGGTCTAAGTGATTAAGAAATTGTTGGTATTAGGTCAGGGGTTTTATTCTCATTTGTCCATCCTTTTCCCCATTTCCTCCTAGCTCCACTAAGAGCTCCTTAAAAAAAAAAAAAAAACTCAATAGTTATTGCTAGACATAAAACCTTGAATGATGGCAATTAATTATATGTGAATAAATTTAATATGTGCATTAGTATTTTAAATAGTCACTTCAAAAGCAAAACAGGAGATGTCTCCTAAATTACAAGGAGACATTCACCTACAACATTACTTAACAAGTGATGCTGATATGTTGATATGACCTGTATGGAGTTGAATAACAAATTACTTTCGTCATCCCATATCCAAAAAGGAAATAAGACCATATGAATAATGACAGCTCATGGAGGAAAGAGAAAAACAAAATGGTTGGTATAATGACAAAAGGACAAATACACTAGTTGCGTACATGACACCTCACCACTAAGAGGACAACATCCAACCCGTACTAGCTTGTAAAATTCTGCAACAGTCAGGATTTTCTTCCTTATTTAAGGAAACATTGGAACAATAGAAAAAATTCAAAGAAAGAACGACAGATCACCATAATTCAAATAGAATAGCCATCCTTCTCTTTTCCTCATTGTTCTTCTTTTAATAGTTCAAACCTTTGTGTGAGCAGAGAGCAATATTATAGATAAAGAGGCCGAGTTGTTAGTGAAATATATGAAAGCCATTTAGGAAAAAGTTTCATTTGTCAACAGGAGCAGTGCTCCTTTGTTTCTCTTCATTTGTGCAAAGTTTGTCTTGGTTAGAAGGAGGTCTTGGTGTTAATGCCTCTTTTCCTTGTTAAGAAATACTTGTATATGTTTCTTACTTATATTTGGAATCTTTGAAGCTTATGGACCTTCGCCTTAAGTGGTGGGGACCGGAGTAGATCTCAAGATTGAGATTGAACCAGTATAAAAATTCTGGTACACTCTCTCTAATCTTTACTATTATTGCTTTATTACTATCAATCATTTTATCTACTGAACTATAAATAATTGCATTATATTAAAACAAAACACATTTTATTAACACTACATCATATTTATTTTGTTCTGCTTTTTTTTTCTTTTTGCATCTCTAATATAGGTAGTAGTATGAAGAATTTAGGAGACATTTGACAAAATATTTCCTAAACTCAGAAGAGATTTTTTGAACTTTTTGATAAAATTATTTGAGGGTGCAAAAAACTTTAAATATACACTTGATTCAAGCATCCATTTCTCAAGTGCATCACTACTATTAGTTATAAATCATCCTTATCCTTTCTTTGAATCCATGAACATTTAAGCAATGTTTTTTTAGGTTTATGTATCATCTTATGTTTCTTTTATGTCTCCATGGTTGACGTGTATATTTCATTTTAATATTCATGTATAATTTTAAATCAAATTTCTTTTAAAACATTCATTTGCCATACATTGTGTAGCACTGGTAGAAAGCCATTGGATTTTACACACAAGCTAACTTTTCCTTAGTTCTTTATCTTATTATTTTGGTTTGTCATTTAATGACTCAGGGAATTCAAGCCTACAAAGACAAGCCATAGTATATCTAAATATTCTAGGCCATATAAGCAGTAGTGGATCTAAATATTCCAAGAAAAAAATAAAGCATAAAGAAAAAATTATTCCCTTTTTATAATCTTGTTTATATTGTATTTTTCCTATGTTAAAATGTAAAGTTTAAATTAAATATATACAATCATGTATCATGGGTGCATCGTGCTAGATTTGACATGAAAATGTGTTAGATATGTAGACACAACATCCAAATAATATTTCCGTGCTTCACAGGTAATAGTCATCCAACCACCTTCTCACGCAATCAGCATTTGTGATTTCATTTACATTGCAGGAGTCATAGAAAACACACCATATGAATGCCAATGAGAAAAAAATGACAATCATCAAGACCTAGGGCAAAGAATGACAAAAAGGTTAACTGTCTTTAAATATCCCTAATTAAACTTAGGTAGTTTTAAAGTTTTGTGGTGACTAGTTTTCCTATGGAATAAACTATAACAAAATCTTATTTTTACACCAAAGTCCAAATATCTATGGTAATGAAAACCAACAGTTGGCTATTGAAGTACAACAAATTTGTTTTATGGCATCTTAATTGCATGTCCATTTCGTATAAAGCTCCATCTAACTTGTTCAGGTTCATATTCCTGCTTATTCTTTATTTCCTTGGATATAATAATTGTGCAACTTTTTTATTTTGCATTGTTTTTCATACCATATCCTCATTTTACAATTTTCAAGTTCTTATGTGTTGTATGTTAGCTTTTACTTCTATGTGTAGATTATTTAAGCTAGAGTGATTTTGTGCTTTGTACTAGTTTGATTTATATATATATGCAGAATGAGATGTGATTTGTAAAATTTGAGATTTATTAGGATTCTTATATGGTAAGAATTTAAAAGAATCTGGATCGATCGAATATCCTCAGCTTGAGAAGTTGAAAGTGTTAATGGATTGTTTGTTGAGTTTGAAAACTGCATGGTGCATTATATTGTTCCCTAAGGCTTTTCGAAAATTTTCCTGTGTCTTTTTTTGCTTTGTTTTGTTGTACTTGTATAGATCTCGTTGAAGCCTGTGGCTTGATTTCGAGGTGTACATATAATGAGATTTTGTGAGATTGTTACGTGGTAAGAATAAATAATAAGATTGTGGATCAATCTTCCGAGAGATTGAGAAGTTGAAATTTTAGGTACTTTGTGATGTTCTTGAGTATTAAATTTGCATGCTGCATTGTTTCGTGTAATTTATGGTGATCAAAGAAGCAATATTCTTTATAAATAATGCCTTGTTTAACTACAAAGGCACAAGATCGCAATTGCACGTTATCCAAGTGATGTACACTAGAGCACTTGCTAACTAAGACTATTCACTTTTATTCTGCACTCATTCACAAACACACTAATACTAGTGCATGCAAAACTGACAAAGCACTTCCTCATAATTAAGCACACGAGCACTTACCTTTATTGGCCATAATTCTCAGTACAAATCATTGACTTGTAATAGCTAGATTTTTCTAGCAATGGCTAATGTCTATACATTCCTACAGTGTGAGAAACTTCTAAATATTGGTGCCAAATTCTTCTAGGTGATAGAAGTTCTAAATCTAGAGTTAAAATGAGATGTCGAAGAAAAAATGACAGAAGATGAAGAAATGGGGTAAGAAGTCTCTTGAACGCCATTGGATCACATTCTCAATAACGCCCTCCCATCATAGGAAACATCCATAGCTTTGACGGTTAAGGATATCAAGGACAAACAAAGCAAGAGAAATGTGATGGAAGAACCCATTGTTCCCATACACACATATTTTGTCTATTATCAACCAGAATATGACAGAGCGATCTGGTGTCCAGTACTGATTGTTGTTTCCATCTCGAACTTCAAATTCTATAGTGAATTATGGCTCCATTGAAATGTAACTTTAATTTTGCTCTGCTAGTCGGCTCTCCCTGCAAATATATACTAGTAATTTTAGATTAGTAAATTCTAGAGAGAAGCTTTGTATGAAAGAAAATGTCAGAAAAAAAGATATGGCCAGAGCATTTAGTGTGATTCATCCTATATATTGTCAATGTGAATTGCACCTTCCTACATTGTCGTCTAGCATAATTAACATAAAAATTAGGGTCAATTACACTGATAAATTTGGCAAAATTCATTCGGATTTTTTCTATTTAGTGAAATTCCTTTTTGGTTGTTTTGTTCAGTATATATCATTTGAATTTTGAATTTTGATCCTATTAAGTTTTTTCCTTCTTCCCACTCATCATTATTTTCGTAATTATTTTATGTATAGTTTGCTACAGATTAAGTGAGATTTTGGTTTCTATTATTATTGAAGATAAGTTACCAAAAATATTATTTAAACACTTAAAAAGTGGGTGTCTATTGAGACATCTACTTAATGACTATTAAATGTAATGTGGATCGCACACACTCCATTCATTATATCATATCTAATAATTGTTAAGTGGATGCCCTAATAAACACCAAATTTTTTGGTGTTTAAATAGCACCACTCATAAGTTACTCACTTTTGGCCATGTGTATAACAATGTGTTCTTTAGAAATTTAGCTAGATAGGCTTTGTAGTAAATGGGTAATAGGTATAGTTTCAAGCTCTCCTTATTCAATTGTGACTTTTTTGGTTTCTATAATGAAAAATGTTCTTTGTACTCACAAGCCATGGGATACCATACCAACTTACATCTCATCCATTGTTAGATAAAATATGGACCCTACTTGAATGAGGTCCACACCCTATCCGACGGTGAATAAAATGTGAGTCGACATGGTATCCCATATATTATGACTACAAATAACATACCTCTTCTATAATTTGTCAGGATAAATGCATTTTACCTCTCTGAACTTTAAGTCATATGGAATTTATACCCTGACTCTTCAAAATGTGTACCACGATACCCTCAATTTTTTAAACTGTAGAAAACACCCCTCAGTATAATTTTGGTAACCAATGAAGCTAATATTTATGTGCACTTAACCCTCCCGATGTTTCTTATTTGTGCAACCTGACACCTTGTCTGTGAATATTATGTGCAATTAACCCCTGATATGTTCCTACAAATGAATATCGAGATTGGTATATACAGTAGTGATAAATTAGTTATGGTTGTCCCCTCAAATACAAGATCAGCCAATCCCTGAGCACCAGGCAATCCCCCAGCACCATGAGCCACTACACCATGAGCACCAACCATTCCCCCCGTGAGCAGCCATTCCTATACCATGATCCACTATTCCCACTGTACCATCTGTTCCCACAGTACCCGCCATTCTGATAGTACCCACCATTTCCAGTGCCTTTGCCACCCCCTCATCAGCAAAAGGACATTACATCCTTGCAAGTTTTGAACGATGATGTTGATCAGTGGCTAAATCAACAGTACTCGCATGTACAGAGTGTTGGGGAAACCTTAGGAATAAACCTATTATCAACAGCGGAAGCAACAAATATTTCCCCACACCTGTGCAGTTAAATTGGTAGCACCAAAAATACTCTAGGCAGTATAATAATTTGGTAAAAAAATAAAATAAGAGACACCATAATTTTTAACGTGGAAAAACCCCTAATTAGAGGGACAAAAAACCCACGGGACCTAGTCTAACAAAAACTTTTACTATGATTAATGGGAATACAACTAGTCTTCCTAGTAACACTAGGAAATCTCAAAAATCAACAGAATGCTCACCCAATGGATGGAACACAACCATATAACTCCACAATGTGGGTATAGCAGAACAACCACTAAAGAAGGCAATAAAATCAACAGGCTATATCAAACTATCAAGCTAAACACCAGGAACAACATACTAAATTTTCATGATAAACGGAGCATGTTTACCCATTTGATGATGAACCCAGCACTGCCTTTTTCTTTCTCTCCGCGCCGCTCCTTTTTCATGTTCTCACGTTTTACAACTTATTCACACTACTGTAGCTTTTCTTGTTTTTATTTCTTTTTTCGTCATTTTTTTCTTTCTTTATTAGTTGTTGGGCCCTTTGAGGAGGGAAGCCCACCGACACAAAGTCAGCAGAGTTGACAGAATTCAGAACCAGCTCGAATGTCCGTAGATGAAATGGATCGTCGTCATGGTTCAGGACGCATTTTGAGTTAAGGTAGAATGTCTATTGACAACAGTGCCATTGCACCATCTCATTCAGGGTCATTTAGGGGAATTATGAAATCAACATTGATGAAGCCCAGTCCACACCCCGATGTCTCTTTGACTTAAATGAGGAGGCAGATGTACATAGACCAGTTGTGCCTGAGATTTCTTCTCAGCCAATACTTTCCCCGGCTAATCAATGGACACCAATGATGCAGTGGGTTTAGACAACGCAAGGGTTGGGTTAGTGGGAACATCTACATCTAGCCACATGGCAGAGCCTGAGGTTGCACAAGACAATGGAGAAGGAGAAGAAAGAAGAATAGATGAGAAAGGGAGAGAGAGGCATAGGAGAAGGTGGGGGTCTAGTTTATGAAAAGCTATTTCTGCGCCCATCAGATTGACTCTTTTAGAAAAAAAGCCGCCCAAGAAAAGATAGTCATTGATGTGATTATGATTGGGTCTGATTTATCTTTTTTTTTTTCCGTACGGCATGTACTTATTTTATCTTTTTTTTTCTTACATGATTTATCTGTTTGGCATGCATGATTAATGTTGATTCATGATTCATGAACAATTCAAGTTCAGTTAAACTTTGAATATTTTTAGCCCTAACTAGTCATTGATATCCTGCCCCATACCAAGTGCATTTAGCATAAAATGTCATAAGTTTTGACTTATACACTTTATAATCCACTCATTCAAATATACTTTACTTTTTAATTGCTCGTATAACAGCCTCTTTGTCACTAAATTGCATTCTAATACAAAATTCACCACTACTAATTGGAAGGGCACCTACAAAACACATTATGAAATAAAAAAATTAATAAATCAAAAAGAAAATAAATAAAAATTAAGTAAAAACACCATAATAATAGCAAAATAATTAACAATATGTAAATTTAATATATATAACATTGGAAAAAATAAAAAATTTACAATCCTTATAGCCTTATAAAAAACTAATAAAAATTAAATTAAATTAAGCAAACATAAAATTAATACAAGAAAACAATATAATAATAAACTAGATTATAAAAAGTGAAAATAATGTAATAGTAATATAATAATAAATATGTATCAGAAATAACAAATAAGATGATAAGAAGAATAATGCGAGTTTATATAGAGAGAATAATATTTTAATATTTTTCTCAAAATCTCGCCACTACCAAGGTTTTCACTAAAATCTCGCTATCAACAAAATTCCTATAAAACCTCGCCAGTGATAAAATTCTTACTGAAATCTTGCCCCAACATAATATATTAGATATGGTGAGATTTTCATCAAAAAAAATATCTTTTTTTGCTTTTTACAAAAACTAGTCTGTGACAAGATTTTCCTGACATCACACTCACATAAATTCATTCTTAAACCCCATATTAATGTATATTTTAACCTCAAAACCAATATGAAAAAAAAAAAAAACCCTGTGCATAGCCAACTGAAATAGAATGTGGGAAGAAATAAAATATATATATATATATATATAATAGAATCTGAAAGTCCGTCACAGTATCAAAACCAGCAAAAAATCTGCCGGTCTAATTTGAGTCCGTACACATAAATTACAATTTAATAACTCCTACTTTGCTGCATCAGTTCCAAGTATAGATGTCGACATTGATGTATATTGTAACTTCCATATAAGATAATTAAATGTTTAATTTTGGTAAACACAAAATTTTCAATGTATTGTCTAACATAATTACTTTTCTCACCCCACTGCCCTTTTTTTTAAGTGACCCACTACTTAATGATTATAAAAAAAAGAAGTTTGATCAAATATAAATCAAAATTAAACTCAATAAGCAACCATCCTAATCTGATTAGTTTTGTTTGAATGCATTCTCTCCCAATAAATAATAATAATAATTCGAATTTATATTATTTATATTTTAATTCAAAATACTGCTTATGTCTTAATAAACAATACTCATTTAATACGAATACTTTTTTTTAGTAATATGAATAATATGCAAATGCCTCATGAAAGCAAAATTTCTTTAACAAATTTACGTAACATCACAATCACAAATAGTCAGAATTCTGGAAGTTACAGATCATAAGTGTACCACAATAAAATTGAGGAGAGCAAAATAATGTACACAAGATAAGCCTCACTCATTTCTATATATGTATGTTCCCAGACAAATCCTACTGTCACAGCCAAACTTACCTTTAAATTATGGAGGGGAGGCAAAGAATACAAAAATAAAGTGTCAAGAAATATATTTTGTTTTCGGCATACCAGAAAAAAAAAAACAAAAAAAAGCATATAAAAACTTAGCGGCTATCCTTCAAAGAGAACTAAGGAATGTAATCAGAATTACAAACTGCAAGTCTGTGCCACAGTGCCACACTAGTACTGCTCACCAATAATTGTGGATGCATGCGACCACACTTTAAGCTGTCAAGCATTAATTCACCTTTGCCATTTTCTCTCTGAAAGATGCAGAAATCCAGTGATAAGTGATACAACTCATAAAGCAGGATTATCAATTTCTTTTGGGAGTTGGCTTCTCTAGAGTGCAAGGTGCACTTAACAGTAAAGTACACAATCTTAATCATCATCAATGATTTAGGATTATACAAAGTTATATATAATATATATATAGAATCAAGTTATATCGATATAATTTTAAACAAAGTTACACTATTTATAACTTTCAACAAAATATTTTTTTTTTAGAAAAAAACCGTTGAATTACAATTACTTATTATGAAAATCATTTTTGTCAAATTTCATAAAAATTAAACATCAATAACAATACAATCATGCAACTCTTATTTTTATTCATTTTAAATACATTGTAAAATATAAAATATCACCAAAACATAACATATCATACATATGTGAATGTGATGATCTAAACCATTGATTTTCTCACCATTGATCGAGATTGAGCAATTTACTCTTAGCCAAATCCTATTTCTTAATATCCCTTCATTACTAAGTCAAGCTTTTCCACTAGAAAGTGTGGACATGCGTGCATGAATGTGCATATGCGGGAAGTACAGGGGACCCAAAACAAACACAACTACATGATATCTAAATGGTAGAGCAGCATTAACATACTATTCAGAAAACATTAAGTGGTGCACAACATGTAAGTCTTCACATAAAATAACCAACAGAGTAAGCTGCCAACATTTTCTTTTACATTAACATGGTGGTTATGCTTAGTAACTCTACTCTAACCTCACATCTCTTACCACTTGAACCATGAATTAGTGGTGTTTTCAAGAGGCAGAAAATGACATTTTCAAAGGCCATCAAGCATTGAGTGGAAAATATTTTGTCAAGCCATCTCACATGATTGAGCAGTTGTTCTTGATCTTTGGTTGAAAATCATGAGTACATGTATTTATTGGTCACCCAAAAACGTGACATCAAATTGGTTTCTATTTATAAAATACATCAGTTTGATATTTCAAAGATATGTGACATTAAATTGGTCCTTCACCGTCACAGTTTTGCTATCAAATACATTAAATTAGTCCTTGAATGATGAAATGAAACTGACGGCATTAGTTATTACTGAAGGACCAATTTGGTTTTGTTAGTAAAATGCAGTGTCACATTTTTCAAGTATCAAAATGAGTCTTGAATCCAACCTTAATAAGGAATAGTCAGGTATAACAACTAACAAGTATAAAAATCACACTGATCATCGTCATAGGCTCCAGGAAAGCAAGTAAACTTGGAGAAAAATATATTCTTTATGCTTTAGAAATTACCATGATGAACATGCACACCATTTCCCTTTGTGCTCTGCTGTGGTGATGGTTGGATGCGTGGAGAACCCTGCCTACCAGTTGCACTGGGTAAGGAATGTCTCTTCTTAACTAGGATGTCTTGGTCATGCACATCTGGACTTGATCTTGGAGAGTTATTCGCATTCATCTTGGCCCTAGCAGATTCTGTAACTTGCATGAAATGGGGAAGAGAACTATTGTTGCTACTATTATTTCCAGCTTCTTGATCAATGTGATCAGATTTTACTGAGCCAAAGGAACTGCGTCTCTTTCCACTCAGTTGATCTTTAGGCGGTTGTTCCCTGCTACCTCTTGAGCCTGAATCATGATTAGCATTTGCAGGAGATTTGTTACCCGCAGACAGGATTTTACGCCTATTGCTGGATCCAGTCTTGTTGATCTTGCTCTCTCCAGATTTGATGGATACCTGACTTGAAGGTGTTTCTTGTGACTCAGGGATGGTCATGGATACCTGACTAGAAGGTGTTCCTAGTTGATATTGCTGACTTCTTGGTGAAGCTCCTGGAGACAGCTTGGAATCTTGCTGAACAGCCTCTTCCGGTTCTCTCAATAGGTCAGACGCATTTTGCTCAGAGTTAACAGCATCCTCTTTGGAGTTCCCAATTATCTCTGAATGATTCATATTGCCACCGGTGTCATCAGCAATCTCTAATTGATTCAAATTAGAGTTAGGTAAGTTAGCAGTCAAAACAGCCTGCACAATATTATTGGCCTCAAGAGCATGATCTATCTTGACTTCAGGATTATCCATCCCTTCTACCAAATCTTTGGCATCATGCTCACTATCCTTAGCCCCAACCTCTGATCCGTCAGGTGAATCAAGAGTGGAAGTAATCGAGAGTTCAGTGCCACATTCGGAACCAAGAATTATGGAAGGACAGGTAGCAGAATTCTCAGATGAGAAGAACTCTTTTGATCTTTCTGCAGTTTCGGGGGCAATAGAAGGGGTGGCTGCTTGTGATTCAACTGGTGCATCTTGATTGGACAAACTGCTTGGCTTACCTGAATTTGCCATTGAAGTCGGGTCTTCAAATTTTGATTGGGCAGCAATAAATGCAGGATTACGGGTCTTCCTTGAACCATGTGCAAATTTCTTTCCCTCAGCCTCTAGTTGATCTGAGGCAGATCTTTTCATAGATTGTTTGTCCTGCTCACCATCAATTTCAGGCTTCTGATCAATAGAACTAGGCTCCTGCAGGACACTTGCATCTGATTCTGTTATTTTGTCTTTGAAAGAATCAATTTCAGTTGAGATTACTTTCGTATCATTTATAGTAGTCTTTTCAGGAGCCTCTTCCATGCTATCTTTTGCTAAAGAAAATGTAGAGGGGCTTGCTTCAAAGTTGAAGTCATTAGCATCATAAGCAGTTGTATTCTCTTCATCCTCAGAAGGCAGAGGTGACTCCCTAACAGCAGGCTTTGAGTCAGCTGACTGAAGAGAGACTTCTGTTGACATACCTGTCTGCAATTCAGAAACAGAAGTGCTCTCTTTGATTTTGTCTGATTGTTTTGACACGCAAACTTCTTTTTTGAGCTCTGCAGAATCTGCTGATGAAACAGACATCCATCTCTCCAGCCATTTCCAAGCTGAATCGCCTTTCAAAGGGTCACACTTGACATGGATATGTTTGTTCTTTGGTGTGGAGTCCAACAGCTTTAATGTACCAACAAGAGACAAAAAACTTAGTACAAATAAAAGGAGAGAAAAGATACATAATGTTAAACAGGAAACATAAACAATCCATATTTACTGTACCTGACGAGCAAATCTGTTGCTGAGTAGCTTCTCTATAGAAGTGTGTGCCACATTCGATTTGGTCACATGATGTTCATTACCCTAAATCAAGGTAAAATTAAACCAAAACATTTAGAGCAGGACTTACAGAACATATTATTCAACAATACTAGAAATGTGATAATGGATCTCCTCAATGATTAGACCATCATAATCTCAGGCAAGAGTCAAGCCACAAAACAAAATGGCAGAAAATACAGAGCAGTTTCAAGAAACACACAGAATTTTTGTGACTATTTGAGTTTCCAGCTCAAATATTTTTTGGTTTAATGAACAAGAATGCACATATCAGCTCTATGATTCGGGGATCAGAAAGTTTTTGGTTGCTTTGCATTCCTACCTTCTACATGAAAACATCATCAATTACTGGCCATTGCCAAATCAGTTCATCTCATCATCTCATTCCCAAAATTGATGATAATATGATCATGTACATAGGTCATGATCACAAGAAAAAGTGTTGCAAACTTGAACAATGGATGGTAGAATGAAATTTGTAGCTACCAAGCAAGTAACCACTGGACTGATTATACCACCAGTAAGCAAGGCATTTGCTAACCAAGTAATTTTAATAACTATAACACCAAATTTCCTTAAAAATCATCTTTCCCAACCTTGTGATATAAATGGTTTTCTGAATGTGCCTGCTGAGCATGTTGAGCTCTCACAAGGGCCTGCACTTTAACAATAGCTTGAACACAACGCAGGGTTCCTACAGCATGCCTCCTGACCAAGTGACCGCGCACAGCAGCTTGCAACTTCACTACATTCTTATTCTTTAGCAATGCTCTCTGAGCCTGAGAGAAACAGATTAGTGTATTTGTAAGAGGGAGATCACTGATTCACCTACTCAAAAGATTCTGGAATAGAAGATCTCAAAGGGAAAACATACCAAGAACCCTCTAATGGCAGCCTGGATGATGATAACAACAGACTCGGGTGGATCGACATCCACCTTAGTCTCAGTTTCAGTCACAATTGTCTCTGGAATTTGTGAGCTTTCCAAGGAGGATAACTGAAGCTTCTCGTCAGACACATTTGTTGTATAAATCTTCTCAACAGCATCAGGTTCAGCAACCGGTTGAAAATTAATACTTGTAGATTCTGAACTCTCCTTATTTGCCGAAGATGGGGTCTCTGTTATCACAGTATTGCTAAGCACACGGTGCCTTGCAGATCTCTTCCGGAAACTCCAGCCACGCTTATCGTTAGAATCCTTGCTCTGAAACCATTCAAAAAATAAAATAAAATCATTTGTGAAAACAAACTTGATCTCTTAAATGTGTGTACACCAGAAAGCTAGGAAGGATGACTATAATAAATATGTTTGAAGCACAAACCCTAATCAAGACATTTTTAAGTGCACTAACATCACGCCAACATGACTTATAAGCTTAATATCATTTAAAGCACAGTACTCATTCAAGAACCGTAATTCCTAATACAAACACTTCACTTCTAATGGAACCAGATATAACAAGAATGGTCATCTCATTCCAAACCATTCCTTTTCAATTTCCCATAACAAAGATGCTTCGGTGGTAAATTTTTTCTTATTCCAGCTTTCAATTAAGTCTACCATGGAATTGAAAACAAACGACAACAGAGCTAGTTTCAACTTGAGATGGAGATATCATTACAAAAGAGCCATTTTAGAAGGCTGAGATATTCAATTAACAAATAAAATAAAAATATCTTCCTAAATGAGTTGTTCAACAATCTTATGAACAATGCACATTTCATAAGTCAGAGGAATGGTGATCACTTTCATTTATTCAACACAATTTACTTGAGTTAATGTACTACTATTTATGTTTACTTGAGCTACACATTATTCAATAAAAATATAGTTGAACTTGAACCTAATAGCATAGACCTCAAAACGTTAAAAATAAAAAAGATTACATCAACTAAGCCTTTACAAGAAAAACGACATGATCCTGAATTGTGCAACCGTCACCAAAGTCAAAAGGCAACAGAAGTTTATTATGCACCCCAAATGCACGAGTTGACTCTTCCCTATGAATTTACCATCTCAAGTCAAAAGAAGAATCCATATTGATGATATTTGGTGTCATTCTCCAGCATTGGTAATAATCGATTTTCATGACACGTACATGCCAAATTTCAAAATTAAAAAAAGAAATGTCATACTATGATGTACAACAAAAAATCAAACAGAAAAACATGAACAGTAGAGAGTGTCAACAACTCCACAATATCCATTGCTAGTCCTGAAATCAAGGAGATAACAACAACAACAATAATAAATAAATAATTTAATTTAGATGTACTCAGAGTGTGAAAAGATTTTACTTAGATTTGATTGGATGACATGTAAAGCTCTTTTACACTGTCATTATATCGAAATTAAACTCAATAATAAAATAAAAGAATTACACTTCTTTTGCTTCATGAAAGGCTTAATCACAGGTTCTAAATCTAGAACAAAGAGACAAAAAAAGTTTATATTCAAGATACGAAAATTGCATTAATGCATTATAACTTTCTAATCCAAACAAAATTATAGCCATAGAGAGTGCAAGCTGGATAGCATCTAAATACGCAGCAAAAGTACATCATGGTTAAACCGAAAGCAATGAATCCTAAATGCAGGAAGAAAAAAAAAACGAACGAAATCCAATCAAACATCAAATCTACTAATCCACCATTGCAGGAAGAACAAACATCATCGGATCACACACACACACGCACACACACACACACACACACAAAGAAAACTGCGCACACACACATCAGAAGTTGCCAAACATAGTACATGCCATTAAAAATAAAAAATAAAAAAGTGGAAGCAGATTCAAATTCTAGAGTCGTCACTTTAGGAACAAATTTTGCTTCACTAACAGTATAATAATACCTTTCAAATTGTGTGACCAATTCTTAACAAAATAATAATAATAATAATAATAATAATGTAATTAAGCTCACTCATCACTCACCTCAGATATTGGTTGGTAATCAGTATTATCTTTGTCTCCAGAATCACCACCACCGCAAGTGATTAGTTTGAAGCAGGAGCTAGATTTAACCATCTCTTGTTCTTTCTTTCTCTCTCTTTTCTGTTTTCTCTCAGTGTCTCCCACACTTCACTTCACTCTCTCTCTCTTTGTTTTTCTTTTGAGACAAAGAAAACAAATGGAGAACACAAGAGCAGTACTAATGATGCAGTTACAGTATGTGTGATATTATTATTGTTGGAAAATGTAACCGGAAGAGAGAGAGAGAGAGGGGGGTTAAGTTAACTGGTTTAAGTTTTAAGCTTAAAAAAACAAAGACGGACTTGAACAAAATCCTTAAATGTGGCTTATTGTTTTGGCTTTGGAGTCCGTGTTGCGTGTCTTTCCTTCCCGTCCATTTCCGTCTTCCACGCTCGTTTCGTTGTGTTGAGCCTTGCCCTGGAGAGAGACTTTGACACTGCAGACAAGCTAAGAAAAATATAAAAGAATACCCACGTCACATTTTGAAACAACAAGTACACGCACACAATTTTTATTAATTTATGTATTAGCACTTAAAATTAAGTATTTAATTTTGATATGCTAGTGGTATGAAAATATTTTATATAATTATTTAATTATATAATTATATATTAATAAATATAGTTAATTTTTATTCATATTATTTGAATGATATTATAAAATATTTTTATATTATCAGTGTATCAAAATTATACTATAAATTTAAGATATAAGTGGTATATATGTAGAATTTCTTCTTGGTAGCATAATAGATAATAGAATTTAGAAATTGATTTGTATATATTGTCAATAAAAAATTATGTTATTATCTAGTCACATGTTTCTATTTATAAAATTTTTAAAATAGTATATAATTGTAGTAATTACTTTTACTGATATAATAATGTATAATTTATAGTGACAATACATAAAAATTAAATTTTAACTCTTTGAAGGTGTATTTTGATCTTTAGAGTTAAAGTGCATAATTATTTTTATAATGTTGATGAAAATATCAAAAGAAAATAAATAATTAATGGGTATTTATGATTTGCAATGTACTAGATGTATGCATTTTACAATATTTTGAATTATTCTTTTTTTTCAACAACGAATATAATTGTCATTTTTACTATTTGAAGTAAAAAATGTACTTTAGAGAATCAAATTCAATGATAAAATAAAAAATTTATTTTTGATACATATTTAGTGTGTGTATTTAAAGAATTTTTGTTGAAAAATTTTTGGTCTTACATAATATTCACATAATTTTAGATAAAAAATTAATTAGCTAAACCTTTTTCTAAAATAACAATTCTAAGATTTAAATTTTTAATATTATAAGTAATTCACTCATGCAAAATACTTTTATGATCGATTGTTTGATTTCTGTAATCGATATTGTAAAATATTTCACATTGATTTCATATTTTTATGTATTTCATCGTTAATTGAAGTGAAAAAATATCACGCTTTAATTAAATAAGTTTAGTAAATATTACTTTGTTTCATCAAAAGAAAAGTTTATCAAACAAAAAGTTAATGTTACTTTACCTTGCTTGACTTAAAATAGTAAATACCCATTATTACTTGTTGATTGTTGACGGCACAAACTACGGCGAGGCTCGCCAACTCGCGAGAGAATTATACAATGCAGAATTGTCTTCTTGCATTTATTCTTCCAATTCTTCTTATATCTTGAAAAATAAAATGATATATTTTGGATTTAAAAAATGTTTAAAATGTTTAATACATTGAATATATTTAAAAAATTTAAAAACCATTAATTTTAATTTCTTAACCAACAATTTTCTTCCAACACTAGATAGAAAAAACCTATAAATAATTGCCTTTTGGCTTCCATTTGGACTTTCGAACCATTTAGTCAGTTCTCTGGCCATTTAAGATCAACAAATAATTTACGCCTCCTGCTGCTACGTTTGTTATAATAGATTGTAGGATTTTTATTTTTTTTTGGTTACGGATGAAAACAAACAACAAAGGTAAGAAGAAAGCTAACTACGTAAATATCCACTCCCTAATATATCTTCACTAAGGTAAGATAATAAAATGGAGTGAGGAGATTGTCAAAACCTAATTGTATCATCATTGGTATAATAGATTGTAAGATAAGCTCTGTTACTTAGGATCTATTTAATTTTGCCAGTTAATGCCATTACTTTGCTGTTAATGCAATAGTAAAAAGTAATTTCATAATGAAAGTGGTTATCAAAAATAAAAAGGTAAACAAATATACTTTATAATTCGTTTGGTGTTTTTTTACGAGAATATATCATTTATAGTATAAGGTAAAGGTGTTCATGACCCAGATTGGCCCGCCGACCCGACTCGAAGGTTCTTTAGATAGTTCGAGTCATCGAATTTGACCTGATGTACTCTTCAGACCAAGTTCAAGTCATGCGTTAGGTTGACTTAATTTGACCCAAAGACAAGCAATTCTTTTAGAATTGTACTTTTTTGTAATAACCAGTAATAATTATAAGATTTTATAATTCAATTGACACATTTTAGATTATTGTATTATATTTATAGCTGTATGGTTTGATTTGAAATATATATCGTAAAATATCTTTTGAATTTTTTTAACAAATGTATTGAGGCTAGGAATTTTTCATATGGAGGATAAGAGAAGGGAGAAGTGAAACTGAAACACATAACCACCTATTCAAAGGTGCATAAGACAACCACAATCACTAGGTTGTAGGCTCAACTACATCGTAAAATTTTATAAATTTATTATGTATATGATCAAAATATTTATAGGTTATTTAAAAGTTGGGCCAACCTGATTTGATCGATCTTAATTGGGTTATCACTGGGTCAGGGTTCGGGCTCTAAATATTGGCCAAATCCTAAAATCGAATTGGGTTTGGATTTGATTCACCTTGGCATAGCCCATTCTTTGTACACCCTTGCTATAAGCCATATTATTTTTTATGGAAAAAAGTCAACAATGAAGTCTAAGATAGTATGGTCCTTTCCCAAAAGAAGAGTGCCTTTTGGGATTAGAACCCTCAATTTTACATATAAATCTTGCCTAAAACCCAACCATTTCTATTGAACTAACCCCTATTTGAATACAACAAGTCATGTTATTATTTGACACGGTTGTAGCAGTTTAATTTTAGTAATTTATCATGCAATTAAATAAGGCTCAAATACTTATACCCTAATTATCATTTTTCTCTCAATTAGAGGCTAAACTACTTTCTGATTTTCTTTTGATAACAGATAAATGAGTCACTGAAAAGTTATTCTACCTTAGAAACAACAATTTAATTATTTGCCAATAAAAGCTTGAAAATTCTATGGGAGCGAATTTCCCCTCATATAAGTGTAGCTCTTTTAACTTTTATTTTGCCTAGACCCTCATGGTTATCAAATAAAATATTAAATATTAAAATTAATATCAGTATAATAAGCTTTTGTTTTAGTTAATATTTTTTTTTGGCACATAGTTAATATCTTTTAATTGGTTATGTAAAAAATACTTATAAAAAAATAAAAGAAATAAAAACCTAAACATGGGAAAGAAAAATAGAGCCTTTTTCCAACAAAGAAAATTAAATCGGAAGAAGACATTTTCAGCTGCAGCCGCCTGCCAAGTAAATATTTTCTGGTGTTCGAATGTTACAGTCGTTACAAAACAGATGATCTACACAGTAGTTATGAATGATGAAAAAATAATTTATGTCAATTGCAAAACAAATAAGTGGAATCTGCAAAGTACAACAGACAAATAAAAAAGTGACAGCAATCAATTTTCTGAAAAATTAATAAAATAATCCGAATTTTAGAGTAAACTTGAAAAAAATGGTAAAGGATAATCTATTTTATTCTAAATCGGCCTGCATATATATGTTACACATGCAGTATTACTTAACCAACTAAGCAACAAAGAATTATGATAAAGGAAAGCAATTTAGGCAATTAAATGCTATTTGGCCCGAAACCATCCTCACGAAATTGACGACGACGGTGACAATCATTCACCTATCCCTTTGACCTACGGAAATGATGAAAAAAACTACGCACACATGTTAATTTATTAAACATCAATACATAATTATAGTTAACGGATTAACTCATTTTATGGTCTTTTTCCTTGTATCTCGTTATGATTTAAAATTTTCTTTTCAATAAGAGAATTGTAAAAGAATTTTTTTCTCATATATTTGTCTCCTTTCAATGTTGGTCATTTTTCCATTTAATTTTGTGAAAGTTAATATTTTATAAAGAATTTAATTTTCATATACTGACAGTATAAATTTTTTTTATACTATCATTCAATTAAATCATCTTATTGACATAACTTTTCAAATATAATTAGATTATAGTGAAAAGAATTTTACATTGTCAGTATATAAAAGTTAAAATATTTTATAAATTGTATCAAAAAAATACTGTGAAAATATTTGTGCATCAATTCCATTTAATGATGATCTGTTGACAATGAAGATTGTAATATGTTCCAAAAATCTCTTGAATATCAAGTTGATATTCACCCTAAATTTTTTTTACGTAGATATATCGTATTCATGCTATTTAAATCAGGATTCCATTAACGAAAGAAAATACTTTACAATGTATCAAGAAAATAGTGGGTGTAGGCTCCCAATTTCCCAACAGTAAATGGGACATGAAGAATTATGCTTAAACAATAAGCCGTTGCTTAGACATTAGAGAGGGACGCAATCTCCAGCATTTTTTGTTCACACGAATAATACATGTCTTTGATAGGACTCCGCTTTGAATGTGATTTTTGTCTTTTTCTTATATCGTAATTCTTAACGACGAAATATTATATATTGACAGAAAAAATTGTAAGTTTTTTTTATCAAAATTTATTTGTTAGCAATACTATTCAAAATAATTTTTTTATTTTTTAAAAAGTGGGGAAAATAATCTTCATCCAAGGTCCTTCGCTTCTGTTATTATGTATGTTTCTAACTATCCAACCAGCTACCAACCAATTTGTTGATAGCTATTTTGTCCTTGAGTGCGACGTGGCTGGCACATGGTTTCTCACACCTTGCAGCATATAAGATGTGTTTGTTTCCAATTTTTCATAGAAAATTAGATTTTAAACTAAAAAGTTTACTTTTTATATCATTTTCTACTCAAAATATAAATAATTTTTAGTTTTGAAACTATTTGATCATGAAGATTTTAATACCATACCATAAAATTATCTATCCCAAAAGTTTAAGTCAATACGTAGGTCATATGAATAATTTTATACTCTAATAATTTTTTAAAAAATTGTTTTTCTGTTAAAAATATCACAAAGAAACACATAATTAGCATGTTTGGGATTTATTCTGCACTGCTCAGAGTTTGATGAACTGGCCTTTTTCTTTCCCCTTGATAGTATCTTTGCAATATGGCAAATAAGATATTAATCTCTTCGGATATAATCCAGAGTTTACTAAGAACATCTTTCAATGATATATATAATATATATATATAGAAGTGTCTCGGAGTCAAATTCAAAATAGCAGAGACTTAGCTTTTTTTTTACTCAGATTCATAACTTATGAATTAGGTTGATATCCCGGTAACAAAAGCAAAATAATTTACGAATTAACATTATATTATTCGCACTATGAAATCAATTTTCAACATATTCAAATTTTATGCTCTATATTACTTATAAACAAAAACACATTTACAGCCTAATTTTCCTTATATATTTACGCATCCAGGCCTGGTCAGTTTCCTGAGAGTTCCTCTTTTACCACATTACGCCATGCTATAATTTGATGGATTAGGCTTAATTTGTGAATAGCTTGCTCAGCTTTAACCAGTGTAGGGTGTGCAACTAATGGATAAGCACTCCAAGCATTCGTAGGAGGCACCGAGGGAGACATTAGAGTAGTTTAATTTTGAGAAATTTAACTACCCTATTTAATAAAAGTAATTGACACGTGGTATAAGTTAAGACACTAATATTTTCATTTATTCTGCTTTCTATTTTATAATCACGAGGGTTTTTTTTTATTTTTTTCATCTTTTGGTGTAAAATTAGTTATGGCTTGAGTTGTTGGCGTTATATATACTGCTTAAATAAAAATACTAAATAACTAATTTTCACCTTTAGAAAATTAATTATGTCTTGATTTTTTTTATATGTAATAACATATCAATTATTCAAAACATATCTAAAACTATACATCTATAGATATTATAAAATCTCTAATTGTATTGTATAACATGTACTATTATAAGAGTAATATTATTTGTACTCACACTTTCTAAGATGCCGAGCTAATTCACTTTCATCTACAATTTGATAAAATGTGGATTCCAAACTAAATAAAATCAATACCTTATCCAATAATAAATAAAAATATATCAATATAATATTTCACAAATAATAAATATAAATAACATTTCTCTTCTCATAATCTCAATATATAGTAACATTTTTTCCCCTCTTTTCCTAAAGCTAAGTTAGCTTGTCGGGCAGTAGCCTAGTAGTAGTTCAGAGCACAGATGTCAAGCTGCATTTGATGATTTCTTTTTTCTATTTTTTTGGTGATAAAAGCTGCATTTGTTGATGGTCATGTGATAATTCACAGTACATTCATGTTTCATGTCTCCGGCCCAACTCAAAGTCAGTGAGCGTAGCTGGAAAAACAGCAATTCGGTTGGATTTAGATTCTTTTGTCTTTGTGGTTCAAGAAGGTCTAAGCACCCATCCTATATATTCATACGTCTTTTTCGCCTTTTTCTTTATACATATACAATCAAGACTTCAAGATCACTTCAAGGATGCTCCTCTGAGAGTAGACATCCTTTGAATTGGAAAAAATAAAATATAGTAATCATACTAATAATCATGTTAAAATAAAAAGGTAGAGCACCCATCAGGCCAAAAATAAAATGAAACAAATCATTAGAGGTTGATTAATCTCATCAGACTGAATACTAAACTCATAAGTTACATATAATTAGTGAATACAATCATTATCTACCTCAATATTATTATTCTTAGGAGCTAGGACAAATTAAACGCACATAACACGTGCAATCATAATGATAAGGTTTTAAGTTCATTGAATATGATGAGTTTGAATCTTAGAGTTACTATTTTGAAGAATTTACATGAATAATAATCAACACTTTTGATATGAAATTATGGAAATTTCTTTTGAAAATAGTTCATTACAGATACGTTATCTTCGATTGGATTCCTAACTAATCTTCCTTTTTGGTAGCATTAACATCTCATCAGTGAAAGCAAAATGTTCCAATCATAAGAGGGGCACGTAGAAAATCAATTGTCACCAATTTCCTCCCACCGATAGGGTTGGACAATTTATTTATATACATTTCAGGTATTCAATCAAATGACGTTTAGGTACAACGGCACATGACTAGCCAACCATTTAAATCAAATTTAATAATAAGTGTGCAGCATCGTGGAGCCCCATGTCACATGGGAACCAACGCAATCATCCATAAAATCGCTCTCCCCTCCAATTTTTCACCTATTATTATAAACGGTACCAAGATCATGGCCACAGAAGATTAAAGATTCTACTAATACGGTGAAGGAATTGGCTCACCCAATCGGTCTTTCCATTATATGTCATTATAATATAATTATAATTTAGGTTATTTTTTGAATTTATTGTTAGTAGACGGCTTGTAAGTATTTTTATTAGTGTTTGATGACATAAGATACACGTTATTAATTCAAGATTATGGTGTTCATGCTCTCGCTCGATCATCTAACTTGGATTGATCCAAATCTAATTATTTGATCGAGTTTGGATTCTTAAATTTGATCTGATGCATTTTTTGGGTCATATTTTAAATTAAATAATCGACCAACCCAAAATCATTAAAAATCAAGTGACATGATTTGACCGGTCATTATTGGGTTAGATTCAAACTCCAAAAAATAACTCAATTGCTAATTAAGCTGAATTCAGATTTTGGTTAATCGTGACCTGATCAGTATTTTGTTCACTACTAATTCAAGATTAAAACAAGCCTTTCATTCAACTTAAAAGAATACAAAATTATATTAATACTTAATTAATTTAAGTGACTTGACACTTATTTACCTTAAATAAAGCAACTGGTTCGAATATCGTAAATAGAGAAATTAGCATTGAGAGGATTTAAAAAAAAAAATCAAAAGAATCATGTGTATGGTCTGATTTCATTTAAAGGTTATGGATATGGGGTCATCACATGCTAGCTAGACATAAATGTATGTACACTGGGGAGATGGTCCGAAAATGCTGCTAGGACCAAAATAGTCTCTAGTGTTACTGTCTGTTTAGTACCAATGCCATATCCCACCACCGAAGGAGTGCAGTGGTTGAATGATGTGTCACCAAATCATTGAGAGCTACTAATAATGATGAAGATGGCTCACAGGTCACAGCTTTTGAATCCTCATGCTTGAGAGTCACATAATTCATTATGCCTCTTTATTTTCGTCTTCTTTTGGTGAGATGTTAATGTCTTTTGTTTTTAATATTTTTTGTCAGTAGCTAATGTCTTGTTTTTGATCCAACAATAGCTTATATCGTTTTTTCGCTCCAGCAATAGTTGATGTCTTTTTTTTTTTTATTTTGTTGGGTCTAGAAATACTTAATGTCTTGATTGACATGGCTGAACAATGACAACCCAGGTGAGAGTGAGTGGATCCAGACAAAGCCCAAAAAACATGTGACCAAGGTAATTCCAAAAGGGAAGCAAAAAAATAATAATAATTCGAAATACATAATTCAATGCAACTTTTTATAATTAATAATTTTAAAATAAAAATTTAGATACAAATATGTTGATGTAGTATCATCTACGAGAAATATGTAAACCCAAATAAACTCGGGTTTACATGTGTTAACACGATATCATATTAATTCATTTTTATTACTATCTTTTTACTATAATTTTAAATCATGTTTGATATGTTATCACATCTAATATAAGATTATTGTAAGCTTGAGTTTATATTAACCTCATTCCTTTGATAATCAATAAAACATGAAGTTATACTTTTAAAAGCGCACAGTGCAAGTGGTATTATGGATAAGTATTCAATGGCTCTCATCAGCGTTTGCAATGATTATGTGAAAATAAATTTTGTACCATTCAAATTTTTTTCCTAGTATTCATCCACTCAAATACGCCCACTTTTATTTTATTTTTTCAGAAAGTTTTCATCAATTAATAGATAAAACCCTAAATTTGAGTACAAACCATAAGAAAAAAAAAGGGTACAATGTACTAAACTATGTTAACACTAAAGTCTTGAAACTAGAAAATTAACTAATAATGACTACCCAACTATAATAGAATGCTTAGATATCACAACACATTAATACACTCATAAACGCAAAAATGAGCACATTAGATCTTATGTCTATCTAAAGCACCATAATAGATGCAAGCTTTTTCTCTTCAAAATCCAATTTAAAGAGAAAGTTTTTATAGTCAGGCTGCTCTGTATGGATGCTGTGAATTGTTCCTATGATTAGACTTGTTTTCTCTCTTGTTTGGATAAAACAAATATAACACCAAACTCGTTGAAGCAGCAAACTCGTTGAACCACCAAACTCCAAAAACGCGATGAACATGCAGATAAACGTGATGCACTCATATATAGAACAAAAAAATAAAATAAAATAAAAGTGTTAATATGCTACTATTAACAAAGCTTGTTGATTGTACCTTTTATGATGTGGTACTTCGGAGTCACCAAAAGTATGAACACTCACAAAGAAACCAAAACATGAACTTTGATGTATTCTTCTCAATTCAAACATTGATGTTATAAAAAAAAACTCACCAGAAAAAAAATCCAAACAACACTCATAAAGATGATATATGAGACAAAAGAAAATAAAGATAAAATTGGAAGGAAAAAAAAGGGGTTGGGTCCACTTCTCCTCCTAAGCTACTCCTTCAATTTCTTAATAATAGTCGTAATGGTATTATTGATTTTTCAATGTACTAAATTGATACATTTTTTCACCATGATTATTGTTGAAAAATTGATGGAGTAATAAAAAAGAAGAGAGGGCGGTGCTAGATTTTGTCGGTGTGAGGCTATACGCCTACTTTGATTTGAAATGAATTTGTAGGAAAACTTTTGTACCATAATCAATTTTATTTATTTTTTGTGAATAAAAAAAGCAATTTTTTCCTTCCTTGGGCCCAACAGACATTTCTATCATCTATTGCCATATGGCCCAATGAATACTCAGAAGCAAAAGTTAATGAAAAATGTTTCTTTTTCCTTTTCTTTGCACAAGTAGATACCCAAATTAGGACAAAAATTAAAAAAGCCCAAATTGAGACGCAAAGATCACAATTTAAATATGGGAAAAGTCTAGAAAATTCCATTTTAACATTGGCTCACAAGCACTTTAGTCATGTAACTTTAAAAATATGCAAAATAATTTTTCAATTTTTTAATATGTGCGTACGAGTACAATGTGCTAATATGTGTTTATTTTTTAATATAAAAAATCTAAAAGAGTCCTTTAATTTTATGCCTATATGCACTTTTATTTGGCTTTTTAATGTGAGATTTCCTAATGAGATTATAGAGCCCACATATATAATTTTCTATCAAAAATAAACATTCATTAACAAATTGTAGTAAAAACTATTTTTATACGTTTTTAAAAGTAATGAGATCAAAATATACATTAGTCAAAATTAAAGGAAGTCTTCTAAACTTTTCCCTTTAAATAAATGTGAATTTTAGTTATATAAGTATTATACTGCTAATAAAGGCGGCATATTGATTCGACAATTATCTGAAATCTATACTTACTTAAGTTGTGATTTTCACGTCTTAATTTTGGTGTCTAAATATCTTTGTGCAAATAATGGAAGCGAAATACTTCCATTGATGTGATAAATGCAAGGGTATGGGCAAACAAAGGCCTCTAAATTTTTATCACTTCTATAAATTCGAAAGATGCTGCTACAGTACGTAAGCTTCAAATGATGGATGTCCTTGTTCTCATTCTATCTGTGTTACCTATCTCCCTACTATTCATTCTCATCCACAAACACAGCACAACTAGAACAAGATCAACCTTTCCACCAGGCCCTCAAGGCCTTCCTTTCATAGGCAATCTCCACCAGCTTCATACCTCATCCCTACACCACTACCTAAGACAACTGTCCAAACACTATGGACCCATCATGGCCCTGCACCTTGGCTTTGTTCCAACTATAGTGATTTCCTCATCAAAATTGGCCAAGGAAGTGTTGAAAACACATGACCTCAAGTTTGCAAGCAGGCCACCTTTCCTTGGCATAAGAAAATTGTCCTATAATGGTTTGGACTTGGGTTTTGCACCCTTTAGCCCTTATTGGAGAGAGATGAAAAAATTGTGTGTTCTTCACCTATTTAGCCTTCAAAGGGTCCAATCCTTTAGACCAATTAGAGAGGAAGAGGTTGCTCAATTGATTAGGAAGTTATCACAACATAAAGCCTCAGGGAAAGTTATAAACTTGACTGAAACATTGATGTGTTTTACTAACACTTTAATATGTAGGATTGCTTTTGGGAAAAAGTATGGTCACGAGTACTATGTTGAGGATTATGAAGACATTGGGAGTAGTGGCCAAAGGAGGAGTAGGTTGCAGCTGTTGCTCAATGAGGCTCAAGCTTTGTTGGCTGAGTTTTACTTTTCAGATCATTTTCCAATGATGGGGTGGGTTGATAGGCTCAGAGGGATACTATGGAGGCTAGATAAGGTCTTCAAGGAGCTTGACATGTTCTATGAAAGAGTCATCCATGATCACATGGATTCAGCTAGGACTAAATCCGATGACGACCAAGAAGAAGTAGCAGACATCGTTGATATATTCCTTCGGATGATGAATGATCAAGCATTCTCCTTTGATCTCACTCTTGATCATATAAAAGCTGTGGTTATGGTAATTAAATAAACTCTCCATTATTTTAGAACATGATTACTGATTCATGAATTCAACTTATTTAACTATTTATAGTTGCTTACATGCATATATAGGCATAACATCTTTATAGCATGAATAGATATCATATAAGTCACCATTTAGCAGGTAGTGAATTTCAATATGGTACTTAAGTCATCAAGCTCGTTAGCTCAATAGATTATTTTTCCGGGTTGAGCTCTTCTTACAGATTAAAGTCAAACCAACACGATTGTTGATGGGAAAATATTATTTTGAACAAATATGTATAGACATAATATATTTATGTGAGTGTGAATGAGTATAGAAATATACATGTATCTGGATAAAACTATATGTTGTATATTTATTATATTGAAATAGTAGAACTTTTGTTGAGTAATTGATTGAATATATTTAATTATATATACGTGCATACATGTACATGCAGAACATCTTTATAGCTGGAACAGACACAGGTGCAGCCACAATAGTTTGGGCTATGAATGCACTCTTGAAGAGTCCTAAAGCTATGCATAAGGTTCAAGGAGAAATTAGAGATTTATTTGGTGACAAAGATTTCATAAATGAAGATGACATTCAAAGGCTTCCTTATCTCAAAGCAGTGGTGAAGGAGACATTAAGACTATTCCCACCATCACCATTGCTTTTACCAAGAGAGACAATTGAAAAGTGCGACATAGAAGGGTATGAGATTCGACCAAAAACCCTAGTGTATGTTAATTCATGGGCTATAGCAAGGGACCCTGAGAATTTTGAAGACCCTGAAGAGTTTTACCCTGAAAGGTTCCTTAATAGTTCAATGGACTTCAAAGGGAATGATTTTGAGCTAATACCTTTTGGTGGTGGAAGAAGAATGTGCCCTGCAATGCACATGGGGCTGGTCACAGTGGAACTAACACTCGCTAATCTTCTCCACAACTTTGATTGGGACCTCCCACTTGGGATTAACAAGGAAGACATGTTGGACACGCAAGTGAAGAGAGGGATAACTATGCACAAGAAAAATGACCTTTACCTTGTGGCCAAGAAACATGCCAAGTAGCACACGTAATGACAAGTACATGCATGTGCCTTCTGATGTTGATAGTCAATTTAGTTGAAAAACGATGGATAGCTGGTCTTTTTATTATTATTATTTCAAATTTATTTGATAAAATAATAGTGATTTCTTTCGATTCTCTTAAAATACTATATTAAATTTAATGATTATGATTTAATTATGAGTTTATAACTATTAATAATTAAGTTAATGGAATATATGATGAATTTTCAATTACAAGTAACTAAAGGATATTGGTACTTTTGAACTTTATATAGATATCGGAGAAACCCCAAAATAATATGGTACATATATTAATCTTAGGATGATTTACTGCTTTATTTCATCGGGTTATTAATCTAGTTTTTTCTGCAGCTTTTTTAGTTGTGTAACGTTGCTTAAGTTAGTTCTATTATTTGCACACCAAAAAAACGTTTATGTTATGCCGATTAATAGACAATGGTTTCTTAATTATTGGTTAATATTAGCATAGACAAGTTAGCAGATTAGCCATATAATTTCAGTTTATATTAATAGGTTATTAGTGTATGTTCTTAGATCAAAATCCCACTTTTTTGTTTTCAAAAAATGCATTAATAAGATGTTAATGATAAATTCTTAAATATTAAATAAACTAAATTGTGAATTATTTAAAATATAAAATAAAGTAGTTAATCCATAATTTTTATTAACTAATCATTGGGTACTACAGCAGCTACTTACACGGAATGATCTATTGAGAATAAAACAATTTTGTTGGTCTAAACCATGGGTGCTCCTACCGGAGGTAATATTGTTCGAGCCGGGTAGGATTATTGAGATGGAAAAACTCTCCCTTAGCGCACTTGCATAACCATTGATTCACATGATCAAACAATTTATATACCTCATAAGTTTTTAGAAAGAGACAATTTATGATACGTTATATGTGAGGTGCGCTTTAAATCAAAGACGTGTCTGTGACGGAGCAATTTACTATAATTCTTATAAACAGAAAAAAAGGCATTAAGCTTTTAATATAAAATACATGAATAATTTTATATTAACTAGAGTGTTTAACTTTTTCCATTAAAAATTCCCCCGATTTGATAATAGAAATAGAAATCATTTCCAGGATCTAATTAGTCAAAAAATGGGCCCTTGTGGAATATTTGTTCGGAAGTGGTCAAAATCCTTGGATAAGGAAGAGAAAATCGGACCAGATATCGAATCGGTCAAGATATTGGTTTAAAGATTTAAAGGTTCAACCGGGATTCAACCGGAATGTAATAAAAATATATATAAATATATACATATAATTAATTAGAATATAAATAAATATATTAAATCATCAATATTAACATAATTAATAAAAAATATTCATAGATCTATAAAAATAAACATAATCCATATAAAATTTCTCTAATCTCAACCTCACAGTACAATCACGAAGCATTTGAAAACAATATTTCTTCAATGCTTAGGTGAGGTTTATGATAGTTAGTTACAAATAATAAAGAGAGGAGAATAACAACCCAATAATTTTTATTAATGTCCTTCTTTGGTTCTTTTTTTTTTGTTTACTCTATGACTACCATAAGATATCAATATTTAAGTTTTAGAATAAAAAAAAATCGATCAGACCAATCCGATTTTCCCTGGTTTTCCCAGTTTTGACTTCTTCCGATTTTTATCTTAATCGGATCGATTCTCGATTAACTCGGTGAGTAAGCCGTCAGTTTTCTTAACATGGATTATTCCACACACGTAAGTTTGATCATGTGAATCAATGGCTTGTGAGAGGTGATTAGCTTTGCCTAGGGAAGTTTGTAAAAATGTGTCATGCTAAGGAAAATGGTTATCTCGTTATGGACTAGATTATGAAGATATTTACTCCTTTAAACACCCCCCTTTTTGTACATAGTAAATATTCTATGACTATGCAACTAGACTTTAGCTTTAGAAGTCACCGAGTTCAAAAAATGTTATTTATACTCATAATATAATATCCACTATTGAATGCAATGCTACAGTTCACACCATCAAGGAGAAGTTCAGAAGAAATGTACACAGCATACAATAGCATTCATTTTGTATTGCTGCAGTCTGTAGACTGTTTAATAGAACTTCTGATTCAGGCAGAGTATAATACAACAATTAAGTCTTACTTCAGTAAGTGAAATCAACCATATGAATCAAAAGATAACGATGTCTTTTTGTATGTCATGTCTATTAAACTATCAATATATATATTATAATTCGACTTAAAATTTTATTAGGTCTTCCTCAACATGATCTACTCTCTATACTAAGGAATCTCTAAACATTCCCAAACCACGAGCCAAACTATAATTTTTCACAACAAATGCTACCCGAATTTTCCTCAAATGCATAAAGCCTTTTAATCCTACATTGTCTAGCATATCCACTGTACTAATACAACATCGTCATCCCTCTATCATTAACTGTATTTCCTTGTTGATAATTTTTTATTCAGATCAATATGGACCAATCAATAGCAAGGGGGGGACTATATTTCATAATGTCACTAACCACAAGGTCCACTAACATGATAAAGTATTCCAAGTATATATGATATGAGTGACCATTGAGAACAAAAAAATTGAAAAAATATGATGAACCGAAAAATGCAGGCAATCTAACGGCAGTTCAGTGCTTATGTACTATTGATATAAACCATCCACCCCATTAAAAAAAAAAAAATCTTATCGAAAGTTTTGATGAACATCAGCCAGCTATCTATTCTTCTGCGATTTGGAGTGATCAGCAGGCAGTGGCAAAATTGATGAACATCAGCCAGCTATCTATTCTTCTGCGATTTGGAGTGATCAGTAGGCAGTAGCTTTGCCATTCTGCCGCTGTGATTGCAGTTCTTCGTGTTGAATCTGCTGCGACTGAGTCTGCGTCTCTTCCTGGGCATGGCTGTTCTGCGGTTGGTAATGTCCGAGCTGGCTTGTCTGCTGCTGCGGATGCTGTAACTGGTACATTTGTTGGTTAATGGCAAGTTGTTGAGCCATTCGAGTTGAGAGGAGGGACTCCCCACCAAGTTCTGCGACAGTGCGTCTTAATCGCCGGACTTCAGCATCCAAAGTCTCGTTAAGAGCTGCCAAAATAAGGACACAAATGATTACATGGCTGAATGAAATGTAAACCTTGCATGATCCATTAGAACCTATAAACCTTAAAAATATTATCATATCTAAATGTGTAATTACATAACAAATTAACAATAATTATCTTGATCATGATTGTAATAAAAAATAAAGAAAAAGCATCAAGGCAGAATAGTGGATAACCAGTAGCATTCCCCAAATAATAATTGATAAAAGTTAATATAATAAAAGTAGCCATAACTAAAGAAAAAAACATAAAAATGAAAATCACCAAGCAGGGGTTAACCAATAACCAGCAGCACTTCCATAATATTGTTGATCAACAAAATCCAACGAGACAGAATAATAAAACTAAGGCAAACTACATTGACCTCCCCTAAGATTTAGTGAAATTCACGCCGACTCCCCTTGAGTTTGTGAAATCATTACACCGATCTCGGTTTATAAAATCATTACACCACCCTCCCCTCCATTGTACATTGAACAATACGTTTAGGGCAAGTCAGTGTTACTCAAACAAATAGAGGAGAGCAGGGTGAATTTCTTCAAATCTCATGAAAGATCATTACAATTTGCCCTAAAATCTACTAAATGAAGATGCAGCTGAGCAAGGCTTGAAAGCAATAATAATGGTCAGTTTTAGTTTTTGGCTACAAGAAGTTGTATGTCTGCTTGTACAAGAAAAAGGAACTTCGGATAGTGCTACAACATGCAAGCCAGAATTTCAAAAACATTTTGTATCGGTGCAAAATCCTCACTTGGGTTCCAATTTAACAAGCATTTGTCAAGATGAAATCAAATTCCTGGTACAGGGAAGGAAGATTTGAAAGGTGCAGAGAAGATCACATATAATGAATGACGAAGGAGCATGCAATAAGAAACATGGTTGGATAAAATATCACTCATTTTGTTAATTAACAGTAACCATTTCACAAAGTTGAGAATTAGAATCAGCAAGAGTTTGAAATTTGAATAACTATAACTATATTTACATACAGAGAGACAGAATGCATATAATGAAGATTTGTATTTTATTATACAGAAAACTCAGTTACTTAGAGTAAATCAGTAACCAACTAACAGTTCAGCTTGACCATATATACAGCATACAGTTTATTTCTGTGAAAAATTGACACAATTATCCATTTCAAATAGAGTTTACACTATTTGGAGTGAAATAAGTTGAATCAGATTTAAGCTAACTAATACATAAAGTAGAAGGAAAATGCCTGTACATACCATCTTTCAGTTGGGACTGTTGTTCCAAGGCTTGAAGCCTCAATTTATACTCATTATTCAGACTTTTGAGCTCTGCGTTATCCATCTGGAGACAAGAACAATAATGAAAAGGAAAAGAATAATGAATAGTAGTATACATGATCCATGGCAATAAGGCACAATCAACAATCTGAAGAAAAAGGGACATAAGCTTATCTCAGAATATACACACCTGTAATTTGGTAAATTGAGTAGACAATGTGGTTGTCTCTGTCTGGAGAGTTTGCACCTTTTGCTCCAATTCAGAAATGTACCGCGTCTTCCGTTCCTTTGATCGGGCAGCTGATAGACGATTAGCCAAAATCCTAGACAGGTATATAACAGATGAAATGAATTATTATAGTGTCAGCTATTTCAAAAGAGAGTGACAAAGAATTGGGCAAAGACGAGAAAAAGAAATAACCTTTTTGCACGCTTGGGATCAGACATGGCAATTTCAGCAAGCTTATCATTCTCCATTATTTTCTTTATCTCCTCTGTGCTGAATTCACCATTTCCAAACTCCATGCTGGTTTCAGGTGTCTTACCATCCATTGAATTGCTAGGAGAGAGTTGACCAAACCGGTTTTGCAAAGGAGGCAGCTGAGGTGATCCATCTTCGATATGAAAATTTCCTATGGAACTATCCAGCGAGAAGCTTCTCCTGTGTCGGGCACCTGGTGCAACGTCACCATTAGAACTCCTCTTGACACCCTCCCTCCTTTCTTCCAAATAGCTTGAACTGGCCCCATGAGCAGGAGCTGCCTTTCCAGTTGCATGACTCTCAACTTCATTGTCACTACTTTCAACTGTCTTGGAACCACTAGTTCTGCTATCCAAATCCTTATCTTCCATGCCCGGAAAATTAATATTATGAATGTTGTCCAAATTCATGTACGCACTAAACAAATCATCTATGCCATCCTCTTTCTTCCCGCTCATAGGTTCTCCACTAACACCATCAAAACGGTCCATATACTTAGCCGGCTCCTTCAGAACTAACTGGATTGGCTTTTGATTCTCAAAACCAGCGCTTCCCGCTTTAGAAGCCGAATTGTCCCGATCACTCCCTTTCCCAGGGGAAACCAACTGAGGGTAAGATTGAATGAAACCAGATATCCCCAAAGGGGAATCACTGCTAGAGCGCCGGTGCCCCTTTCGTGGGGGAAGACTATGTCCAAGCTGAAGGGCATGACCTCTATTGACAGGCACAGGAGCAGCAGCATGAGAAGCACCCAAATTTTCCTCCATGGCCACATCTGTCGGAACCGAATCAAAGGAGGTAGCAGGCGGTGAAGGACTCAATGGGGGCAAGGAATCAAGAGAGAAAAATGAGGGTTGGGACAAAGACCTAGAATGGGATGATGATGATGACCCTGGGCTCAAACTGGGGGAACGAAGCCTCTGAGAACCCGAATGGGGTTGTGATTGGGAGGGTATAAATTGGGGATAAGGCAATGATGATGGTGAAATATTGGTATTGGGGTGAGAGGGTGGAATACCATGTTTCAAATTCTCAGCAAAACCAATCTGATTAGTAGCATTCAGTCTATTAGGTGGCCTAGGAACTGCACCAGAAGATGAAGAAACAAATGCACAACTGGTACCTCTTTGCACACCACTTTGATCAAAACCATCCATTTCACTCTACTCAATATAAACAACAATTCCACTCACAAACCACCGATCAATCAATCAATCAACACATGAACACAAAACAAAAGCTACAAAACCTCAAAATCCCTGAAACCCCAGTTCCTCTATTCTACTGAAATTGCAAGTAATTGAACAATTAACATAAAGCAGAGCTTGCAACTTAAAACACAACAACAATAATAGCTTCAGTACCTGGTCATATCAACTCAAAGTGGTAGTGAAATAAAAACCCTACCTTTCCACCACCAGTGTGTTAAAAATCAAAACTTTGGTGACGAAAATGAGACCCCAGTAAAAGGGTATGCGCATACCACAAAGACACAAAGAGAGTCTGTGTTCAATGTGTTACATGACCAAAAGGGGTGTTGAGAGGAACAACATGAGAGAGTTGAAAAAGTGCGCAGTGTATGCGTGTGTTTGGACGATGGAGATGACGATGTGGCCGTGTTGTGTGTGTTTGTGTTTTCTGTTTGGTAATGAAAATTGTTGTAATGACTAATGGTTCTTTTTTTTAACTTTCTCTGATTTTGGCCTTTTGATTTTTTTCGGCCTTGCGTGTCAACGTCAATAAGACGCGCTTATTGTTTTTTATTTTCTTTTTCTTATTCTTTTTCGTTCTTTCCGCTATCTCCGCAAATCTATTCTATCCTATTGGATTGTTTATTAGTTAATTCTATAACAAATAATAGAGTATTTGTTATGTAATTGATTTGTTATCTAAACGGATTGGGGAACTCGACCCATAAGGCAACATGTTTTAACAAGTGTACATTTTGGGTTCATCATTGTAGGTAAACGCGCTTTCACACATCACATGATCGACGGGGTGTAGTTGGTCTACACTTTGAAGAACACTAGAAATAGATACATCAATACTTTAAAATAATCAACAACAAAAAAATCATATTATATTTTTGATTATATTTTATACATTTTTAATTTAGTTTATATACTCGTATTATATTGGATACACGTTTCTCTACTCAGAGTTGGGAAATAAATGGTTGGTTGATGGATTAAATTGAAGGACGGATTTTTTTTCCTTTCACTTCTGTTTAAATTTGGCTTGATATTACATTATTTTTACTATAAAAAATAATTTAATATCCAATTCTATCTTAAAATAAAGAGCAACTAGTCCACATATTTATAATTAAATTATCACCGATTTAATTGTTTTTTCAAAAAATGGCACCGACTCTAGTATTTAAACTCAGAATGGGAGGATAATGTCAAAGGTTTAACAATCCATCAAAATACATATTCTTCCTAATTAGTTACACTATAATAAGTAAAAATGTTAAAATACAACATATATAAGTATTTGAAAAAAATGCTAATTAATGTTATTAAGTGCATAGACTTTAGTAATAGCGTATTCTTAATATTATTAGTCAAATGTTATCATTAAATATAAAGTGAATGTGCCGATGGAGAAATTAATTAATGACATATAAAACATTGAAATTATTTTATTTGTATTTAGACATGATTATTCAAAATTTTAGTTTTATATATTGTGAAGATAAAAAAAAAATAGTTTAGATTGTTAAACAATCATGTACAATTATCTTATAACAAAAATATACTCTCATCTAAACTACATAAAAACTATATGAAAATAAGATATGATTAACTAACCATGTAAAATATTTCATATCAACAATATATTGAAATCAACCTTTTTGTTTAAAATACTTTGTAAACATAATTATATTTTCAAAATTAGAAATTAAATATGTCAACTTTATTATTAAAAGTTATTAACCAAAAGTAGTCATTTGACCAAAAAAAATTATTCATGTATACGTTAAAGTTTATAGTCCAAAAAGTAGCTCGCTAAAAAATGTGACAAGATTAAAAATAAAAAAATGTTGAAATTAAAATATGACGGAATAACTTCTAAGAACTCATAATATGCTAGCTAGCCAAACATCTTAAGTTTTGATAAGCTTTATGACTAAACCATATTTTTCATGTTTATATAAAATAAGAAAGGGCGTGAGACAGCTAGAATTGAAGCATTTTATTTTTTCATCCTAGAGCCTAGGACATTGACCAAAGACTGAAAATAGTGGGGTAAAAAAAAAAAAGTTTTGATATACTAACACCATAAAAGAGTTTCATATTAATATTAAATTTTATACTTTTATTTGTAAAGCTTTAAAAATAGTATATGATTAAGTCAAATACTTTTATTAATATAATAATACATAATTAAATATGTTTATAAAAATTTTTCTATTGACAATACATGTAAATTAAATTGCAAGTGAGTCTCCAATTTACTGTTAAAATTTTACATGCCTCAATAAATTATAAGAGGTCACTAATTTGACCCTTATCTTAGCCAAAAAGAAAATACATATAACTTAAGTGGAACCACAATGTTGTTATTTTATATTTTTTGTTGGAACCACAGTAATTAATCAATTGGGCTCGGCCACACAATTTGTCTGGTCCATCAAATGTCCACTACAAAAACAAATAACCGTAGCCCAAACCAATGTGAGTTTAATTGACCCTACGCAATTTAATCACAGCCGTCCGATTAACTCCCCAAATCAGCGAACTCCGTTTGAGCCGTCCACCTATAAAACGAAGCTACTTCTTAACCAGAATCAATCTAAAACCCTAATTCTCAATTGCCGTTCCCATCCCATTCTACACTCTTCTTTCTCTTCTGTCTCTTTCGTCCAATCGCTGTGGGGTTTATGTTAAAAATTTGATTTTTTGGAATGGGTTTCTGTTTGATTTGCCAAATGATGAATCTTTCGAATTGCTGAGAGCTCAAAGCTTTGATTTGAGTGCAATGAATAGCTTCATTGAATAGGAAGATCTGATGCTTCACACTCACATTTTTATCATTATCATTTTTTTTAATGTTTTGTTTATGTTATAGGAGAGTGGAAATCAAATATTTTGCAAATGCTTGGTTCTAACTGTTACTGGGTTTCTTGTGGGTATTTTTTGTTTTTTTCCAATTTAGCTGTTGTTCAGCTTTCATTTGATGAAGCTAGAGAATTTATATTTGTAGCCAATGATGTAGACATTGTGTTATGCTGAAATGCAGTGTTGTTGCATTTATTTGTTGAAAATTTTGGTACTAGGACGGTCTGAGGCTACTAAAATTGATTCATAACATTGCTTCTTTCTCTTTTTGCATTTTTTTTCCTGTTCTTTTCTGAGAGGATTTTGGGGTTGTGTTGTGCAACATTTCAACACTGGCTCTGTTAATGTTGATCTGTATGAATAGTGCTGTGGATGATGAGAAATAACAATATTACAGTTATCCCTGGCTGATATATCAGGTGATGAAATTTGGTAATCTGACACGCACTGTTTCGTTTCCTTGCAAGCAATTGGTTACATCACATGGGTGGCTCTATTTATGTCTTTGTGCCCTGCTCATAATGTTTTGTTGTTGGTATGACAATGAGTTATCCTCAACCGTTTATCTGTAACCATGAAATTTGGTGGCTGAATAAAATGTTTTTGTTTATTGTAGTTCAATTTTATTGAAAAATTGTAATTTCAGAATACCTTATTATGTCAGAGCCCTATACTTTAAAACACTAAGCAATGGTCAATAAGTTTGTTAATAATTTGTTTATTATCTATGTTTATTGGATCTTAAGATAGCTGGTCAAACAACCAAAGTGTAGGCTTATGAAAAATGGCAAGATCCCAACACCAAGACAACGATAATGATGTGTCATGTCATGAAAAAAATATGCAAAATTGTAACGCAATTGCAGAGATGATTGTGATCTGCACGCAATTGGGAAAATTAGTTGTGATTGTATTCTAGTGGACCATACTTCGATGTCAATTTGAGTACCACTAATTTTGCGTTGAACAGCCATTGATTCATTAGCAATTTTATTAAAAGTAATTACTTTGTTCCAAGGGGAAAAATTATGCATTTATGTTAAACAACTTACAACTTGGACAAGAAAACAGAGATGTGCTACTTACCGAGCTTAAAGTTTGTTTTGTATTTGTGATTTAAAACCTAACGAACCAAAGAAAGTCAAGAAAAATAGAGATGGATTGTTTTGAATAACTGAGCTTAATGTTTGTTTTCTTTAATGTGTGATTTGAAAAAACCATCAATGCTTATCATCTACCCCACAAGATTATTCAGCTCACGCAGGAAATAGGTCACTTAAAGCAAATGAGCTCGCAGTTCACTAATAGACTCTTACGTATCTCAGAAGCTGTGAGTTTTACTCTTATCTACATCCCTATTTTCACCCAATATCCCTTAATATCTTAGTTTTAAAAAAAATTGCTTAAAACCTGAATTTAACTGATCTAAAATAATGAGATTGATAAAATATAAAAGTAGAAATTAAACACTCTTAAATTATTTGATGACATCCATACATGATACACACAAAATAAAAGTTATTAATCTAAAGATAATTAACACTATAATCTTATAATTTATCAACTTCGGATTATAATTTATCAACTTCATATTAGAGGAGAAGCTCCACGAATTCTATGGCTATTTCAGCCACACACAACACCGTTCATAGATACTAGACACAGTCACGAGCCATCAATGTAAAAACAATAAACTTGAAAGAAGAAAATTTACATACACATCAACTCTACACATTAATTACGATAGTCCGATTCGTAGACACATTCAAGATCACAAAGGACGATGATAACAATAACTAAGCCTTATCCTACTAAATGGAATTGGCTACGTAAATCATGCGATGTCACATACCACCAAGGATGCAAGGCTCTAAAATTATTCAGGTTCAAAGACTAAAGGCATCAATCAAAGACTACGTATCCATCATGCTACCACTTTTATACATGCCGTTGCTACTACCAGGCCATTTCTGCAGATTCAAACGCGGTAAGGTGACAAAGACATGGCTATTTTGCCATTCTTTAATCACTTTTAGCTGACCAAGCTGCATGATAGCCTTATTTTTATTCCTTGCTTGCTTGAGAATCCATAATTGACCCTATTTATGCATTGCTCCACCAAGCAGAAAATTTCTCGTGATCTACTTTATTGTGATGTACCGATTTGTACCATGTTTGGCCCAGTGGTCCTTGAGGTCAACTGGGTTTGAGAGATCATGCCCTTCTGCTGCAAGCCGGCTAAGCAGCTTATTGAAAGCACTTCCGCTCATTTTTCGACCACCTATCCGAGCATGCCTCTTGTTTGGCACTGCTGGAAGTGGATACACTGATAGGGTGGTTGTGCAACAAGCAGACTGCCAACCCCCATTACCCCATTTGTAGCACTGCCTCATAACACCAGTACAAGAGCACCCTGGTGCCGGCATGGTTGACTCATCATATGCAACTTGGTTCAATGCCAAGTCCTGGCCTTTCCAATCGGCCTTTGACACCATTAACTGCTTGTTGAGATCATCACCCCCATTAATTATTTCCTGACTGCTCTTCCACTCATTCGACTTCCCAAATATCATCTTATTCGGGTCTTCGCTATCCTTCTTCACCTTTCTAGTAGCTTTTGAAGTTTTCTTATTAGGTGAAACTGACTTTGCTTCCTTTGGTCGTTTGGCTCGCCGTGACTTCCCAGACTCTGAAGGAATAGGCACTGCTGGGAGGGAATCACTAGTGTGCATTTCTCGGGTGCTGTAAGAAGCATCACCCATATTAGGCAAATGGTGTACCTGTTGCTGCGGATGATGCAAATGCTTGATGCCTCGTGAGATTTGGCAACCTGGAGGGCATGAGGACATACTACTGTTGGTTAGGGCGTTTTCTCGAAATTGAAGTGTTGCAATTGCATTATCTCGTTCCATTAATGCATTATTTCGTTCCGCAATTGCAGCATCTCGCTGCAGGAATGCCATGTCACGCTCTGCAAGTGCCGCCTTTTTCTCAGAAAGGGCCAAGTTTCTTTCCTGAATGGCTGCATCTCTTTCAGCCATAATAGCCATAATCTGCTTCATGGAAGGCTGATGTTGCATCAACCACTGCAATAAAATCGAGACCAATATTATCAGAAAAGGCACCTATGTTGGGACAAAGAACATGTTGCACTGAGCAATTATTTGTTCATGCTAACTTAATTTTGCAATCAATTTATATATGAGAAAATGGACTTTTACGTACCTGTCCCTGAGCAGATTTATATTGATCTGCTTTGTGCCTTCCATTTTCACGATGCCCAGCATCATCCATCAGAAACTCACAAATGGTATTAAAACCTAATATTGACTCTTAACCTCCTCAACCGGTGTAGAACTTGGTCAATCAAGCAATTGTTTGCTATAAGTCCTGCATATCGATACATTAGCTATTCAAATTTTATATAGACATACACAGAGCATCTCTTTCCTCCTCCATTTTTCTTCAGGCATGGAGGGTTGTGTAGGAAGACATTCTTCCACTGATAACTCCAACAAGAATAGATGCTGCAAAAGTTGAAATACATACCATGCTTACACATAAGGACTATGAACCCAGCGAATGAATTAACCCTTGATCAAAATTATCCCTACACAAGAATACGAGTTGAGTAAGTCAACTACAAAACACAATGATTCAAATTTGCAAGGAATTCCAGCTATAAAAAAGACTCATACATATAAAGCCTCAAAGGGTACCTGTAATAAAAATCAGGAAAGAAAGAAATTTTAACTTAATCTGTGGGGAAGCACCAATAGTTCGGGAATTGGGAAGGGAGAGGATTTACTAATAACAGCAAAAGAGCATATATATAAATATACACAAACATATATGGCAGTTGCAGCAGTAGTGTCCCTAGTGCAACATTTTATACAGCAACAATAACAGAGACAGTTAATGTTCATAACATTATCCTGACTATTCGTCATTTACAAATATCATACAGAACATCCATTCCATGCAAACAATCATCTAATCAAACAATATAGAAAGGTAAAGGTATAATAATAAAATGATGGAAAAGGGGAAAAAGAAAGATAAATCATATTGGGAAAACAAAAATAGCAAAAGAGATGGGGGAGGGATCCTTGTTTGGACTTTGATTCTAACATGTTTAAGTGCTCAACAGAAACTGCCAGTACAAAAAGAGCAGAAATGAGGAGAATAAACATTGTTCCTGAGTTTATTTTCAGGTGGCACTTCCAATTACATGGTACGTCGAGGTTATGATAACTGGTCATCCAAGGTTAGTGAGTGTTCTTGTACTTTAACTGTCAGTCAATAACAATTGACCCAGTGTTTGCAATCTTAACATGTAATTAAAGAAAGAACTTACACATAAACAGTTGAAATGAAACACATAACAGCAAGCTTCATTCGACATGAATCAAGCAATGAATTCTACGCACTAAAATAAAGATTTGTTCATCAATAACCCAGTTTATACTTGAACATTGAAAAATTTGATGAATGCAAAAATGCCAAACAATTTGAGCTACCGTAGGAAACAATCAAAAAGTGGCAGTTTCTGGAACTTTATAAAACACAAACTGACACAAAAAGTCGATCATAAACTAAGGGGAAAAGGGGAAGGAAATCAAGGGATGTAAAAGGAAGAGAAGGTAGTTTAAGTTTCAGGGTTTATGGACATACACACGCATCCAATCTAAAACAAAAGATTCTTAAAAAAACAACAGCTTGAATTTTTACATGATCAAACAAAGGAATTAATCTTGTTATAATCAAACTGGCATAATAAATACTTCTAATAGCAAATTGGATAAAACAAAATCGATGGTTACCTCCGTAAATCTTAGTACATTTTTCACTCAGCAGCAAGGTCAACGTATCAAAGCGAAAAAACGCATTTTGGGTGTATTTCGACACCAATAACAAAAAACCCCTGATCTCAAGCACGCCAAAAAAAAGCACCAAAAATTCGAAAAGCAACAAGAGATTCTGAGACACCGCACCTTAACTAACTGGAAGAAAAAAATTCACAAAAAAAATGCCGCAATTTTCAAAAAATGATTGCAGGAAATTGGAAATCGCAGCAACAAACACTGAAATTGAAGTTGCTATCAAGCCATAATCATAATAATCCAAAGCAAGAGAAGCAATTAAACAGAGAATCATGTTAATCGAAGACGGATAATAATTAGTGACATCAACGGAGAGTAGAATGAAGTGAAGCTTACGAGAAGATAGAGTGAGAAGAAGAAGAAGAAGACGAAGAAGAAGGAGCGAAGAGAGAGAGTGAGAGAGAGGAAGATTTGAAACCCTAATTTCCGGAGAAGAAAAAGGGAAGTATGTGCTGTTGGATTTTGGGTTTTCTCCTTTTTCTTTTTTTTTTTTCGATCGGTTTTTGTGTGATTGTGTCTCTGCGAGTGTGCGCCTATGCAAATTTTTTCTTTGTTTCGTCTCGTATCGTCTCCTCTTCTCGTTTCCCACCTTGATTTTCTTTTTCTAACAGGTGAACTAGAGTGAACTAAAATATCACCTGTTTAAGAATTCATAAGACATAATTTGTTAATCAGTATATAATAATTCGATTCTCATTCTAAAAATGAGGCAATTTTAAAACTCAGCCAACATACACCTTTTATATAAAATATTTCATATACGGGAGAGATTGATCACTGCATTTGATAATAAAAATTTTGGAAAAAATAATTACTCGTTAAAAAATAAAAAATACAGTTTTTAGGTCTTTTTAAACATATTTACTGTCTTCAAAACTTAAATAAAAAGCTCATTTTCTTCAACGCTAAACTTACCTATTTTTTTACTCCTTATAAGCATTAGAAAAAAAATTATATCTATTTTTTCTCATTTGTGTGTTTTTTTTCAAAGGAGAAAAAAATTAGAATAAACTTGATGGTCAAATAAAAAAACAACAACTTTGTATAAATTGGTCTCTCGTAGATAAAAATACCGGTAAGTTAATAATTTCTCAATATTTTTAAAGGATTCTAAGGTAAATTAACTCCTTATAATTAATGCAGTGATTGAAATTCATCCATAATAAAAACTAAAAAGGATTTCTTTCGAGGAGGGTAGAGGTTGTTGTTCGATCCATAGCAAAGTGAGTCTAGGCCCGTGGATAGAAAGCCCGGACAGACCAAGATTTTGCTCGCATGATGTTTGCTTTTCATTCTTCTCTCTTCCACGAGGGAAGCGAAAAATCTAAAATCAATTTTGTTGGATTCTATGTTGAACTATGGTCTGTCTGAATAGAGTAATTTATGATGTTTTTTACTTGTTTGGAAGTCAAAAATAATTTTTTTATTTTTTGTGATGTTTAGTTAAATAATTTATTATTTTTCTAAAAATTATTCTTAATATTTTTTGAGAAAATAAAATATCTAACTTCTTAATAAGTATTTTCTAAAATACTAAAAATAAATACTTTTAGTATTATATATTTTAATATAAAATAAATTATTCATAAGTTAATTTTCAAAAATTATTTTTCCATAAGTGTTTAAGTAAGTTGTTTATTCAAACAAACCTATCACTAACAAAGTTAATAGCTTCAGTGAAGTTTATTTACTTGGCTAATTTGTGGTGTTACCAGAATACTTCTAAACAAATAAAAAATAGAGTTTACTTTTTATTATGATCTTTTCAAGTAGAGGGTAAAATTAATCATATTTGCTAATATGATATTATATGGTTGGATATCTTTATAAATTTTTTTACACTTGATATATTAAAATTAAATCCATAAAAATATATTATAATGAGTTTAATTTTAATACACTCACAATATAAAATAATTTAATATTGTCAATCAATAAAATTTCACCAAAATAACAAATCATGATAGGTGATTGTAATAATGGAAGACTATTTTATATGATTTGTCGCTTAATTGAAAGTATAAAAAAAAATTATATTATCTTATATTATAGAGTGCATTTTGAGGGAATATTTTTTTCAATGTAATATATTTTTTTCAAAGAATTGTAAATGACTAGACATACAATTTTTTATTTAAATATTAATAAAAAAATTTCAAAATTCCAAAAAAGAAAAAGTGAATTTCAAATTCCCTTTACACAAAATTCCCTCTTATATCCGTTTGATATAACTCACATTCTCACAAGTCCACTTCATTCACCTACCATTACTTGTTCACACCACCATTAAGCCATCACAGGTCGCCCATCTACTGAGAAGCCTACCTAATAATGTATTGTTTATTAACAGTTATAATAAAATAGTATCATTTTAATACATTAAAAAATTAATATATTTAGAGTTTAATTTTAATATAATAATAGTATAAAATAGTTTATATTTTTATTTAATTAAAATATTTAGTTTGAATAAATTTTAAAATTATAAATATAAAAATTAACTATTATAATTTATATAGTAATATATAATTGGATAAATTTATAAAAAAATTTATACTATTAATATATAATAATTAAATCTATATATTTAATTATAAATTATAATAAGACACATTATTTTTTTTAATATATCAAAACAATCCAGTGGTTCCCTAAGGAATGGAGAGAGCATCTTCGTGTCATCAGACAAGCCATTTAGCAGATCTAAAACCCAATTAGATAGATTCCAATTTCAGATGGATTATGCCATAGCGTGGCACAAAAGAAACACAAGTTGTCCACGCTGGCAATCCTCGACAGCCGACCCTACTACACAACCAATCAGAGCCAACCAAACAGATCACAATTTTTATGTTTCAACTTATCAAATCCTAACTAAGTGCCGTTCAAAGTTGCAGCACGCATCTATAAATACGAAAAAAACACAGCGTTAACCGTTTCCTCGTTTATTCCAAAACTTCAACCTCATAATACTATTTGTTCCTCTGCGCTGTGTTTGTTTTTGTTGTGTTCTCTGACACTGAATCATCATGGCTCGTACGAAGCAAACTGCTCGCAAGTCCACAGGTGGCAAGGCTCCTAGGAAGCAACTCGCCACCAAGGTTCGCTCCCCTTACGATTTATTGACACAGAATAATGTTTAGGGTTTGTGATTTAATCACCAATTCCAACGATTTAAATAATTTGAGTCAGCTTACATGTCGATCATTTAGTTATAAATAACTAAAAGGTATTGGATTTTGAATGAGTTTTATACGGTTATAAGAGAAATTTCTAATATTCTTGTATTATTAAATGTCAAATTCATTTTTTTTATTTTCTTAGTAATTCTTAGAGTATAAAACCTCAATTGAGTCTCTTAAATTGTAAGTGTCCATCAAATTGGTCGTTGGTATAAACAGTTATCATCTTAGTCCTTATAGTGATGATGTTTGTGATGATTTTTTTAGTTTTAATTTTAGGACTATTTTGATCGACACTTACAAATCTTGGGGATCAATTTTGAGGGTTTATTCATCTAAATTTATTTAGAAATTGAATTAAGCTTTGATTTTTGGTAATTGCATGGCGGTAAGATTTTGAAAAGTTTAAATTTAAAAAATTAGCGGTATTTTATTTTTTGTTTTTTGATTGGCGCCGTTATGTGTAGGCTGCAAGAAAATCTGCTCCTACAACCGGTGGAGTGAAGAAGCCTCATCGCTATCGCCCTGGAACTGTTGCCCTGCGGTAATTAATCGATTATTTTCCCAAATTGTTTTCTCTTTTATTTATTTATTTATTTGTTTATTTTTCTATTATGGCGAGTATTGAATTTTATGTTTACTGCATGATTTTTCAGTGAGATCAGAAAATACCAAAAGAGTACTGAGCTTTTGATCCGTAAGCTTCCCTTCCAGCGTCTTGTTCGTGAAATTGCTCAGGATTTTAAGGTATATTAAATGTTACGTTGTGATATTACTTTGGTGATCTCATGCCTTGTGAAAGGGTGTTAGTGTTCTCTAACAATTGATGTCTAAAGTTTAACCATGAATTCAGTGATTCACCAAATCAGATTTTCTTTAGAAAAAAAAAAGATTGTTTTTCAAAAACTGAATATGTAACTCAATGGTAGTGACTCACTGACTCACCAGTTGCTAGTTACGGGGTGATGTTAGCACACTTATAAAAAGTTAAAAGAGATTACCCGCATACAGAAAATTGAGAATTGTTTAATACTGTGTTTCCTTTCCCTGTTTGTTTGTCTGGATGCAACTAAAGTTTGGTATCTATTTGTTTGTTTGCTACCCTTATAGGAAAATGGGGTTACCGGATAAAGTCCTTATATTGAAAGTTGACCATTTGTTTTTGGGCTGTGTTTCCTTGTTTGTTTTGATGTAATTAAGGTTTGGTTTCTGTTTATTTGTTTGTTACCCTTACAAAAAAATTGATTACCTTTTAGGAATATGGGGGTACTGGATAAATTCCTTATATTAAAAGTTGAACATTTGTTATGGGCTGTGTTTCCTTGTTTGTTTGTTTGTTTGTTTGTGTTGATGTAATTAATGTTTGGTATCTGTTTATTTTGTTTGTTACCCTTACGAAAATTTGATACCTTTTAGGAAATGAGGGTAGCAGATAAAATCCCAATAATTGAAAATGTTTTAGGACTGGTTTCTTATTTTGTTTGTTTTGATGTGTAGTGAAGGTTTGGTTTCTCTTTATTTATTTATTGATTCTTTTGGTTGCAGACGGATTTGAGATTCCAGAGCCATGCAGTTCTTGCTCTTCAGGAGGCTGCGGAGGCTTACTTGGTGGGTTTGTTTGAGGACACCAACTTGTGTGCCATCCATGCAAAGAGGGTTACCATAATGCCCAAGGACATTCAGCTTGCTCGGCGTATCCGTGGTGAGCGTGCTTAGGCCAGTTGGATTGGTTCTTTTTCGTCTTGCAACACATCTGTTAGGTTCATAGTAATGTTCAAGTTTCTTATGCCATTATATAGTTCTGGGTAATATTTTTAAGTTTGATGTCTGGAACTGATGTTTTGTCCTGTCATAGTGAGGAATGTCAAAACCTTTCATGACTTTTAAGGTAGTGTGTGTTTGGATAAAGACATTAATGTAGCTTGTTTGGATATTGTGTGGTTTGATTAGCATTTGCAATCTTAGTTCACATCAACTTGATGTTGTAAACTTGATTTTAATTGTAAGTCGATTGTAACTTGGTTTATGTTTGGGAATTCATATCTCAGAATTAAGTTTGACAAAAATGAATGTTGATTGAAATTGCTTTGTGGTGTAACTAACTAAACAATGTATATGTTTTGGATTTGATTTTAATGCACTTATATAGATTTGGATCCTCTCCTGTTAAACGTTTACATAATCTTGTCATGCACATCTAATTAAATCCTACTATATGCATGACTTTGAACTAGTGGGGTTAAGAGTCAAACCTGTTTTATTAATATAATAATCTATAATTACATGATTGTATAAAAAAGTTATATATTATCAATGCATTAAAATTAAACTCATTTTTTTAATGATGAATTTTATGGGTTTGCACTTGGGATTGGAAGGGTGAGGAATTGGTGTTATTATTGTTTAAGTAACCAACCCGCACAATAAGAGAATGAAAGGAAGTAAGTAGACTAAAGAATTGGTGGTAGATTTTCTGTAAGTTATAATAATGATGCTAAATAGGATGGGGTGAGAGAGTAAGCTACTGGGTTTCTAGGTTGCATTGGTTTTCAAGTACTATACTCTAGGCAAGTCCTGGTCCAAGAAAGATGAAGCTATGTTGAGTTCTTAACTCGGGCAAATCATAGAATTTGCATATTTTGCATTATAATGTAGCATCTATGCTCAAAGAAAATTATGTAAGGATAAAAAGGCCTAATCATTGCATGAACTTGAAATTTTGAACAAAGTCGTGGTGAACTTTTCTAAATTGGAAAATAGCCAAACAATTTACCAGCAAGAGCATATTTGAAAGGGTTTAATTTTGATATTGATTCAATGTAAAAAGGTTTTTTTATTAACAATTAATCATATGTTTTTACTTGTAAAATTTTCAAGACAGTAGGTGATTAAGTCAAAACATTTTTTGTTTGTGGTGATATATAATTAGATGTATGTGTAATCAGTGTATTTAATTAACAGTTAATCTAAATATCCTCCTAAGTTGAAATTTTAATCACAATCGCATAAAATTAAAATAATATTCGATATTCATGGACTATTTAATTTAATGTATGTTATTCTGATTTTGGATTATGGGGATTTTTAACCATACTATCTGGCGGATTTAAGCTATCCAAACACATGTAGATGTTATTAAAACCAGACAGTGCTGTAAAATTGGACAGTGGAACGTTGGATTTATGTTTAGTAAGTTATTATTACTATTTTTCAAAAAAAATTGAGGCCAATAAGTAAATCATTTTATTAAATTAAATAATGAAGATATTAACGTTACTGTGACGATTCGCGTGGAAAGAAAAAAAAAAAGAAGGGTGAACGGAACATAAAATGTCTACTACAACTGGGTTGGGAAACACAAGCTGCAATTAGCAACACCCGTGAAGCAAGACCAAATCCAAATGACCCGTGAATTAAATTGCGGCTTGAAAAAGGAAAAAAACAAAACTGGACTTCATGAGTATTGACCCGTGATTCGCACTACATGCCACACAAGCTATAATCAATCTCACTGTATATTTCCAGTATAGCAAATGACCCTTTATCTTTGTTTTTTGGTCGAGTAGCAAATGACTCTGATCCGAGGCGAATGTTCTCCCCAAATCAAGTGTGAATTTAATTTAAACTAATGATGGACTTGTACATTAGGGAGCTACCAACAGCCACATTTCAATTATTTCTGCTCTCAAATCGACATTGGGTGTGATGCGATGCTACGTACGTAGTAGAATAAGGAGACATCAACTGGTGAACGACTTCGGTAATTATATACGGAAATTAATAGAAGGCCATTAGTTCTCCATTAATTATTACTTATCAAACGCACTAAATAAGCAGGCTACATCATGTTCGTTCGAGTGACATATGACATTTGTATTCGACAGATTCTTTTATTTTTCCTGGCCCTTAACATTCATGTACCCATTACAGCACATCATAACTAATTAGATGCGAGAAAAGTTGATCTCACCATATTTTTAATACACACTTCTTTTTTTAATATATACTCATTTACTTATAGACTTCCACTTTATTACAAATATACCTAAATTTGATGAATCAAAATTTTGCCTATATACAAAATTTTCTTCTTATTCACTGATTGGAATTTGGAAGACCGTAATTGATTGCTCGATGTTCGGACTGGAGTATACGCGACGATTACTGCATCAAGACATCAAGGCAATAAGTCAAAAATCTAAAAAGGAAAAAGGAAGAATAGATGGCTAGACTAGAGTACAAAAAACTCAGGAATTATTTGTAAACAAGTACAACCCACCCCCCTTAGAAGGGTGCTATTCCCCTGTATTCATTGATCAATATCTAAACTATCTTTTTTTATTTTTTTAATAAGTTGGAGCAACCAATCTCTATATTGTGTACAGTAACTTTTTTTTATTTTTTCCTTTCTGTTGTTTTTATTTTTATTTCATTTTTTTTTGTGATGAGTTCGGACAAACCGAACTCTATTATGTGTTTTGCTTTTTTATTTTTTTCTTTTCATTTTTATTTTATTTTAGTAATTATAATTATTTTTAATATTTATTTTTATTTACTTGTTAAAGAAATTGGTTTATCCATATTCTTTATTGTGTATAGTATATTTTTTAATTGTATTTTTTAATTATGTTTTTTTTAAAATTTGTAATTGTATTCCATATTTAATTTGTAATGTTTTTGTATTTATTTGGAAAGAAATTCAAAAATTAAAAATAACACCGTTTTAGACAATACAATTAAACAAAAAATAAAAAAATTGAAAGAACAAATTAAAAAATTTACATTTCATAATTAATTAAACTCATAACAAAATAAAAAAATAATACCAAAGTAAATTTAATAAAAATAAAATAATATTACAAAAAAAATTTGAAAGACAATTAAACTTAAAAAAAACATAATTACCAAATTAAAATTAAGAATATACTATACATGAAGTTTAATTGTCTTTCAAATTTGTTTTGCAATATTTTTGTATTTTATTAAATTTGCTTTGGTATTAATTTTTTATTTTGTTATGAGTTTAATTAATTATGACTTGTAAATTTTTTAATTTGTTCTTTCAATTTTTTTATTTTTTGTTTAATTGTATTGTCTGAAACAATGTTATTTTTAATTTTTGACTTTCTTTCCAAATAAATATAAAAATATTACAAATTAAATATGGAATGCAATTACAAATTTAAAAAATAATTAAAAAATATACTATACACAATAAAGAATATGGATAAATCAATTTCTTTAACAGGTAAATAAAAATAAATATTAAAAATAATTATAATTACTAAAATAAAATAAAAATGAAAAGAAAAATAAAAAAAGAAAAACGCTGTTATGTTAACAGAGTTCGGTTTGTCCGAACTCAACACAAAAAAATGAAATAAAAAATAATTAAAATTATCAAAATAAAAATAAAAACAATAAAAAAGAAAAAATAAGAAAAAGTTACTGTACATAATATAGAGGTTGATTGGTCTGATTTCTTAAAGACATAAAAAAATAAAAAAAGACAGTGTAAGCATTGACCAATCAATGCCGGCGAGAAAGCCGCTATTACGAGATTCATAGCGTCACTTTGTTTGCAATTTCTTCTATTAACTCTAATGTATATCATTGATAGTTTGATACCGATTTTCAATGTACAAGTATCAACAAGTAGCAATGAGATCGAAGACGTGTCCTGATCTTGGATTGGATTGTGGGACTTGTCCTCTCAGTCTAGACTTCTGGTAAATAATGTACAAGTATCAATGCAACGTTACTATATAATCAAATTATTTGCATATACTTTTGATTGTTGTGGTTATATATATTTCCATTTTAATTGTGACCAGTATAACAGATAATTAATAAGAATCAAAGTATCTGAAGCCAAACACCCTCGCTTGGAATTTCTTGGTGGACCACAAACATGATATAAAAACCGGGCGGTGCGAGAACAGGGGAACCTGGCATGGCGACCTCAACTTCATACGTTGATGTCCCCACCCCACTCACCACCTTGCTCGCCTCCAACACCAACAACCTCTGATTCATGGAGAACGAGTGCGTGTTAAATGGCGGCGCCAACATCGTCACCAACACCGAATCCTTATCCAACAAAGCCCCCGTTAGAACAAACTGCACCTTCAACACCTGACTGTACACCACTGCGGTCTGAAACTGCGACACAATCCTCGGACGCAAATCATCGAAAACATGCTCCAAATACGAAGGCGAAAAGGCTTCAAGAGCCAGTTCCGTAGGAAACAACACGTTGGTGAAATTGTAATACACGTGAGGGTTGCTCCCAGCAACTAGCACCCTCCCATCACGAAGCAAAACAGCAGTGGAATGGTACATTCGGGGAATACTAGAAGCGTCTTGGATCTCAAATCTCGACCCGATTGGGTTATCGGGTTTATAAAGAAACGGGTTGAGAATCGGGTCTCGCCCGTATTCCCAACCTGCAGTCCCCGATCCCGCCCCATTTATAATCAAAACGTTGCCGTTTGGGAGCATTACCATGTCACTCATGACCCTAGCTTTAGGCATTGTCTCCATAACCCATTGCGGGTTCGGGTCATTGATTTTGATCCGGCCGCAAGTATTCAAAGCTCCGAGAAACCGGCCCATTTTTGCTTGTTGGAAAGAGCCTCTCGGAGCTCCACCACATACCAAAACCTCAGCTTCCATGAATTGGGCTTGTGATTTTTTCAATGGTAACATCACTGCGGATCCGGTACTCGGGTAACACCTCGGGTCACCACCCGGAATATCCGGGTATTTCTTGGCCACAACATTCTCAGCATAATTGAGCAATATAGCTCTATTGTTCGCGAAGATAAAAAGGTTGCCGTCCACATTGAGGAAGACAAAAGGATAGAGGTTGTTCTCTGCGCCGTTCTCGTTGGTCTCAACCAGAAACGGCAAACTATAAACATGTTTTGCTGACGTGGCAAGTGTGCTTTTCGGGTGGAACTCGAAGTTGAATTGACGACGGCCGCCGATGATGATTTGACGGCCGTCTGGGAGCTTGAGGTTGGTGGCGTACCATCTCCGGGCGGCGAGTTGGCCCGGAAACTCGGTCCATTCGCCACCAGAGGAGAAGGTGCGGACGGTGCGGTCGCCATCGTTGAAGCCTCCGGTCTGGACGACGGTGCCGTTGGCGGAGACGGAGGCGGAGGAGCACCACACGTCGGATTGGATGAAGAGTGGGCGGAATGTGTTGGAAACGACGTCGTATTCGATGGAGTGTGCGGTGCAGTCGGTTTTGACTGCCATTTCTTTGGGGTCCTGGCGGCAGAGGTGGTTTGGGAGGGAGAGGTTGGAGAGGCCGAAGTCCGTGCGGTCGTAGATCAAAACGCGGTCGTTTTGAAGGAGTTGCATGTGCATGGCTACGATGCCGATGCTTTTTTGGAGAAGCTGCCATTGGCCAGCGGCGGTTCTGGTGACGGCGGCGGTGGCGAGGAGAATGATGGCGGGGAGGAGGAGTGACGTGGTCATTTTGTGTGGGTTTGGGGAATGAGTTTTGTTTTGTTCTGTTCTGTTTGTGTGGATATGTGGATTGTGATTGTTAGGTTAGCTAGCTAGTTCTATAGTGTGAAGAAGCAGTGAGATGATGCTTTTGGCAATGGTGTTTGATTATGGGGTTTAAGTAATGTGAAATGGTGAGGATGATTGACAGCTAGAGAGGAATGTATTATTCCCTCCATAACGTACACGCTCGTGAATGCGTAGGACAAGATTCTATCTGGACTTTGTTTAATTTGTATGGTACTTTATTATTATTATTTGTTTTTTCTTCTGGTCTTATACTAATTGCATCAATTTAGGCTTTTTTTTTTATTATTGTTGGGATAGGATGAAGGTGGAATCTAGCAGAATGGAAATACAATAAGCTTCATTATTTAGATACAATAAAATTGGATAGAGTGGAGATTAATGAAATTCATTTCACCCAATTTCATTATATTTCTCCATTTTATTTCCTTCTAAATTTTGAGGAACAAGATGAAATACAAATTTTTTCAAATAATGGAGCGGAATAGTTCTATCACTACATTACTTCCTAGTTCCTACCAATCCAAACAGAGACCTAATGGCCAGGGACGACTAATGGTTAAGCTCCCCTCAAAAGGAGGTCTTGACATTTCGAAGTATTTATTTATTGACATAATATTACTAGTTAATGTATAATGCATCAATAGATGGAAATTAAATGTACCCAAATTGTATCCCTTTTATCCTTCTAATTATTTATTGTCACGTATAAGACAAGAATTAGAGGAGATTTAAGAATTTAGAACAATTACCATATATATACACACACTAATATATTTGTCACATCATAATAAATGATTGAGCGACAGAATATGAAACACGATTTGGGGACAAGTTATTTCTGTCCCCCTTGACGATCTCAATTGAATCATGTTAGATTTCAAATAATCCGGTTTAGACGTCAATTTCAATACTATAATACAGTTTTTTTATTATTATTTTGACATGGAGACCAAAATATAGTTGAATAATAGTACAAAAATGGTGAAAGATATAGAGGGGAAAAACACACACAAAAAAATGGAATGGGTGAGTAAGATGAAGACTTGATAAATATCTTTTAGTCAAAAGCTTTCCACAAAATTCACGATTTATTATTATTATTATTTTGACGTGATGCTTCTTATTGTTAAGCAGTATTCTTAATGTTACTAATTATATCACATAATATATGTGCTCATCATCATTTGTTACCTGCATACTATATCTCACTGCATTATAAACGCAATATTCAAAGTTTATTTTGTTAAATATCTTTTTCCTTCAAATTGGCAGCTGGAAGTTACCATTTCATTTTCATGTCTTAAAATTTTGTTTTCGTCATTTCTAAAAGGTAAATGCTGGAAGTATGCTTAATTTTCATTAATTTGAGTATGACGTTTTATACTATTAAAAGTGATTCAAACTTGACAAGCACAAAACCGCTCACATTACAGGTTGTAGTTGTTTTATTTTTAAAATCATATCGAGTAGAGACCAGTAGTTGAGTTGAACTTTTGGCCTCAATAGAACCACCAGTATCTAGGCTCTCTATTACTAGAAACCCGGCTAATTTGTTCGGACGTGACAGAAGTCTCTTAAGAGAATAGGGGGCCTCCAAATGAGAATTTCTTTTATTCACAAAACTCAAACTGAGACATCAAAATTAAAAGACCAAAATACCTATCACTTTGATCAATCTCAGGTTGATAGTAGTTGAGTTGAACTGATTAAATTGTAAATTAATCATATTTCTAATTCAATTATAATTTAGCTATAAATTTATTTAGTTGCCTGTTGTTCAAATTTTGCTTCAGCTATCAAAACGATAGCCTTGAATTTCACTATTAATTTTGAGATGAATGAATTCAACGAAGCAATATGAACACATATAAGAGAGGATAGGGTTATGCTTGTGCTTCACAGTTTCATGCAGCTACGAGAACAGCGCGTGGGCCTGAACACGTGCAGCTAAGAATGCGGTTTGGGGCAGAGACAAGCACTGGGTCCTTCTCAATTCTCATCTTGCTGAAGAAACGCAGACACATCCACATTCTTCAATCATACTTGAACGGAAATGACCCACAACCAAAACCAAAATGTACAAAATTACAAAAAACAAATGAAAATTAATAATAACACTTTGGCTGCTTGTTGGCCTTTCATTCATCACATTCATTTTGTAAAATTGTCGGTTTTGATAGTAATTTGATAACAAGTTGCATGGATTCTCATGCTGGATTCTCTGAGTTGATGGCAGTTATAAACATCTGATTTTGTTCGATCCATTAAACAAAAATCTAAAAATTTGCATACTTTATGATATCTAATTTATAGTTTCTTTTGAGAAAATATGTAAAAAAATAGGGAAATTGTGTTCTTGTTCTCTTGTTCTTTTTCCAAAAAAAAAAACAAAAAAAAGGAGCCCAATTCCTTTATTGCGGCCCATTCGTTTAGTACCCAAAAATTCCTTTTGTAGCCTATTTGTGTTTTGTCCATAATAAGAATATCCATTTTAGCACAGCCTAAGTATATTTGCTTCTTTTGGTTCAAGTCCATAATTTAAAAAAAAAAGAGAAAAAAATATAAAAATACAAAAAATGCAAAAATATAAAAATAAAAAAGGGGTACAGAAACAGGATGGGTGTATGTTTTGTTGCCTACCACTACCGCCATCTCCATCCCACCACTTCCTGCACCGAGGATAGGCTTCTCTGTCTAGCTAGTGGGGTGTTCAGTGGATGGGCAAACAGCAGAAGGATGGCCTGCATTTCAGAGGGTATGGAGATATTAATTAATTAACCAGGCCATCTCAGTGCAAATAATCAGCAGCAACAAAGAGGGAGGCGGCCAGAAAATTTTTGGAGCACATAGAGAAACACTCACAAAGGGGGATCGACAGTACCATAGAGCAAAGGAGTTTTCCCAAACACAGAGCTAAATAAAAAAAAATCAGCAGCATATCAACCAAAAATTTGAACACAGCCAACGGATACAAAGGGAAACCAAAGAACAATCCCAATAATGTAAATCGGAAACAAAGAAGAATAGGTATTTTCATCAGTATCATCAAAAATAAAAAAGCAAAAATAGAGAAAAGGGTGAGAGGCCGTGACGGTTCTCCACCACCATTACCACTGCGGCCTTATCTCAATCTTCCACAGCCACTGCCTCTCTATCCCCAACTCCTAACGGTCTCATATCTATCAATTAGCCACCACCAACAACCACCACACCGTCCGCCTCTTTTCCCTTTGCATCACGCTGCTACCACCGTGTTGAAGCCACGACAGTGCCCCCTTTCTCTTCCCTCAGAGCTCACCTCACATCACTACCATCTACAGCCCCGGATGGCCGCGGCGGTCTAAATCGCGCTGCGCCTTGAAGCCAACCCCGACCACCGCGGTCTTCTCTCTATCTCATCCACCGCGCTACTGCACGTGGCTCCCTCTCCCCCAACTGCAGCCTCACCACTGTGCTCCCTCACTCTTCCTTCGCTGCCGTACAAGCCTTCCCCTTTGCGGCCTCTGTTCGATTCTCTCTCTTGCTTCCTCTTTCAGTCTCTCACTTTCTCTCTTCCTCCACTTCTCATTCTCTAGTTTCACATGCTCTGTGTGTGTGTACAGGTGAGTTAGTGTGGGTGTAGAGGAGAAGGATTTTACCCTCTTTCACTTCAACAAATCCTAAGAGTCCCTAATTCCTCTTGATCTTCAAACAAGTAACGGTTTTTGTGCCAAAATTTGAATTCTATTGTTGTTTGGAATCTAAAATTGTCGGTTAAGATAGTCACATGATATTCTTATAGAAACCAATGAACTCACGATCTGACGTAAACCTAATCGATTTCTTCCCTGTAATGGGATCAAGATCTTTTTCGGCCTTGTGAATTGATTTTTGTTGTGGTGTGCTGTTCGCCTTGTGAATTTAGTTAATGACATAATTGCATGACTTGAATGACAGCGGTCCTTGTACTCCTAATCGTGCATATTTTGTTTCGCGATTGAATGAATTTCTGGTGTTTTCGTTTAAATTAATTGATTGTTCTATAAATCACATATGTTTTCGTGTAAACTGGGCACCTTAATTGAATTGTTCCAATTTATATTTTAAAAGCCAATCGGTTGTACAAAATAAAGGGTCGCCTATTATTATTATTATCTTTTATAATTCATAGTTGTCTTGGTTATTATATTAGGTGCAACCATTACCATAAAATTTAGCCATGTCTTCAAACATGCCATTATTATTGTAATTGCTACTGTTTATTGATGCTTTTGACATGTATGTTACGTGAATGTTACTAACTTTTATAACAGTGCAACTAATTAATTGGCTTGTATCTTGCATGAAATTATTTCATTTGAAGAATATGAAATGATAATGAATATAGTTTTCAATGGTAATAATTTGGATCCTTTGTTAAGAAGAGGTAATCCTTGTTGATCATCCACTTTATCCCCAATGATGTTTGCTAGTGACAATAAGCTATTGGTATGAGCTCATTACCCCACTAATTGAATAAACTTGATGTATAAAGAAAGGGATATATTAAGAAAAAGACTGAAAAAGATTAGACTAATTGTCTTATATGATTGTAAATGTAAATTTTATGTATGTAGATACTAATTAGATGATCATGCAAGCATGTAAATATTAGAACTGCATTGTGATAAAAAGATCATATTAGGGTCCCTTTATAAAAATCTAAACCATAAATCCTAAAAATCTAAAAAGTAATTTTTTATCCATGCATCAGTTTACGTTCATGATAGAGAGGCAAGTTACTCCTTTATGCATTATTGAATTGTAAGTATTTATTGAGTAGCCTAGTGCTAATTTAAATTCTGTGTAAAAGTAAATTTCTCTTTTTTAAATAATTTGCCAATCAAAATTCCTTTCACAAATAAAATCAATCAACACATTTTTATTTTTTTTTGTTTCTCACGAACAGTAAATAGCACTTTAGTTTAGTATATAGGCAAATACAGATTTATATATTAATCTCAAAACACAATACTTCTCTGCATCATCATCATCTTCTTCTTCTTCTTTTTACTCTCCCAATGCGTGCATTTTCCGGGAAATCCAAGGCCTTCATCTTCAGAAACGAATCAGAGACCGAGCCGTCCATCTTCCCCCACTGGTACGCCATCTCCTTCAAGCAAGAGTTATCTTTTGTGCTTCTTGGATTATAATTATTTTTTGGGAAAACTCATGTCCTGTACCTGAATTTGTAAATTAAAAGGCATATTGAGTTAGCATCATGAAACTTTTATATTCTCTACAAAAAGCATGTGTTTTGCCCCATCGGTTGTTTTTTTGTGGCTATTCAAATCCTATTCACCAAGTTCTAAAAACTTGCTAATATTAATCATTTACTTCTGAATGAAATTTTTGTTGAGCTTCACATCATTTTTAGATAAATTACACTTTCCGTCCACTAACCCGCATAAGTGAGGAAACACTACACCAGTCCATTATTTCCTTCGGTGTAGTCCAGTATTAGCTACTAAGCCCAACGCCAAATGAGGAAAGGGTCACGTTTAGTGGCCCAGTACTAAACTCACGACCCCCAAAAAAATATTAATGCACTTCGGAGAACAAAATGCCTTTTCTTTTTTCTTTTTTCATTCTTGGTCTACGTGTAAGCTGACCGCACAAGCTTGAGGGATTTGTGACCTTGAAGTATTTTTTTTTTCACCAACTAAATCAGGAAAACGTGACAATAACATTTTTTTTCACAGACCTTATTATACACCAATCAATCAAATTATTCTGTGCAATTAAAACTGGTTTTTGTACGGAACACAAAACAATTTTGACTGCAGGTTTGTAAACAAGTGTGCACAAAGGTATTGTACAACCATTTTCGTTCAAGCTAATATCTCGGGAAACAGAAAATGTAAAAATTTACAAGTGGAGGAGAATTGTGGTAAATTTCATCAAATTTAGGTGAAATAGTCTAATTTATCAAAAATATAAAAGAAAAATAGTCTAATACATTTATAAGTTAATTATAATTATAATTATAATCATAATCATAGTATATTTAAAAAAAAAAAATCCCAAAACCACTTAAACCCTATTTGCTGCTTCCGCATCTCACACCCCGCCGTCCCTCTTCGTGGTGAGTTTCTCTCTGAATCACTCTGTCACTCAGCTTCAAATTCATACTCTTTCACTTCATATATTATCTATTGTTACTCATAACAACATCACCCAGAGCTTCTCTTTTTTTTCTTTTTAGGTTTTGTTTCAGGCAGACACAACATACGGTGTTTCCTTCTGAGGTTGTTTTTGTTCCAAAACGATGTTGCAAATCAAAACCGCCAAAACCCGCAAGGGAAAACGAGAGCTTCAGAAGCGTGCTCCCCAGCTCGTGAGTACTATCATCATTTGTCCCTGTTTGTTTCCCAGGAAAATACGCTTCAATTTTCCCGGAAAATATTTTCCTTTTTTTTTAATATTTTTGGTTTTTTCTCTCTAATAATCCTTGTGTCCATTGAAATAAACATGTGGGGCGTTGCAGCTGTGTCCTGTTTGTTCCCCGGGAAAATACGGTTCTATTTCTGGGAAAATATTTTCCTTTTTCTATTTCGTGTTTTATTTTCATTGTTTTTCATTGAATTGAACAAGTAGGGTGTTGCTGATTTTTATTTATTTATTTATTTTTTTGTAGGTTGAATCGGGGAAGAAGACGCTGATACTTCACGGGACTAAGACAAGCGCGGTGTTGAACTCTGTTCTGACGCAGATTTACCATCTAAAGAAGGAAAGTGCGGTGAAATACAGCAGAAAGAATGAGAACATCAACCCGTTTGAGAGTGGTGGCGAGACCCCTTTGGAGTTCTTCTCTCTCAAAACGGATTGCAGCATCTTTGTGGTGAGTGACTGAGCGAGCGAGCTTCATTGGATTTTGGAACCATCTTTGTCATTGTTGGCATTGTTGTTTCGTTTTTGATGATGCTTGTGGAAAATAGATTAAGTTTAGAGTAAAATCTCAAATTGAACCTTGAAATAGCTGCTGGACGTCAATTTATTCCTTGAAAAAGTTGTGATATCAATTTGGTTCTCCAAAGGTTTGTGACATCAATTTAGTCCTCCACAGATTAAAATTTATTTCAAGTTAATTCAAAAGATCAAAAAAAGTTTGGACTAACCCAAAATAAACTCTAATCTTTTGAGGAATAAATTGATGTCACAAATCTTTTTGAAAACCGAATTGATGTACCACAACTCTTTCAAGGGTCAAATTGATGTCCTACAAGTCTACTAATTCCAGGACCAGTTCGTGGTTTTAGTCACTAAGTTTATTGGTGTGTGACTGTTCTGCTTGAGGGGGTTTTTCTTTTCTGTTGTTACTGGTTAATTTTGACTAGTCCGAGTTTTATGCCGATTGTATGGCAAATGGAAGCTTTTGGTTCCTGTGTTTCCGCTGAACCTTCTTTTCTCCTTTCCTTATCTTTTTGAGGGTGCTTAAAATCTAATTGGTAAGTCACCGAGTAGACTGTTTCCTTGTGAAAAAGAAAAAGAGTTCTCCTTCCTTGCTAGTGTTAGACAACCATATTTACCGTCTTTTTTTTTTTTCCTTCACTCTTTCGCCATATTTAGTGCCTATGTTCTCGAGGTTAAGAATTTGAGCAGAGATACGGGTTCTTAAGCTATTCAAATTTGGTGATATTTTGTGTGAAGTACATTCAGTGACTATGGATGATCCAGGACAATTTCAGTTGTCTTTGAATTGTACTAGTAGCGTCTAGTATTAATCAAGGATCGTATTGCAGTGCTTATCTTTTAAAATTGTAGAAAATTAGAGCAATTGACATCTTAAAATAGGCTTCATGTCTTCTGTCCACTTTGAATTCATTGGGTTCCTTGTTTTGTACATAACAAGAATCCAAATGTTGCATGCAATGAATTTCTTACTGGTTTTTGCTGCTTTTATTTTACAGTATGGATCTCACTCGAAGAAGCGACCTAATAACCTTGTTTTAGGGAGGACATATGATCACCATATCTATGATCTAGTGGAAGTGGGGATTGAAAATTTTAAGCCAATGGAGTCATTTTCTTATGATAAAAAGTTAGCTCCAAAGGAAGGGTCAAAGCCTTTCATTACTTTTATTGGAGAAGGATTTGAGGCTGTGGAAGAACTAAAACATTTGAAGGAAGTCTTACTTGATCTTCTTCGTGGGGAGGTGCATCTTTGCTTCTCATAGTCTTTCATATCCTTTGTTTTCAAGTTGAGTATTAACTAATCATGGATCTGATTCTTGCAGGTTGTGGAGAATTTAAATCTTGCTGGACTGGACCGTGCATATGTAATTACTGCCATGTCTTCAAATAGGGTATTTTTTACACACTGCGCATTACGACTGAAAAAGTCAGGAACCATCGTGCCAAGAATGGAATTGGTAGAAGTTGGCCCTTCCATGGATCTGGTAGTTCGTCGCCATCGTCTTCCAAATGACGGTTTGAGGAAGGAAGCCATGAAAACTACATTGGAGAAGCCAAAGAAAAAGGTTGGCAAAAAAATGCCTAAACCTCCCTAGTTTATAATATAAAATGAAGTTGTATGACTAAATTCTGTGCTTACTCTGTTACCTACAGGAGAAGAATGTTAAAAAGGATGCGTTACAAGGGAAGATTGGAAATGTTTATATTCCAGATCAGAAGGTGAGAGAGAGAGAGAGAGAGACTATTTTCATTTATTGGATCAACTGCTTGTGTTCTCTCTCTATCACTAAAGTCCATGGCTTGTGCATGTTACTTTCCGTTTTCAGTCCACTAAAGGATATCTAACCGGTTATACCAATTTATGATTGTTCAGATTGGAGAAATGTCTTTACCTAACAAAGCAAAAGGAGTGAAGAGGGAGCGCCGTGAAGCCAAGCGGAAAAATGGGAGTGATGAACATGCATCAAAAAGAAAGAAGGGGGATTCTTAATCTATTCTAGACTACACATGTTGTCTTTCTTCAACTTCTGATTATAGAGTAGTGATCCATTGTAGATCAAATTTTATTTAAACTACATGTTGTTCATGTGACATGAATTTTCTGTATTTCCCTTGTTGGGAGACAGAGGGGAAGAAAGAGAGAGAAGGGGGTGTCATCACTTCATTTTCAGTATAATTTTTTCCATCAAGTTTTGCCGCAGAGATAATCTTTATAGGCAAGTTTCTTGAACCCACTTTCTGTGCTTCAATTGTTATCTTCAATAGATGTATTCGGTTCTGGTGAAATGTTTTTGGTTGTGCAAATTTTGATTGGCACGAGTTTCTAATTTCTCTGGGAGGGGCTTAATTTGGATTTTGGCTTCCTTGAAGCTATGAGAACCTAGGCGATGTCTTATATTTGGGACTATATGGTGACAAATTCATAGCCATTGATCAATAGATCTAATGGTCAAAATCAATTAACATTGAAATTTATTTTTATAGTTCAGTGTTTGTTAAAAACAATTTTAAAGTTGATATACTTTTTTGCCCTTCTCTTCACCATTTGTCACTCCGTCACCCCTCCGCCGTCCCCTACCTCGACGAAGAATCGTGCTACACCATCTCCATAAATCCTCTTCCATCATTTTTGGCAGCTATATCAAATCTGGCATACCACAAAACTCTTTGGCCCTCATCTTCCTGGAACTTTTCTTAGAACCCTCACCTAACCCGCGTTCAATCTGAAGGATGAATTTATTGTTTTCGAGTTAACAATTTTATATTAAGTTTTATCAACCCACTTTCCCCTTCTAATGATGTTGGACCGTAGTTGATTTTTTTGAAGTATTCGCTAAAGATAAAAGGGGTAGGAAAATATTTTTTCTTTATAATAATTTTAATATAATTGGGGATTTAGAATTGGATAAGTTTAGTTGCTAAAGAATTGGATAAGTTTATTTTTTTTCCTTAATACATATTCTATATATAATTTTATTATTTCAAATTTTAATTTAATTACTTTTTATTCATTTATTCTATATATATTACTGTAAAAATTTTATTCATAAGTCAATACAAACACCAAAGGTTAAAAAAATTTATATATTTTATTCAAGCATACATGATAAAATGAAATAAAAAAATATGGTTAAATATAATATATAAAAGTTATATCTTATATAGTAATTATTCATCTGAAAGTGATTTTGAGTATTGTCATCCAAACAATTTATTCTATCATAATCACTTTTAATATAAAATTATCAAATATAAATTAAGTTGATACTAATTCAATTCTGATCAACATCAATTCTCTAGGATTAAGTTGGAGCAAACGTCATTTGTAAACGCTAATCTTAACACACACCCTGACTCCAATTCCGTGATTGTACATGCCTTATTTCCTCCAAAATAAAAAGTATAGCACTATAGTCAAATGGAAAATTATAGTAATATGGACAAGTTTCTATTTTTATAATACAGTATAATTTAGCTGCATTAATCAGCTGGAATCGACAGCAATCGTATTGCCTCAATCACCTTTGTAATTGGGCCAAATACGATAGGAGGTATATTGTTAACTTAATCCATGTGTTCCGTATATATTACGCCGTATAAGAATAATTTATCCATTTTATAATCATTTAAAAGATTATTTGAAGTTAAATATTACTTTCATATTCGTTCTTGTCTAGATTCTGGTTGGATTGGAGGGTCTAAGCCCTCAGGTTAGAAGTTATATATGTGTAAAATAAGTAGAAGTGGACATATGACATTCATATTCGAGATATATACCCTTCTTCTGAAACACTCACTACTAGCAACTATTTTAAAAATATAATTCAGGATGACATACAATTTAAAAAGGAGCCAAAGAAATCAAGTAACCAACTTTGGACCGACAATATTATGCATGAGGCTACAAATAAATACAAGGGCAAAGGAAACAGACAATAGAGGAGTGTAACTTTTATCATATAACTAACAATGTTGGTGGTTTACATACTAGATAACGGAAATCATTTGTCCCAGATAAAAAGAAAAATCGCAGAGGCTTTAGAATCATAACTTCACCATTCTTCATGGCGATATTTTTGTCGTGTAGCTAGCAGTAATGTTAATCCTTATCTTACTACGCTAATTAGAGTTAACCATTCACTTCTTAAATTTGTCAAAGTCAGTCGTTAACTTATTTAGTTTATTAGCGAGAATATAACTATGGATCTTTTTGAAAATTTAAATCTAATTTATTAACACATAAGTAATAATTTATTAGATTTAGTTTTGACACACTATCAATATAAAATTCTTTTATACAATCATCAAATTATATATAATTATTTCATGATCTCAGTTGCTACTGTGATTAGTTCTTGGTCTCGAATAAAACAGGTGGTTGGAAGTTCATATTGTGTCATACTAATTAGTTGCAAAAGGTCTTTCATCTATGCTTGCAGTAGTGTTAATGCAGGTAATAACTTTTTCTGCATATTGTGTTAAATACTTGCCGTTATATCATGTTATTTAATGTTTCTTTTTTAACATATTTGGTATCTAATTATGTCCACAGGATTGGATAATCATGGTTTTATTGTTTCTTCTCAACGTGCTTCTAGAATAGCTCATGCTGTTGCATAGGTAAGTTGTGTCAAACCTTCCTTAAGTAATATTTATCATGCTGATAAAACATGACTTCATTTTCATTGGGCATTATCTGCTATGGGGTGTCAAAGCATGCTTGATTTGTAAATTATAATCCGATATTGTATCTATTAGATATAAAACCATACTCTATCATCATTATCACTTTCCTCATATTTATAAGTTCCATTGTTCTTGAGAGCTTAAATATACAACTCATTAGATTCTATGAAGTATTATATTTGTCTACATCACTATTAGATTTAGTATCGATAGGCTATTATGCTGGCCTATTGGATATTGAAATAGACATTCAAATATTGTTGTATAAGACAAGATTACTTAAATTAATTATTCAATTCTTATGTTTCTTTCATAATTTTTTTCGAGATTCAGATGGTTCTAGCTATAAAAAGGAGTAAAAACGGAGTAACTAAACTTATCTAAGTTAGATAAATCATAAACTATTCTTTATCCATCTGTCATATTTAGTATATTTTCTATTTCATTTCTTATTGCATCTATTTAGGAACTGGTAGATTTCTCTGCATCTCTTCTTTCTATGTGTCACAACGTGCTCGGAGGGCGCCGTGACGGGAATGACAACCGATTTTTTAAAATAAAAACAGGAGTCGCCACCAATTTTAATTCTAGTTAAAATTGGAAAAACCTTTTGATTTGCAAACTGGTCTTTTAAAAGATATTTGAGGTTCGAGAGTCTGATTATAATTAGAGAATGGTGGAAACTTAATCCCACTGCACCCCTAATACATCCGTATAAATACGGTTACCCTAGAGCTTATTATGCAAAATAATTATAATTTTGTAATATTTATTTTCCCCAAAACTTATAACAATTGCATATTTACAAAGGAATAAAATTAAAATTAAAACAAGAAATAAAGAATAAATTTTATGAAAAAGGGATTTTGGCTTGATAGTTGTCGGCTATGTCTACGTATCCTCTGGTGCAATGAGGAACTCAAAACCACGTAGTTCTGTAGAAAATGATTATGCGTTGAATTGATTTTATTAAAGAAACTAATTTTCAAGAAAATAAAATCCACTCTTGCACAAGATTTAGGATAGTATGAACTATACAATAAACTTTTACATTCTTATGAAATTTGAGGATGGCAAGCCATACATCAATATCACAAGTTGTTGCGTGGATTTTTTTTTTATTTTTAGAAAAGGTTGATTTTAGTCTTTTGAAAAGGATTTTCATCATTAAAATGGAAGGAAAATATATTATTATTATTATTTTTTACAAGCTCTAATTTTAATGAGAATTGAAGAAAAAAATTACAAATACAATTGCACAGTTAATTTAAGCAGAACGCATAAACATATAAAATAATTAAACTTAAAAGAAATAAGATTAATTCATAAACATAAATGCATAATTAATTTAAGCAAAAATTATGAACATAACGTAATTAAACTAAAAAAAAAATAGTTATACAATTGATTTAAACAAAACATATAAACCAAAAAACAAAATTATGTAGAACACATAAACATATAAGATAATTAGTACCAATCAAAAATGAGAAAAAAAATTAATTCATAAACATAAACACACAATTAACTTAAACAAGATATATAAACATGTAAAATGATTTAACTAAAAAAAGCAAAATTAATTTACAAACATAATACACAATTAATTTAAGTAAAACACATAAGCATAAGATAATTAAATTAAAAACAACAAAAATAAAAAACAAAAACAAAAACAAAATAATAATAAATAATAATAATAAAAATAATTAATTTAAATGAAATACATAAGTAATTAAACTAAAACAAAGTCCTAATTATTTTTATCCTTTTTTATTTAAAAAAAAAACACAACATTTACTAAATACTAGATAAATTAAAATGGTTATCAAATGACATAACTCTCTCTTTTAATAAATAAAATTTTTGAACCTAACTTAAATAAACTTCTTATTTAGACTATAACAAACTCAAAGACTTAAGAACAAATATTAATTAAATAAATAAGACCTAAAACCTATTCTAACAAAATAAAACAATATAAAAAAAAATTGGAAATGTGACTCAACATTGCACACACTCCCTGCTCATTCACACGGACGTACACACACACACACACGCTTTCAGGTCTCTCTCATTTTCACTCTCTCACAAGCACACACGCAGACCACACCCCCTCACTCTTTCACACGGCAACTCTCTCTCACCCAACGCACACACACACACACAAAACAAACCTCTCTCACCTACTCACGCGGACACGATTTCTCCCTCTCCCTCTCTAACACATCTACACACATTCACAAGAGGGAAGAACAAGAGGGAGATGGGGTGGCTAGATGGCCGCGAGCGAAGGGAAAGGAAAAAGGGACGCGCTGTGCGCGATCGGAGAGAGAGGCCATCGTCACGAGGGAAGGAACGGGAGGCCGCCGGCGGGGTTAGTGATGACGGTGGGTGCGTGGTGTTAGATCTGGCGAGGCGCGGATCGTGAAGGATTAGGATGGGGAGGCTGCGCGAAGCCTGGATACGGCGGTGAATGGCAGATCAGGAAGGAAAGGAACATCGTTGCGAAGGAGGAGGAGGACTGCCACGGGTGGTTGGATCACGATCTAGTCCCGAATCGAGGTGGAGCTTCGTGGTGATGGCTCTAGACCAGAGTTCACGGAGAGAGAGTGGTCTGTTCGCTGGCTGGGTTTGGATTTGGTGAAGAGGAGGCCGGCATGGTGGTGGCCGCGAGCAGCGCAGCCGCGATGGTGATGAGGAACGGTTGAGGATGGCTCGGCCAAGAGGAGCCGGGACTAGGAGAAGAGGAGACCGCCGGTAGTAGTGGCGTGGCTGAGTGATTTGCGGCTGTGTTTGGGTGGATCTTGGGGTTTCTTTGGTTGATGAAGTGAGGAAGGGAGGCCACGGTGAGGTGTAGGGCGGTGATGATGGTTTGAAGGGAGGCCGCGGCTGATGATGGGGAGGAGTACCGCCGCGGCCTCCTCCTTATTTTCTCTTTTTCTATTTTTTTGTTAATTTTAAATGATGATGAAACTGTTTTTGCTGGAATTACCTTGTTACTGGGCTGTTGTACTGGGATTGTTGTTGACTCCTTGCTGCTAGATTATATTGCTGGGAAGCTATTTGTGTTTGAAATTTTCTTGCAGGTTGGTTCAAATTTTTTCTTATGATCGTCCCCCCTCCCAATTTTGTCTGATGATGAATCTATATTGCCATTCCGTTGTTGACCAAATCATTGCCCCTTTCATTTTTACAGGCTAGCTGTAAGGGTCCTAACTCATCATCTATAGCCGAAAGAGAAATTGCAACATAACAACCAACATCATCATACCATTCCTGTTATTTGACTTCCCTTTTCTTTTTCTTTTGTTTTGTTTGGTCACGGGTTGAGCAACACACACCCTTTTTCTTTCTTCTTTTCTTTTTTTTTTTTGGTAAATCGCGGACGGAACAAAATAAAAGAAGCAAAGGAAAAAAGACAGAAAGAAAGAAAAAAAATTGGTTATGAAAAAGGGCTGGACAACTAATATGGGCTACAATGGAATGGGCTATAATAAAATGAGCTGGGTAAACTGGAATGGGCTAAAAGAAATTGAAATGGGTGACTCTTTTAAATGAAAAACAAATATATATAATAATAAAAAAGGATTGGACAAAATGTGGTGTTCACACTATAGAATTTAAACTAACAAGGCATGACTTCATAATTTTATTTAAGAGATAAACAAGAGCAATAGAGATTCATGGCTTGATGTCCCATCAACTGGATTTGCTTTTGTTTATATCATTGTTTAAATGGATCCAGGGTTCTTCTACACAAGGGATGGTACTAGAACCTCTCATTATTTGGTTATTGAGCTTGACAGTTTAGAGTGAGCTATGTATGTTATATCATTGTGGGAAATCATTTTTTGTTGAGAATTATTTTTTCTTTCTGATGTGCCTTTTTCATCAACAGTGGTGATTCCAAGTTGAGACGTACCATATGGGAAAAATTTGCCCACCATCTTCATAACCATTTTGAAGAAAAATCATCCCCCAATTCTGTGGTTCTGCTTTAATTTGAAAAAATGGAAGATTAATAATGGTCCACTCCTTTTTTTTTGTTGCTGCTAAAATTTGTTTGGTCTGCTGAAATTAATAATTACTAACTTAAATTAATCAATATTGATGTTGTATGCAGGAGCCATGGAAATTTCTAATACAAATTATATTTCAAAGCTTTAAATCAATGATGACATTCGTGAAATTAAAGAGTTCTATTCCAAGTAATAAGATACATTCGTTATTACATATTACCTTCATATTTGAACAGATCCATTAAGCCAATAAATTTATCTGTTGTTAATAGATAGGACTCAAAGATGTGATTGTTCATCATCTCAATGATCAACATCATTAGCTCGCAAACCATCATACTCAATCAAAGGGGATTTTCTCTCTTTGTCCATCTACAAGTGTTTTGCTGAAATAGAAGAAGTCATATAATTAATGCATTAAACATATATTTTATCATAGAATACCAACAATGAATTATTAAATCTAATATATGTAATTTATTAACTAATAAATATATTGTACATTACTATTCCTGTGCATTGCAACTGTTATAATCTAGTACAATCTAATAGAAGTGAAAGATACCAAGTAACCAACTTTGGACTGACAATATTAGGCATGGGATGACAAATAAATATAGAGGTAAAGGAAACAAATAGTAGAGGAAAGTAACTTTTATCATCAAACTAATAATATTCATAGTTTGCATACCAGATAACAAAAACCGTTTGACCCAAATAAAAAGGAAAATCACAAAGGCTTTAGAATCATAACTCTATCATTCTTCGTAATGATATATTTTGTCATGTAGGTAACAATGTTGATCGTTATCTTACCACACTAATCAGAGTTAATCGTTTGCTCATTAAATTTGTCAAAGGCAATCTTTAGCTTATTTAGTTTATTAATGATAATATAGCTAAGATCTTATTAAAAATCTACTCTTAATATATTAACACACATGTAATAATTTATTAGATTTAGTTTTGGCACACTACCAACATAAAATTCTTTTATATAATCATCAAATTACATATAACTATTTCATTAAATTTGTTCAACAACTGTCATAACTATAAAAAAAAAAATCCTATAAAAGACAAAATTTGATAGATTGATCTTACAAAGCACTTTACATTCACTCCAGAGTTTTGACACCTGCACATTTAGGAGTAAAATTCGAGACCTCGTTAAGCTAGAGCAACCATGCGAGCTAATCTACATACTTGTCTTAGACTAATACATTGAAATTAATCTCATTTTACTAATTCTAATAATATTTTTTAATAATAATTCCATTATCAATTTATTTTTTTGGTATTTCTAAAATTACAGTAGCCATAATAAAATTTAAATATAAAACCCTATGTATAATATAAAAAAAATAGTTATTTATAATCATAATGCATCAAATATCATGCTAACTAACATATTATTTTTATTCAATAATAAATAAAATTTAAATCAATATAATATTTCATATATTGTATGTGTAAATATTATAACTCGGTCGCAAACTAAAACTACATCTCCATCCATCCATAATGCCCTTCATTCTTTATCGCTCTGGTCAAGTCGTCAGTCACGGTCACGGCGCTTGTGAGGTTTGTTTATATATAGAGCCAGGAGAACACATAACTCGTTTCTTTCTTTCTTTTCCCATTACTTTGTGTTGTTTGGCGTAGTAAGAAGAAGCCGTTACTTCTTGTTTGCCTTGCGCACTTCTACCCCTCACTCTCTTTCTCCTCTTCTTCTCCTCAACACACAAACGAGACCAATTCACTTCACACACACACACATACCCCATCGAAACCGCATAGCTCACAGCACAGCACAGCACAGGTTCGCTCCTTCCTTCCAAATTTCTCAATCCCTCTCTCTATGGCGCTCACATCTTATCCAACTGCGTGTAGTTTTTTTTTTCTTTTGTTGGTGGTTCTCACAATACCTATTACTACTTCGTTGCTAGGGTAAAACTGGTTGGCGCGAGCTTCGAAATCAGGAATCGGTGCCTTTGAAGGTTTGATTGGTTGGATTAGGTTCCGAAAATTTCTTATTATCCTCCGTTTTGTTGATGTTTCTTGTACCTGAACTTGGATTTATTGGATTTTTTTTTTCGGTTTTTGGGATAGAAGCGTGAGATTTGATTTTTTGGTGATGCTAATTTGAGGAGTGCGAATTGGAAAAACCTAGGGCTTGCACATTTGGAGGTGGTTTGAATCGTTGGATTTGGTTCGTCATTTTTTTTCAATTATTCTCCGTTTTGTTGCTGTTGTTTGTGGCTGAATTAGGTTTTTTTTTCTTTTCTTTTTGGGTTGTGATTCGAAAGAAGAGTTAGATTTGATTTTTGTGATGGTGATGGAGTGGAAGAAGGTGATGCTGGTGATTTGAGGAGTGAAATTGGGAAAAACCTAGAGCTACCAATTAGGGGACGAGAATGGATGGAGGAGGGGATTTTAGGGCTGGGGTAAAGAAGAAGAGATCCAAGCCGGTGGAAATCGGTTTGGATTCGGACGATGATGAGCCGATTGGCTCTATTTTTAAGCTGAGAAGGCCGCGAGGGTCCAAGAAGAAGGTTGGTTTGGCGGCTTCTGAGGTATCTGGTGGCGATGGGGGAAAGAATGCGGATGCTCTTGTGAGAAATTCAGGTGGTGCAGAAGAGGATTTGGTTGGCAGTATGGATGATACCTTGGCTAGTTTCAGGAAGAGGTTGAAGGGATCTGGAGCCACCAGAGCGACAAGTTCTTCATTGAATGCTGGGATGGAGTCTTCTGACAGGTCTCTTGATGTTTCTGTTGAGGGAATTGAGGGTCATGCCGTATCTGATGATGATGTGGTTGCTCGGGGACCTGGGAGCGCCTCCAAGGATGAGAAAGGGGTGGGTTTGTTGGTTGGTGATGGCATGCAGCACTCTTGTGATGAACGTATGGAAGACTCGTTGTCAGAGATTTTCCGAAAGGCACAATCTAACTCTGGTAGGAAATCTCGAGCCTCTTCAGGTTCTAAGAAGAAAAAAGAGAGTCGGAATGGGGATAATGGGTTGAGGTCTGCCTCCGAAAATGTTCAAGAAACTGTAGTGTCTGTGGGTGAAAGTAGACCTACATCTGCGTCAAAATTGGTTAAGTGGAATCTGAAGTCTGCTGATGCTTTGTCTCAAGCATCTCATCCGCATCCTTTTTGTTCAGTATCTGTAGTGGATAATAAAAAGGATGGTGATGACTGTTTTCAGGAGGAAACCCCTGAAGATATGTGTGATTCTAACATATCAGATGGACTGGTAGTTGATCACTCTCTCTCGATTGATGTCTGCAATGAAGAAAGGCAGCAATTATCATTTGTTCAATCCAAAGATATTTCGACTGCTTCTGACCAAAAGGTTTCGTTGCAAGAAAGAATTCTCAATGATGGTTTAAAGCAGTGTTCTTCTGTGATACATGATGTTGAAATGATTGATAATGCCTCTCTCTTAAAAGTGGAAGGGGTTTGTGGGTTTGCTGATGGTGAGTTGAAGAATAAATTGACTGATGGACTAGCAGCAGTGTGTAATTATGCTTCAGAGGATGGTCTTTCTATGTCTATGGAGAAAGAAAATTTCTTACCTCCTTGTGACACTGAGCTCTTGATTAGATCAACTGAAAATGTATTGAATGAGAATGATTATAGGGTTCCTGCAAAGATTTTATCTGGATGCCATGTGGAGGTAGATGGAGGTGTGAAATCTGAAACCGATGATGTTTTAGATACAAAGGCTGAAGTCAAAGATTTTGTTCTAGGTATTTCACTTGAAAAGAATGATGCAATTCCCTGTGGTAACTTATCTCCTAAGATGTCTATGGAAGCCGATGAATCTGAATTGGCTTTACAGTCAAATCACCAAGAGAAATCTTTACAAATGTGTAATATTCCAAGAGACTCTACTGCTTCAGTTCTGAAATGCAGCTCGGTGTTAGATCGAACTCAATCTGATGGATCCTCTCTTCCATCTGCGCCAGATGAAAGTGAGAATAATGCAGAATATAATGACTGTGTGTATGAGTTTGCCAACAAAGATGGCAAGATACCAGCTGTTCCCCGTATACTGCGAAAGCCCAAAATGCGTAAGCATGGTGATATGACTTATGAGGGTGATGCTGATTGGGAGAATTTAACAAATGATCAACCTCTTAATGAAAGCCATGTTGTTGAAGACTCTGAAGGTGTTGCAGTAGTTGCAGTATCAGCTGGACTGAAAGCCCATGCAGCTGGTCCAATGGAGAAAATAAAATTTAAGGAGATCTTGAAGCGTAAAGGTGGTCTCAAAGAATATTTGGCTTGCAGGTACATAAGCTTTCAAAAGATCTTTGCTTTTGTTTGCAATTGATTTTTCCAAGTGTTCATAAAGGTTGCAAAACTCCCCCCCCCCCCCAAAAAAAAAAACCAAAACCTAATCCCCTTCCTTTGTTCTTATGCTTATTGAGTACTTCTGATCTTTCATGATTGATGACTGAATGTGTTATTTGCTTATTGAGTACTTCTGATCCTTTGGTGATTGAATCCTTTTGTGAGTACTTCTGACTGTATGTTTTTGATTACTTGTTTTGGCTAGATGCACACACCTTGTTAGTGGTCATTTGAAAAGAAAAATAAAGGGAAAAATTAGCACATTCATTTGGTGTAATGCCAGTATTTTTAGGTCAAATTTTCGTTCCTCTTTGGCCATTGTCTTTTTCTCAATTTGGTATCTGTTAGTGTTGCATTGTTATGGGCAAATGGCCAATGGCTTTCCTTCCGTATTTGCTCAGAACTGCAAAAGTTTAATGCACCTACTTTCCATCATCAACTTGGACTCATTTTGTATCTTTCATTTTCCTTTTCTTGATTTGAAATTGAGATTAGTATATAATATGTATTATATGGGTACAAGTTCATATGTAGTGTTTTATTGCTCATGGTATCTCTTCTCCTCTCCCTCTCTACCCTCTTGATTATTTGTTTGCATAAAAAATTTAAGTCGAGACTTCTGGATCACTATCTTATTTCTTCTACATTTTAGAGATGTTTTGCAGGCAGGACAATTTACACTTCTATTTTGATACATGAGTTGTTATCCTTAATGATTGGTCATTGTTTTATTCAGAAGTTGACATAATTTTGTTAACATATTTTATCGAGTATGATCATCTATCTGATTTTACTAGATTAGCTGCTGTCTTCTGATTTCTTCTTTTAGTGATGAGATTTAGTTTTTATTGCTTCTATGCTTCTGGGTCTCTATGGAAGAATGTGTAAAACTATCTTAGAAACCTTAATGAGAGAATAGTGTGGTAACTTCTTTGATGATGCATTACACTTTACTTAAACTGGGATGTACTAGATTTTGGGTTTCTTTTTTTCTTTTTTCCCCCTAAAAAAGAAAAAACTTGAGCCAATACTTGATGTCTTGGTCACACTTCTTTTAAATTGCAAAGCCTGTCATAATAATTATGCTCTTTTGAATTCAATGTATTGCAGAAATCAGATCTTAAGTCTTTGGAGTAGAGATCTCACGCGTGTTTTGCCTCTTGCTGAATGTGGAGTTGATGATTCTCACTCCGAGGATGAAAGTCCTCGATCTTCTCTTGTTAGGGAGGTCTATGCATTTCTTGATCAATGTGTAAGTGTTTTAAGCTTGTTCAGCTATCAATTTTTATTACCTTTGCTCTTTACTATAAGAATGTGTGGGTGTATATTTATTGCGTTTATCAATTTAAAATGTTTTTTCTTTGGGGAAATAACCCATATTTAGTGCACATTTGGTTTTAATTGTTTTTGGGAGAAAAATAATTTTATTTTAAAATCTTTGTAAGATTTTTATAAATTGTTTAAACACATAATCATCCAATTCAAATGCACAGTTAGTATTTATTTGCTTGTAAAATTGAACTTCAAAATGATTTCATCATTTTGGCAGGGTTACATAAATGTTGGAATTGCTTCTCAGAAGGAGAGTGTTGGGAGTGGTGCTATTCATAGTTATAAACTTGTAAAAGAAAAAGGTTTTGAGGAAAGTTCAGCTGCTTCAATGGCTGACTCAGAAGAGGGAGTTTCATTTATTGTTGGTCAGACTAAAATTCCAGATACGTCCATGGAGATTAACCATGGTCTTAGGATGGATTATGCAGACATAGCAGCTGAAACTACAGAAGGCAGGACACCTGTTGATGCAACAACAGCAGATGTATCAAACATGACACAACATAAAGAAAGAAAAAATCATGATTCCCAAGATGATGGTGGGATTCAGGATGGATTTAATGGAAACAGAGATGTTGATATTAACAGTTCTTTTCCTTCTTCCAAATTTCCGGATTGCAGGTTGACCTCTATTGTAGCTACAGAGCAGAGCAATGAATCTACCTGTGTTAAATCTGCCTTGGGTGATCGGATAGGTGATCCTTTGCCATCCGATTTAGTGGCTAGAAAGAGAGTCATTGTCATTGGAGCTGGTCCTTCTGGGCTAACTGCAGCTCGCCACTTGCAACGTCAGGGGTTTCATGTGACTGTACTTGAGGCTAGGAGTAGGATAGGAGGTCGGGTTTTTACTGATCGCTCATCTCTCTCTGTCCCTGTGGATCTTGGTGCTAGCATTATCACTGGTGTTGAGGCTGATGTGGCGACTGAGAGAAGACCAGATCCTTCCTCATTGGTTTGTGCTCAGTTGGGTCTGGAGTTGACAGTATTAAACAGTGACTGTCCTCTTTATGACATAGTGACAGGTCAAAAGGTTCCTGCAGATATGGATGAAGAACTGGAAACTGAATACAATAGTCTTCTTGATGGCATGGAATTGCTTGTTGCTAAGAAAGGTGAACAAGCAATGAGAATGTCTCTTGAAGATGGTTTAGAATACGCCCTTAAGATTCGCCGCATGGCACACTCTAGTAGTAGTGAAGAAATTGAGCAAACTAATTCTGCAGACAGTCCTTTTGATTCTAAAAGGGTCAGTACAGTGGAACAAAAAATTGATGAGGATATTCTGAGTCCTTTGGAGAGGAGGGTTATGGATTGGCACTTTGCTCATTTGGAGTATGGATGTGCAGCTTCACTTACAGAAGTTTCTCTTCCCTACTGGAATCAAGATGATGTGTATGGAGGATTTGGAGGAGCTCATTGTATGATTAAAGGGGGTTACAGCAATGTTGTTGAATCTCTAGGAGAAGGGCTTGCCATTCACTTGAACCATGTTGTAACAAATGTGTCATATGGTATCAAGGAACCTGGTTGCAATAATAAAGTCAAAGTGTCTACATCAGATGGCAGTGAGTTCTTTGGAGATGCTGTTCTCATCACTGTTCCACTAGGCTGTTTGAAGGCTGGAGCTATACAATTCTCCCCCCCTTTGCCCCACTGGAAATATTCTGCTGTTCAGCGTCTTGGTTTTGGAGTTCTTAATAAAGTCGTTTTAGAATTCCCTAGTGTTTTTTGGGATGATGCTGTGGACTACTTTGGAGCAACAGCCGAGGAGAGAAGCAAAAGAGGTCAATGCTTTATGTTCTGGAATGTCAAGAAAACGGTTGGGGCTCCCGTCCTTATAGCATTAGTTGTTGGTAAGGCAGCCATAGATGGTCAGAGTTTGAGCTCTTCTGATCATGTCGAGCATGCATTGAAGGTTCTTCGTAAACTTTTTGGGGAGGCTTCAGTACCTAATCCTGTTGCATATGTTGTAACTGATTGGGGCAGGGATCCTTTTAGCTATGGTGCATACTCTTATGTTGCTATTGGAGCATCAGGAGAAGACTATGATATATTAGGGAGGCCAGTTGATAACTGCTTGTTTTTTGCTGGTGAAGCCACATGCAAAGAACACCCTGATACTGTCGGTGGTGCAATGATGAGTGGACTGCGGGAGGCTGTTCGCATAATTGACATATTGAGCTCTGGCAATGATTATACTGCAGAGGTGGAGGCAATGGAAGCAGCACAGAGGCAGTTAGATACTGAAAGGGATGAAGTTAGGGATATAACAAAGAAACTTAATGCAGTAGATCTTTCTAATTTATTGTACAAGAATTCTTTAGATGGCACTCAAGCTATAACCCGGGAAGCTTTGCTAAGAGAGATGTTTTTTACTGCAAAAACCAGTGCCGGGCGCTTGTATGTGGCCAAACAATTGCTTGGTCTTCCTCTTGGAAAGTTGAAGACCTTTGCTGGGAGTAAAGAGGGGCTAATCATTCTCAACTCATGGATACTGGTATGATTGCTCCACCTGATGCATTATTTTCAAATTATTTTGTATCTTTTCTGATAGATAGTACATGCAACCATTACTTGTTAAAAACAAAGTATCCTTATCTTAAGGTTACAGAATTTTAGATTATGTGCTTCTTCTGATAGATTGTTCATATCTCAATACAGGACTCAATGGGGAAGGATGGTACCCAACTCTTGCGTCACTGCGTGCGTCTTCTTGTGCGTGTTTCAACTGATCTGCTTGCTGTACGCCTGTCAGGTACTTTTGCCCCCTTTATGAGTTTATATTTGTCTATGCAAGGGCTTTTATTACTGTATCTCATCCATATGTTGTACGTAATATTTTGAGGGAGAAATAGTTGCTTAGCTGGATGAGACCTGGTTCGGGTGAGATTAGAACAATTTCCTGTACCATTACATTACAGATAAATGTCAAACATAGTTTGTGTCTTATGATTATCACTCGTGACTCATGATCAGCTTACTGAAATATGAATTGTAGAATGGAAGATATTTTGGTGCTCCAGGAGATTATTCTGTCCAGATTGGGGTCATGTGGAAACATGGTGTCTTCAGTTTCCCTTGTATTTTTTGTATAACTTTTGTATTGTTGGGGTGCAGGAATAGGGAAAACTGTGAAGGAAAAAGTTTGTGTACATACTAGCCGTGATATTCGTGCTATAGCAAGCCAGTTGGTCAATGTATGGCTTGAAGTTTTTCGCAAGGAAAAAGCTTCTAATGGGGGATTAAAGTTGTCAAGACAAGCAGCTGCTGTAGATTTATCAAAGAGAAAAATTTTGAAAGATTCAGCCTCAGGAAAGCCACCTTTGAGTACACATCATGGCATGTTCGAGAATAAAGGAGGCTCACTGAATCCTTCATCTCCTGGAAGCAGTTCACCTTCCATTGCACATGTGAGGAAATTGCACAGCAAACAAGGAAGACAACAAGCAGCAACGGACTCAAGGCATGATGTCAGTTCGTCCAGGTCTCAAGGTTCAGTAGACAAAGCTGTCACTGAGAAGGAGGATAACTGCTATGTTTTGTCTGAAGAAGAACGGACTGCTATAGCTGCTGCAGAAGAAGCCCGTGCTAAAGCACATGCTGCTGCTCAGGTTTGTTCATCCTGGGACTTTAGTTTTAATGTCATGTATCTGTTGGCTTGGTGCTTCTAAGGATAAGTTGATAGTCACAAACGTTGCTTGGCCACTCTGCTTGTTGGAAATGTGGCTATCCCTTATATCCATTTTGCACTAGGTTTCCTAGGAAGGGATATTAGGTGCATGGTGATTATAATATGAATGTGCTTGAAACAAGCTGATAAGAACACTGGGAGAACAACAACACAAAAACTAGCCATTGTGATTGGAGAGCCCAAGGCCTTATAAACCCTACACAAGAATCACACCTATAGATTTAGACTCTAATGATTTTTCTGTAGACACGATTTACGTTTTGACACTATGGCATTGTTTGATTCATGTAAAGGCAAAGCACAGATGTTTTTGGCAGATCTATGCCCTCTTTTCATATTTTGATGCCATGTTCCTTTAAAGATTTGGTGAGTATTGTGCTCTGCAGGCATATGCTTCTGCAGAAGCCAGGTGCAGTGCTCTGTTGCAGCTTCCAAAGATACCTTCGTTCCACAAATTTGCTAGAAGGGAGCACTGTTCACAAAATGATGAGTGTGATAGTAGTAAAAAGTGGTCTGGTGGCTTTTTGGGAAGGCAAGACTGTATTTCCGAGATTGATTCTAGGAACTGCAGAGTTAGGGAATGGTCTGTTGATTTCTCTGCTGCTTGTGTTAACTTCGATAATTCCAGAATGTCAGTTGACAACCTTTCGCAGAGGAGTCATTCAAATGAGATTGCCAGCCATTTGAATTTCAGAGAGCACTCAGGAGAAAGTGTTGCTGCAGACAGCAGTATATATACTAAAGCTTGGATTGACACATCTGGTGGTGTGGGAATAAAAGATTCTCATGCTATAGAGAGATGGCAATCTCAAGCAGCTGCAGCTGATTCTTGTTTTTCCAATCCAACCATACGTATGAAGGATGAGGAGGATTCAAATGCTCGTTCAAGGTTACCCAGCAGGAAGCATGATGTTATGGCAAATGAGAGCTCTATGTCACAGGTTACTGTAAATAAGGAGGCCTTAAAAAGTCATTCCCGAGGAGCAGATCGTATTAAACAGGCTGTTGTGGATTATGTTGCCTCACTACTTATGCCTCTTTACAAGGCAAGGAAACTAGACAAGGATGGATACAAGGCTATAATGAAGAAAAGTGCTACAAAGGTAATTTTTATCCTTTACTTCCTTGCTTCTGCCTCCTTCTATTTGCTAAATTAAGTATGTGTTATTGTTATTTGGTAGGTTGAAGGTAATAAGGAATAACAGATCCAGAATGTCAATCTTAATAGACTGTCTTCTTTTATTCTTACCATTTGGGTTTAAGTTTCAGGTCATGGAGCAAGCCACGGATGCAGAAAAATCCATGACTGTTCATGAGTTTCTTGATTTCAAGCGGAAGAACAAGGTAATTTTCTGTTATTTTTAGTTGCTTGAAAGCCAGTTTCTAGAGAAAAAGGGTGGTGAGGGGTTTGGTTGCAAAAGGTTAATCACCGTTGGAATATTTTTGTTTTCATGATTGTTGGGCTATTTGGCAAATGGAGCTTCAGATGTGCTTCTGACATTCTCTTGATAGTTTTTCTTTTTCACTGACTTTGATTTGATGCCTAAAACGTGCAGATCCGCTCCTTTGTGGATGTATTGATTGAGAGACACATGGCAACGAAATCAGATGTGAAATCTTAAATGTTCTTTGGATGGAATCGCTGGGGCTTACTTCTGTGTAACAATTGCCAGAGTATGGCTCTTCTTCCTACTTTAATTCTCAGACTTTTGTCTGCCACGAACATGTTATCAGCTGAGCACCTCAATCTGCCATTGTAATGGACCGTGCCATTGAGAAACAGATTGCACCGGCAGGTTTGAAGATGACAACAGATTGCATTCATCCAAGGTTTAATATTTCATCTTTCATCGAGGTTTATGCCTCCGAGGATTGAAAACTTGGACCCCATTTTTGTTGAAGGGGTTCCTAATGGAGCATACATGAATTGACCTTATCAATTTCTTCTATTTGTACAGCTTAGGATTGTTTTAGTGATGACAATTGACAAGCATACATATCCATTTCCTTCGTCGTATTGGAAACATTTTTCTTATTTAACATCAATTAATTAACTCCTATTTCTTTCTCCAATGCGGGGGAAGACCTATGCCATCTTTTGTGAGATGTTTGGTTTAATCCAGCATTTGCTCCCTCTCTTGTGCGTTTGTGTTTGTGTGCTTGTCTGAGTACTCTGTTTATTTACAGTTGAGTCAGCTTCCAAGTGTATACCTAGAGAAAAATAGATACGTTTCAGTCCAGGGGATTGAACCATGAGATGCCCACAACTTTTGAAATCTTGTGTCTAGCTCGAAGGCAACTGTTCAACCTTAGCCGCTTTCTTGTGCTAATTATTGCTTACGCCTGTTTCTACTGGTTGCTAGGCTGAGAGATTTTGTCAATCACGTAAGGGAGGTAATAGGTATTCTGTCTTTTCCCTGTGATTTTATGGTCATTGCAACTCTTACCTTCATGGCCAATTCACAGGTGCCTTCTATTTTCTTAATTTTATGTCTCTATTCCTATAAATCCCCCTCTTGGTTTTGAAGATGATGGCAGATGGCCCTTTTATGATTCTATTGCTTGTTTCTGCTGCAGGTAATTCCTTCATTTCTATTGATTCTAGTTTCAAACGAAAATATACCGCTGCCAGGTTTGAGTATGTTGTCAAAGTAAGGAATTATCTTGCTCCCAGTCATTGAAGACTACAAATTTGTTTTCATATTGATTGCACAGAATTTCTTTATGATATTTACCGAATTATGCTTTTTGGATTTCCTGAGATTTTCCCCAATTTTTAGTGAAGCTACTTATAGCGTATTGGATTTCTGTATGTAACTTTAAACCATAGTTTGAGCAAAAGCAAAAAACAACTGGAGAGATGCTTTAGCCCAAACTATGGTCTGGGAGTTTTCAAGCCAGAAACCAAACATTATTATTAGATTGCGTGCATATCCCTATAGAAAATTACCCCTCTTTATTTTTGGATGCATTTGTCGTATGCTTCAGACAATTTGAAACTGCTATTTGACGTGAGTAGAAGATTGTATGATACATATTCATTCAGTTGTTTTATGATTTCATCTTTTTCTAACGACTTTGGGCGTAAATGATATGATCAGTGTCTTTCAGAAGTCTCGTAGGCCAAGTGTCAGTATTTGAGCTTTGATTACTGTATTTTTGCGTATTTTCTAATTAAGCCATATATAGTGGTTTTAACCTGAGGCCTGTTTCTATTTTGATTCATAAATGATTGAGTGACATCATTGAGTTTTCATTTTGGGTAGTATAGACAATTGTCATGCAATGACGGTCTAATCATTTTTATACCGACAAACAATAAAAACTTGGCATGTGGTTCATTATCAAATTATATCTAATTCAAATTTTGAAAAATTGCACAAAAATGGATGAGTTGTCACCTTTTTATTGTTAGACATTCTACACTGTCAAGTTTTGTTTATATAATTATTTATACAATCAGTCTGTTTGATTATATGATAAATTATTTCAATGATGTGCAAATATATGATTATATGATAAATTAGTAAATTAAATTGTAAGCAATTTTCATTTTAAGATATAAATTTGCAGGAAAATATTCAGAATATTTTTCGTATAAAAAGTTCGTTGGAAGACGATTGGGGGGCAGCCATCTCCCTTTTTATAGTTGTACTATCGACCAAATAAAAGAAAAAATACTTCATTTATTGAAAATATATATATAAAAGAAAAAAGAAATCTTGAGTTGCCGGTGCAAAAAATAAAAAAAAAATGGAGAAAGAGAAAGTGCAATTAATGATTTTTTTCTATTTATTTTATCGTAATTTACAAAATAAGTAGATATATAATTATGGATGGCTGAAAATTTAGAATCTATGAAAAACGATGAAATACTAATAGCTTTAAATAAGTAACCTAAAAGTAGATCATCACATTAAAAATTGATTGTAAACTTCCGGGAGCATTACTTGTCGGTTTCAATTTTAATATGGCTTTTCAAAGTTGAGAATGTTTGTAAATGGATGAGGTATAGATAATTATTTTTAAATTAATAATTGTTGTTGTATGCTGGTTAACTACATGATTAGCAGGTAATTAACTATTTGCCTTCTATTTTGGAGAAACTAAATCCTTCCATGAAGAAAGGACTTTTGTCCCAAATAAGTGAATAATTATTAAGACAAAAAATATTTTATTTGTACTTTTTAACTCAGTTTTAGTAAATAATCACCCATTAAGACTATTTAGAAGATATATAATTTTGAGTTTAATTTTGAGAGACTAATATTATAAAAATTTTATATTATTATTCGATAAAATTATAGATTTTTTTAATATTCTTATAAAATTTAAGGGCATTTATGGTTATTTGTGGTTAAAATTATGCCATATGTTTTATTAATTTAATTTATTAAAATATAGAAAAAAATTTTGTTACAACAATTGAAAATAAGTATACAAGTACCTGTAGAGTATTGAAGTAAAATTCCAAACCATAATTACCTAATTTTTTAAATAGTGACGATGAGATTTAATAAACTTATTGACGTTACATTATATTATTGGATCATAGTTGACAGAAATCAAACTATATAATTTTTCCTCAAATTAAATAAAGGAAAGTAAATAGAATTGGAGGCTACGCTTCTGCTTGTACGGCCTACCAGCATGGATGCGCGTCATTGCCCGCGTAAGCACTTCCATCATCTTCCTGCAATAATTCAAAACTATGAACTTTTCTTCCAATTTCCAACTTCCAACTTAGCGGGCCTTCCTTCTAACACGACTCTGTTCAAAGAATATGCCATTGCTGCTTCTATGCTTAACACCATCCAATCTAATTTAATCTGAAACCACAAAACACGACGTAATTGTCGACTTGGCTTTGTTTGGTCGGAGATACACAACACACACAGTCAAAGAGACACACTTAAAAATTTATGAACACAATTCGGTCCCGTTGGTTGTCTAGAAATATGGCCGAGGAATTTGGCAAATCCACAGCAACAACAACAGCTACTTCCGAAACGCGGAGTTTCTGGCCTTCTATACTACGTTGGATTCCCACCTCCACCTACCACACAATCAACGCCGAGAAGCGTCTTCTTTCTCTCGTCAAGTACCCTTTTCTAAACCCTAATCAAATTTTCCATTCCTTCAACTTACTAGTTTTTAGATAAAATTTGGGTTTTGTTCACTGTATTTGCAGCTTCGAATTCATGTTACAAGCAACAAAGACTGCATTTCTTCCCATGGTTTTTTGTTTCATGCATGTGCTTGATCTGAAATTGTTAATCACTATTGATGAAGCCTTTCTTTAAGCTTTTTTTTTTGTTATTTTTTATCATATCATGAAATAATTTCTCCCAAAAGCTTAAGCTGGTGGATAGAGGAATGGGGTTCGATCTTCAGATCACTTGGTCATGGAGCTTATATCGCTCTCCAAATGCTTAAGTTTGAAGGGTAGTTATACGTGAAAAGTTTTATGTTCTTACAGATTAATTTTTTTTTATTCTTTATTTTTATAGTGATTTCTATGCACTAGCTTGTAATATCTAATAGGAATTCACTTCATGTTTGGCCTTTTTTATTGGGCAGGACTCCGTATGTTCAAGAACAGGTTAATATAGGCACTGGTCCACCAGATTCCAGAGTTAGATGGTTTCGTTCAGCAAGCAATGAGCCACGGTTTATTAACACTGTTACTTTTGATAGTAAAGATGATGCTCCTACCCTTGTGATGGTTCATGGATATGGAGCTTCGCAGGGTTTCTTCTTTCGCAATTTCGATGCTCTTGCTAGTCGTTTCAGGGTCATTGCTATTGATCAACTAGGGTGAGATTTGGTTCTCTAGAGTTTTGATCCTACGAATGTTTTGTGCTTTGTGCCTTACTTATTAAATTTGAGGGAAGTGGCTTGGTGCCAATTTGTGGCTTGTGTACTTGTTCTCACTGGTTGCCTTGAAACTTTTGTTTTTTTGTGTCAGTTGGGGTGGATCTAGCAGGCCTGACTTTAATTGCAGAAGCACTGACGGTAAATGCTAAAGTTGATTTGGAATGGAAAAGTTTCATTTTGTTGCTTATGTTGCAAGTTGGTGTAGCAAAAATCAAAATCCTAAATTTCTTACTGATATTGCAGAAAGTGAGGCTTGGTTCATTGATTCTTTTGAGGAATGGAGAAAAGCCAAAAACCTGAGCAATTTTATACTACTTGGGCATTCTTTTGGTGGTTATGTTGCTTCCAAATATGCCCTTGAGGTGAATGTCTTTCTACATTGCATTAAAAAGACTCATTTTTGGCTTTCTTCTTCTTCTTCTAATTATTCTTTAGTATTCTTATCATTTATGTATACTTATAGCACCCTGAGCACGTAAAACACTTGATTTTGGTGGGACCTGCCGGGGTTTCGCCAGAAACAGAGAGGATTACGAAGTTCTTATCGACATGGAAAGGATCAATTCTGAACCAGATATGGGAATCTAATTTTACACCTCAGAAAATTATCAGGTAAACTAAAGGCCTGTTTGGTTTGCTGAAAACAATTTTCAGTTTTCAATTTTTTAAATTTGTGAAGGAAAAACTGAAAAAACTGAAAACTGAGGGTTTGTTTGGTTTGCTGAAAACTGAAAACTGAAAAAAGTAAACCAAACAGGCCCTGATATTTTCACTTTTCAGTTTTTTCTTCACAAATCTGGAAAACTGAAAACTAGAAACTGAAAACTGGAAAAAGTAAACCAAACAGGCCCTTAATGTGTCCATATTTCTTCATCCTCTCTGTGTGTGTGATTTAGCTCTTTTTTGTTAAGAAAAAATTTGGCAGTTTAGATCGTGTTGAGATGTTCTAAATTTTCTAAAAAGTATGGCTTTGACAAAGTTGGCATTAAAAAGATAAAGAATTTTACATTATTAATTAAGTTCGTGTGCCTGATTTGGCATGGTATATCACATGCTTATGCATAATGTCCAAAACTCTGAAAAATTGGGTTCCAAAAGTTAATATGATTCCTGTATCTGATTATTGGGTTATAATATTGTGCTGGTGGCTAGATGCATACACACTTAAATCTTCAAATCAGTTTTTGGTTTTGGATGTGAAATGTTTGAATAAGTTGTTATTGAATTGAAAGTTTGTATCTGATGATGGTTAAGCAGTACATTTATTCATATTTTCAATTTAGTATTTCTGATTCACGTTAATATTTCTTCACATTTCTTTGGGGTTGCAAACTGTTGCAAGGGTAATATTCAAATCAAATATGTTCGGTGCTGGATTCTAGTGAAGAGGGGTTTGGGGTTCTAACTCCAGGGGTTACTTGAACGAAGCTAAGCGTGCATTTTTTTTTTCTTTTTCCTTTGCTACACCTAGCATTCTTTTATTTATTATTATTTGTTTTCAATGAAACAATATGGGTTGATGCCATTGCTCTTGTTCTCTCACCACGTGAATTAGTAGTATTGCATAATAGTAGTGGTTTTTTTTTTTTTTGGAAAAATAGTAAATACTTTTTTCAGATTAAGTTGTCTCTGATTAATATTTTACATCATATGTTTGTGGGCTTTGTGGCAGAGGTTTAGGTCCTTGGGGTCCTGATATAGTGCGCAGGTATACAAGTGCTAGGTTTGTTACCCGTACAACTGGGGAAATGCTGACTGAAACTGAATCTAGTTTGTTGACAGGTATGGTGAGGTAGCCTGTTGATATGTTGTTTAGATTTAAGATCATGTTCTAATTATTGTTTTTTCGCTGGTGAAGATTATGTTTACCATACTCTAGCAGCCAAAGCTAGTGGTGAGCTGTGCTTAAAACATATATTTTCGTTTGGAGCATTTGCCAGGATGCCCCTTCTTCTAAGGTTTGGTGATCATCCTCTTCCTATTGATTATTGATTCAACAAGTCACTTCTGCTTTATTACTTAAGAAATGCAAATTGTCCTAGTAAAAAACTGTTTCGGATTCCAGATAACAGTTATTTGTAGAGTACAGTGATCTTGTATCATATGTATATTTTTTGTTTATTATAATACAAAATCCGTCCGTATGCTCAGCTTCTTGAGAAATGCTATTTTGGTTAAAAAAAAATGTAATTGTTTCCTATCCATACTTCTGAAGCCAGTTTGGTCCAAGAATGGGTGGAACTCCTGCCGGAAAAATGTTTCAGAGACTCTGATGATACTTGTTTTGTGTAGTCAAATGCTGTACCCGTAGCATAGCTTGATAAGAAAGTGCCAGAAAGGAATGAAGATCAAAGCGTATATACATGATCTCCTCTCATAGGAGGGAAGAGAGGAAAGGGAAGAGAGAAAGATGAATATTGTAACTAACGTTACCAAGATAACTGCCGCCTAGAAGCTGTGTGTATGGTAATGGAATGCACCTTATAGTTGTAGGTCAATGCTTACTATTAGCTGAGATGGAAAGTTGAAGCTCACATAGCACCCGATTTCTTACTTTTGCGAGGATTGGTGTTCCTTTTCAAATCATAGTATAATTGTCCATTGATTCAATGCTCCATATTTGATGGAGGACTGCACCCGGATTTATAGTTGCATCGCTCATTTCTGGTTGCTGAATATCGAAGCCTGTTGTATAGGAACGAAATACATTCTTGTAAATGACCATCTAGCATTTAACCTAAAACAATGGAACTCCCAGGTGACGATGACGACAACTTAGGCTGATTCCAATAGGTGGGGTTGGCTAAGAAAAAAGACCATAAGGCAAATTGACTCTTTATATGGTTTGCAAAAATTCTTAACTTGTGTTGTTAAATATGAGACTAAAGTGTAAATATGCTGCCACAAGGCCATGAGCTTTGGCCTAGTCACGTTAAGATGTAGGTTCAAGTATCCACTCGTCTTTTACTCGATGCACTACTTATTCTGTTCAGTGTTAACCTACATTCTCTCTCTCTCTCTCTCTCTCTCTCGCGTTGCAGGGCTTCAGAGTGGAAGGTGCCCACCACATTCATATATGGTATCCAAGACTGGATGAATTACGAAGAGGCCCAAGAAGCCCGCAAGGATATGAAGGTTCCATGTGAGATCATCAGGGTTCCACAGGTATCACTTTCTCATTGTCCCCTAACAATCAAAGCCATTTTGATATTGTTTTTGGACTAACAAATTTGGTTACTTGTTGCAGGCTGGTCACTTTGTGTTCATTGACAACCCAAGTGGCTTCCATTCAGCTGTATTTTATGCTTGTCGTAGGTTCCTTGCGCCTGATCCCGACAGTGAGTCCCTTCCTGACGGGCTAACCTCTGCATAGTGTGTATAATACTGTGCAGTGCTCTCTATAGATTTTTCTCTTTAATTTTTTACGAATTAAATTCCATTAGTTAGTGAAGCCATGTTCCAGTTTTGCTTAATGTAATTTACAGCTGTAATCATAATTCCAAGAAAAACCACCTGTGTTGTCAATTTGATTACTGAAACGTGTGCTTAGTCTTACTAAAACTTGTAATAAGGTTATTTATTTATCTGTATATTTATTGCTATAAATCGTTTTTTTTTTTGGGTCAGAATTTGTTGCTATAAATGAAAATTTGTAATCTACCTTGGATATGAACTCAACACTCTCTTGCACCTTTCTTTTATTGTCTTCCTCTTGTTTGTGCATGTAACCTGAGATTATAGCCCAACATAGAAGAAAACAAATACTAATAGTTCCACATAGTTGGAGACCCCATGTAAACCCAAAATGCATTCTCAAAAGAAAACACCAACTTACGGCCCATTAAGAAGCCTATCCTCGACCGAACGAATGAAACTTCCGATACCGGGACTTGAATCCGGGTATTTGGGGTGAGAGTCGAATATCCTAACCATCTAGACTACAACGGAATCTGCCATGTTGAAGTGTCTTAAGTGCTCAAAACCTAGTCTTAAAAAGAAAAAAAAAACACAGTTCAAAACCTTTTGATAAATCAGAAAGAAAAATAGAAGAGGGTTTTAGCTGGGGAAAAAAAAAAAGCCACACAACACACTTCAATGGATGCGTTGCTCCCTGGCATTGGCGTCGCTCTCATCACACACTCACCTCGCAAACCCAACCGCCTCAATTCCTTCCCCTTCGTCGTCCACCACGGCGGAGCTCCCTCATTCGCCGCCATATGCTCCGCCAGCAAGTGGGCGGAGCGCCTCATCTCTGACTTCCAATTCATCGCCGACTCCTCCGCCGACCACCATTCCTCCGCCGCCGCAACCGCCACACTGATCTCTCCTCCTCCTCCTCCTGAGCGATTCGTATCGATCCCTCTCGACTTCTACAGAATCCTCGGCGCGGAAACGCACTTCTTGGGCGACGGGATTCGACGCGCGTACGAGGCGCGTTTCTCGAAGTCTCCGCAGTACGCGTTCAGCAATGAGGCGTTAATCAGCCGCCGCCAGATCCTCCAGGCTGCTTGCGAAACCCTAGCGGACCCTGCCTCCCGGAGAGAGTACAACCAGGGGCTCCTCGACGACGAGGACGGTACCGTCCTCACGCAAGTCCCTTTCGATAAGGTTAAATTGAATTCACCGAAGAAAGAGAAAATTCAAAAGCATTTGCTATTATTGTTAATGTAAATGATGTTTTAGGTTTCAATAGTTTAATTTTATAGATGAATGAATGTGTTATTAAAATGCACTTGGATTTTGAATTTTTTTTTTTTAATGGCTTGTATATAGATTATTAAGTTAGGACACAATGCTATTGTTGTTGTTGTTGCTGTTGTTTGATACTTGTAGTGTTAGCTGATTCCACTGAATTGGACACAACTTAGGGAGTGCCTTTGTTCTAATATATATATATATATAAAAACAAAAAATGAGTTTTTTCACCTTAAAAATTACTTTTCATATAAGCTCAAAAGCTAGAAACTGCATGAAATAATCTGTTTTCAGCTTTTGTGTAGAAGCTGACATGAAGAGTTTCTATAAAAAAAATCACTTTTCTGTTAAAAAAAAGCTGAAACAAACGCTTTTTTTTTTTTACTTTCGTTGAATAGTGCTAGTGAGGGTGGAAGTTGAGCTCTCAAGTCGATAATAATAGGCTGAGCTCCTGAAGTGAGCTTTGTTTCTAAGTTTGATCTAAGCTCACCACGTTGGAGTCGGTTCATGTGCCATTTAAACTCGACAAAATAACTCAACTTAGATATGGTTTAAGTTTTTAAGGCTTAATATGCAAGGGTATTTGGTCATATTTAGCCAATTAATGAATTATTAAGTGGATTATAATAAAGTTGAGGTCTAATGCATTTTATAAATGAGCTCATGCTTGATCCATGAAATTGTTTGAAATTTTCAAACAAACTTGAAGTTTGTGTATTATTTTCTTTGTCAAAATTTAAATGATCTATGTCTATGGTGTGTGCTATCATGTTTAAGCCAAAACAAAAAAAAATTGAACTCATGTAATCATGTGTCATACAATACACCAGTCCGGCATGTGGATAGGGGACCCAAATAGTGTTTCTGCTGAGTAGGTTCAATTGAATAGAAGGCATTGATGGGTTTTTGTAGGTTCCTGGAGCTCTGTGTGCGCTGCAGGAAGCTGGGGAGACTGAGTTGGTGCTTCAGATTGGACAGGGTTTGCTGAGGGAGAGGTTGCCCAAGTCGTTTAAGCAAGATGTTGTGTTGGCCATGGCACTCGCTTATGTTGACATCTCAAGGGACGCAATGGCTTTGTCCCCTCCCGATTTCATTGCCGCATGTGAGATGCTGGAGAGGGCATTGAAGCTCTTGCAGGTGATTATCTCGATCCATGGCTATTGGATGGGTTTTGGTTGTTGATTTCTATATTTCAAAATATGGGTTTTGCTAACAATATTGATTAAGTAGGATTTGATGTTTTTCTAATTAAATGCTTCTAATTATATAAAGGAGTATTTATTGAATATGTATTGTAATTCTGATATAGTAACTGTTTTACTTTTTATTTAATACTTTTATGTTTTTGTTTGCTCAAGCTAATCCATTAAAATCCTGGGCACATATTTGAATTGATTACCACATTTTGCACCTGAGTATAAGCTAGTCAAATTTACCACATTGCCGCAGTCTTTATTGATGTGTGGAAATCAGTTTGGTGCTGCTATATGATTAACAGAATAAACATGTCAATGCAAGCCACTGTAATGTCTTAGCATGTCAAATAGGTTTTTTATAGACAATGATGATCTTAAAGGGTGAAATTTGTGAATGAGAAACATTTGTGAAGTACATTATTCCTCTTAAACTTTTACTACAGTCGTTGCATTTACGAAAACTACATCACAAGCACAAGATATACAATGATGATCTTAGCTTGAACCCTTTTTAAGTTGAAGTTCTGATACAAATATGCTTTCTGGGATCTTAACTTGATTATGTAGGAAGAAGGGGCAAGCAGCCTAGCACCAGATTTGCAAGCACAAATCGACGAGACACTTGAAGAGATTACCCCACGTTGTGTTTTGGAACTTCTAGCATTGCCTCTTGGTGATGAACATCGAGCCCAGCGGGAGGAAGGTCTTCAGGGTCTCCGCAACATTTTATGGGCAGTTGGAGGAGGGGGAGCAGCAGCAATTGCTGGAAATTTTACACGTGAAGATTTCATGAATGAGGCATTTTTACATATGACAGCAGCTGAACAGGTATTCATCAGATTATTGTTTTGCATGATTTTCTTTTAATTTTCTATTTGTTTTTGGTGTCTATTTTTAAAGAATGGACCTCAATCTTTTGTCCTTTGCCCTCAATGTTCTTTGAAGGTTGATCTTTTTGTGGCCACACCAAGTAATATTCCAGCTGAAAGTTTTGAAGCGTATGGAGTGGCACTCGCACTGGTTGCACAAGCCTTTCTAGGTAAAAAGCCACATCTAATCCAAGATGCTGATAATTTATTCCAACAACTTCAACAAACTAAGGTAACAACTCTGAGGAATGTTGCCAAGGAGAAGAGAGAGGTTGATTTTGCTTTAGAAAGGGGCCTGTGTGCACTGCTTGTTGGGGAGCTTGATCAGTGTCGGTCATGGTTGGGACTAGACAATGAGAGCTCTCCTTATAGAAACCCATCTATTATAGAATTTGTAATGGAAAATGCTAAGGGCAATGAAGACAGTGATCTTCCGGGACTCTGTAAATTGTTGGAGACGTGGTTGATGGAGGTAGTTTTTCCCAGATTTAGAGATACTAAAGAGGTAACGTTCAAGCTTGGAGATTACTATGATGACCCTACAGTGCTCAGATATTTAGAGAGGCTGGAAGGTGTTGGCCATTCACCCTTGGCTGCTGCAGCAGCCATAGTAAAAATCGGAGCTGAGGCTACTGCTGTAATTGGCCATGTCAAGGATAGTGCAATAAACACATTGAAGAAGGTGTTTCCTGTTGGTTCTGAAGATCAAATTGTGAAAAATCAAGAATTTGATGAGAAGGATTATTTCAGTCTTTCTGGAAGTGGGAATCTTTCAGTATCATCAGATCAAGATACTTCAGCCAATGTTGAGGTTTCTGGAATGAACAATTCTTCCGAGATAAGTGGTGGTGAAATTATTACTGACAAAATTAAAGATGCAAATGTGAAGATCCTGTGTGCTGGTGTCATAATTGGACTTGTAACTGTGGTCGGCTTGAAGTTTATACCTGCTAGGAATGGCTCACCCATCCTCCGCAAAATGTCTGGTTCAGCAGTGGCATCAAACACTATCAACTTAGGTATGGCCTTTAGAGATATCTGCAATTACAAGTATATCTGAATGATTCAATATCACGGATCTGAAATTTGGTTTTATAAGTTCATAGTCGGCTTCTAGCAATAACTGCTTTGTGCCTATAAGACAGATTCATCGTGTTCTATAGGAGGAGAAGAAATAGGAGAGCAACTACCTAAAATGGATGCAAGGGTTGCAGAAGCTGTAGTTCGCAAATGGCAAAACATCAAATCCCAAGCTTTTGGATCTGAGCACCACCTAGGAAGATTGCAAGAGGTAAGGAATTAACTGGTCATTATAAAACTGGCGATAGTAATTTCACACTTCCAAAATTTAGTATGACCAATGCGCTGAAAATATTTTCATTGGATGATTACATTGAATCTGGTGCCATTGAGGAAGTCCTATAGAACAGATCATAGAAGACTACTGAATGCAGTTTATCCTGTGGCCTATTTGTTCAGTTATACATTTTTACGGTGCCATTGTTTTTCCCATCGAATCCCAATGTAGTATGGTCAATGGTGGGAGGAGGAAGTATTTATCTATTTTTGGTGCAAAAATTGAAACTGGACGCGAAGCAGTCTTTTCAATAAACACAATCCACTCCTTAGTCCTAACTATATATTTGTAGAGGAGGTTTCAGCCCTCTTCATTTATATATCCTATAGTTAACTAACTATTTCCTTCCCTTTCGTGATCTGCTTCCTCCATTCTCCTTCCATCACACTGATCCAAAATGGATGTTACAGTTTCATCTTGTCAAAAATCTCACAGAACTTAACTAACCATTCAGATTGGAAACCCAAACCAGATCCATTCCATCAAGTATATATGAAGGTTTTTTTTAACTGAACAAGCACCAAGTCTTAGTTTTTTTTTTTTTTCCGTGGATTTGTTGTGTTTCTGAGTGTCAGCAGCACTGTTATTTGGTGAATTATCATCTTTGTTTAAGTTATACTGAAGTTAAGATATGCTAGGTGTTGGATGGTGAGATGTTGAAGATATGGACTGATCGCGCATCTGAGATTGCAGAGCGCGGCTGGTCCTATGACTACACCTTGGAGGACCTCAATATCGATAGTGTGACTATATCTCAGAATGGGCGGCGTGCCGTGGTAGAAACAACTCTCAAAGAGTCAACCCACCTCACTGCTGTAGGTCATCCACAACATGATGCTTCAAATAGCAGAACCTACACAACAAGATATGAGATGTCTTTTTCAGATTCAGGGTGGAAGATTGTTGAAGGAGCTGTCCTCGAGTCATGATTATGTTTTGTAATATAGTCGGGTTATCATGTGCTTCATTCAATGTTGATGCTATCTACAGTCTTATGTGTATTTTTTCTTCAACATTGTGCATTTTTCAAGGACTCTGTAGTAAAGCTGTAAATACAAAATACTCCAGGTATATGCTATCAAATTGTTCAATTAGAATGCACAGCCTATTTTTATAGTACAAATTTTTGGAAATTTTGATGAAATGAAAATGTATGACATTAAATGAAAAAGAAATAATGAAATAGAGTGAAAAAGGGTTTCGATAATTGGTGTTCAACTGTTCATGGTAGGAAGTGATATTCTCGTTTAATGCATTTTCAACTTCATAATATACTTCATTATATTTGATGACTGGAACTTGGACTTCGATTTTAAGGCAGGTTGAAAGCAAAATTGAATTTTAGGGATGGGTTAGCGTTAACTATTATTTTATAACATGGATATATAAGAAAAATGATCAAGTGTATATTATTCTGCGGTACATGAAATTTCTTATTCCAACATCTGTAAGAGGAAGTAGCACTATTCAATGTTTTTAAAAGAAAATGGAATGTCATCAGTATTTTATATACAAATCACAATTATATAGCTTTATTACCCTAATAAAAGCTGTCAAATACTCCATCAATGCACCCCATTTTATGTTTTTCTCGATTTTTTAGTGCATCAAATATTTAAAATATAATGAATCATTGTTGAAATATTTAACTACTTTGTTTTTTCACCACAAGTCGGTGCTGGTTTAAACGTTAAAGATGATCGAACAATTCTTTTTCAGTTGAACAATAAAACCAAAATGCCTCAAGGGAAGCTGATGAACATCATTACTATTGCTTCGGGGCCTAGTAAGAGTTCTTAGTCTTTCAAATCTCTGCAATTTTCATTGCATGTGCTCTTTTGCACAATGAGAACAACCTAGTCCATTTTATGCGCATAAATCAGCAAACAATTCATCTTGGACATTAGGGCTGACTTCAGAATTCTGCTACCTAAATATTCTTGGGATATATACAAAGGTGCTTATTAGATATACTTACACATACCTTTTTATTTATTTATTTGTACAAATATCTTTTCTTTGTTGCTTATAATGCATCATGTGGTTCTACCAAAAAGTTCATTATGGATGGTCAGCTTGATATAAATGGATATCACATGAATGGTCGGAGGCATGTATCTTACACAATGATTAGAGTATCTATCTATGGCCTTGAAGGTACATTTCATGGAGAATATAATTCTCCCATTCGTCTCCACTAAGCCACTACGTCTTTTGGTATATGTTCTCTGAAGTCGTAGGCTTAAAGGCCAAGCAAAATCAACTCATACCTAGCAAAGTAGGACGAATGTGCCACGTTGCCGCCGTTCCAAGTTGATGTGGTTAGTCAGGATATATTCTTTGATGCTCTTGAGAGTATAAGATTTCTCTTTGTTTTGATCCATAAATGGTTTTAAATTGCGGCTTGCAAATATAATCGTGGCCAAAATATTATTGTGGTGCCTTCCATAACCGCATCGCAACGGCAATTGTGACCGCGTCAACCTCGTTTTTTCTATATCACACCTCAACAACAGTCGCAACGACAACTGTAGTTTAAAACTATGGACCATATGATGCATTAAATTTGTGGACCATTAAACAAAAGAGTAGTGGATGATTAGTAAGCCTACGAGGGTCCATCCTTATCGATGTACTTGTTGTCGATCGCACTTGATAATCCGTGGTTAGATGGATAACTGTATACTACTGGCTAAGGTTCCCTATTACCTGGAGAAATTTCGTAGTACGAAGAATGTTGACTACGGGAACTTCATCGATCAGCAAAACGTGCCTCTTTATTTACACTCCCCTTTTCATTAGATGCCTCTTCATTTACACTCTCCTTTTCATTAGATCCTTTGAACCTTTTGTAATTAAAAATATTATTGCAAAAGTTTAATTATGAATTTAGAACTACATTTTTGGTTTGGAATTCTTTTTAATCTTTTTTTTTCAATAAAATATCCACTATCAACAACCGTAACTAATTCATTCAACACATGTAATTTTCTTGAGAAGATAAACATCTGACCATGAAATCTTTCTATATATACTATCAGGAATTAAATCCTAACTAGATATCCAAGGAACTCAACAAAATACAAGTATGCTAGATCTCGTGATAAATATTTTTAATCATTATTACAGTACTTTTAGTATATATCAGCTGCTATAGAAAGCAGTTTTTTTCATATATAGATCCCTTTGATCAGATTTAATGCAACTTTCAAAAGTGACTAGTTAAAGCCGATTTTATCAAAGATCTACTAAGCATTGTACGAATGTGATCACAGAAAGTAGGACAAGCCATGAGCCATTCAAAGCCAGGAGGTGGCGCGTACAGTGGAAGTGGGGGGCAGAGAGGGGTTGCACTAATTACTGCAACAATAATTGTAGGTGGGGGACAAAGTGAAGTCTAAGACATCTCAATCTTGTTTGATTCTTGTTATGATGCAAATCTAACATAAAATATTTTCTTTCTCAGTAAAGATTCATTTTGATCCCTGAAATTATATACGTAATTTATTTTAATCTTTAAAATTAAAAATATGTTACTTTAATCCCAAATATTTCAAAAAATAATTCAAATTAGTCCTTATACTACTGTTTGTGACGATTAACTTAAATTATCAAAAAGACTAAGTTAAATCGTTTTTTGAAATTCAATAATGAAAATAAACCTTTATTCATTTTCTTTTATGTGAAAATTGAAATTTTCACTTGATTTGTGGTTTTCCTCTCTTATCAAATGTCATGTCTAAAATCAATATTAAAAATTTATATAGGATTAAATATGTTTCTCAACCTAAAAAAAAGAAGAAGTGAGTTTTAGTTTTAGTCAAAAAAAATAATTTATTTCAATCTAAACATTTCTAAAACTATTTGATTTTCATCTTTGTAATTAGTTAAAAATCAAATAGTTTTGAAAATATTTAAACCAAAATCATATTTTTTTTTCAGAGACTCAATTCAAAATTTGTTTTTGTTTAAGAAATTCAAAACATATTTAAACCATATATATTTATGAAAATTTTATATTGAAAGCACATATTTAAATATATTTATAATAAGATTGTATTTCACCAACTTTATTAAAAGTATATTCGATCAATTTTATATGAGTGTTTAAAAGATGGAGGAGACTTTGAGAAAATTTTGGGTCCTCTGCTTAATTCTTGTGGTGGCAATTGTTGAGGTTAAAGGTGATGAGCTGAAAAATAGCACTGCTCCTAGCCAAGGCAATGCCACATTGGTGAGTACTCTCTCATCAAATAATGAAGGTAATAAAAGTGAAGAAGCAAAAGGAAAACGCAATAACTCCTTCAATGAAGTTGTTCACAACACGAGTAAATTCGGTAGCTGGTATTATAGAGGAGGAGGTGGTGCGGAGAAGGAAGAGGAGGAGGAGGAGGTGGTGGTGGAGGCGGAGGCTTTAGATGGGGTTGGGGTGGCGGAGGTGGTGGCGGCTGCTCCGGGGGTGGCGGTGGAAGTGGATGGGGATGGGGAGGAGGGGGTGGTTGGTGGAAATGGGTTGTAGTGGAGAACCAAGGCCTGTTAAGGGAAAAGGAGGAGTAAGAGCTCTGAGAAACCATAACCCTTACAAGAAGGGTGTGTTTGAGAAAGAAGACTATAGGCTTGGAGAGTTTGCACAGTGCATGGCAAGAACAAGGTGCAGAGGCATGAGGTTGGATTGTCCACTTCACTGTGGTGGACCTTGTCTTTATGGCTGCCACCATATGTGCAAGGCTCATTGTCGTCGAGATTGAAGTTATTTGGTCTCTCTCTTAGTAGGATCACACTTCTAAACGGTGGCTCATCCAACAATATTTTTTTTCGTATACATGAATTTCTAGATCGAACCCAAAACTTTAAGTTAAAGAGATCCAAGTTCTTTCCACTCAAACTATAACATCATTGATATTTTAGATCGATGCTCTTGGAATATAAAAAATGTTGAGGTTCATTCACTTTAAACTTCTATTGCAATTTGTTTTTTCCATTCTTGCTAATAGCATATTAGAATTTTTCCACTCTAAAAGTTAACTGGTCAAACTTATTTGCCAATTCATTCCTTTTCTTTTTCTTCTTTTTGATAATTCCATGTTTGACCAATTCAAAAATGCGATTTAGATCAATATTCAGCAATTGAGATTGATGCAATGTGTTTCATGGACATGACAATTAAGTTGACTCTGGCTTCAAAGTGTGGTTTGCACCACTAGTCACCTAGCCATTATTTATTTTTTTTCGTTTTTAATATATTGCATGTGTTTTCATGTTCCATTTTATTTCATCAGCATTAAATGCTTCTTGATGATGATGAACTACTCCCACCACACCACATGAATCATGCCTCTTTCAGAGACCGGTTGGCCAGCCATTTTGCAATGGACATTGCTAAATTAGTGGAAGCTTCATGTCCTGCATGCATTTATATTCATCTATGCTATGTGTTACACATGAGCAGCATTTGCCATCAGTGATAGATTATTCCAAATGAGCTATCAAAGTGGGCCTACATGTAAAAAGGAAAAACAATTCCAACATCTAGGGATGTAAGTGTCTCGGTGTAAATACGGCTCGCCTCTCCCTTGCCGTATCATAAATATAATTTTCAAGAGTTTTCTTTCGGGAATATTAAATTTTGCATATTCATATGGAACAGTGAAGCAGTAAATAGTTAAATAATCATTTTGTTCCCAAAAGAAATAGTCAAATATTTGTTTTGAAAAGTGATTTTTAGGAAGTTCTATGTTTTAACTTCTCAACAACTCAGCAAACATTAAAAATAACCTTTTAATAAGTAAACTGTACAGCCAAATAAACAAACATGACTTTTAACTTTTAGAAAAATTTTTGAAAAAAAGTTATAAACACTCTTATCCCAACGGTCCTAGATTGCCAGTTTGGTTTGTACGTTTTATTCCTAGACAAGAAACCCTTTCCGGCGCAACTTGATCAAAATAAAGACGGGTCAATATGTAAAGTAGGTGAGTTTTGACATGGGGACTTGGACTTTGTGACCATGGTAGTGACGAAACAGTGGCCATTTATATTTGTATCCGATGGTTCAGATTATATGCTTATTTGTATATTGTGAAATTGGCGTTTTGCCATCAGTAAAGTTGGAAATAAAAAATTGAGTTTGTATAACATAAGTGTCTCCGTTTTAAATTTTGTTTTGAGAATTTATTCTTATCTCCACCGACCAAGAAGAATCCTATGTAGATAAAGAAGTAGTTATTCATATAGAATTTATTCAGCCTAGCCTCTTGTCCTTCTTTTATCTATCCTTCCTACGAGAAAAGTTATTCATTCCTTATTCAACTTTTTGGAGTCAAATCCTCTGTTTTACTAATAATTTTGGCCCACTATAATGATAGGCATACCATTTTAAGAGAAGTTCTTACTTGCTTTTACAATAAAAGGGAAGGTTTATTATGTAATATAGCGGTTCTTTAATAAGTATTCACTTTTACTTATGGACTTAGAATAAGAGGATGGTTAAATGAACTTAGGATGTTTGGAAAATTCATGTATATTTTACAAAATTATTCTTAATATTATCTATTATATTTGATTCCTCTGTTTACTCTCTCTCTTCTACATATGCTATTTAATACGGATATAAAAGATAAAATTTAATTAAAATTGTCCAAATTTTTTAAATAGATAGATAAGTGTAGAAAAATAAAAATTTGAAAATGGACATTAATTAGGAAATAAAGGTAGTAGCATTTGACACATTAGTTATTTTATCGAAATTTGAGGAAAATGAGAGATAATAATAACCTATGAAATTGATGTGTTAAATGTTGAATGATATAAAAAATAAAAAATCCTTGCTCTATTAGCATTTAAAACTTTTTCCCATTTTCCCATCCACTTAGACATATGATTTGTTTCTAAATTAAATATTAGTACATTATTAACATGATTTTTTAAAAATAATTATCTAATTATATATTGATACATTATTAAAATGAATTGATGTTTAAAATAATTGTTCTAAAAGTCATTCATGTTGATGGTACCTAATCACTTGAGAAAAGGAGGGTTTGAATCAAATTATCTTTTAAAATTTTATGCAAACTTAACAAACAATTAAAAGGTTCACCTAGTTGTCACATGTATATTCAAGAGATATTCATGTAACAGTATGTGATTTTTGAGTAAACTTTAGATATAATATTTTATATGTTATTTCCTTTTTAAAGTAATATATCAATAATATAAAGGTGAATGAATTTCAACTGTAATAATCAGAAACTTGTTGAAAATAAAGTAAAGATGAAGAGATAGAATTGAGGGAAGTGCACCAAGAATTTTTATACTGGTTCAACTTCAATGTGAAGTCTACTTCAGTCCTCACCAATGTTGATGAGAGTTCTACTAATTTTGAAATCCAAATACAAAACAAAGCTTACTACTCAACACAAGTGTAAGCTAAACCAAAATAAAGTTTTCCAAGCTACAAATAAGAGTAGTCTCTAGCAAAAGCCTCTCCAAACTCACCCCAAGAGTAGTGTTTGATAATAGCCTCTCCAAGCTCAAGATTTCAACAAGGACCAAGACAAAATGCTAAAATAAAAAGCATTATCTTTCTCACGAAATATTCTTCACACGATATCACTTAAAAGCTAAACTTAGGAATATTGCTTTTTTCGATATGTCTTGGTGGTTTGAAAAAGGTTCTTCTTAAGGCATATATAGGCGCCACCTTGTAATATACCCATGAGAGAGAAGGATTTGAAAAATCTGAAGAAGGCTTGCTACAACATCTCTTTTGCAGTAAGCAAATCGAGCTTGAAGGCATAGGAGGATGAGCATTTCCATTTTAGATGAACCATGAGGTTCTTTCTTTGTGATGCAGTAATGGTTTCAGCAAAGCGGTGCTTTGTTTGTGTAAATATTTGATCGTTTAAAGTATCTCCAATAGTCTTATTTATGTTGTCCTTTTCCTGTATGCTATCATTATAGCAAAAATAGCTTTTATCCTTTTGTTATTGTCCTCATGTTTGCTCTCATGCTTTGTATATTATTGAGTACACTTTCCTTCTACTTTATTATACTTGTGATGTAGACTTCTCTTCCTTTAAAGGTCCCACAAACTGTTGAAGAATACTTTTTTTACTGATACAATATTGCTTGTCTTTAGTTTTTGTCAGCCTTCGTATATAGTGCCTTGACTTAGGTGTTGTTTATAATATTTTAAACCAAGCCACGAATGTCTCTTGTGAATACAGGAGATATTTGTTGTCTAAAATAAATCTGAAACACTTAGCAAATATATTATAAAGAAATATGATTATGTTTGTCATTATTTAAATGTTCTCAAACCAACACATGTAATAAAATATGGTTTGTAATAGTAGAAAATATTTTATACTGAGATTAATCTATTTGATTTTTCCTCTCTTTAGTGATACGCATAAATGATTCCACCAGTATTATTCTTTTTCGGATCGAGGACAATAGTAAGCCATATATAGTGTTTGCCAATAACATTATTTCAACTTTTTCAAATTGTGGAAAGTATTGTTTTATTGGTTCGAGAATTTATCTGCTTAACTCTTGACTCTTGAGCAAGTTTTAAGGTCTCAAGACAATAGGATGAGTGTATTACATACTAGATAATAGATGGATATCAAGGAGGAAATAACATTATTTGGTCGGGTTTACCTTTCGAAAATCTTTCTTAAATTTTACATGATGGATTATTCTCCTTTAGGCCATGGTATTCATCCCCATATATTAATGTCACGGATGCATCTTAGCACTTGTATATAGAGCATGTTTAATTTGACTCGCAGCATGAAACTCTCAAATCATGATTTGAACAAGAAAGAAAAATTTTATTATAACTTTTATATAAACTGCGGTTTAAGTATTTCGCGATGAAAAACCAAATATTCTAGTAGAGGTTGAGACAGTTTGGAACTACCAAAGATAAAAACAAAAAAATGCCGTAAGACATCACGTTCATAATTTTCGGTAATAAAATAAATGTGTTTTTCAAGATTTAAACACATTTTGTTAGCACTACCAGAGATTATATAGACCAGGTACTCAGTCCCAATGGTTTATGCTCTTAGTTCAATCAAGGTTTGTAGCAGGTACTTACAGGGCAAGTCCCCTCTTCCTATGAAAGAAAGAAAGGAACTCAAAACGTACTGAAAGTGGAAGCCATAGCGACAAATTTCCAATTATGAAAGGCCAAAAGCATTATAATTATTTTGGGGTACGGTTGCCCCCCATACAACGGAATTCCAACGTGTTAAGACAAACCCTACATATGTCAACAATTCAAAACCTTTTAGGCCACCCCACAGTCCCTATCCCATTGCTCATCCCATCGCCATCATCACATTCATCTTTGCAATCATCTCCTCCATCAAACCCTTTTCCCCTCTTCAATTCTTGTGTGTCCTACAACAACCACCACACCCACAACAACCAAATGCCCTGACCAAAAGGATGAACACGACTTCAACAAGTCTTGCTTACTGAGGAATTAAAAGGGAGTTTTTAAATTTCGAGGAACCAATTTGTCCCCCGAAACATTTCTCTTGAACCATACTGGTGATTTAGTCTAAAATTTATATCGAGCAATGCATTGCAATTGAAAAAAGAAAAAAATTGCCATAGCTTTATTACAAGGGATAGTTATTGATATTGAATAAAATAAATTAGTATAATGCATTTACACATCTAAGTTTAAATAAGTGCGTCACTTAATTCTAAGAAACAAATTATGCAAAAAATTCTAGCTATTTGGCAATTTGAACTATCTTTCTCTTTTAAACCATGCATAAAAACCAACATGCATTTGGAAAACTCTGGAAAAGGTTTAATATATATACATACATTCATGGAAAAAGAAACACAAATTTATCAATACACAAACATGTTGGAGAAGAAGAGTATTGGTTCTTAGAAGAGGAAGGTCCAAAAAAGAGTCAAAAAGGAACACTTGACAATGCAAAAACTGGCAGAGTGAAATTCAAGCCACATAAAGGCAGGGGTTAAGAGAGAGAGAGAGAGGGACAAAAATCACCCAAAAAACTAAAAGGGATTTTGATAGTTGAAGCTTGAAAGGGGTCGTACTTGTATCCTTCACAAGATTCCATTTCTGAGGCTTATATTTCTACCATAGAAATCTTGGTCTCTTGGAGATGGAGTTGGGGCTTATTTGTGGAACAATGAAATTATCATCCCTCAACCTTGATCTGCTACTCCCTTTGATGTTGGTGGTGGTAGCTTCCTTTGTCTCACACGGATCCATATGCGTATGATCCAATATTTGTGAAGGATATAAAGGAGGTGGTGCTTGTGGAACCCAAATCCCCATACTCTCCGTTGAGAAGGAAACCAAATTGTCCTCAATATCAGCATCAAACACCGGCAACATGTCATCACCCTGCACAATTCACCGGATCGAAGTTAGCACAACAACAACTAAATCTTGTTCCACTAGCCCAGGTCGTCAACATTTATCATGCAAATGTCGCAATATTCTATCATAAATCATGTCAAGAGTGAAATCATATATGTCTAAATCTCAAACATCAAGATCCAAGTAAAGTACAACGAAAAGAAACCCCCAATCCAACCTAACAAATTATCTTCACAAGAGACATTCTTAGGTAATTTTAAAAGCTTAAGAAGCGAAGTTGTGCTCTGATCTATTTATAGTTCAACACTTGGCTATCGTGGGTCATTATTGTTTTCCACTTTCATCGTAATAGCTGACATGTTGAACCGTGATTGGACCAGAGCATAACATTCTTCTCGCTCTAGAAGTACCTACGAATTTCTTCCAAACAAACCAAAGGGGATACAACTGGTTGCAATATTTACCTCAGAGAAACCAAAGGGAACAGAGTTGCCAGAAGAATCAAGAAAGTCTTCAACCTGCCAGCCAGGTATAGTCTCTATCAAGTACTCAGATATGCTGCTAGTAGGAGTGGAACCACCTCCACCACCACCTCCTTCAATAGCAACCATGCTTCTTCCCCCACTAATAGGAGGTGTTGATGTTGCTGAAGGAGCTTTAGAATTCAGCACAGAATTACTAGAGTCACCAGTACTAGTCAAAAGGGTGGTGTTATTGGAATTGGATGGTGTCGATGAATAGAGCTTGGCTACATCAGAGAGCTTAACACCTGTGAGAAGGAACCTGCTATGCTTCTTGGTAAGCTCATTGGCTGAATGAATAGCCAGGTCACACTCCTTGCATAGAATCGCCCTGTCTTGTTGGCAGAACACGAAGGCCCTCCTTTCCTACAAAATTCACCAATGAGAAGAAAAAAAAGGAAAAAGAAAAAAAGTTGTCAAAAATATCAGCTATGAACATAACACAATCAACATACAAAAATTCAAAGGAAAAAGAAATCCAGATGAATAGTATTTTGTTTTGATTCAAGACTTTTTAACTAATCTGACTTGACTCGGTATCAGAAAGTCTGTGACTAATCTGACTCGAGCCGCGTCGACTCATTTGGAAAGTGATTATTAAGAAGATTTTTTTTTTTTTCATTTTGTTTTTGGTATTATTACCTTGCAAATATCACATAGAGGGTGGTGTTGTTTTGAGGAAGGGCGATGAAGAGAGAAACGCTGGTGTTTGTAGGCGAGCTTGTTGGCGTGGTGGACGCGGTGGTCGCAGCCGTCACAGAGGGCGGCTTCGTCGGCGGTGCAGAACACCGACGCCTCGTCCTTGCTGCACACGTCGCACTGGATCTTCATCAAGTATCACAAGTGCTCTGTTTCTTCTGTGCTCTGTTTTTGTTTTTTTCCTCTGTATTCTGTTCTGACTCTGACTCTGACTCTGACCAGTGTGTTTGTTTTTAGTGTTTGTATTGAATAGGTGGTGGTAGTTGTTGTTGCTGTTGTGTTGGGTTTGTGAAGTTTCTTTCTGGTTTGGGGAGGAAAGAGAGAAAACTAGAAAGGGGACCGGGGAGGTTGCTGGAGAATAATAGTGGAAATTGGTTGAGATGCTGACCTATAATTAAAAGTGATCATATTTCAACATCACAATTTAACAGCACATGTACAAGTGCAACACATTTCCCAGATTAAATGTTCAAATGACCAAGTAAAAGGAATAGACCCTTTCAATGGAGTTCAGGTACCACCATCGAGAATGGTGACTAATACCTGTTTGCTTTACTTGTTTTCAGTTTTCAGTTTTTCCTTCACAAAACATAAAACTGAAAACAGGCAAAGCAAACAGGCCCTAATTTTCTCACCACATAAGCTCTCTTAAAAAGACAATTAGTTAGCCATGAAATACATTTCATTTACATAAGTGAGACTTGAACCTCCAACCACATAATTAAGAAAGAAAATAAATTGTCACCTCACCACACCTTATGCTTAAGGAAAAGGTCTTTCATTTCATATAAAATTTTAGGTAAATGCAAAACAAAAAAAAAAAGGTAAATTGATCTTTAATTCACCTATGAGATTTAGCACAATCAAACTCGTTATTTTTTTATTTTGAAAAATTACACATTCTTTATATATATATATATATATATATATATATATATATATATATATATATTAATTCATTAATTTAAGAGATACAAAAATAATATGTGACATGTACATGATTAGTAGTAAAAAATGTAATATTTCAAGAGTATTTGACATATATATCGACTAAAATAATATTATTTTATTATAAGTTTTAAGTATTCCATTCGATCTATATATTAAATATTGTTAAAATAATATAATTTTATTATTAATAATTATGTATATATTACGTATTATCTTTTTAATCATTTAAATTAATGAATCACTATTTATAAGAAAAGTTAATTTAATTTTAGTGAATATCAAGAAAGGTCTACTAATGATTAAAACAAGGAAAACGAGAATATTATTTATATTTAATTGCCATGTACTGACAGTATAAACTTTTTTTACACAATTATAAAATCATATATTGTTACATAAGTCATGATAGTTGATTTTTAAACTCATTACCTGAAAAATATCAAAATTAAATGTTTTAATTGAATAATACTATAAAATTATTTTACACTATCACTGTCAGTGTATCAAAATTAAATTTATATTATTTTGTGTCACATTACTATTTGGGTATGTATTGAATTAGTGACTCAATATAAAAGCTAAAAGCTTTTTTACCTCAAGTTTAACGGTTCAGACTAAGAAAAGGCAATATAGATAAAATATCTCCAGTTAATTAGTTAATTAATTATAAGCATACTTTCTATAAAAGAAAATATATATTATAAGCACACTAGCATGTTTCACTATCATAATGACATCATGAATGATCTATGCATAAGGAGCTTGACTGAAATAAATAAAAGTAAAGCAAATCAAGAAAAAAGAAAAAGAGCTTGCTTGCAGCTCTGTTGGGAAAATCTTCCCGCTACATGAAAGACACATGAGATATGAAAGTCAAATCCATAAAAACGAATTCTAAAATAAGAAAAAAGGTATACATAAAGGCGACTCTTATGAGTTTGAAATTGATGAACCACCAATTTATTTTGCATATTAATTTTTACTGTGTCCGTATTCTGACTTTTATTTACAGTAGTGTGTTTAATATTTACAGTTACATGTATAATATCTTAAGTATTAATATAAAAAGTATCGAACCCCAAGTTGCTTTTCTTGCCATGGTTTACTATTTAAATAGTTAAAAACTAGATCCTCACAAAAAAATAGGGTTAAAAACTAGATAATTTCATTCCAATTTTTTTTTTCGGTTCATTAGCCTTGTACCCAAGCTTTTCCTCTAAGAAAAATAAAATGGAGTTTTAGGATGGTGAATGAGCTGCTGCAAATAGGTTAACCAATTCTAAGTAACTAATAAATTAATTAAAATATGTGCTTATTTGCCGAAGTGAAAACCATTTACATGTCATTTAATTTGAAAATATATTTTTAAATAATTTAATTTTAATATACCGTCAATATAATAATTAAAGTTATATATAAATATCAAATAATATATTATTATACTATTAAAAATCTTATAAATAATAGTATATGATTGAATTATAATATAAACTTCTTTTGCATTATCCAATTGTCATAATTGAATTATTTTTTAATGTTTGAAAACTAAAACAATGTCATCATACTCTAAGCACCAAAAATGATGTTCATATCAACAACATAAAATGAGATTGAAATTGAGAGAAATAAAGACATATATTTTTCACATTATTTTAAGATTTTAGGACATTTTGTCGCACAACTAATAGAAAGTTAATTATATGTAGTATAGGCAATTAGGAATGGACCATCAGGCTAGTGCCGTGATAGGTTTTAAACGTTTCGGTTGTTGGCATTACATTGGTTAATCTTTGAACATTGGACCCTGAGGGAAAATGAAATGAACCTTTTATGCTTGTGATGTATGGTGTGGCATTATCAAAATATAACCTTATATAATTTATGTTATCATATATAGTTTGATGACCCACGTTACGTGTTACTGTGTCACGCCAACCTATTGCATTTACAATGAAGCACACAGCTGAAAGAATATTCTCAATTTTGGGGCTGCTGATGCCAAGGGCACTGAGCCAGTGGCCCAGCTTATTATTGGGCTTGCAGTTGTAGTGTGGGACAGTGTGAGAATTAAACCTAATCCTATGAACAAATAACCAATATTCTTGAATTGACATTGACTGTACACTAGCTCCATCGCCGATTGTAATTTGCTGAGATAGGTATTGATCATATGAACATGTAATTCTTGGTATAGTTGCTACCTATATATACTATATCTATATCAATGTCATGTCCACAATATTCTGGTTCTTCCATATCGCAATCTTTTTTTGTGTGCACTGTTTATGCCATAAAATTCAAAACATGGGATATATGCTATGCGTTGGATATGGTTTTTTTTTTTTTTCACACTTTACGATAGAATGAGGGGTTACCTGCCGACAAGGTTTATCCCTCAACTTGATCACGACTGCCAGGGTGTCTTTTGGCCTTGCCAAGGGCTGGTGTACAACTTATAAATTATAATAATATTTGCTTTGAGATTTTCGAAACAAATGAAATTAAATAAATAAAGAAAAAATCTCATCAATCTTGGATTATATATATGCCCATGTATCGGACTTTTTCCCCATTCCTAAACTAATTGTGGGGTACTTTTGTCCTTCGTCTTCACAAGAGAAAATTTCCAGACGAAAATCCGAATGGATATCTTCATGAACAATTCGCCATCGCTGTCCCTAAGAGTATCTTTTACTCTCATTCCAGCCCTTGATTTCTTAATTACATCCCCAAACAGCAATAACCTATTGGAGGTTGAGAATGTTACTCCAATGGTGTAAGAGCAGTGACTATTAAATGAGCAAAACTGGTATTCTAATATTCAAAAATAGGTGTTTAATTGAAAAACTCACTCCATCATCATGTTGGATGTAATATTGTCCTCAATTTTCTCTACTTATTTATCATATTTAATGGTGATGGAATATGTGTCCTAATTAAACACTTATTTTTAAATGTTAGAATAATAATACTCTTAAATGAGACACAATTAAGTTGGCGGATTAAAAAATAAATGAGCGCTAAATGTAATGTAATATATTTCCTCCTTTTTAGTTCAAGGTTGGTCTATATCTGACAATTACTCTAACAATGTGCCTGAATTTTTTTTTAATTAACGGAATCAAGTGGTATAAATAAGAAGGAAGTGGGAAGGAAATGAAAGGAACTGATCAACAAATTTATTTACATTCGTACCTGCTTGGAAGATTTAAAAGAGCAGACAGCGGAAATTCATTAATTTTATTTGCAAACTACACTATAAAGGAATAAAATAAAATATTTATAGTTATTAATTTCGTAAATGTTTAGTTGTATTCATTTGACCCCGATTTTGAGGAGAAAAAAAAGATGATTAACTTTTGAGAGAGAAAAGATGAAAAGTTATTCTCGATAAGTTTCCTTCTTTTTTATCTATTATTAAACTTTCAAATAAATAACGAAGTTCCTTTCTCCATTATTCTCATCATCTTCTCTATATTCTTTGTTGTCCAAACAAATTGTAAAAACAATAGTCAAGATCTTTTTTAAAAAAATTATATTGAAAAGATAAGTTTTTTCTTAGCTTTTAATGCATTAATTTATCAAAAGCTTTGAAATTTTACATTTTCTACAACCTTAATCAGTATCCTTAAGATATTAATTAGCAAGATCCTTTAATTTATTGGCCAATTAAGGGTTTACACATAAATTAAGAAAAATAATAAAATATTTTGATACTGTACGAAGTACTAATTTAATTTAACAAAATTATTTTTTCTTGAAACACTAAAGTCATTAATACTCTTTTTCTAACTCCATGTAGTCATTAATTATTATGTAATAACCACAGTTGAAGTAAGAGTATTATTGAAGAAAACTATGAATTTTATATTGATATTCTAAATAAAAAATTAAATCAAAACACTAAAAAAACACAATAAGTTGGTAGATAATTAATTAAAACCTAAAAGAGAAGAAGTATTTTATAATATTACATACACCAACACTCGCATTGTCTTATGACCTCACACTTTCAGTCATTTAAATATTTAGTCATGTATGGAACTGCATTTTTTTTCCATGTATTTACATCAAATTTTGTTACATAAAGATAAATATAAGAGATACTCTTTTTTAACAATGTCTCAATCATTTTACTTGTTAATCAAAAAGCTGTAAATAATGCCTTTCGGGATTAGTTCATGCCCTCTCAAATCCCCTCTTATATGAATGAAGGACTCTACCCTTTTTGGTACCATTATGCATATATGATATTATTGGCAACATTAGACCCTGTACGGGGAATTGAGGATTAATTTGGGGCACGAGCCAAGTCTTAAACGAGATGGGCCAGTGTATTACAAGCCTGTGCAACGATAGGGTTGGTACCTAACAATTAAGGGTTAAATGGGCTGCTGCAGGTTTAAATGGGCCGGACCGACTCATTTGACATATCTGACAGTGTGAAGCTATGTGTTGAGAAGGTCAATAAGTTTTGAACTGACCAAAAAACAAAAGAGTAATTGAATAAACTCTATTTTTATATGCATAGCAATAATAGTTGTTCTACGTGTATTGTTACAAGATTAACAACATGTTGATATCCACAAGGCTTTTAGCTCAATTGATAGCTAGTTGGGCTCCATTAGAAATTAAGTAGGTATTTGATTTCCAATGGTGTGTATGAAAAAAGGGTCTTGTGATCAAAAGTATCCCCTTAGAGGAACTCCATACCTCCAAAGAATTAGTCACTATTATCAGCGGTAGATATCATAAGAAAATAAAAGAGATTAACAATGATAATGGAACATAAAGTCATGCTTGGATGACTCCTAGTTATTGGTTGCCCCCAACTAGTATAATATTATTTTAATACTTAAAAATGTGTATTATATTTTATCATGACAAATACTTTATTATCATTACATGTGATAGATGAATAAGGTGAGTGGGAACTACCATCACATTCATTAATCATGAAGTGGGTGTTTTAATGAGATACTCATTTTTAGATGTTAAAATAATATTTTTAATTGGGATTGGGATAGGGATATTACTCAATTAACTCTTAGAATAGTAAGGTTTGATCTTGCTACCGATCTCTATATATCTATATGCCAATGTTCACTTTGTTTAGCATTTTATTCTCTTCAATATTCCCTTAACTGACAAGAAATGATATGATCAAGATTAAATCTTAAATATTATAAATCATCTCTCCCAAAAATTTAAATCACTTATTAGAGATTATGCTGATGGTCTCTTCTTCAAGAACAAGTTGATGAACGGCTATGCGTTTTTTTAATTCTCTCTTAATATATACTGATAAAGTATTCTTTAGTCTCATGCTGATTTTTTGCTTTTCTTTTCGTTGTCTTTATCTTTTTGTTGGATTAAGCAACAAATTTAAGCGAAACTCTGATCTGGCTGCCAAGAAAACCATAAAAAAAAATAATAATTCCAAGTTCACTCCATTCTGGCCACTTAAAACTTTTTTAAGAAAAAATCTTCCAAATCCCTTTGATTTCACAGGCCTAATTAATAATATATTGTTTACATGCCTGTGGTATATGCTTATGTTCACTCCAAAAAAATTTAACTCGATGATGCATCGTGTCCGTGATCTGCCCATCATTCATAATGTGTTTTATATTTAATGATAATGGTCTTACCCGAATTGAAATTAAACAATATTATTTCACTATAGAGCTCATGTAACTTTCATTAATGGTTATATAACAGTTTTAATTTGCCTCAGAGGTTATAAAGTATTATGACCTAATCTCGTTGCTTGATTCGATAGAAGAACGCGATTAGATAAGAAAAATATATTCTGGTCTTAATTCGGATTAACAAATTAAATTAGGTAAAGGCTTAGTTTAATGCAGAGCAGATATGACATTGTTCGTATATTACGTTAGCAACAATGCCATGATGATTCCTTGTCCAAATTTGCTTTCTCCTGAGGAAGTGTAGCTTCTTGTCATGGCACAAGTTAAAAATGCAATTGAAATATATGTGCTTAGTTGATATTCTTGATCCCGAAATCAATCGAAGGCCAAAATTTGATTCTGCATGCCATATTGCGCCCAATGTTCGGTGTTTGACGGCTACATGCAGAATAACTTTCTGTTTATGTAGTTTAAGAGTTTAAAAGTATTAAGTCACTAGGATTTTAGTCAAATGGTAAACGGTTTGAATAGTATATATCATATATGAGGTCTCAATCTCAACGCAATCAATATAATTTTGAAATATAGAAAACAGAAGTTTAAAAGTATTTGGTTTTATGGTAACTTAGTAACTACCATAAAAAAAATTACAAATCATATATTATATAATGAAATGTTATTTGTTGTAAAAGTTATAAAACTAATCCCAAACTTAATTAACTGATTTATAAATTTGAATTTTCTGCACTTTATGAGTATGTGTTAAAAAGAATTTTCATTCAACTATGCATTACTATATCATTTAATACTGGGTTTGACATGTTAAATAATTATTAAATTATTAATACTATTAAATTGATCATTCAGCGATAAGTTGTCAAATATAAGACCAAATAATAATGTTAAAAAAATTACAAGATGTTGTAAAATTAAACTTAATTATATATGCGCTCCAACAAATTCAGTACACGGCTTTGCTTTATGCATGTTATAATATGGACAAGAGATTTATCCAAAAAATATACATATGAACGAAAGGAACAAGATTTTATTTCCGTGTATATTCAGAAACAATCATATAAAACATGAAAGCGTGAACTCTACTGTTTGAAAGTTGTGCATATTTAACTATAATCAACAGAATATATGCAAATATATAAATGACGCAAACCTAAATCATGATCCTCTCAAGGGACGTATCATTTGTCCTGCCAGAACCCTTATCATGATTTCAAATTAAGAAACATGATGGCGTGTGGATGACTCGTTTCACAAAGAATACGAATAGAATGCGCAGTAATATTTTCAAGCATATGAGTATAGTATATACCTGTACCAATATTTGTTATATATGTTATCGGCGCAGGATTGAAAGGGTATGGCTCAAAAAAAAGAAAAAAGAAAGGGTATGGCTCAAAAATATTTAGTTTACTGTTTGTTAATTTGTGAGCGGATTGTTGTTATGCTTGACAGAGTTCTGTTTTATTAGCTACAGGGATGGACTCAGGATTCAATTAATGAGGGATCAAAATTATAAAACTTAGAGAATAAAGATAACCATTTTTTGAAAAATTACGGTTAAAAAAAGTGTTCTCTTTAGCCTTGGTTGTGTTACCATATTTAAGGAGTTTCTATAATCTTATAATTGTTATTAGTTAAGTTCTTGAAATTTTCAATGACTAAATGAGAAATTTCTATTATCTTGGGTCTAACTTGAGACTTCGAGGTGAGTCTTAGTCTTTTTAGAAAAGAAAGTACCATTACATTGTAATAATTCACAGCACCTGATGATTCAACTTATACATTCTTCAACTTTGATGCCACCATAATTTTTATTATGAAACATTTTCATAATATCTTTTTACATAATTACATAACGTTAATATATATATATATATATATATATATATATATATATATATATAATAAATTTGTGAAAAATCTTGGGGGGGACAGCCCTGGCACCCCTTAGATCCATTATTTAAAGTAAAATGTCACTTTAGTCCATAAAGTTATAAGCGTGTTGTACTTTAGTCCCTGAAATATCGAAATTAACTTTTTAGCCTCTGAAATTGCATTCTGTAGATCACTTTAGCCTCTGAAATTGCATTCTGTAAATCACTTTAACCCCTGGTTAAACAATAGTCAGTCAACTGTTATACTTTGTTGATGTGACATGTTAAGGGACACATGGCATGCCATATCGTATGAAATTGTAAACGACACGTGGTATGTCACGTCACTATACCACATGTCACTTAACGTGTCACGTTAGCAAAATGTAAAAATTATTTGACCAAGGACTAAAAATATAATTTTAGGGATTAAAAAATTAATTTTAAAATTTCAGATATTAAAATACAACACGCTTATTATTTTAGGGATTAAAGCAAGAATTTAATCATTGACTACTAGCTATGAATTGAATGTATATAAAACTCTTGTAACCGTGTACCAAGACATCAAATCATCAAAGAAAGTGTAATTCATTCCTCACCGTTTCCCATCTCTTCTCTCTCAACTAAGTACCTTTTTCTACTCTTCATCACTTGGTTGTGATACCTATGAGGATTACCCTCTGTTTCAAAATATAGGTTGCCATTAAATTCTTTTTTCTTTTGAAATAAGTCATTCTTAGATTTCAATAGTTCATTAACTATTTATATCCATTTTACCCACTCCATTTATTAGAGAGGGAATAAGTGACGGTAATAAGTTTATTGAAATATTTAATTAGAGAGAATAAGCAGAGGTATAATGATAAAGAGTAATGTTATGAAAATAATAAAATTACACAATAAATAATACACATCACACACCTTATCACCATTAGATGTGATGAGTAGGTGAGATGAGTGGTAATCACATTATTTTTTCTATTTATCGGTGATAAAATAATATTTTTATTGTTTATTTTTTAGAAAATAATGAAATTCAATAATTACCTTATTCATATGCATATTCAAAAATGACCTATATCATACAATAGAGTAGTAGTCAATTAAGAAATAAAGTGATTTTTATATTATCATTTAGTTATGTAGTGTGGCAAGATCAATAAAAATGAGTAACTCTGGTAGCCAATGTCTTAAAAGTCAACAAATAACAATTCATGAAAAGATGTTGAAACTACTGATAAACCATTAAATCATAAATAAGAGTATATCGATACAATATTTTATAAGTTGTTTGTACAACTAATATTTTTCGTTTATTGTTATTATTATTATTATTATTATTTTAGTTTGCATATCGGATATTATTGGATAGTTTGTTAACCCAATATGCTAACGGAGTTTAATTGTTGGTAACAAAAGGCAAGAAGCACGCACCTAGCTAAAAAAAAAAAAACACAAAAAAAAGGACAAGAAGGATGTTGTACTTAGCACTTTTTTGGTACAAAAGGATGTACCTAGCTAGTTATCCATGCATTATATCTATCAGCAATTTTCAACTTGATGATTATTTATAAATCTTAAATCGACAGAGGTTTTTGTCACGATCTGATGGTGTTGGAATGCGAATAAATTACTAATGGGCTAGCAAGCTTCCAATAGGGTCATTTTCCGGCAGAAGCATCTTGGAGTTGAGCATAGTGAACACCATTAAACAGAAACAGACAAGAAATGAAAGAACTAATAGAAAGAGCATTAGAATGTGTGAAATGGTTCCTTCCACTTCCTGTGCATATTTTGTGGAAGCCAGAGCAAGCACAGTGACTGGGAAGGAGTAAGTCCACCATGCAACATTGAACCTCTTCATTGATCTCTTGAACAGGGTTGGCCTACAAATCTGTTCAACAAAAAATATATTAACATAATCAGGCTTGGTATTTTATTTTACTTTTTAATCCGAATTACTATGTATTCAGATTCTCCTGAGCCTCAATTATGCGAATCGAGTTCTCTCCTTATTATTTTCTTTATTTATAAGATTTAGAACTCAAAATTTTACTGATTAAGAGTGAAGTGAAATAAGTGTTAAACCATTTAAACCAATTAAGTACTAGTGTATTGGAAATCTGTTGAATTTTAATGAATACGCATGATTTACTCAAGTCTTAATTTTGTAAGGGTTTATTTAACCAGTCTTTAGAGCAATGATTAAGGAATTAAAAAGAAAATTTTTCACATAAAAATTTGAGTTTTTTATTATCAAAGTAAGACGTCCATCACAAAGTTATGACACTTACTGTTTTTAATATCTTTAACTAGTTCTAGCTTGCAAAATCTATTTTGTAATTAGCTAGCAAAGGAAAAATGAACGAAACATGCTACTAGGTCCATCTGACTGGCGTCTAATGGAAGTTGGATGTCTACTCCTCCAAATTAGTTGTTGAAGGATGGATTAATTCGAAGAACGGAAACAATCTGAACAGATTATATAAAATGATTATATAAAAAACTTCTGCTTATAATGAGATTTATAAATGGCAAAATGGTACAATCAAATGTTATGAATGGAAGGCATGGGTTCATAATTAACTTCATTTAGAACCCTCCACTTATGACCTATTAAGAGCTAGGCCTCTATAAAACTTCAAAATTGGAATAATACGCGGACCTAACTTAATAAAAATCCTTATTAGTTAATTCGACCAGATATTTCCTAACCTAAAATCATGCTGGAACATTTTTTAAACTTGTCAACCACTCTTTTAGAATTAAATCTCACGCCTCTCGATTATAATAAAAGTCATCTTATTATTCTCCCCTCAAAAAACAAAAAAAATTATAGTCTAACCTCTACGACTTACAACATGTAAGATTCTTAACCTATTTTCTGCTTGGTTGGTCTTTACTATTGGTGGGTCAAACTTCATAATTTAGACAAAAACAAATTAAAAAAATTGGGAGGTTAAAAAACAAGATGAGACCATCCGTACGTGTTAAATAAAAGCAATCACTGGAAGTAGCATCTCTGTCTGGTAGTTCTACGTCCAATTCAAAACACACACACGGACAGATTCATCATCTTATTTTTGTACACATTCAAATTACATGAGTCTACTAACTCTATTTAACATATATTTATTTATATGTGAGTCTTATCTATTTTAATATGAGCATGTATAAGAATAAAATTGTAGATTTGTACCCACCCAAGAATTGTGGTGCGGCAGCCAGCAACCGATTCTAGTTTATACGGATTCCCATTGAAAATTGCCAATAAACTAATGTTGACTTGGGCCGATTTCGTACAAAAGACTTATGTTTGAATATGATTATGCACACACGCGTCCATGGCATGGTAGCTAGATGAATGAACCAATTCAGATGTTTGGTTTGTCATTTAATTGTTATTATTAATTATTAATTAAAAAAAATTCTCTCTACATACCAAGATGCCGGCCCAGTTGTACGCCTTGTCACTAACTTGTTATTTGAGAAATCCATATATATCCCAAATTCCAGGCATATACTTGTTTATTCTTAAAAAAAACAATTTCCTAGCTTCATTTAACGCATCCATGAAAAGAACCCCAGTTTATTTAAATAGAAATATTCTAATAGAGCCATATATCTAGTTGATGTGATGTGAAATAAAATTCCAAATCTAGGTCACTTTGTCAACCAAAAAACAACGCAAAAATTAAATTAATGTATCTTCGATCAGCAGTGGTGGTATTGTGTGTACTAAAATTTTCGGGATATTGTTGAAGAATCATATATTATTTTAGCTGCATTCCAGGTAAAAGTGACTCTGAAAATTTGAAAAACTATGTGTTTAATAACTAAGAATTTGAATTATTTTATGTAAAAAAAATTGGCTTCAATATATATTTGGTCCTCAATTTTTTTATTGGTTATGATCCAAATATTTCTAAAACTACTTTGGTTTAAATCCTATTTATAGATTGTCTATATTAAATATTCAATCGGCAAATGAAGTGTCATATCACCTATATGATAGTTACCAATCATACATAATGAGGGTGGAAATCAAACAGTTTTAAAAATATTTGAACCAAAATTAGACAAAAAAAAAATCTCATCCAAGAATCAAAACTAAAATTTACTTATTTTTAATAAAAAAATATTTTAAAAAGTTTTGTATTCGTTATTAGTTAATATCTTAATAATTAAGTTTATTACATATATCTACCAAAAATGCAATTTAAATACCCAATGATTCATGCATAATTCTTCGTATATATGTTGATATAAGAGTAATGCTATACATCCAGAAAAATATATATAGAATTTTTGACAAATATCATGATGATTGTTAAATAAAATAAAGTAACATAACTCATTAATTCATCTAAAAGTTAATAATTATATCATATTATTCTGAATATAAAAGTTTGGATAAATTTCTATTTTTCTAGCATTTTTATTTCATATAATGTTTAGAAAAGTTGATAAAACAAACATTTCAGGTTTGGGAAATCAATTACCAGTGACATGAAGAGGAACAAGGACAGAAAGAACAGCATCCTGGAAGCAATGTCAAAAGCTCCAACTATGGATTCCCAAGCCAAGCAAGCCACACAAGGAGCCGCAGTGAACAAGAAGAAAGCTGGCCTCAACAACACCGGAAGACCATAATCTCCAACCCCTGATAATCTCTGATAGAGTGTCACAAACAGCACCAAGTAATGCACCATCCCAATTGAAAACAAGAAAAGTGCACCCTCTTTCCAACCCATGTTTGCCGCAGCTTGTGCCCCAACAAGGTTCCCTATAACCGATAATTGGCTAGTGGGGTTAGCCACCATTGTTAAAACCCTCCTCTTCCCTTTTGTTGTGAACCATTGGCCATAGATTTTCACATCAAGCAACACAACCGGAACCACAAATAACCACCACAAAATTAAATAAATGAGGGTATTTGGTGCAAAAAATGGTGATGATTGAAGCAGTAGGAGCCAAGAAATAAAGGGTGTGAAGAGAAAATTAACCCCTACATGATGCAAGAACTCAACCTTTATCATGTTAAAGAAGAACAAACACTTTAGCATGTAAAGAAGAGAGAGTAACACTAGTATAAAGAGAGATAGGGACCATAGTACAAGGAAAGCAATTGGGTGGAACATGTGAAGCACGTATCTAATTAGTGTGATTTTTGTGTTGTTTGTTGTATGATCGGTTAGTGTCTTCCATAGTAGAGCTTGGCCACCAAGGGAGAGGCTTATTCTGAAGTAGCCTGCGTGGAATTTGGTTAGAATGGAATCAAGGAACATTACTAGGGAGTGATTTGCCACGACATGTTCGTGTTTATTGGTACTAATAATACTATTCTTATGGCTAATCATAATGTTATTATCTATCACAAGTTCAACCTCAGATCGAGTACCTAATTGGGTTGCCATTGGTGATGATGACATGATGAGAGATTATCATCAAACCCATAGAAAGAAAAAGTTTTCTGATTTTCGCAACTTTAATTTCTTGGCCAACATGCATGGTTTTATAGGGGAAGGTGATTAAGGGAGGGAAGCGTACAAAGGTGGCTTCACCTATGTCTTCTAATTTTTATTTTATAATATGATTGTCAGCAGAATTAAAAATAATGTGTTGTTTTATGAGATTAATTTTAATGTAATGCCAATATAAAGTGTTTTACATTGTTAGTCCATTTGAAAGGGATAAACCTTATCGCGAAGTTAGTTAGGATTGCTATTATGAGTTCTTGACCAATTTAGTTAAACCGCAGCTGTAATAACTTGCTATGCAAGCCTTGTATCAACATATATACAGCTGTACATGATCGTGATTTAGGGGAGGTTTGAATGTGTTTTTTGGGCAAAAATTACTCTCTTTTTTGTATCTTTGGATAATTTTTTAAGTAATTACAGTCTAGAAAAAAAAAATTTAATTTTTTCAGTTATATATAGGTGCATTTGGATGAACTTATTATGGGTCAAAATCATTTTTTTACCAAAAAAATTTATTTTTCTTACATTTGGGTATCTTTTAAAAATAATTAGAATCTCAATAAAACTTGTCTTCAACTTTTTCGGTGTAAGGTAAAAAATGTAGCTTATGAAAAAATATATATGTTTTCACTTTTTTCAATTACATATAAAATTTAAGATTTATAATTATTTTTTTAAAAGCTCAAATAAACACACCCAAAATTTAAGTTTTATAATTTTTTTTTGAAAAATATGAAACAAATGCATCCTTAATCAATGCTATACAAAATTCATTCTCACTCACTTTCTCTATTTAACACTCTTAGTTTCTTTCTTGCTATAAGCCTAAACCTGGTACCTTGCAAATTATATATTGCCACATGTAAGTGGCGTAAAGCCACTTTGATTTTTTCAAACCGTGCACAGTAGAATTTCTCTTTGTGCCGCGTGATTAGCCTCGGAGGCGAAATTTTCAAACTTGCGAGTAAAATTTCTTTGTGCATGTGTTCTGGTGTACCTACAAACTCACGAGAAATTCTTGTGCATTGATTGCCAGTAACTAAGGCCTATAAATAGAGGCCTCCTCCTCAGTTCATTTCATCCCATTCCAGAGAGAGAAATACATATATTGTGTGTTCTGAAAGTTTCTCCTATAATTATAGAGAGAGGTGTATTCTCGTTGTATAAGAGACGGTGTTTTTGTTCTCTCCTTATATTTAGAGAGGTGTAATTTTATCTTCCACATAAAGTGAAAATCTTTCTCGGTTCTTGCGTGGTTTTCCCTCATCATTAGGGAGTTTTCCGTAAATATTTTGTGTGGAGTTCTATTCTCTCAACTCTATTTTAGTTGCGTTGATCTGTTTCCATAACTCGGTACTAACGATTGGTATCGAGCTCTTTAGTTCATTAGGATTTATTCTTAGTATGCTTTGCTGTGGTTGAACGATCGATCTTCCACAATGGAAAAGAATTTTCCTGGAGATTATCACCCATTGATTATAGTCGGCGAGTTACTACTTTTGGTCACTGTTTATACGTATAGTTGTATACTTTTACAGTATTGTTAACGTATATTGGATTTGTTCCATATACGGTATAAATATACGGTACTGTTCACGTATACGGTACTATTTACGTATAAGGCACTGTTCACGTATACGATACTGTTCACGTATACGGTACTATTCACAGTAAAAAAAAGTGACCAGTCTAGTAGAGAAACAGATCCCGGTAAACACTATGGCAGCGAAATTTGAGATTGAGAAGTTCAATGGGAGTAATTTTTCCCTGTGGAAATTGAAGATGAAGGCAATCTTGAGAAAAGATAATTGCTTATCAGCAATTGAAGGCAGACCAGCTGATATTACTAATGAAAAGTGGAAGGAGATGGATGATAATGCTGTTGCTAATCTGCATCTTGCAATGGCAGATTCAGTATTGTCTAGTGTTGCAGAAAAGAGGACAGCAAAGGAAATCTGGGATGCTCTTGTCAAACTGTACGAGGTCAAGTCACTTCACAATAGAATATTTCTAAAACGGAGGCTGTATACTCTTCGGATGAGTGAGTCCACATCAGTGACGGACCACATCAACAATCTGAACACTTTATTCTCCATTTCCACATCGTTATAAAATAGTGGAGAATGAGCGTCTGGGCTTCTACTTCAAAGTCTACGATTCATATGATCAACTCATCATCAACATCACAAATAATAATATTGCCAACTATCTATCCTTTGATGATGTCGCCGGTGCTATTCTTGAAGAAGAATCCAGGCGTAAGAATAAGGAAGATAGATTGGAAAGCTCAAAGCAAACAGAGGCATTGTTGGTGACGAGAGGGAGATCAATGGAGCGTGACTTCAGTGGGAGTCATGGTCAGAGTAGATCAAAGTCAAGAAGAAGGAAGAACTTCAAATGCTACCAATGTGGCATGAGAGGGCACTTAAAGAGAGATTGTCGGAATAACAAGAAGAATGCAGATAAAGCTCGGAGGGCATCAACCTCTCAAGGATGTGTTGCGAATACCTCCGAGGATGGAGAAATCTGTGCGTGGCGGCAATTAGTTCTAAAGGTGGTAAGCGGCTCAGCGATATTTGGATCATGGATTCGGGAGCAACATGGCACATGACTCCACACCGTGGTAGTTTCTGATTATGAACCTATCTCGGAAGGATCTGTGTTCATGGGAGATGATCATGCCTTAGAAATTCTTTGGTGTTAGTCTTGTCAAAATAAAAATGTTTGATGGTGTTATTATTTAATTCAAGGA